>OW284511.1:20877870-22127870 GCA_935413205.1 Polydrusus cervinus
TTGGGTGTTTCTATTTGAAAATCTGGACTTTATGCAGTTTTTTCATTTTCATTTTTAATCTTATTTTTTAAACACCCTGTATTAATAGTTATCAAAATATTATAAAAAATCTATTAAAGCAGGTCCTTTGTAACAAGAAATCCCACTTCAATTAAATAAATAAGGCTTCTTTATAGAAAAAATTGTTAATTATTCTAAGGCTTGCAAACGTCATTTTTGACATAAAAATTCAAATATGTCAAAAACGTTTAGACATAGGTATAGGACATGGTATACAAAATCTGCCCAGAATTTTGCGTAGAATGCAAAAGTGTGATAATATATAGGGTGTCCCATTTAAAATAAGCAAGTTGATACTTACTTCCGGTATAACCGGACGTGCCACCATTATGAAAATATTTTCGCCTGGTCGTCCCCATCAGCATCAGCATACTCTCAAATTTTTAAAAATTTCCTATGTATAGTTTTCTATATATAGATCGATTCAGTTCCCGGTGGGACACCCTGTATAAATTGCTCGCCAGAAATTCAAACTTGGCTCATTCTACAGTAATTCTTGCATCTCTGAAGATTAAAAACTGTTTTTTCTTCTCCCACATTAATATTACTGTACAAAAAAATTTCATATTCACTACTGTCAGTGCTGCTAGTGTTGCAACCTTTCATTTAATTCCTATTTTTAAAGAAAAACTCCACAAATGGACACTATACTAAGAAAGTATTTTTTAGCAGGTCACAACCACAAGTGATCCTAAAGAAGATTCTACGGAATGTCCCCTTTTACTTTTGGAGACAGCGCCGACCTATCATTCATGTTGTGCTTTATTTCTAACGAATCCGGAAATTTCCCATAGGTTGACAACATTGTAGTCTTGGGTTTGCTAAGAAAGATAGGTTTAATTTTTATTTCTTGACTGAGAATAGGTAAATCACTGACTTCTATTAATTGACATTTAACAACAAGTAAAAACAAACACATGCCACTCTTGTCTGGTACCCCCCCCCCCCCCCCCCCTTCCAAGGGCTAACCCTCGGTTTCTTACGCCATTGCATAATCTACCGATTGGGGACTTGGGGAGTGTGTACCTTCTTTCGCACCCGTCAAGATATCCGATCTCATCTCGCCTGGTTACCGGCGTGAGTGAGAGGTGGGTTTGGAGATGATACATTTTACACTCTTCCCTGCATTGTTACTAAAATTCGGATATACTTTTTTTATTGTGCGTATGCCCACTCTGAGGATCGAACTCGGAACACCACGGTCGAATACCAGTGACTCACCGCTGAGCCACCGCCCCAGTTTCGAATATTGTTATATTAGTGTTTCGGGTTTAAATATTATGTCAATTCCATAACACCATGTAAAGCTAAACTTTTTTTAGAAAATTTAGTAATAAAAAGATTAATTTTTACGAATGGCGTTTTAGCTTTCCCCCTTAATTTTTCCAGTGTAATTGTTTCTTAACAATGTTTTTTGTTTTTGATTATGCTAATTATAAATAATCAATATTACTACTCGTTCTTCACTTTTTACTTTAATTTCCAAGTTAAAGACAGTTCGCTATTTAATTTTTTATTGGTTACATCTTTAGCAAATATACAAGTTGATACTTCTTTTTTAGCTGTGTAGAAGGCATTCAATTAATATATACAACATTTTCAAATACCTTTTTTCAAAAAACTCAAAAATAAGGTATCTACATTCATTTATTACACTATGGATCAAATATGGTTCTGCCTAACTTGCCCGAAGAATAACATTAAGAAAACTTCTGGGTGTAGGATGAGCCCGAAAGGGAAAGCGTTCTGCGCTTTATCTCGAAGCAGCAGCCGCACTTTGACGATACTCACCGTAAATTAGCACCATATCTACTGGTTCATTGTTTTCAAATTTTACCATTTTCATGTGTCGCCAATTTAAAATTAACACACTAATAAGTGATGAGACAAAACACATAAAGTATAGCAGGCTACGTTTTGATGACCAGGCAGATTTTTTACTTCTGTATCTCGCCTACTTTTAAGTTTTTTGAAAAAAGGCATTTGAAAATGTTGTTTATTTTAATGCCTTCTATACAGAGATAAAAAAGAAGTATCAACTTAGGAATCACCCTGTATACAATAATTAATATATGAATATATATGCATTATGTGAATGAATATAAAACAAATACCCAATATCAAAGAGTGCATCTACCCGACATAAAAATGTTATATTTGTTTTATAGGGACACTAATATGACGAGTTTGTTTTCATTCTACTGTAACATCAATAAATAATACATTATCATTTGTGTTGTTACATATTTTTAGAATGTGAAGCGCGAGTAAGGTGACAAGTGGGGTATAGTGATAAAATATTTAAGATGGCTTGTGTTGAGTTATGTTGTTACTTGTGTCGATGTTGTTTTCGATTAAAGGAAGTGCCCCAACACTTCTATCGCAGTAAGCTATTCGGTACATTTTGCAAATCGTGTTTTAAGGGTCCCTTATTACTCTGAGGTATTTTCCACTCGCTCCTTGCCAGTAGCGGCTCGTGGCATCTTGTAAGGTGGGGCTGAAAAATATTTACGGGGATCAGTGGCGTGCAATGGTGTTTTAACCAGGATAGGCAAAAATCGCATTTAAGACAAAACTTACCTTCCGTAGCATTCAAGCATGTAAATTTAAAATTTTGTCACAAAATATCTTGTTTTTCAGTTTGTGGAAAAAACACTGTGACAAAAGAAGAATAACACCACATTATTTGTAAATTAGTTCAACACGGCGGTCTTTACGTAAAAATTCTTTTAAAACATCGTCATAAAAATTGGTGTTGCTTTTTAAATCCTACAAAAGGTCGCCCTCCGGAGAGATTATTGTTAATTCACTTAAGCGTATCTATCCCTGTGTGTTTCGTAAATAGGTATGAATTCTTTTTAATCCAGACAAGGATCGTTCTGCAGACGCGCTGCTAGCCAGAATATTAACAATTAACGCCTCCATATTTTTTCTTCCGAAACCCGACGGCCTGGCGCGAAGTCTAGCAAAAGGACGAAAACACTAATTATAAATTAAAAATCTATCATCCACCTGATTGAACCAATGTTGCAAAAAACGAAGTCAATTATTATGTGAAATATGATGATAAGCTTACTGATTGTTAAATATTATGAACCTATTAACAAAAATTATTTTAATTGTCGGAAAAGTGCTTTTTATTTTACGATACCTTATCCGTTATCCCTTTAAAAATATCCTAACTTAACCAATTAATAATAAAACTTATAGAGGCGTGTTTCATATTTTATATTGAGAAAGCGAGGTATTTTCCAAACTACGGTCAAATAAGGATTGGCATCAATGTACATCAAACGAGTGCTTTCTTGGCACGGGCTGATAGATAAAGGAAGGTCGAAGGTTGCGATAGGCTTATTTGTTACATCTCTTTCTACCCAACTGCCTACCGGCTCTCTCGCTTGCTTCCACTCGTACAAAAGCAGTGCTTTTGCATAAGACGCTAATGTACAGCGAGAACTTTGCTTTTAGAACGATCTTACGGAATGTTTATACAGGGATCTAGTTTACGATATAATAAGCAAATAATGCGTTCGTGGAAATGATATAGGATTAAGTTTTTTTTCCTATATTATTATTTATTATGTTAACGCAGATATAAATTGCCAAAGTTGGATTATACGGATAAAAACTAAAATACAAAAAAAGGTGTATCTGTTTGTTTTATTGTTTCCAGGGTAGGCAATGGTTTTTTGCCTATATCGTATCCACGCCACTGACGGGGATCATACGCCAGTTTGTAAAAATACATCATTTGTATTAGTTTAAAATGAAAAATACCACAACACAATTTTTTACCAAGAATTAAAAAAGAAAACCACTATAATTTCTTAGATTTACAACGTTGTCAGAAAAAAATAATTTCTTGACATTTTCATGATCATGGTATAGGTATCTTATTGAAATTAAAATGTAATACCTACAATTTTTTTTCGAAAAGTAGGAAGAATGTAAAACTACAGTTAAATGACATTGTTTTATGCGAATGTTTAAATATACGGGAAAGTAGTGGCGGTCCATGGTTAAAGAAACAAATACATAAGAAAAAAAATTAAAAATTAAATCTAGACTTCCTTGAATTCCATCGATTAAATGGCGTACTACCATTTTCAGGTTTTATAATAATATTAATCTCTAGTAGAGGTACTCAGCCCAGCATTAATTCAATTAAGCTTTTAACCCACTGACCCTGTATAAAAAAGACACATAGCATGCATGGTACATTGCAAGTACATTGTACTACCCAATAAATTTTGATGAAAATATCGTCGTTTGGTAATTGAAGTACTTTTTAACATATTCTATAACTAAGGAACGCAGTGTATTTTTAAATTTTTTATTTATCTTACCACTCGTAATAGCACAGTCGAATATATAAAAATTCGATGGCTTTAGTGGTTTTTGAGTAAAGTTTATAAATACAATGCGCTAGTAGAAAATAAAACAAATTTCACTTATTTTACAGGAATAGTAGTAACTATTTCTGATTGAAAATCAAACATGTTTACATTTTTTTCTAAAACATCTGTGCGGGCGTTCCATCTTGACATTTTGAAACTATTTCATTCCAGGAATATTTTTATCTGTGAGTCTGTTTACCGGATTGTTGAATGTGTTGTCATATCGGCAATAAAATAAAATAAGGTTTGTTAAATTGAACAGCGAAAAGAATTGGACTTGGATCACATAATACATACACTATATTGCCAATATAAGCAGCCGCAAGAAGACACCCATCGTGCGATTCAAAGTAACCTGAGTTCGGGTCTGTGGCTCTTGCGCATTAGGGAAAATATTAGGCAACCGACACGATATCTAACAGAACGTAAACAAAACCCAAGGTCTCTTGAACAGAACCGGCTTGCCGTTGTATTCTTATTTGTCGCCATCTTTTATTTTGTTCATTCGTGTGTGGTTATAATTTCCAAGTTTTGGGTGTTAATATTTATAAGTTGTTGTAAGTTGTAGTCGTTTCCATCTTTTTTTACGTTGTATTTGTTCGGATGTTCCGTGTGTGATTGTGGATATTATTTTTAAGTTTTGGGTGCGAATTTAGGTATAAAACTTTACCAGACATTTTGGTATTGTTAGCGACTTGTGTCTCAAGATGGGTAGAAAAAAGTGCATGATCCTTTTCTGCACGAATCACGGTTCAATACCAGGAATAAGGTATTTCAGGTATGTAAAATATTGGTTACTTCATTTTATATGACCATAAATTGTACACACCCCGAACTAACGGGTGAATTTAAATAAAAGCTTGTAAAAATGAAAGTCGGTCCTGTCAAATGTTTACATCAAGAAGCAAATTTCCGAGCTGCGCAAACTTAACGGACCCGGATCATCTGCCTACAGTGGTGTCATCATTGAATTATGGTATTAGCAATATAGTGTATGTATATATGTAGCTTGGATAGGCTATCTCTGTCTCTCAATACGGGTGAGAAAAAAATAATCGATTCAATTATGAAAATTTTTAATCGTTTATGAAGAAAACACCAATTAAAATATTTCCCACAATATGAGTTTCTACAACATGATGTATATATCTTAGGAGGAAGTGAATTGAGCACAACGCCGTAGGCGAAGTGCTCAAACTTCTGAGTGCGGTTTGGTTAATCCACTCGAGTTGAACAGTATATTTTTTCTACGACAAAACACTTACGAACCTTGTGTTAAAAATTTTAAAAAAGTTTGCATGCTGCCGGGCTTGAACTCACAACAATTGGAACCAAGGTCTGCCGGCCGAGTGCTCATGTTAAAAATTATTGAAAAAACCAACTCAATAATAATGCTACATGAAATTAATTTTCTATGCACCTTCAGCAGCTTGCATTATTGATAAAACTATTATAGATATGTATATATTTTCTTATATTTAACAAATTAATATACCTACACATAAATTATATAATGTATAGTGTATAGAACGCTACAAAGGAATCCAATTTTTATAAAAATGTTGTCAACTAATGGGAAATTTCCGGATTCGTGGGAAATAAAAATCCAAAGCACAGAGGAATGATATGTCGGCGCTGTCTCTACAGGGAAAAAAGAAATTTTAATACACAGTGTTATGTTTGTAGGATTTTCTTTAGGATCACTTGTGGTTATGATTTGCTAAAAAATACTGTTTCAGTTTTGTGTGCAGGAATTTTTCTTTAAAAATGGGAAATTTTATTTTTAAACAGTAATAAATATAAAATTTTGCTGTACGTAATATATTATTATTATACCATTTGTTTCATTGTTCCCACAATGATTTTTGGCCTATATTGTATGCACGCCACTGTTTAGTAATAATTATGCGTTTATTGGTAATGTGCAATAATGTGTGTAAAGTGTAAATATGAGTTCCCTTCGTTTCTTAGTGTTCAAAGGACCGCTTTATTAGCAAAGAAAATGTTCATGCCTGTAGGTAATTTATTTTTTATCTTATCTTACTGAAATATCAGTGGTATTCTTGTTGTCTGCGAATTATGTAAACGGATGCTGAGGAAACCATCAAAACAAGTGGGTAAATAATATCACTATCGAACACTGTATATGATGCATACTTTGTCGTAACGGTGCTATGGCACTCTTTATTACACGGCCATATACAGGGTGGGGAATTCAAATGGTCATAGCAGCTCTGGCGATAAGATTTCTCCAAAATCCGAAAATACATCCTCGACAATTTTTTACAACCCTCGCTTTTGTTATGTAAAAAAAATTGGGACCCTAAGAAGGAGGCCCAGCCCTAACCAACTTTTTTTTTTAATTAGAGGATACCACTTGTGGCACCTTTTTGGAAAGCTTATTAAAAAGGAATTTATCCATATATATTTTTTTTACATCTGTCAAACTCTGTGTCAGAAATTTAATAGAAACTAATTTAAGTAACACGTACATTAACAATATCTTTAAAACTGTAATGTCACTTTTTTAGCATAGCAATTGTTGGACATGTGCCCCATGAATCTGTTAGCTCAGACCAAACCGATGCGATGGTAGAACTCTTCCCGTATTCTGTCCAAAACTTCTGGCATTATTTATCGTATCTCTGCCCCAATCCTTGGCTTCAACTCCTTTAGATTTCTAGATCTGGTGATATATACCCTTCTTTTTAAATCGCCTCATAAATAAAAATCCAAGGGTGTAATATACGGAGATTTGGGCGGCCACTCTATAAATCCTCGCAGTCCTATCCACCTATTTGGAAATGTAATATTTAAGAATTGTCTTTTGCAAAGGTTTTAACACCTAATTATAAAAATCTAGACCAAAGGAAATTTTTCGAACAGGATGGAGCCCCTTCTTACTTTGCCAGAAATGTAAGAGAATTATTAAATGTTAAATTTCCAAATAGGTGGATAGGACTGCGAGGATTTATAGAGTGGCCGCCGAAATCTCCGGATATTACACCCTTAGATTTTTAATTATGAGGCGGTTCAAGAAGACAGGTATAAAGACCTAGAAATCTGGAAGAGTTGAAGGCAAGGAGTTTGAGCAGAGTTACGTTTAAACACGCCAGAAGTTTTGGAAAGAGTAAGGGATGAGTTTCACCTTCGGTTTGGTCTATGCTAACAGATTCATGGGGTGCATTTTTATAATTGCTATGCTAAAAAAGTGACATTGCAGTTTTAAAAATATTGTTAATGTAATTGTTCCTTAAATTAGTTTTCATTAAATTCCTGGCACACGATTTGACAGATGAAAAAAAATATAGGTAAAAATTATTTTTTCGATAAGCTTTCCAAAAGGGTGCCACAAGTGGTATCCTCTTATTTGAAAAAAAAGTTGGTTAGGGCTGCGCCCCCTCCTTGGGTTTTTTTTTTACATGTCACACTCTTAAAAATAACATGGTATGAATTACTAAAATTTGGTTCTGACAACTATTTATTTTCGTGAAATCGGACTCAACCCAAAAATTAGTTTGTACAACCAAAAAAAATTGTCGTTATTGAACTGTTGAACTAATTAATAACATTAACCAACCCAACCTACAAATTTTAGTTGTCACAACTAAATTTTATATACGGATAACTAAATTTATATGGTACTCCCGCTTTTAAAATTGGTTGTCACAGCTAATGTGTAAATATGGAAAATTGAAATTTTTTTTTTAAGCAAAAATTGTTTTGTTAATGATGAAATCTACAAATATTGCCAAAGCAATCCTTTATTTGGGCCAAACTTGAAATTTTCATAGAGTAACAATTACGTATGTAGTCACAACATTGTGTTTATTATCTTTTTTCTGTACTTTCTAATTGTAAGAAAGAAGTTGAATCATAAATAAGTAAAAATTTTATATTTTTGTCATTGCAGTTGCACATTAGAAACTTTGAATGAACTGCTTATAACGCATGTCAAAATTAGCAAGTTGATTTGATAGTAATAACTTTAAATAAAGTCTGTTTCATTTCTAAAAAAAATTATGTAATTTATACTTATACAAAACAGAAACACTAGATTTTTAACTTATTTTACTCAAACTTTTGGGTTGTTCAATTGCTTATAGAACTGAATTGTCCTTATTTAAATTTTCTTATCTGCAACTGCGATTATTAAAAAACAGAAAATATCCCGTGGACTTGCTATTTAAAGTATACAGCTATATGAAATTTGTTGTACTTGGTCAGATTAAAAAGTCATCAATATGACGTTCTTTTATAGAAATGGAACATAGAACAAAAACAAAACAAAAAAATATTTTTAAGTTATTTCTTATCGGGTCACCTTGCCATGCTTTATAAAAATCTCATTTAAACTTTCTAATGTACAATTGCAATGATAAAAAATAAAATGTTTACTTACTTATGATTTAACTTTCTTCTGCCAACAAGAACCTACACAAGAAAGAAAATAAACACAAATAAATTACACCAAATATTGTCACATCCATTTTCCACACGGGCACGGCCATGAAAATGGCCAATTATTGCCTTAAAAACACGAAAAGAAGGACATGGAACCGCAAAATCACCCTACCATAAACATAACCTCCTGGCAGTCCTGGCTAGAATGATGTCACATGTCACCCACCGGGCAAGGGCGTCAAGTCTCTGTTGGTGCCGTTAGTTATAAATATGAAAAATAATATTACTTGAAAAGAAAAGTTAGTTCTGATAACTAAGAATGTATCTTAATCAAAATTAACAAAATGATAGGGACTACAAATTCATTATGTGTTATTACAACAAGCTTAATTGATAAATACAAGTTTGTAGGAACCTTGATATAACATTTAAATAAGATATATATAGAGTAAAATTCAGCTAAACAAAATATTTTATTTCTGCCAACTAATATGGAAACAAGATATTTTCTTTGTTCTGATGGCATCATTTTTTGGTAAATATAACGAAGAAAAAAATCTTTTTTGTTTTTCTAACTAAAAATAGTTATTTTTGGTAACGTAAACACGAGAACAAATAAAAATTAGTACAAAATACCAAGTCATTTTTAAGAGTGCAAAAGCGAGGTTATTAAAAAATCTTTAAGGGCGTATTTTTGGATTTTGGAGAAATCTTATTTCCAGAGCCGCTATAACCAGCGTTCCATTTAAAATCAACACCCTGTACATATGCATATCACACAAATATTACAAAAATTAGGGAAAGTATGTTTACTCTTTGATACTGCTCTTATTTTTTTATGTACTTAAAACACAATTAACGAAAATTATGTGGATATGTAATTTGTTAGTTTATCTTATCTTAAAAAGAAATAGGTTCATTGACCTTTTCCTAGTCTGCGAAAATTGCAAACTGATATGTTATAATGGCACAATAAAATAATCACTTTCAATTGATGGGTTTATATATGTAAAGTTATCATGTCACCAAGTCTATATTTAGAATGTTAAATATAGATTAAACTTGCTTAGGATATAAAATTTAAGAGTTCATCACCGCATGTAGTCATTTAATTTACTTCAGGTTAAAGATATTGCAAGACTCATCCTTAAATTGTGTTTCTAATGTAACAGATTTTCAAAATGTACAGCAATTTATGCTAGTAAGCAACGAAATTGGCCTTCAAATTTATAAAAAGTAAGACTCAATAAAGATCGTAGACCGCCGGACACATATTTATGGTGTTTCATTGATTCATTATATTCGTAGTTACAGTGGCTATGAGAAAATCTTAGAAATAATTTCTCCGAAAATTCCCACATTAAGGTATACTTTGGTAATATTATTAGACAATTATGCAACATTTATTATTGGCGTATCGACCTTGATAAGAGTGGGGGAAAAGCTGTTGAAAGTGTAATCATTTAAATTGCTGTAACTTCTAAACGACTTTTCCGATTTGGGTGTAAACTTAAGCTTGTTTGGAAGAGAAAGGTAAGCATTTTTAATTCTCCTATCCATTGGCACACGATAGTTCGTAGCTTTCTACTAATGTTACCAAAGGTATACCTTAATGTGGTTTTCAGAGAACTTTAGAATTTCAATATTTAATAATAATAATAATAATAATATTTGTGGAAATAATAAATGTGTTATTATTGTTATTATTAATTGTGCCATGTTGCGGAAAATGAGGAACTTATTTCCAGGATTTGCTCAGAGCCATTTTAATTACGGTTTTTTCCCTAGTAATTTCCGAGATATGGTCGTTGGCCAGCCTTAATGAAACACCCTGTATAACGTAGATGTAGTCAAGTCTTTGATATTAATATCTTGGTTTATCTCTGATCATTATTAGTAGGATGAAACCACCTGCAGACCGGTTTCGAACTCTTTCGTACAGGGTAGGTGTCGTCCACAGTGTTGCCAGCCTTTCGGAAGCGGAATTCCCTAGAGGAGTGTCAAAAATTCCCTTTTACCAACCAAGATTCCCTTTTCAAAATTGCTTGTCATCATACCATTATTTTGTGTAGTTTTTGATTCAGAATCAGAAATTCCCTATTTTTAAAAAAGATTCCCTTTTTCCCTTTTGGGTTTGTTCCCTACAAAGGGAAAATTTCCTCGGGTTGGCAACACTGGTCATATTATCAACCTTGTAGAGTTGTATATAACTTTCAGCGCCATCTTTTGGTAGTCCTGGTGTGTTTGGTTAAGATATATTTAAACTTGTTGTGGGAACAATAGGTAAGCTAATCTGTTGGTTGTAAGATGTCGACTTGGTTGCCAATACTATATTATAGTTACTAAGAATAATATTTAGTTTCCAAAACTAAAGAATTTTGTTTAAACCAACCAAGTAATAGCTAGAATTGGTTTGGGAAACTAAATAGTATTGTCAGGTATACTTAAGTCTATCTAGCAAGAAAAAATAAGCTTGATCGATCAACTTATATTTTAGAGTGTTATATCCAATACGGGTTTACTAAAACAACCTGTGTGTATCTTCCTTAAACTTCCTTTTCCGTTTCGTTCCGTGTCGTTCTTTCTGCAATATTTCAGCTTCTGTCCATACTCCACATGATATGATGGCCGTACGTCCAGGCATGGGCCACTGCATCTGCATTTTCGGTGTCTCCCTTTAGCTTATTATTTCTGTGTTCTTTGATCATAGGCAATAATCGTATGTCCTAACTTGGACCTTACATTAAATCACACAAATCGTGATTTTTGTAATCAAATTATAAATTAAGTGACAATTAACTGTATTTATATGAATATATAATTTGCGTATGTATACGGAAGCATGCTGCCTATACAAATAATATCACATAATTATTAATTACCACAAAATGTTTTGCGTGAGTATTTTAAATAAGTTAATAGGAAAATTGGCGCAAATTGTCGACTACGGAAACATTATACCATAATTTATATATACACTTTTAGCCTTTTGTTAGTAACAGATTCTATAGTGGGCGTTCGTAAATTAAAAGTCTACTAAACAGTGGCGTATTTAGGGGGTCTGGACCCCCCCCCCCCCACCGAAAGGTTATTATTGTATTAAATTTAAATAAATCTTAATATTGTGTTCACCAAAAAAAGGATAAGAAATAGGTTTCAATAAACAAGACTCTGTTATAGTTTTCCATTATTTGAATTAACTGCATTTGCGACGTTATTGGCGCTTGCACCACGCGGCAAATAGTCTCATCCCCAGTGGCCATTTTACATCTGTTTTACGCCGCAATCGCTGATAATTCGTCAGTCGCCCTTTGATTTGGAATGATAAATAATTATTTTACGAAATTAGTTTGACAAATTTTGGGCGTGACTCCAAAGATTTTTCACCTGCGGCGCTTTTTTCCCTTTCTGCTTGATGACTTACACCCCTCCGAAATAAAATCCTAAATACACTTGCTGCTAAAACATATTATCTAAATTTTATACCTAATTGAATAAACTATGCTCAACAAATAATTCGTGATAGAGGATCGATCCGATGTGTTAGAGTAAGCGCCGCGGGCCCTGAACCCGCCCTTGGCATATCAAAACAGGCAACCAAAGCAACATCAGACAGGTTGGCGCAACAACAACACCTATTCCGATGGAACAGGATACCTGGTCAACCCCAAGCGAGGGCCACAATTGGGAAACCCTCCAAAAAGCTATCAACTGGAATGTTGCTTCTAACGCGCACCCAGCTAATACAAGTGGTCGGCCTACTAACAGGCCACTGCCACTTAAGAAAACACCTACGCCGAGTAGGAATTTACAATGGTCCCATTGAATGCAAACTTAGCGGCGAAGAGGACAAAACCGCCTCACAAATCATATATAACTGCGAAGCACTGACCCGAAGAAGACTCAAAATCTTCGGAGGAATCCAATGTGGGGATAATCTCCCGCATGACACACTTAGTATGCATTTACTGGACGTTATAAAAGGAACAAATCTTTTCTAGCAAGATAGAAGAGCACAATAAGCCACTAGGCTGCAGTGCAGGAAGCTTGGGCCAAACGCCCGACCCCCGCCTTAAGGCCAACTAACCAAGCGCCGTAAATACAAAATTGTTGTTTATTTTTTTTTCTTCTGTATAAAAATTCCAACAAAATGCGCCCTCTTTGTAAACTATTGCAGACTCTACACGACCAATATTACTGACAGTCCTGAATGATATCAACCCCATTAATGTATGAAATTTGACTTTACACGATCAGCATTAGTACCATCATTTTCTTATTATTATTACAAAATACCTACATTATTAGTGTGATTTATTTTAACGAATGATTTTACTTAGATCATTATAATTAGGATTGAAATCTGGTCGTGTAAGGCCTAATAATAAAGCCATAGATTCTTGGATCTTTATATTTTGTACAATATAATATATCAAATAAATAAATGATTATAATATTTTCAACCTAATTATTAGAATAACAATTATTTTCTTATAAACAAAAGAAGCTTAGCGGCAAGCGGACAGAGTAGTGCGTCTACCTGTGCCCAAGGGATTCTATTACCTTTGGAGTCCCTGTGTACTTTAATGCAAAAGATAGACGCACTACTCTGTCCGCTTGCCGCTAAGCTTCTTTTGTTTATATATTTTAACGGATACTAAATTCTACTATTTTATTATGAAAAATGTTATTACAGAAATTTATAAATATAATTCTTGAAACAGTAGTGACAATTACCTGTAATATATTAAGTAAATAGTGAAATAATAGACTACATGAATTTTTGACTCAATACTTTTTGTTACAATTTTACCCTCGTCAGTAGAAGGTAGGTGGTTGCCACTGTTGCCAGACCCTATTAGGATTTTTTGCTATCCCTTTTTAAAGTGATTTATAGATAAGGACAGAGCGAAGCTGTATCGTCGCGTCGACTTCGAGCGATCGAAAATACTGTCCATTGGTTGAATTTCACATGATGATTAATTTGTAACTAATTAAGCTAATGAGGAGCGGAAAATAGGCTCTAAATGTAAAACAAAATGTTCATTAGAGTGGGATTTCTTGTACTCCACGTTGACTCTTTAAATTCTTCGTACGGGAACATCGCTTCCTTCGTTGTATTTTTTGCTGGTGTTTTTTACAGAACACGAAAGTATAAATTAGAATGCTATATTTAGGCTTTTGAAAAATAATGTTAAATTCTACAAAATTTTACTTATAAACATCGTAAATAGTGAATCGCGGTATCTAGTAGAAATCCACAAAAAAAATTAAAACATGGTTAAATTCTATATTTTTGCGCCTATACCAGTAGAGGTTCAAGCAGTCCTCACATAAGTAGCTTGGAAACTAGGAGAGCGGAGAAGGGCGACTAGGCTACTTGAGTTGCCTCTCATCATCACACGGCCGATACTATAATCACGCAGTCGCGAACTAAGGGCCGCACATTCATGATTTTCAATTTAAAGTTTGTTCCATATTTATTATTTTGCATTACCTAAGAGACTGGAGTAGCGTGGCGACCTGCATGCCGAGGCGCGAATATTCGAGTTACCGGGTCTCCCAGTCACCGTAACTTAGGTAGCGCCGTGTGAGTAGCACCATTCAAATGTACATGCAGGGCGACCTTCGTTTCCTAGTATCCAAGCAAGTTTCTTTTAAGTTTCTCCGTAGGAGGACAGCCTTAGTGTCATTTAGACAATCAACAATTTTTAATAGCTTATGAATGCTATATTGGTTTCGCACTCATTTTAATAATTACTGAGCAACCCTATAAAGTGTCAAAAACGGAACCCCGTACAGTGTATATTGTACATATATTAAGAAATGAGTCAGTTAATTTTGTTTCAAGGCGCCAGTTTGTTGTGATTATGAATAAACTCAAAACTTTATTTTAAAATATATTTTTCTAATAAGTTTTCTTTGAAATTACTGAAAGTTTGTTTAGTCTGGAAAGTGGGCACATGTTTTTCCTGTTGAAAATCTGTTCGTAATTTAGCGCTATTGTTTTAAGATGATTCGCTGGCCAAACGACAAAATGTAGGATGAAATATAATAAACATACTTTTACAGATACTGGTAAAAAACACATAAAGGTATCCTAAATTTACCGATGTAAAGTACGGCCAGAGCACCGGTTAGAGAATAGTTCTCTAGACTGTGGCCAGAGTGAATAGACACACATTTTAACTTTGCACATGCTGGGGGAAAGAACATTAAATTTTACTTAAAAAGGGTGGGATTGGTATACAGTTTACAGTTTAACCTCTACTTTTTTTTAAATCATAGCTTTATCATTAGAAGGCCTATGCATGTGGCTCAATGTAGATTTATTAGCTCACACAAGCCACGCAAGGCGCATCGAACTCAATACCAAAATCCCTATCCTCATATTTCGCCGTGCCGCGCTTCGCATAAGTGCGTGACAAGCTTTAGGCGCGGCGTCGCGAAATATGAGGATAGCATTGAGTTCGACCAACACCCTAAAAAAATACTTTAGGAGGTGTTGGTTCGACGCACCATCCTACGCTTCTGTAAGTAATGGCTTAATCAAACAGTAGCTTAACGTCTTTCATTTTGAATGTCTTGTTGTGTCTTGCTCTAAATTCTTTTACTTGCGCCCATATAAGTTCTATAGGATTTAGTTCGCAATGATATGGCGGTATGCGCAGCACAGTTACACTCTATTTTTCAGCTATATTTTCTTTTTTATCAAGTTATCTTCAAATTCAATACTTTTGGTGAGTAACCAGTCGATAAGTTCTTGTTTTGTTCAAAATGAAGGTGGAGTCTTCTCTGTACGCGTTATCCATAACTACTACTGAATCAGCTGGAAAATATTTTATCATTTCACCAAAATAGTCCTCAAAACATTCCAATTCACGTCCTCGTGGTAATCTACCGTATTGAACTATTAAAATGTTAGCAAACCTTTTAAAAATTCCTCTTCGCCTCCATGTGCGCCTATGGCCGACACCGAAATTGAGCCGAACTGGACGGAATTTCCCATTTTATTACTCTACACCTTTCTGAAATCTACTATAGGTACGCACTCTTTTCTTATCCACATAAATACTCATGACTGACATAATTTCTGTTTCAAATCAATAGATAAGTACAAACTTCCAGAAACTATTTTAACAGCAGATACGTATTCTAGTCTATATAAAACTATTACGCGTATATTTGCATTATCAAACAATAATGATGACATTGAAAACTAGGAAAACAGACTACGGAATTTAACACACTGACACATACCCAATATTATAGTTATGTTATAGAATACCTGTAAGCCCACGGCAAAAATTTCCATATCTGTGAGGTAACTAACCGGCTTGTTTATTTTGGTATTAGATTTTCTTATCTATTACTTAATATTAATATTAATAACTATAATAGATAAAAATGTCAATAATTAGCATCACGTGTATATTTTTTAACACGTGGGGTAATTAAGCGTTACAGGTACAGCGGTTGCCTTATGTTCATTGCTTGCAGACCTCAGACCAATGAGCTCTTTCACTAAATTTTGATTTTGGTTGTAGTGTATAAAGGAAAAATAATTAAATTTTCTGTGTTAGTACTTTTTGATATTTTGAAGCCATCACTGAGAAAATAAATAAATCAAAAAAACTATTGGAACAAAAATACGGATCTTTTCGAATATACGTCATGAAAACATAACATAAAGTATAGCGGGCTACGTTTTGATGACCAGACTCGCACTTAAATTTTTTACTTCTGTATCGCCTATTTTTTAGTTTTTTGAAAAAAGGTAAATGTATATTTTAATGCCTCCTATACACAGCTAATAAATAAATATCAACTTAGGAATCACCCTGTAGTGTAGGTAGTGTAGGAATCACTACAGTGCGTAAATTCTTATTCTGTGATCATCGGACGTCCTCATTGCCAAATGTAAATAAGTAGGGAAAATTATACACACAATCTGCTCCACTAGTTTATTAGAAGGATTTCTTATTTAGAAAAACCTTAGTATCGTACATGTTTCAAAGGTAAAAAGCTTCATCATCAGCGAAATGAAATTAATGTATTACAAGAAGAGAGACCCTCAACATTGCATGTTAAACTGAGGAACAGAAAACATGCAATGTTGAGGGTCTCTCTTCTTGTAATACATTAATTTCATTTCGCTGATAATGAAGGTTTTTACCTTCGAAACATGTACGATACAATACTAAGGTTTTTCTAAATAAGAAATCCTTCTAATAAACTAGTGGAGCAGACTTTGTGTTTAATTTCCCCTACTTATAATATCCCTCCACTGAGAGATGGACTATTTCCACAAAAAAACAAATGTAAATAGTTTTGTCCAGGGTAATTGGTCTGAGCTGCAAACTACGCTGCGTCCATTAATTATGGAATATTTAAAAAATTACTATAAAGGCCTATATTTTCATTAAATTTCAATCAATCCGTTTCATGTTCAGTTTATTGGGTAGGCAGTCTCTTGGACCGCTAAGTACAATGTGTATAACTTCACTTTATGTCTTTTCATACAGGGTGATGGCTAAAATATCAATCTGTGTAATATTTGCTGACTTAAAAATTGATGTTTCTACAATACGAAGCTATGAAAATTGATTTTTATTATTATGTTGACTACCGCTTTATATAAAATACTTACTGTACCCACTACAGTGCACTGTCGTTCGTGTTAATAAAAAAAAATGCCAAAAATCGTTATATCATTTTAACCCACTTTTCCTGGTTTTCGAGAATGCAGAATACGAAAAAGTGTTGACCACAGCTTTATGTGAGGTACCTATTATACCCAATACAGCTCAGTGCCATTCGTGTCAATTAAAACAAAAAATCTTACTTACGTTTGCGTTGTAATGGAAACAGTAAGTACTTGTCACAGACCAGTAATAAATACTATTTATTGCATTTTGTCCAGTAAATCAACTTACCATGTACTCATTTGCGGCCGGTAAGTGGAACCTTACAGTGTCAGGTACTGAAATGTATTTCCTAGCAACCATCTTTTGTTTTTTGAAATAATGACTTTTTACTTTGGATTTTTGACAAGTTGTCACTTAAAATTATAGGAGACAAAATGTTCAAGTACACATATTGTACCAACTACCAACTTTAGTAAATGAAAAATGTTACGCAACTACAGAATAGACTCTCTTTTACAATTTTTTAAATAGTTTACTTAACTAAAGTTAGTAAGTTTTTTTTTGTTTTGACTATATATTTATCGATCCCAAGTAACTCTGTTCAGATGCTTTAACTTGAAAAATTATTTTTTCTACCAACTTTAGTAAATGAAAAATATTACGCAACTACAGAATAGACTCTCTTTTACAATTTTTCAAATATTTTGCTTAACTAAGGTTAGTAATTTTAATTTTGTTTTGACTATATATTTATCGATACCAAGTAACTCTGTTTAGATACTTTAACTTGTAAAAAATTTTTTTCCACCAACTTTAGTAAACGAAAAATATTACGCAACTATAAAATAGACTCTCTTTTATAATTTTTTAAATATTTTGCTTAACTAAAGTTAGTAATTTCTATTTTATTTAAACTATATTTATATTCTACTCAAATATTATAATTTTATCTATTTGACAGTGACAAGCAAACGACAGTCGCATTTATATTTTAAAATTTGTAATAAACATTTCTATTAAATCTTTTTAAAAAGGACTATAATGACAAAATAAAATAAAATATCATACGATACACATCCGTTAGGTGTTATTACAGCGCTCGTACTGTAATAAGTCACCTACCGGCTTTGTAACATAAAATACTACTTATAATTTCCATGCTCGCAAACGAGGCGATTGATATTGATGATTAAGATTATGTACCTAGAAGTATTTTATTGAACTATTTTTATTCGTTGTAACCCTTTTTTTTGTTTTAGGTAAGAAAGTTTTTTGCAAAGAAGGAAGAATCGGAATTTTCGTAAGTAAATTACTACACTTAATTAATAAAAAGCTGGTATTTTCAAAAGCTTTTATTTAACTTGCTATGTAGGTATTATGTAAATAATATATGTGGATGTGTGTTAGGGTCAAATCTTGCAAGCTGAATTAGAACCACTTCCTCTTATCATACGGAGTTAAAATTTTACATGATAATTCAGTTACAGTTATCAAATTATTATGGCACACCCAAGCTGTTAAGAGATGTGTAAAGTATACCTAACAGAAGCATCCAACAAAGTTTGTGGTCACTCATTAAGAGACGATTTCATTAAAAGAGATTGAAGACAAAATTTACCTTTGTTTGAAAACAAAAAGTACTCTTATGAAAAAAAAACATTCAATAATTGATTACCTTAAAGGGTGGGAGGACGGGTGAAACTCGACATGCAGTCACCTCCTCATGGTGATTTCTGCGTTGATAAGAAAAAAATAAATCATTATTGTTTCCAGCGAAGAACTTTACATTCGGATTTTAATGACCTTTTGGGCGCGGCTAAAGATTAAACTATTTAAATCGAATTGCAAATGATACAGGGACGTCTTTACATTTATTTTACACTCTTATTTATCGCTTTAAATATCGCTGGTACGTGGCTAAACATTAAGACATCTTTCAAATTTCTTTTGTATACTAGAGGTGAATCAGAAACAATCTATTTTTTTGTAAAACAGATTAAAATCGTCAAATTTCAAAGTTTAGGTACCTACTGAAAATTTAACACAAACATTTTACTAATATTTCTTAAAAATTAAATAATTTGGATGCCCCCCTTTACCACCCGTAGCTATGCCACTGATTGCAAGTAAGATAGACGGTTTCATACATATACAGTGACCGGCAAAAAGTTGGACCCATATGGGAAACTTTCTTATTATTGAAATTGTAAAAAAACTTTTTATGCTGATAGCCTCTGCATGATTGGTAAGCTAAAAAATTGTTTTGAAATTAGTCACGTGACTACTCGTTTGTCTGGAAAATTAAAAAGTATATATTTTGTCGTGAAAATCTGGTATTAGGGTACAAGATATTGAAAAAAATGTTTAGATTTAAATTTTATGCTGGTGTGCAAAGTTTAAAACAAAAATTCAAAAATTTTTTTTTTTTTAATTAAAAAAAATATCAAATGTTACTTTCATACTTCCATCAATTTAATGAAAATATGTTAAATTATCAAAAACCAATATTCAAACATTTTAATCAGACATTTTTTTTATCTTGAAAAAATGTTATTTGCTAAAATTCAAAATTTAGCTTTTTATCATGTAACTGGGTGCGTCCAGGCCCTGTACAACAACCAACCAATTATAAGTATTTCTGGAACAATATGATTACGAAAGGCAGTTCTTTTTAATTTTGAACAAGTTTTAACGTGTCTCCTAAAATTGCTCCTACTAAATTAAAAATGAGAAAATAGAATTCTTGGAATCAATTTAAAACTAAATAAATTAATTCCAAGAATTATTTTTTTTTTTTGTTTTGGCTTGAGCTGTTCAGCTATTCAGCCAGTCGCTTTTGCTTTTTAACCAAAAAATTTCTAAAGCAAGTGTTTCTCCTAAGCTAACGACCATTTGTAAAAACAGAAACGAAAGGAAAGTAGACAGGGTCACACTCTTCTCGTTCTGGGCCGATCAGAACATTGTATAACAAACAGGTAGGCCATTGGGGATACTAAAACATAGGGATTACAAAGGGAGCTCATTCTAACTAAAATTTATAATTAAATTTTTTCAATGTCGGCGTGTGTACTATAATAAGGTGGTCACAACTTAATGTTGTTCTTTTTGAGAAAGCGCATAATCATGTATATTGCATCCTTATTTTCTATAGTTAAAACATACAATAAATTTATCGGTGAATCGATTTTTCCTGTTTTCTGGAGAGAGGAGTACAGACAGTTGCTATATTTTTCACATTTAAAGAAAATGTGGTCTAGGTCGGCGACTTCATAGCAGTGGTCACATATATTGGTCGGTAATACCTTTATTCTTTGAAGGTGGTAGGGGTAACTTGCATGACCAAATCTTATTCTAGTTATTGTAGTTATAAATTTTCTGGAAACATTAAAGCTATCATGCCATAGTACTGTCGGTATTTGAGGGCTTATTTGAAATAATCTTGTGTTGGTGGATTTGCCATGGTTGCACCAACGCTGTTGCCATTTTTGTCTCAATTTGTTTTTGGTGATATTAAATGTATCTATGATCGATATGGGGTATTTAAAATTATTACTTGAAAGAATAGCTTGTTTTGCCAGGTTATCTACATATTCATTGTGTGTAAGACCTGTATGAGCCTTAATCCACATATAAATGATTGTTTGTTGTCTCAATTGAATTTTCCGTGTAATGTTTTTAATTTCAAGTAGAATAGGGGACGTTGTGTATTTCCAATCATTAAGTTTTTCCAACGCTCTAAGTACTGATAGTGAATCGGAGAGTATAACGATGTTTCCAATATTCTGCGTATAAAGCTATATTTTAAGGCTTCTAATATAGCTATACTCTCACATGTAAAGATTGAAAAGTTAGTGTTTAGCTTGATTTTTGATTCAATTTTTAATTTTGGGATATAATACGCAGCTCCACAACCAGTGTGCGTCTTGGAGGCGTCTGTATATACTTGTGTAAAATTATTAAATTTTTGTAAATGTTCATCAAGCAGTTTTTTGTTAATATTTGTGCTTGAAGTATAGTCTGGTATTATTGGTACAACTTGGATTTTAAGGCTGAAATATTCTACTTCACGGACTGGTAGGGGCCTTAGGTTGCAAAGTTCCGAATTGTATTCCCTGTAAGCAATACAGATTGGCGGGGAATTTTTATGAATCCAGTATTTATTGGTTAAGTCAAACGTGTTTAAGCATTGTATATTTTGCAGAAGATCTGAATCAAAAATTTGATGTTTGTAGAGAAATTTGCATGCTAACATTTCTCTTCTTAATGCGAGCGGCATTTCTAAAGCTTCTACAAGTAGTGCCTCTGTAGGGGTTGTGCTCATAGCCCCAAGACAAATTCTTAGAGCTTTGTACTGTATTCTGTCAATTTTCAGCAGCGTAGTTTTGCAAGCTGTACCATAGTTTATACAACCATAATCTAAGATGGATCGTATATAGGCTCTGTAGAAGGTGAGGGCTGTTTTAACGTCACATCCCCACCAAGTCTTTGTGACTAATCTTAAGAAATTTAACCCCTTTTCACATCTGGCTATAACTGACTCAACATGTCTATTCCAGTTAAGTTTTCTATCCAACGTCATTCCAAGATATTTTACTTCAGTTTTAATTGAGATGGTTAGGTTATTTATATTAATATTTAAAAGGTTGGGTAAGTTATGCCGCGTGTAGAAACAAATAGCTGTTTTGTCAACTGATAGATTGAAACCATTTTTGTTTAGCCAATCAAGTATCTCCTTGAAGAAGTGATTAATTTGAGTTAGACTATTCTGAAAAGTTTTGGTTTCGAGGTATATGCAGAAGTCATCAGCGTATTGGACTATCTTACAGTTGTTATTTTTATGCAGATCAGCTGTATATAAATTAAAAAGTAGTGGGCTTAAAACGGATCCTTGTGGTAGACCTTCATTATTGATCCGTGGGCCTAACAAGCAGTTATCTTGATTGCGTATGTAAATGCTTCTGTTTCTGTATAAGTTTACTATGGACTTGGCAATGATAGGGGGTACTCTGAAGTATTTGCTTAATTTTTTTTCCAGAATATCTAAATTTACTGAGTCATAGGCGCTCTTAATGTCCAAAAAAATAACAGGAAGGTAATTGTTTCTGGAAAAACAGTTTTGGATATCTGTGGTGATGGCATCTATAGCTCCAAGTCCTTTCCTATAGCCAAATTGATTAATTGGTAGGAGGTTATGATTAGTTAACCAAAATTCTAGTCTGCCTTTTATAATCCTCTCTAACGTTTTTTGTACACACGAAAGGAGTGAGATAGGTCGGTAAGATTTCCAAGAATTATTGGTAGGATCAATTTTAGGTGACATGTTAAAACTTGTTCAAAATTAAAAAGAACTGCCTTTCCTAAGCTTATTGTTCTAGAAATACCTATAATTGGTAAATATAGTTGCTAGATACAGGGCCTGGACGCACCCAGTTAAGTATATGATAAAAAGCTAAAATTTGAATTCTAGCAAATAACATTTTTTCAAGATAAAAAAAATGTCTGATTAAAATGTTTGAATATTGGTTTTAGATCATTTAACACATTTTCAATAAATTGATGGAAGTATGAAAGTAACTTTTGATAATTTTTAAAATTTTTAAAAAAATATTTTTTTTTTGAATGTTTTTTGCACACCAGCATAAAATTAAAATATAAACACTTTTTTCAAATAACTTTTTTCAATATCTTGTACCCTAATACCAGATTTTCACGACAAAATATATACTTTTCAATTTTCCAGACAAACGAGTAGTCACGTGACTAATGTCAAAACAATTTTTTAGGTTACCAATCATGCAGAGGCTATCAGCATAAAAAGTTTTTTTACAATTTCAATAATAAAAAAGTTTCCCATATGGGTTCAACTTTTTGCCGGTAACTGTATATAGGTATGCTTTCCTGGACCATATCATTTGAATTGCGAAAAGCACATGCCAAGAATTTTTATGTTTTATTTTCAACTTGATCTATTCTACTAAATTTTGTGCAATTGCCGGCTTCTATTTAGGGCAAGCCATGTGAAAATATAAATTAAAACCAATTTGTATTTTTACATTATTATAAGCGAACTTGACCCATTTTAAACTAGCATTCAATGTTTTTAGTAAGAGATAATTTGGATTTTAATTAATTTCCTAAATTATGGTTTAGTTATTTTTATAAAAAGAGTTTAATAAACATTATTGTCACCAAATCAGTAAATTTACAGTAATCTCTTTAGTATTTTTCAGATTGAATTTATTCAGGCTGATTTCTAAATTAATATTATATATAATAAATAAATATTTTCTTTTAAACTGTATATTATAAAAGTGTGTATTAAAAAAACGCAAAAAAAAACAAAGTTACATTATGTTTTCACAAAAAGCTTCAAATATGGTCTGATTAAAATATTCACTTAAAGTTTGTCACGCACTTATGCGAAGCACTGCGAAATATGAGGATAGGGATTTTAGCATTGAGTTCGAGCGCCGTGCTTCGCTTCATTTTTATTGATATCGTGTAGAGTAGAAAATGTGTTCCGCATTTGATCCCACAATTTTTATTTGATTCGTCATCCTATAATATACATCATTTAACTTCTTGGTCAGTTAAATTTTGTAAATGCTCAATTTTTACACGGGTCATTATATTGTTATGTCTTTATTTTTATATTAAGCATTTCATAGTCGTCCAAGTGAATTATTAGGGTTATGACAGTGGCGTGCATACAATAGAAGCAAAAGAGCATTGCCTACCCTGGAAATAATAAAACAAACAGATATAATTTTTTTTTATTTTAGTTTTTATCCGTGTAATCCAACTTTGCCAATTTATCTCTACATTAATATAATAAATAATAAAATAGTTGAATTTGGTGTCCTTTAAAATATATTAAGAAAAGAAGCTTAGCGGCAAGCGGACAGAGTAGTGCGTCTATCTTTTGCATTAAAGTACACAGGGACGCCAAAGGTAATGGAATCCCTGGGGCATAGGTAGACAATGAAAGGCTGTTTCGTTCTTATTAGAACTCATCAGAAAGTCATAACCCGTAAGCGACCCCCAGTACAGCGAGTCTGTTCTTTCAAGGCGTTTTTAAGAAATTAAACCGCGTTCCGTGCTTGATTTATTTAGATTTATTTATATTTCTACGTTTTCACGTTAGATGGCTATCTTTTGCATTGAGTTGATTCCTTCTGATGGCGTTACTGGGTTTTCATCGCGTTTTTATTTCTTAAAAACGCCTTGAAAGAACAGGCTCGCTGTACTGGGGGTCGCTTACGGGTTATGACTTTCTGATGAGTTCTAACAAGAACGAAACAGCCTGTCATTATCTACCTGTGCCCCAGGGATTCCATTACCTTTGGCGTCCCTGTGTACTTTAATGCAAAAGATAGACGCACTACTCTGTCCGCTTGCCGCTAAGCGAAAATAATAATATGGGATCGAAAACTTAATCTTATATCATTTCCACGAACCAGTGCCGGATTTATATTTTTTATAAGTGTAGGCCACTTTTTTCCGCCGCCCCATGTACATACCTTTCTAAAATAATAATTTTCCATTTGTAGTTTACTACATTTAGAATGCCTTAAAGTTAAATAAACGAATGAATTAGTCATTAAGAAAAAGTGTAAAAAAGAACCAAGATTTACAATTTTTTACGGGACTTTTTAATAGGAAAATCATCTATAATATTATCATAGTTTATGGTATTCATTATCTCTGCTTCTATGTAGAGAAGAGCTAGAGAATTCATTTTTTCTTGAGACAGTGAAGACCTTTGATAATTTTTCACGCGTTTTAAACCGGAAAAACTCCTTTCCCCAGAACAATTTGTAGCCAGAGTGGAAAGTACAATGCGGAGAGCTATATCCAAGTTAGGATAAATATTGGACAGAGATTGATTTCTCAAAAACGTTGAAAGACTGAGTAGTGAGTTTGATCCAGGCTTCACTGCACACTCGGCAGTTTTATCAGAAGAAATGTGACTGTGAAAATGCACATATTCTTGAATCAAATCGTCCTCTAAATCATTGGTATAATATTTCACGAGAAACTTAACACGGTGAACGTGTTTGACTTTTATCGTCTGAAATCGAGTGACCGTCCTCTGAAACCTGCCGCCCATAGGTTGCGGCCTATACGGCCTAATTATAAATCCAGGACTGCCACGAACGCATTCATTGCTTATTATATCGTAAACTGGATCCCTGTATAAGCATTCCGTAATATCGTTCTAAAAGGAAAACTCTCGCTGTACATTAGCGTCTTATGCAAAGCACTGCTTTTGTACGAGTGAAAGCAAGCCAGAGAGCCGGTAGGAAGTAGGGTAGAATAGGATGTAACAAATAAACCTGTATTAACTTTCGACCTTCCTTCATATATCAGCCCGTGCCAAGAAAGCACACGTTTGGTAAGTGCATTGGTGCCAAGTTTCACCGTAGTTTGGAAAATTCTTCGCTTTCTCAATATAAAGTATGAAGCACGCCTTTATTATTAATTAGTTTAGTTAGGATATTTTAAAAGGGATAACTGATAAGGTATCGTAAAATAAGAAGCACTTTTGTCACAATTAAAATATTTTTTGCTGATAGGTTCATGATATTTAATAATCAGTAAGCTTATCACCATATTTTACATAATAATTGATTTCATTTTTGGTAACATTGGTTCAATCAGGTGGATGATAGCTTTTTAATTTATAATTAGTGTGCTCGCCCTTTTGATAGACTTCGCGCAGTTGGGTTTCGGGAAAAAAAAATGAATTGTTACTGTAACTGTTGTTAATTGGCACTATTTCGGGTAGCAGCGCGTCTGCAGAACGATTCTTTTCTGGATTAAAAAGATTTCACACCTATTTACGAAACTCACAGGGAGAGACACGCTTAAGTGAATTAACAATAATTTCTCTGGAGTGCAGAATTTAAAAGGCAAATCCAATTTTTATGACGATGTTTTAAAATAATTTTTACGTAAAGACCGCCGTGTTGAACTAATTTACAAACTATGTTGTTTTATTCTTCTTCTGCCACAGTGTTCTTTCCACAAACTCAAAAACCAGACATTTTGTGAAAAAATTTGAAATTTAGATGCTTATATGCTTCGGAATGTAAGCTTTTGTTTTAAATGCAATTTTTGCCTACCCTGGTTAAAACAGCATTGTACGCCACTGGGTTATAATAAACAAACGGATAAGTCTTTTATATAGTCTGCGCAACCAATTCTCTCGATTTCCGACAGACGACAGCAGTAATTTGTCATCGATCAGCTGATATCGTGACCACATAATTTCCCCAGATTTTTAGTAAACCGTAATTAGCCCACACATCGCGTTGTGAATTATTATGTTACGGAAAGTAAAAATACCACAATGTACGTGTCTTTGACTCCATGTCCATGGACCAAATTACACTGTAACATATTTGTCGATTTAGGACATTTCTTATATTTACACAAGATCACTTTGAATATATCTATCTTTCTCACATTCGTCCTTTTGCAGAACAGACAGACAATTTCTTTTTCTAAACCATCGCCATTGCGTGCTTGCGCAATAAACACGAACTAAACCCTTTTTTTTTCTGTTCAAAACAAAATGAAAAACATACCTAACCTTAAAATCATTAGTTCGAATTAATTTTATTCTAAAATGTTATAATTTTGTCTGTTTTATTGGGTTTTTATTTGCATGACAAAAACCCAACCAAGGTTAGTAAAAAGCGTTCATTGTATAGGAACATAGTACATTTCATGCATTAATGTTGGTTGCACCAAGATTTTTAACCACAATTAACTAACCAGCAAGTTTTACTGTGACATAACTGACATTGACATGCATTATGAACTCACAATCAAAGATGCCTGATTAGTAAATTCAAAATTAAAGTAACTGAGACAATATTATTGTGAGACAATTATTTCGGTCAATGTCATGTATGTGAAACTTGTTGGTTAGTTAATTGTCTAGAAATGAGTGAAAACTGGAGGTTTTTAAAATAAGAAAGTGCTTCTATGCAGAAATCATTAGCTCGATCAGTATATAACAATAGTTCGGTAGAAATATATTTTGGTATAATACTTTCAATTTTCGCACCATTTCGTGCATTTTTTAAGAAAAATTGTGTATGCATAGATACTGGGATAAATGTTTTGATTTAAATTAAAAACGAACAAATTCCGTCAGACAATTTTGCAAGTTTTTAAAGTATATTCTTAACCTCACTTCTGTCAGGTGTCAGAAAACGACTATTAAAATTAACAACATGTAAATTTGATTTCTTTGTAATTGATCACTGTGCTTGGTCAGTTATAACCGAGTAGGATGGATATGAAGTAATATCTGTTCAGTTAACCCGAATAGACCACTTCTCCAATCACTTAAGTGTAAAGTAAACATCAAATTTTCATGTAGAAGTAGAAAAACAAACGTTTACTCGTAAGAATGAACATGCGTTTCTAAATTCGAGCGGTTAATATTTTCCTTACAAAGGCCGCTATTCTACAGCATAAGTCACCAGGGCCGGCGCTAGCAGGTTTGCCGCCCCGGGCAAAGAGTAAAATGCGGCCCATTTATAATAAAAATTAAGAGATAACCTTCCCACACTTACTAGTTAAATAAAACGTGGCAAAAAAATGCTGTCAATAATTTTAAAGTTTGGATTAGTCAAAAAAACTAATTTATTAATTTACCATGTTTTTGGCACAACTAAAATTAGGGTAGCTCGGTTGCACAGAAAACAAAGAAAAAGTAATTTTTAGTGTATAAATTATTATAAAATAAGTACAGATATTTTAAAAATACTAAAACAAATTCTAGAACCACTAAATATTAATTGCTTTACTTAATTACATATTAAAAATGCATTTAAACCGAGAGTTAAACTTAAAAGTGTTTTTTTTCTTACTTTTAATTCTGAAATTTTTTTATAATTTCTTTATCATAAATTTTTTCAGCCATGTCATGTTCAATGGCTATTGTTGTCAAGCCGTTTGGCCGATCCTCGGTAGTTATGGAGCGTAAAATTTTTTTAATTAATTTTAATTTGGAGAAACCCCTTTCTCCACTTGCCTCACTTACTGGGAGAGTAAGCAATATCCTTAAAACTATACCGAAATTTGGAGCAAAATCCAGGTTCGATATGAATTTTAAAATCTCGATTGGACTTTCTTTTTTATTTAGCAAAGCCAGAACCGATACTATCTCGTCTGCTAAGTTCAAAGCGTTTATATCTGATGAATTCCCATCAGTTAACACTATTTCTAGATCTTTACAATACTTTAGTACGTCGTTTTGAGGAGTATCTTTTTAATCACAAATATTGTATAAAAACTGGAAATAGTTGCTGTGGTTATTCATCAAATCAAACGTAGATTCAAGTGCATTGATAGCTTTATCTTATGTCATAAAATAAAACTCTGCCTTATATTTCAAAGTAGGATCTTCTATCGGATCATCTCGTGCCTCATAGCCGAAATTAATATTTCTTCTTCGAACTCTATGACGTGACTGGGTCAGCTCAAAATTAGCTGGTATCTCAATTTCGTCGGAGAGTTCTCGAGCATCGCAAAACATTTCATTAAATGCTGTGTCCGATCTAAGATCCTGCCGCCCCCTAAGGTTGCCGCCCCGGGCAGGGGCCCGACTTGCCCGGCCGTAGCGCCGGCCCTGCAAGTCACTACTAACCACCAAGCCCATAGATTAACAGTAAAAAAAACTTGAGAGACTCTTGTGTAGTCCCCACAATCTGCTTTCCTTCCTCACCCCTTTCGCGACGTGATATTCATCTTGGTCTTTACATCATAGTCAAATAATTTACCCCATAACTCCATTCTAAAATCAATTCTCTAAATCAAATAGTCTCTTTTTAAAACATACAACAAAATCACTGGGATTATATTGGTCATGCGGTTTATCTAGGATCTGTATAAATAGGGCCCGTGAACCATGAAATTGGACCACTCTATTTAATCAACTGGTGCATATAATTTAGAAGTGACATTATACATTATTTAAAATGATTTTATTACACTGCAATTGTTTGATCTGTATTTGTTAAATAAACTAGGTTAGAATTAATAAATTTAGTTCAGCCAGCGTCTAGTTATCTTGCGGTTAATAGTTGTCATCATATCATTATGTATACTTAAACTAATCGATCATAATATTATTAGCCAAGTACCCATATTAAATGTATGATTTGTTGTTTGTTGAGTTTTATATAGGCGTCTGGGTGGTATACGTATAGTGTTGTGAATGGAAATATTTCCATGGAAATGAAAATATTACAAATTTCACTCGTTATATTTTTCGGGGAGTCACACATTTTTTTTTTTTTTTTTTTTTTATGATAAAACACCTGCACTGTAGGAAAAATCCTTTAAGGCGCTCTGGGAGCGGTGCGAGTGCGAAAAAAGCGATTAACGTTGGTCTTGAAACGTTGAAGATTGTATTCATTGGGAAACACGACCTCAGGAAGATCATTCCACAAAGATGACGTTCTCCAGATGAAAGAATTCTTGAACAATGAAGTTCGAGGAGTACTAAGCTGAACAACATATGGATGAGCGGCAGTGGTTTGCCGTGTATTTCTGTTTTGAATTGCTTTAGGTGGAATCAAGTGGGCAATGTCAGTCGAACACCTGCCATGGAAATATCTGTAAAAGAGAGCCAAATCACCAACCTGTCTTCGATGCTCCAGGCTATCGAGGGTCTTGGTCAGCTCGGGGTCGCCGATCAGACGAATGGCTCTCCTTTGAATGGAATCCAGTAGCCGAAGGGTGTGCTTGGGTGCAGAGCTCCAGACATGAGAGCAATATTCTAATGATGGTCGAATCTGGGCTTTGTAGAGTGTCAAAAGTTGATGAGGTGTGTACAACCTTTTGGTGCGGAAAAGTACACCAAGTTTCTGTGCAGCTGCCTTGGCAATTGCGGCAACGTGATCATGCCAAGACATATTTCCTCCCAGATTGACCCCCAGCAAATTAATAGACGGTGCCAGGGGAATTGCGTGTCCTGCCATGACTATATCCGGTTCTGCAATGTTAACCTTTTTGGAGAAGACTGCTGCCTGGGTTTTCTTAGCATTAAATTCGACTTGGTTACTGTCACCCCAAGCCAAAATTTCTTCCAGGTCTTTGTTGAGGCGCAATACTTCATGCTGCCTGCGAAGATGTGCGTCGGCAGCGGATGTTTGGGGAGTCAAGGTAAAAGATGAGACAAGTGTGCTGTCATCAGCAAAGCTATAAATTGGATTCTGGGTTTTCACTAGAAGGTCGTTAATATACAGTAAAAAGAGGGTAGGCGACAATATGGACCCTTGAGGAACACCGGCATTGATGGTGAAGGTGTCTGAGGGAAACCCGTCAATCGCCACTTGCAGAGAACGGTTCTTAAGGAAGCTGGTTAACCATAAACAGAATCCATTAGGCATACCGTAGGATCGCAATTTACTTAGAAGCCCATCGTGCCAAACACGATCAAAAGCCCTAGAGATGTCCAGTGCAACAGCCCGGGATTCTCCATGATGTTCAATGGTGTTGCTCCAAAGATGGGTGACATATGCCAGAAGGTCACCTGTTGATCTGGACTTACGAAAACCGTATTGATGGTCGCTGATAATGTTAAGCCCTTCCAGGTACTTTAGGAGTTGTTGGTTAATAGCTTTCTCCATTACTTTTGAAATTACTGAAAGCAATGCGACGGGTCGGTAGTTGCTTGGCAGGGTCTTTTTACCTTTCTTTGGAATGGGCTGGACACGCGCCGACTTCCAGCAGGATGGAAATATTCCTTTTTTGTAGGATAAGTTGAAAAGTCTACAAAATACTGGTGTAAGTTCATCGGCGCATGTCTTGAGAACAATGATAGGAATTTCGTCTGGACCAGAAGCTTTATTGACGTCGAGTCCTTTAAGAATCCGTTTAACAAGACGCTGACGAAACACGATTTCAGACATTTGCGATTGAACTGAGGGAATGTTGGGTGGTGGTTTTCCCTGAAAGTCTACAGTGGAATGCGAGGAAAACAGTTCAGCAAGTAGGTTTGCTTTATCCCCGGCTGTGGTTGCTATTGTGCCGTCGGAACGTGTTAGAGGTGGAATAGTTGACTTTGTAAAGTTTTGGCTGACGGCCTTAGCGACTGACCAAAAGGACCTTGATCCGTTAGGACTGGCAAGAAGTTTGTTTTTGATTCTCTCGTTATGAGCTTCTTTGCTTTGGTCTATCATTTGCTTACATTGGTTTCGGGTGGTAACAAAGATGGCGCGATTTTCAGGAGTAGGGTTTTTACTCCACTGTCGGGTCTGTTCTGTCTGTCTGTTATATAAGCATACACATCAGAATTTCATTTAATATTATTTATTTTAAATGGAAAATACAAAAGGTTCAATTTGGAAACATTATGTGAATAAAGAAAAACATTTATCAGTACAAATAATGCACCAAAATTTTTGTTAATGCTGTTAATGTTAATGGAAATGAAAACGAAAAGGATATTTATACTATTTTTAAACATGTGGAAGAAGATAAAATAATTAAGACAGTTGATTGGCAGAACAGTGATAATAGTAATGAAGACTTGCCTTTTTCTTGTTTTATAATTTAATTATAATATTATAATTTTGCTTGTTTATTTAATATTTTTTATATATATATTTTTAATGTTTCCATAAATTAACAATATTTCCTGAAATTTTCCAGAAAAATATATTTTCGGAAATTTCACTAGTGGTTCAATTTATTTCATCCCTTAACTTTTTGGGCTTAGTAAAATATTTTAGTTTTGAAGAATTAAAAAAAGAAAATTTCTCCAAGAATGTTCGTAGTTTTCTTCAGAAATCTATGGAATTTTGGTGAAAGTTTCGCATTTAAAAAAGTATTAGTTGAAAATTTCAAAAATTCCACTGATTTAACTTTTTGGGTTTAGTAAAATATTTCAGTTTTCAAAATTTCAAAATAGGAAATTTCAACGAAACTTTTAAAATGTGAATGTGAAATTTATGCTACTTTCAACAATGTCAGCAATTTGATAGAAAGTTCATTGAAACTTAAGAAAGCTTCGCATGTAATATTTAATTGAAAGTTTCACTGAAATGTCGCTTTTTGGATTCAGTGAAAAATTGTATTTGAAATTTTCGAACGGCCCATCCCAAGTCTTAAATAATACATTATACAACTGCAATACGCCAGATTTTTTAAATAAAAATTCGTATTAATAATAAAGTAGTAAATAGTACATTCATTTCAGTTTTAATTGTATTTAATAAAAATTGTATTTTATTCATTGCTGCTAGTAGTTTATTCTAATACACTTTTGCGAATAGTGAGTGGTAAGCTCGTTTTAAATTGCGCTGAGGGTATTTAATAAACCACAACAGACAGCTAATTATAACGTTAACGTGTTAGCTTGTATGGTGGTCGAGTGTTATTTTAACAATACTTATTATTCAGTTGGTATTTTAGATGTTTTTGATTTTGATCTATTTAAAATATTGTGAGTTTAAATATTGGCAGAAGCGATAGGAAGTAAAACATATAATACAGGGTGTTACACAGTGGCGTAGCCAGAAAATATGGTCGGGGGAGGGGCTCGATGGGCGTAAGTGGGACATTTTTTTTTCTGGAGAAAGGAACTGTCGGGATTACATGTTTTTCATGATATTGTAGATAGTGAAAAAGGCAGCAAAGCGCCGCAGGCGAAAAATTTTCGAGGCCACGCCTAAAGTTCGTTTAAAATTCACCTAACTAAAATTAAATTTCGAAATTTAAATTATTAAAATTTGTTTTTGTAAATTTGGTTTTTTTCTTTTTTTTATCCTAGCTGGTTCTTTATTAAAAAAAAAATCATTTTTTATATTTGGGAAAAATATGAATATTGGTGTCAATCCAAAATTTTAACATAAGACGTATGTATGACTCTAACCCGGCAGCCACCCCCCCTTCCCTAAATACGCCACTAAAATAAAGTGCCAATTTGACAAATAATTTTTTCTCTCAATAAACAATTGATTTTCATATTGACCATTCAAAACAATATTTATGTAACACATGATTAAAAGATGTTTGATACTTTACTAATAATTATTATTAGTAATAGCTTTATTAACAGCAATTTTAGAGGTTATTGACCCGGCTGAAGGAAACAGGTGCGATATGCGGTTGTATTTGCATATTTTTTTATTTTCTTTCATTCAGGAACCAACTGCCATTTCAGCTCATATTGTCTTACGCTTATAAAGAAAATTATATCTCAATTTATGGGCTTTGCCTATTGTTATCTATTCACAAACACTGAAAATGGTGTGACAAAGGCGTGCATTATGTACATAGTATTAGGTACACTTATTTTTTATTAAACATTATAAAAAAATACATTATACAGAAATTAAATTATATAAAATCATAATATTCTTCGTCAGGAACTGTCTTCTCCTCTTGACGTTATAATTAACGTGTCGACGGTCCGATCGATGAGGTGGTCAAGATCCCACATTTTCTCCTCTTCGTTAAAGACATGATGGACTGCTTTTCGCCAGTTCTCTGGTGTCACTTCCTTAATGGCTTGATCATACAGTAGCTTAACGTCTTTCATTTTGAATGTCGTGTTGTGTCTTGCTATAAATCCGTTAACTTGCGCCCATATAAGTTCTATAGAATTTAGTTTGCAATGATATGGCGGTGTGCGCAGCACAGTTACACTATGTTTTCAGCTATATCTTCCACAGCATATTTCATAAAACGATGTTTGTGTAAATTTGCTACAGCTAATGGTTCCTTCTTTATCAAATTATTTTAAATACTTAATACGTTTGGTGGTTAACCAGTCGATAATTTCTTGTTTTCTCCAAGATGAAGTTGAAGTCTTCTCTATGTGCGTCGTGAATGCGTCTATGCTTGCGTTATCCAGAACAACTACTGAACCAGTTGTATTTTATCATTTCACTAAAATAGTCCTCAAAAACATTCCAATTCATGTCTTCGGGGTAATCCCCCTGACTGAAAGGTTAGCAAACTTTCTTTTACAAATCCCTCTTCGCTTCCATGTGCGCCTATGGCCGACACCGAAATTGAGCCGAACTGGACGGGATGTCCCATTTTATTACTCTACACCTTTCTGAAATAGACTATAACATGGTTCAATATGGCATATGCATAATGATTTCAACAAAATAAGCACATTATTATTTTTTTATGGATTTCTTACAATAAAAGTACTTGTTGTGGGAAGAAACATTTCTATGTCAAAAGAAAAGAGAGTAAATATAGATATTCACCCACAGAATACGCCGTATAGAATCGGAAAGTTATTAACACCTATAAATAAAGGTGTTGCATTCAGCATTCTAAAAGCGTTTGAACTTCTTTTACATCTTAAATTAGTGTCGCCTGTTAAAATGAATAGAATAGTCAACAATGGAAGAGTCGAGGTGGGTGCAAGGATCGACGCGTTAAATTCAACGGAACAAATGTTTTGTGTCAGAATAGCTTGCGTACAAGAGTTAAAATTTCACAATTTATTAAATAGTTTGGACAAGAAAAGAAGTTTAAGTTTCTTTTTGGAAACGTAATTTAAATGAAGTGAACAATCATATTTTTGTCCACGTTGTTTTGTTCTCTAAATAAAAAGAAAAAAGGGAATTTTTTACATTTTCACCACCTCATTTTCACTTCTGTTTACTCGTATTATACTTTTCCTGATTAAAATGTTGAAATAGTATAATATTACATAACAAGGGATGAAAGTGATACTTTTCAAACGAGGAGATATTTAGCACGAGGCGCTAGCCGAGTGCGGAAACTCTCCGAGTTTTAGAATAATCACTTTCACACGAGTAATGTACACTATTTTTCCTACGACCACAAAGAATTATTAAAAATGCCTTTAATTTGCGAAAACAATATTTTAACACTAGTGTTAAAAAAAAAATATCAACACTAGTATTGAAATTAGCATACTTAGGATTATTTTCCACTTAATATCTGGTTTCATAGATTGTCAATAGGCTTTTCCTTTATTTGTAGTTTAACTTTTTCATTTTTTCATATTTTATATGTTATAGGAAGAACTAATCCTGGATTAACTTCTAGATTAACCAGAATAAAAAAAATTTAAATTTAATCAAGGAAAGATGCATTAAACATAAATTTAAAAAACCCACCCAACAAGGAAGATTTCAATTCAAAATAATTCCATAAATTATTTAATGTTTTTATAAAAAAAAAAGTCAAATACGCCTGATGAGATTTGAACCTGTGACCTTGCGATCTGTAGGCTAGAGCTCTATTCTCTACGCTATTGCTACCGATAAACATTTGTTGTTTAATACATGACACTCTCTTAAGCGCGATTTGTTTTTTCTGGTAATAGATTTTCCAATATATTATTAACATTTTTTATAATTTCAGATGGCATATTTTCACACTCTAATCCTGGATCACTCGACAAATACATGATAAATAAGTTAAACACTTTACAATTACTGCTTTCTAAAATGTGTGTTTTTTTTTTAAAAAGGGGTTGTCTGTCAAATTTTTACCATATGGTTAAATTAAATAGTGTGCCTTGATATTTCAACACTAGCGTTGAAATATTTCTTTCAACGCGCGTGTGATATACGTCCCGGTTTGACTTATTCCAAGAAAGCACGAAAATGAGATAATTTTTGGTGGTTGCGGGGAATGTAGAGAACTTTAAGAATTTTTTTCGTATTCGCCACCCTAGAAAACGAGGGAAAAAGCAGGTTTTTAGAGCTGCAAAAAGACTATCCATATTTTTGCGATTCCTTCACTGTTGGATGTACCGAGATAATATGACGTGTTTTTCTTTATTGTTTTTAAAAATACTTTACGTGATACAAAAAAATGCATGAGCTGTCGGCATTAATTCAACATAATTATAAAAACTGATTTCTCAGAACCAAAACATCTCTCAAAAAATTGCATTTTAGCGTTATCAATATAATAATATTTCGCACTCGCACCGCTCCCAGAGCGCCTTAAAGGATTTTTCCTACAGTGCAGGTGTTTTATCATAAAAAAAAAACAAAAAAAAAAAACAAAAACAAAGCCAGTCAAAAAATGTACGTCACTGATTTATCGGCCATTTTGAAATACTATTCGGAAATCTAAAGGGAAGAAGAAAGAGTCTTTGCTTTCAGTCTTAAGACTTTTATAAGATCTTATTGCGCACCCAACTCGATCCGTCTATGTTTACTTTGTGACGCAAGATCCTAATCGAGCAACAGCAAACATAGTCAAATACTTCTATTTTCTACCCATAAATTTGTCAACTTACGAAAGTGTTACGTTTGTGTAAATAATTGATAAGTCGGATAAACACAATTTGGATGTCCAAACTTTGAATAAGGTCCGCGCTTTGACAATTTTTGGGATGTATTGAAATTTTTATAAGGCTTTCTAAGATTCCAGGGCTTTTGTAATATGCTTTCAATAATGGTTAATGTTTAATATGTCAAGGTTGGGTAGAATCCTTACTTTTATATAAGTGCGAAAATCTGTTAGTCTGTTTGTTAGCCAGTCATACCCAAATAGTTTGACGGATGGATATAAACAAAAAATATCCCCGAAATGTAGCACATAATATAGTCACAATAAAATATACATAAATTATGAAAGCAAAGTATTTGGGTATTTTGAATACGTTCATAATTTATAACGAAATACAGGAGCCGATCTAGTCAGATGTGGACCTCAGAGCAAAACTAGCCCATGGGCCCATGGGCCCATGTACATTAAGGGGGATTTCTACTGTGATGGTGGTCCTATTTTCATCGTTTCTTAACGATTTTTTTCTGGGAATAGTAAGACAAATGCAGAAAAACAAGTTTTCAATTTTTTTTATTAAAGATAAGATGTACCAAAACAAATTTTTCAACCCCTAAAAAATGAAAAACTTGAGGGTGCTACAGGTGCTGAAGTTACCCCCTCAAAAAAAAAAACGTAACTTGCTGGCGGAATTCAAATACATTTTTCTATTCATGGCAAAAATAAAATTGACCGAGATTCTTCAATTGTAAGCATGTAGTTATAGCCCCACTAGAATCAAGTCAAAACTCGAGTAACTGTTAAAATGGCGCGAGATTTAATTTTTTTTGTAAATTTACCCCTTTTTTTGTATTTTAAGGGCCGTAACATTTTCTGTAATATCGCAAAATACTTGATTCTAGAGGGGGCTATAACCACTTGTATTCTGAGCATTTTAAGACCAAAATCATTAAATTCTGATAATTTGAACATACCGAAGTACTTTCCGCCAGCGCGAAAAACAGGGTTTCGAGAAAAACTACTTTAAAGTTTCAACGGTGGCTCACAACAAAATAGTCTCACTGTCACTTAGTCTGTGATGCCTGACCCGTAGATTACACCCTCCTCTTCTTCGCGAAACGATAAACGAGCTGATTCTTCCTGCCTCTTTGCGAGCCTGGCCTGACGATCCTGATTGGTCGAGATGACGAATGCGGCTTAACTCAAAAGCGGCTAGTGGTGAGAACTGACCGGCAATCATAAAATTGGATGTAACTTTTTTTGAAGTAGATTTGGTAAAAACGTTTACATACGGTTATTCTAGAGGCTATAGAGAGTCGAAAAACGTCGGAAAAAAATTTCGATTTTTTTGAAACCATCACAGTAAAAATCCCCCTTAACAAGACAACCTTTTAAAAATATACAAATAATTGGATTATTTAATTCAATAGCAAACATATATTAAAAAAAAATTACAAATTTTAAAATCGAGCAGCTAACACATAAGTGTGTTTTTATTATTAAAAAGGCGAAACTACACTGTGGCAGTAACTTGTACAAGTCACTAAAATTCAGTACTAAAAGCAAGTGCTTTAAAACAATACTGAATTTACTGGACTGAAATCATTACTAAACCGAGTGCTAAAATACATCTCTACAACAAGTAAGTGCTAAAATCCAGTACTGGATTGGATGCAATTTTATATTTTTTGTGCCATATTGATAAATCACGCAATCGCTGCTCACTTGTAGATCTTATACAATTTTTTAACATTTCCAGTTTACTAAAAGATCGTTCCAAAGAGGCCACCATCATAGGAAGAGTAAAAAATAAAATAAATACTGTTTAAACTTCACAAAAGTCTGCTTTCATACGCGTAATTTTTAATAATAAATTGAAAAAGATCTCTTGTGGACATACCCTCTTTAAGGTCATGTTTCATTATAACAAGCAACATATGAAACTGATTAACAAAACGATTGATCAAAACATTCGGATATTTCTTAGTCAATTCTTCACATTTTTGTAAAAATTCTTTTGAGCTTTTGGTCAAATATTGCGGTTTAAAAAATAAAAAATTTGTTTTACAATGACTATGGCAGAAAATCTTCTAGTAATCTGGTTGCAAATTATGTCAGTAATAAATATTAGATAACCTTAAAATATTCTTCTTTGTTTTCAAAACGATGATCAAGAGAAAGTTCATCAACATGCTTTTTTACCCCTTTGGTTGTCTTTTTGCTTGAAAGGACTGATTAATTCCCCATTTGATGGCCACATCTATGGATTCAGATTTTATAATATTGTAAGCTTCTAGGTGAATTTTGTCATTTAGGTTTATGTCCGGGGGCCTCTCCGGGGCCTCCCTGTAAGGTCGGGTCCTCGGGCACCGCATCGAACAATCCCGGTCAAAATATATGGGATGTCTCTATAATATTTTTTAGAAAGGTGTAGAGTAATAAAAGCTTAAAGACTACTGAGAGACCCAACGAATATTTAAGCCACTTTCATACTTTGGCATGGACTTCATTGCAATTTTTTTAAATTTTTATCAACACCCGGGTTTGGATCAATTTATGGGTTTAACCTATTGTTATGCATTCACAAATACTGAAAATGGCGTGACAAAGGCGTGCGTTATGTATATAGTATTAGGTACACTTATTTTTTATTAAAAATTATAAAAAAATACAAATTACAAAAAAAATTTTTTTACCGAAATTACATTTTGAAAAAATCACAATATTCTTCGTCATCTGAGGAACTGTAAATTCCCCGTGACGTTATAACTAACGGGTCGACGTGGCGGTCCGTTCGATCAGGTGGTCAAGATCCCACATTTTCTCCCCTTCTTTAATGACATGATGGACTGCTTTTCGCCAGTTCTCTGGTATCACTTCCCTAATGGCTTGATCAAACAGTAGCTTAACGTCTTTCATTTTGAATGTCGTGTTATGTCTTGCTACAAATCTTTTCACTTGCGCCCATATAAGTTCTATAGGATTTAGATCGCAATCATATGGCGGTGGTACACTATGTTTTTTCAGCTATATCTTCCAAGGCATATTTCATAAAACGAGGTTTGTGTAAATTTTCTATAAATAGTTCCTTTTTTAATAAATCTTCATTATTTTTTCTTTGGTTAGTTATCATAAATAATTTAATGCACAAAATTTACCTGCGCCTATGGCCGACACCAAAATTGATCCGAACTGGACGGAATTTTATTACTCTACATCTTTCTGAAGAAGACTATAACAGGTCTGTACAAACTCCTAAGGCTAAAATATGATCTAGTCCAATTAATCTTAGTTTAAATGTTGATGGAGTTTCCGACTACAGGTTGTCATGTTATTATTTTTCAAAAAGCTTGCCGGGTATTACACGATTAAAAATTTAAATATAAAAAGAAATAATTTTGGTTGGCGTTTGTTTTATTGTTTCCAGGGAAGACAATGCTTTTTTGCTTATTTTGTATGCACGACACTGGTGAAAACTAAAATTAAAAACCTTGTTTAGTTTTTTTGTAATTCAGTTTAAAAAAAACAGCAATTTAACATGGGAAATTTGAGCGCGTTCGGACCCACTTAACTTTTTAAAAACGTCAAATTTTTCTTTAATATTTTTTTCCCATGTTCTATATCCATTTCTCAATTACTAAACAACGAAAGAACTAGTTTTCAACAATTTATTTTTTTGTCGCGACACGACAGTTTGCTTATAGTCTACATACATATTCATGTACCATGAATACTTCATTATACTGTCAGAATAAAAAAAAGTTCTATATTTATCCCATACGTGATAATGCCGTTGTTATAATAATGCTGATCTCAGCGTTCTTATAATATACCTACTAGTAATGTCAATGTCTGTTTAAGGTGAGAATTTAAAAAAATGTATTTTATAATGTGTGATAGATATAAAATTTCTCCATATAAAAGAAAATATTATTAGAACGAACATTCAAGGAAAAACAGTTGTATAATTGAATTGAAATTTAAATTCCAAGAGCAAACAATTGTCGATGAGTCATTAACGAATAAATATTGTATTTTTACCGTATCGCGCTTATTGTACCTATGTCTGGGGATGGCAATCCACGACCATTACTGAATGCAATAATTCCAAAATCATTTTTGATCATAGAATGTAAAAATTCTCGCTCTTGAGTTGGAATATTTATTCGGAAACACTTGCTTCTTATGCGTTTTGCGTGTATTTTCATTCCATAACAAGATACGGAATGAATATTCTGTAATTGATCTAAACGACCAATTAATGGGGCGTTATTAGCCACTCAAAATAAAAAAAAGACTGTGATTAACATAGGTTGCGCTGGCTTTGTTAACCCTCGCCCAGATCTTCCCGGTCAGGAACCACCACAAGGTCTAGCAACGTTTAGTATCGGTAAAAAATAAGTATTTATGTAATTATGAATATAGAAACAGAATACATCGACTTACCAGATTTTGGGATTTGCTGGGAAGAATGGACACCTACCAAAACGGCGCAGTACCGTCGAACGTTTATTGGTATCTGGTTCTCTCTCCTTTCCAAAATCGCGCATCGCATCGTACACGAGTACGGTGGGTAGGTACGAGGGACGGTAAAAAGGTAGGAAATGGAAAGTCGAGAATATGTAATTTTAAATGTAAATTAACTAATTAAACTCGGCTCGAAGGACCAATTAATGTGGCGTTATTAGCCACTCAAAATAAAAAAAAGACTGTGATTAACATAGGTTGCGCTGGCTTTGTTAACCCTCGCCCAGATCTTCCCGGTCAGGAACCACCACAAGGTCTAGCAACGTTTAGTGCATTCATTAGTTATATTAGAAAATTTATAACAAAAAACATCCAAACTAGGATCCCATTGTAATCCCAAAATTTTTAAAGTATTATTAGCATCGATATCAAAGGAAATACCCTGGTTGATTATATCAGAATCTGGCATACCTTTAAGTAAGGCGGGACAGTTACTTGCCCACTTTCGAGCTTCAAACCCTCCACGGGATAAAAGTTCAATAATTTGATTTTTTATTAAAAGTAATTGTTTATGCGTAGCCGCTCCTCCTGTTATGTCATCAACATAGGTGGAGGTTTGTAGAATTTCTGATGCCAACGGAAGGTCAGTATAATCGTCTGCCAGTTTTAAAAGTGTTCTGATTGCAAGATATGGACTAGAAACAACCCCAAATGTTACAGTATTGATTTGATAATGAGAAATAGGATCATTGGGAGAAAAACGCCACAAAATTCTTTGATAACTTCTATCTTTAGGATCTACTAAGATCATACGAAACATTTGTTTTATATCGCAAGTAAAAACGTATTTATGTAATCTAAAATTAAGCAGTATATTTACTAGGTCCCTTTGTAGCTTGGGCCCAGTGTATAAAGTATTATTTAAAGAAGGCTTATTAATAGCCGAGGTACTGGCGTCGAAGACAACACGAATGGGTGTGCTAGTGGAATCCCTTTTAAAAACAGCATGGTGTGCAATATAAAAGTAATTCTGTATATCAGACGCAGGAGGTTGAAGAGTAATTTCCATGTGTTTACTTTGTATGTAATCCTGAATTACATCACAATAAGACTTGTAAAAAATTTGATCTCGCGAGAATCGTTTTTCTAGCGATAAAAATCTACGCAAGGCGACAGTAAAGGTATCGCCGAAATCCGGTGCAGTAATTTTAAATGGCAATGAAACCATATATCTACCTGATATATCTCTTTTGGTAGTTTGCAAAAAATAATTTTCACAATATTCATCTGCCGGGGATCTAGTTTTAACCTCTGGAACTTCCTCAAGTTGCCAAAACTTTTGTAAAGTATTAGTAAGAGTATCGCAATTTGAAAGAGTAGTAGAAAAAAAGGTTTTAGTTACTTTGTTGGAAGGGGTAAAAGTGGTTTTACCCATTAGAGTCCAACCAAATATTGTATTAATGCAAACTGGTTGCTCGGGTCCATTATATAATCGACCGTCTTGTAAAATATAAGGAAAAATATCATTACCTAATAATAAATCAATTTTAGATTTTTCTGAGAATGTTGGATCGGCTAATAATAAATTGGAAGTAAAGGAAAAACTTTCTTTGGAAAAAGAAACAGTTGGTATATCATCACAAATCTTATCCAGAATAATGGCATCTAAATCAATTAAAATATTTGGATTGTGTACAGAGGAAATAACACAATGCACGCCTGATCGGGCAGTAGTGCACATTGAATCTAAACCTTGTAATGATAGAGCAATATTAAATTTAGACAAGGATAATTTATTTGCACAACTTTTAGTTATAAAAGAGGATTGGGCCCCACTGTCAAGTATGGCCTTGACAGTATGCCAATTACTAAAAGTATCTTTGACTCGCAACAAAACTGTAGATAGTAAGACCTCGTGATCGTTGAGTAACATTCCCACGGTAGAAGTTTTCGCAACTGTAGGAATAGAATCCGAGTTTTCAGCCGCAAAGTTAATCTGAATATTTGAGTCAGAAGAGCTAGCGGTGTTTGAATTATGACCAGAATTATTAATACCGTGTTTAAAACAAAGCATAGTATGGTGATCTTGACGACACAAACGACATCGTTTTTCTGAATTGCAACGACTCACGGTGTGTGCAGTCGCAAGACAGTTCACGCATGCCTTTTGATTTTTTACAATTTCAAACCGCTGTTTAATTGACTTTGAAGTAAAAACAGGACATCGATAAATAACATGATTTCCTTTGCATAAAAAACACGTATTATTTTGTTGACTATTTAATAAGAAAGCAGATCGATTCCGTAAACTTTGATTATGAGTATTAGTATGATTTTGTGAATTACGGGGGGAGTATGAAAAATGCGAGTTTTGATGTAAAATGGGTTTTGATTTTTGTGGAACTGATTCTAAGGCAATGCATTGTTTTTGCAAGAAAACTTTAATTACGTCATATGTTGGTACGTTATTTGAAGCATATTGCTGCTCAAATGTCTTTCTTGTTGAAGGGTCCAACCTATCAAGTATCATATAAGATAAAATAAAATCCCAACGATCAGTATCAAATTTTAAATTTTGCAAAGAAGACAAATTTTTTGAAAAAGTGTCTAATAAATTTCGTAATCCGGTAATATTTTCAGTGGTTAGTCGAGGACAATCCTCAATAGATTTCCAATGAGTAAAAGCTTGTAAACGTTTGTTATTATATCGTTCGACTAACGTATTATAGGCAACCATATAGTTGTCATTTGTAACTAGAATATCTGAAATTAAATTAAAAGGTGGACCTTCCAGTGAAGAAAGTAGATAATTAAACTTTTCAATATTGCTTAAAGTACGATTACTATGTACCAAAGTAGAAAAGGTTTGATTAAAAGTAGGAAAAGTAGTGACTTCTCCTTTAAAAGTAGGTAATTGTATTTTAGGTAAAATAGCATTATCTCGCACATTTGCTTGCTGCCTGCTACGCGGAGAAAAAAGAGGGTGAATTGAATTATCCAAAACGCCATGTTCTTCTAATGGCAATTCAAATAACTCGTAAAATACTGTCTCAATTTCGTGACAGCGTTTAGCAAAATCAATTCCTGTCTTTTCCTCAACTTTCAGTTCGTCAGATTTTGCCGCAAGCAAAGCTAATAAATTGTTATGATGTTTCTCAAAATCCTTCATTATTTTACTGAGACTTCTATAACGAACTTTAAAAGGATTAAGTGCAGCTATATCCGTTTTGGCTAACACTGCAGCATCAATAAGCAAAGACAATTGTAAAATAGAAGTTTGCCGCAAAGCTTTTGCTTTCAAAACCTTATCGGAGGTTGACATATTAATTTATTTTTAGGTAAATGTACAAAAAATATATGCAGACAATGTAAAAGGCGAGATAAAAGCGCGTTTTAAATTTTAATATTTGCAAATACTCAAATAAAATTTAATGTAATTTTGGAATAACCCCTGTAATTAAATTGCAAGTAACATATGTGCATAGAAAAGGACAACGAACAGCTGTCTCAAACTGTAAATAAAGCAATATTTGTATTTATATATAAAAAAAGGAGGCAATTGGCAACGAACAAAAAAATATTTTAACACCGTTCGAGATCCCTTTTTTTTGCGACCGTGAAACCGGCCAGGATATCACAATAACCTTCGCTTGCTGCAAATATAAATTCAATAAAAAACGCACTTTAGCAGTACTAGTAATGGCGAAAAAATGTAGCAAATTTGTAAATTCGTGCATCGACGAAATTTTATGCAAAATATAGTAAAAATAGCAGTAAACAGTAATAAATTGCAAAATGGCACAGTATAGTACCATGCGATTGTAAAATAAGTAGTATAGAAATAAGTATGTAAGGATAAGTCGGTATAAATTGCATTCAAAATTATTACGTTGCTAAGCCGAAGGTGGTCCGAAACAAAGAAAATCCAAACTTTTGGGTTCAAAAAGCATCCGGCTCGAAGGACCAATTAATGTGGCGTTATTAGCCACTCAAAATAAAAAAAAGACTGTGATTAACATAGGTTGCGCTGGCTTTGTTAACCCTCGCCCAGATCTTCCCGGTCAGGAACCACCACAAGGTCTAGCAACGTTTAGTATCGGTAAAAAATAAGTATTTATGTAATTATGAATATAGAAACAGAATACATCGACTTACCAGATTTTGGGATTTGCTGGGAAGAATGGACACCTACCAAAACGGCGCAGTACCGTCGAACGTTTATTGGTATCTGGTTCTCTCTCCTTTCCAAAATCGCGCATCGCATCGTACACGAGTACGGTGGGTAGGTACGAGGGACGGTAAAAAGGTAGGAAATGGAAAGTCGAGAATATGTAATTTTAAATGTAAATTAACTAATTAAATTGCAATAAGTAAAACAAAACGCGTAATTTTGAATGCAAGTAGACACCCATAAAGAGGAAAAATATTTATAAGAATTATACTTTAAACTTAAAAATAATATTAATTATAAACCTAAATATATATATAAGCAGCAAACGAGGACAGAACATAGGTTGCCATGAATTTCGGAACTGTCAATGTCAGCAGACAAATTTTAGTGCAAGTCAAAATATGAGTGAAAATCGGATGAATCAGATATGGAACTGGATAATACTCCACCTGAAATTACAAATATTGCGAATAGTATTTTTGGTCGTGGAGAAAATATAGTCTGCTACTCGGTTAGAATGAAAATTCGATACTCGTGGTCTTCCACTTCAATCCAATCTTCCACTCGGAGATTTTTAAGATAATGTCGGGACATCGTTTGTTATTTTATTGGAAATAAGAAATTAACGCGAGTAGCCGCAATATTTCTATTTTTATGTTGTGAATGGCGGATTATATAATTTGAATACATACAGGGTGATTCCTAAGTTTATACTTCTTTTTTAGCTGTGTATAGAAGGCATTAAAATAAACAACATTTTCATATACCTTTTTTCAAAAAACTGAAAAATAAGGTAGGTACTTACATTCATTTATTACACTATGGATCAAATACGGTCCTGCCTAACTTAAACATTATCTCGAAGCAGCACTCACCGTAAATTAGCACCATATCTACTAGTTCATTGTTTTCAAATTTTATCATTTTCACGTTTCACCAGTTTAAAATTAACTTGCTTCAGAAAAACACATCGCAGCGAATTGACAAATAACTGACCACCGACCCGTAAATTACATGACTAATAAGACAAACAACATAAAGTATAACAGGCTACGTTTTGGTGACCAGGCCCGCATTTAGATTTTTTACTTTTGTATCTCGCCATTTTTTTGAGTTTTAAAAAAAAATGTATTTGAAAATATTGTATTTCAATGCCTTCTTTACAGCTAAAAAAGAAGTATCAACTTAGAAATCACCCTGTATGTAATTAAAATGTTTAAATACATTTTCTTTTTTTTTTTAACTAAGGTATAATCCGCTAAACTAGAAGTCTTGTGAAGAACTCCTTAGTAAAATATTTATATTAAATTTTCAATTAGACAAGCCAGGAAACGATGTCGCGTTTCAAGTTGGTATGGAAGGCTCTTAACACGCAGTCTAGTCGCCTATGGTTAATTTTAATAATAAAACTTTATTTTTGAACATAATTTATTCGACCGCGGCGACCCGGGTTCGATTCCCGGAGTGCGCATACGTACAATGAAAAAAGTATGTCCGAAATTTAGTGGATTTAAGAATGCAGGGAAGAGTGTAAAAGGTATCATCTCCCAACCCACCCCATTCACGCCGGTAACCAGGCCGGATGAGATCGGACATCTCGTGGGGTGTGGAAGAAGGTACACACTCCCCAATTGGTAGGTCATGCAATGGCAATAAACCAAGGGTTGATAGCCCTTGGGGGATGTCGCATTACTAAGGATCGTGGTTCGGAGCCCACGTTAAACTGTAGGTCTCCTCGGGAATGGCCCTGGCAGCGAACGAAGAGGAAAAAAGCCCAATTCGAAAGAAAGAAAACATAATTTATGAAATTTGCAATTATTTCGAAAACGGTTGGAAATAACTTATATGCTTATGGTACAAAAAAAAAATGCTTAAGAATTTTACATTAAATAGTCAAATAATATACAGAATGTTCTATTTGAAAAACTAGAGAAAAATGAATTTAAAATGTGTCGTTTTTGAAACCTTTTTATAAACAGACTGTATAAAGTAGATAAACATCATTAGATTCATAATATCTCTAGACCCCTTGTCATAAATCTCATCCAATCTCATGGTTAAAAGAATGAATTTAGAATTAGTATTTTTGATTTTTTTTCCAGGACCGTAAAACTTTATTTTTTAATTTTTAATTGGTTACTCTTAACATACTAAAGCAAAATAAATAAAATGTTGGACAATTATGAAGGACTCTAATACGAACAAACAATATGTGCAATAAAATACTGCATATTCCATTTAAACAAATTCAACTTTTTGTTATCACACCTTTTTGGGTCACCCTGTATATGGAAAAATACTTTCCTGAAATATATCCTATGATACAGTATAGGTCTGCATATGAACGAAATTCCTAACCTAATTCGTCTGGGAGCTATAGTAGCCTGACGCACTATTGCAGAACCCTGAATATACTAACATAAAAATTGAATAGGTATTAGTTACAAGCATATATAAAGGACGTGCCTAACAAATATAATAATATACTATTTACTTGCAGCAACAAAACGAGTCAGTAAAAACCCTTAAATTTCGCTTATAAAACGTATACATACGCCTCAAATATAACCACTTGTGTGGTATTCTGTAATGGTGTAAGAAGATACATTATTTAATGATTGGCAACGATTTTATCAGACCTGTCGGACCATACCAACTACCAACCTTATTCATACATACATATATGTATTGAGGTACTGTAAGCATTTACATAACGTGCATGAGATCAGACAGTGCAAATAAGGAGTTGGCCAAATTAGTTTTAATGAAATTGTCTGGCAGTTATCATAAGTGTACCAAAAAGGAATAGGCCTAAAAAATAACGCAATTAATGATTTAATCCCATGAAGCAAAATTTAGAACCTAACAAAACGTTCGAATTATTCTAATTATAGCAAAAGTGTTCTGTAAAGAATTCGTATAAATTGCAAATGAACTATGATTAACATTGAGTATCTATAAATTAGTGTATTGTAATACTTTTTTCTACTCCCACATGGAAATTTGCTGTTTCCTTTACACTAAAGTGATTGGAAAAGTTGGCTATTCCGGTTAACTGAACACATATGATTTTGATATCCATCCTAGTTAGGATATGAACTGACCAATCACAGTGGTCAATAATAAAGAATCCAAATTTATATGTTGAAAATTTTACGAGTTGTTTTCTGAAACTAGACAGAAGTCAGATTAAGAATATACTTCAATAAGTTATATTATTTTTTTCTCCAGTGAGTTCACCCTGCACCGGTGGAGCCGAATCGCTTTAAACGGTGCATGTGTTGTTTTATCAGATAATATTACATCATAAACTGTAACAACAACAATTTAAACGTTAAATCAACAAAACTGTTTAATCGAAACAATCGATCAACTGAAACAATTGATTAATCGATTATTGTGTTCACGCCTAATCGTACTTCACATTTTGAAAAAAATCAGTGATAGCGCAAGGCAAAAAATATGATAATTTTAAATGCGATGATAAAGAATTGTGTATATTTTAAGCGCAACTGCATTTTAAACCGAAAACTTAAAATGTCATTGCGAGCAGACGAAGGCACAAAATGTCTACGCTAATAATGGTGACGGAACTTCAAAAAATAAGTACGTACTTTTGCGTAATCTAATAAATAACATAAGATTTAAATTTAGAATATTTTGTCACCAAAGTGTACTCTAAAAGGAAAAGCTATAATATTTCTGGCCATAAAAATAATAGCATTCTTTATCTAATTGCTTTTTATATGAGTATATAAGTTGTTAATTGAAATTGATGTGACGACCGAAGTTTTGATATAGATGCAGACAGTGTTATAAGGGAAAATCGACAAAAATAAAGCTTTTTGCTAATTTCAGGGCATAAAAGAAAATAATCGTGTAATTAAGCGCGCGTTTTGTGTCTAATAATATTAAGATAGGAAAGTGAAAACCATTTTTCTCTAAGATGAACCGTTCGCGTTCCAATGGTACAGCCTGTCAAAATCTGAAAATGCCATATTTTAAACGTCAATATCGCAAAAACTATTGAATTGAGACATATGACATTTACAAAATAAGCGTAGAATTTTGTGGGGAATCACAAAATAAAACAATGTTCCATTTAAAAGAACCCAAGTTTTTTTGGGCCACCCCGTATACTCCAACATAATTTTAAAATGTGCACCTACAACTTGTGTAATTCGAATTTTTATCTAATTCTTAAGATAAAGAAGAAAACGTACTATATCGTTGACTCAGCATGTACTTCGATTTCACCATTTTTTCAATAGAAAATCCACCACAACTTGAGGTAGTACCAACATAATATGGATTGGATACTGACCCCCTGAAACATATTTTTCTCGATTCCCGTATGGCAAAAAGCTAAATCCGCCATCGCTACAATTTTTTTTAACACTTTAACAACACCTTTTATGATTTCTTGTCTAATTTGCCTACCTACTTTACAATATTCATTCATAGTTAATATTTTTTCCGGCGCGTGACATAATAGATATTTTTATTTACTAGCGAAGTAGGTCAATAGGTTTATCTTGTAGCTAATTAAAATTTATGCTAAATTTAGTCGTTTCGTTTTCATTATATTGTTATTTTAATGTTTATTTATGGGAATTGAATGATTTGTAAATACTGATTACAAACATAATTTTTAAAAGCTTCTTTATTCAAACCTGTTTAGTGATGTTGATATTGTTGTTCAGTATCAAGGTTATCTGTAGCTTCTGAACAGTTTTCTACTGTACATTGTATACCCTCAGTGCCACAATAAGAACTCTTCTGTGTATTAGGAATTATTTCAAACAATATTTAAAAAAACTTTGACAGCGACCAGTTTTTGTGCATGGATAAAGCGGAAAAGTTATCTAAACTTTCCTATGTAACCAGTATATAAAAATCGATCTCACTGTCTTGTCGTAGTACTTAGCAGAGTCTTGCCTCTGCGGTCAACAAGGCCGCTTTATGGTAATTAATATTATTCTTCAATTCGTGCAAAATCCACAAAAACTTCAGTTCAGTTGATCGATTCCAAACGAAAGACCAATACATCTTCTTGATATTCAGTGGTCAAAGAAATGCTATTAAGATGCTTATTTTTTCAATACAAGAAAATACCCAAGCAACGGATTTTGGTCCGTGTATTACTGCTGTTGTTCTTTTAAAGGATTGAAATCTTATTTCTGTCTCTTTACCCATCTAAAGAAGAATATAACAGGAAATGACAAAAACGAATAAAGGTAATCATTTTATTATTGATATGTATACAGTCCAAAGAATACCTACTTTTCCCAGTTCAGGCCGAGTGATTTCGCAGACCTTATAGAATGTGAAGAGCCTTTTGGTGATATAGCTCCATGTGAATGAGCTGTTCTTATGGAAGTAGCTGAACCAGCTGAAACAGCAGAGCCTCTTCTGCTACCAGAAGCTCTCCTTTCTCTTTTATTTTCTAACTCTAGGACAGCAGGTGGTAGATCTAGTTCATAGGGACCATTATGTCCAGGAATGATCTATATGGATCAGAAGTTCGATTAGTAGGAAAAATTCTACAAATTGGTAATCGCAAGTTTTGAGAATAAACTTAATATACAAAGTAAATTTATTGTTAAGTAAGTAAGTTGATATACTCTATGTAATGGTTCTCGGTGACACGCGTCATTTCTAAAAATATTGTTCTCACAGAACTTGAGGTTTGGACTTCAATATTGATAACAAATTCATGTGCGTACAAAGGGGGGGAGCTCCAAAACGGTAAAAGATACGAAGATGATTAAAGTGAGGTAAAGTTACATATTTTGGGGCTTAATAATTTGATAAAAGAAAATTTTAAATATTTCGAATAACTTCGGAGATAACGGACCATCTGAAAATCTGCAGTCGACTTGTAGACGCAAAGTATTCTGTTACTTGCATCTGCAAACTACTACTTGCAGCTGTAGACATCAGATGCAGAGCTTCTATAATTTCAGTCTAAGTTGGCAGATGTATTTGACAAGAGCTTACGTGACTTGTATACAAGTTAAGACTGATTGTAATAACTTGGCAAGTTTGACATAGAGCAACGTTTATGCATACAAATCTAGCTGGGTCTATATTGATGTTTTGGACTTAAATAAATCTGTATTTACTTACCATTACAGCTGGATCTATGCCTTTATATGATTTTACAATAGGACTAATTTTCTCCGCAGCTTCTTTGGTTATTAAAACGAGTCCAATGTCTTTCCTTTGAATAAAGTTTAGAAAAGCCTTTTCTAATTTAAAATAGTCCGTTTTTGTATCCACGATGAAGTAATTGGGCGATCCATACTCATCTGCTTCGCCTATACCACCTAAGGATGTGATACTTTTGTATTGCATTTAAGTATATTTTTTATCGTTTTGGTAAATAAGAAGGGTTCGTATTACATCACATAATACATCTACATCAGCGGTAGCTGGTGCATAAGCGCTGCAGTACTGCAGAGCTCCAGAAAGAAAAAAAAATAGTAGTTTAACCAAAATATTTTCTATTACCAAAAATCAAGTATAATACTTGGCTAGTGATGTAAATGAAAAAAAAATGTTGATGTTTTTTTTCAAAACTCGACGTTTTTTTTTTGAAAAAAAAACATAGGGGGTATGTTTTTTTTCGAAATTACGTTTTTTTCACAATAACTAAAAATCCGTGTTATCTTATTGGGTTTTTTTAAATAAAGTGCAATAAACACGAAAATATTTTTACATTTGTCAATAAACATATATTTAAAGAAAAAAACGAACATAAACCATCAATTTATAAAGAAAAATAACACAAAAACCTTGTAGTTGCACTATGCAAACAATATAAAAAGAAAAAGGGTAACCTATAACATACAGTAACAACAGTATATACTCTTTATATGCTCTATGCTCTTTGGTTTACTGAACAGGAACATAAAATAGAACCTATCATTCTATCAAAGTTATCAAAAAACGGGATTTTTAAATGATGCCTTTATGAAAAAAACGTGGATTGTTTTTTTTTTCACGTTTTTTTTTTCAGGTGGTCAAAAAAACGTTTTTTTTTACATCACTATACTTGGCACTCGAATTCGCGTTGTAAATGATAAAAAACTTCAAACAACGCAAGTAAAGTCGACCAGTGGAATACCCTACTGGCTCACGCTATCGCCGAGTTATTATTCATCTGGGCCACATGAACGCGCTCTACCAGCTCCTTGAAACACCCACGCGGTACTACGCTTTCCACATGCCGTGATTTAAGTAAAAAATTCGCTGCATACAAAGAAAAGATTGAATTTAAAGGAAGAGGTTACCATGTTACCAGATATAATTATTGAAAAATCTGGTGTAAGTAGAGGGAAAAGTGACACACCCAAATTTAATAGAGACATTTATATAAAAAATAAATGGATTTGCGAATGTAACAAAAAATGCTTTATACTGTTTTTCCTGTTTACTTTTGGTGGCGCTAAAACTTGCACGGAAATAGGGGTCACCGATCAAGAGCACTTGAGTGTGAAGATAAAAATACACTCCCAAAGCCATCTTCAATCTGCCAAAATATTTTAAAATATGCTTATATTATACGGACAAAATGATTTTAGGAGTAGTAATGTCTCACCTAAAAGAAATCCACAGCATGTATCTTCATCTCCAATAATAGCGATCAGTCTGGGAGAGCCAATATATTCAGTATCATCGTCGGGGTCTGCACGAACAATATCCTCGTCATCGTCTGAAACACTATACATGTTTTGTTGGGAAAATTTGCATACTTTTGTTTGTTTTCGAATTTTTTTCAATCTTGAACATTTACTGAAATTTTTCTTTTTTACCAAATTCAAAAAAATTCAGACATTTATTTGGACATATAACCTGTAAAGTACTTTTTTTGACATTTATCGATCAGCATAAAATATACCAAGTAAAATTTCTAACTCACATTAAAAACATTGGAAAAACAAATTTAAAAATTTGTTTGCTTCAGATCACGATACACCTTGAAACGGTATGCCGATTAAGCAAGTTGAACATAAACCTGACAGTGACGGCTCGTCAGGTGAAGTAGGTGAAGGGGCTCTTCACCAAAAAATAAAACCAAGAGGAAAGTTTTTCGACAATATTAAATAATAATGTACCAATACAGCTACCATTTTAGCCTTTAAAAAATAATTATGTTCGAATTAATAATATTAATTTAATCCGAATGTAGCTATGCATAATAGGGCCACGGATAACTCCGATGGACAATAATTATAAACACTCGTTCATTTTGGTGCGCCCCAGCGACGGTGTCCGTTAGCTGAAAGCAAGTGAAGATGGCTTTAATATTCACCGTTGCTATGGTTACGTGACGTCAGTCACGCAAACAGCATGAAACAATTTGCATTATAATGAAGGGCAATTTAAAAATAGATCAGTCGTATGCACCATTGTTTTAGCATTGGTTCGCCTAACCTTAAGTTATTTATTTTGAGGCTTCGCGAAACTTGCGGTTATACATATCGTTTTTACGTGATTTACTCTGTGATTAAAAAGTTCTGTATTTATTTTTCAGTTAATTCAGTAGTATACGTACATACAAGTTGTCTGATTTAAAAATTAACCTAATTAATGACAGTTTGTAATTTGTTGGAAACTCCATTCAGTCGTTGGACAGATAAGGATAAAAGAGACGTTTTGTTACATGGATTTTTAGTCAATGTTTCTTGAAGTACCTGCATTATACCTAGCTCTTCGCCATTTTTCTAAGACCCCGAGCCGCCACTGAAACCCGGACATAAAAAGCGGGCAAATATCAAAAATAAAACGATAATTTTCTTTCACTTAATGTAAACCGGCCTTTAGCGTCCTCGCAGTGTCGTCAAAATGTGGAAAAGAGATAGAGAATTTATGAGGAATAGCATACCGGTATTAGTGCCAATGAAGTATTAACAATAGGCAAGGCCTTTTGCGATTAGAAGAGAAATAATATGGTCCCTTGTATTTTTCTGATCAGTATCCTTTTCCATAATATGTCTTCTCGACTCTTTCGTTAACCTTTTATCATTCTAGATTAATTTTAACTTGACACCATGTAAGAAACTACTATGCATGAGAGACAATAGATACTAAAACTTTATTGTCGGGTTGCATAAAGAATTTTGATAATAATTAACTAATCAGCAAGTTTGACTGTGACATACTATATGATATGACATTGACAGAAATGATGTTCTCACAATCATACTGGCCCGATTACCTTAATTTTTAATTTACCAATCAGGTACCTTTGATTGTAAGTACAGTGTCAATGTCATTTATGTCACAGTCTTACTTGTTGGTTAGCTAATTCTGGTTTAAAATCTTTGTGCAATCCAACATAAATCTATACTTTATTAATCCACATCAAACTGGCACAAACACTCATATGCATTATGCCTCAAAATTAAAGTATTCATCCTGCTTTTATTAACAGCTGTTAAAACATTATTTATTTTTAACAGTTCAATCTTTGTTACTTTAAACTTTAACAATAAAATTCTTAATAAAACATCCAAATCAAAAAAGTGTATTTTTCACAATCCGTTTGAAAGTTATAAGATACAGCACGACCAGCAGGGCGTAAATACAAGCGAATAATGTTGTGAAAATATATCAAAAAGTGTTTTATACTTTTTGAATACATTTAAAAGTTTTCAAAGCGCCTTAAGCCGTGCTCAATATAAAAATAAAGCAGGCTTTTCGCACAGACCAAATACATATTAGAAATATTTAAATTCTATAAATAAATATGATGCTGAAGAATGAGTTAACTGAGTAAAACAGATTTTCTTGTTAAACTTTAAATATACCGGTTTTTGATTTAAATACATAGTTCACATAAAGTCTCTTTTGATGTTCCCCAGGACTTCGTGTTGAATGAAACCATTATCAAGAATATTGTCACTGTTTTAATGAAGTTTCAAATTTGAGGAGATGGGAGTCAGTGTTCCCACAAATTTTTTTTCAATCGTAACAAATTAGCTTAAAAACCGTAACAGATTTACTAATATAGTAACAGCATTATAGAATATCTCTTCTTCCAAACCAAAGTGATTTCTAAAAAAAAAAGAAGGTCAACACCCCTACACAGGGCGAACCCGAACAAACCCAACCTAACATACCCTTACACAACGTGCGCAAACGGCGAACCCGAACAAAAGTGACGACTAAAAACCACAAAAAAAAAGGTAAAAAGGTCCTTTCTCCTTTTACCCAAAAAAAAATCACAGCTCAAGAAAACGTAACAGATTGCTTAAAGGCGTAACAACGTAACATATCCTTTAAAAACGTAACAGATCTGTTACAATTGTTACAGATCGGCAACACTGTGAGAGTTACTAATACAGGAGGGAGATTTCAAGTTGACTGTATTGAAATATTCTAATTTTTGGGATAATGTCTAAAATGCATGATTTACAAATTCATATCGAAAACATTACCTAGGAAAAATGACCACGAGATGATACAGGTTCCTTTATTTTTGTAGAGAGATGAAGATTTTTTACACCTGTTCTTACTCAATTGGAATCCATTCCTGATGTAGCATTGTCAAATAATAAACACGGGAAATAGAACAATACTTTGCTTATTTCACATCCACATATCCAGTTATTTTTTGAAAAACGACTTCTACAGGTTCTGTTTTCTGCTTTTCACTAACTTGTGCCAACTTTAGATAGGACAGCAGTCTACCGAACTCCTTAATTTTTAGTTTGTCTTCTAAAGAAAAGCTTGACAAATTTATATTTACAAAAGGGCTAACACTATTTATATTATTAATTTTAAATCGTAAATAATTGTACAAAACGAATCACGCGATTTTATTTTAAACACAAAACCTGCACTGCACGAAAAGAAAAAACATGCGTAAGAACGTAAAATATAAGCTCTACTGATACTAGTGATGTTGTTTGATAAAAGAGCTTGGAGGCAGCTGTATATCAGTTTAGATGTACTGGTGGAAGATGGGCTGAGTTGCCAACTGAAGGTTTTAGGCGCCTCATCCTTTCATACGTTGATATTTTGCCGATTGCCGCGATACAAATGCGGATCAATCAGCGAGATTTCAGCGTAATTTTAGTCACACAGCGTGTTGATTAGAGCCATGAGAAGCCGCTGATTATACGCGATTTTCATTGCAGAGCGGCCTTAAGAAGGAAAAAAATAAAGAAACCTGATGATTATATGAAATATACCGTTTACCAATGGTGAACGTCGAATTTGTAACACCTTATACCTGGTGACACAAGAAAGTGCTAACCCCTCAATTTTGTCCGTAATTTTAGCAGTAAAGATTTAAAAATGTGAGACATTAATAAGTGTGTAAGTTCAAACCTTCGAAACCAGTTCCGGTTTAACCGGAAGTGATGTCCACTTTTAAATTTTAAATGCAAACTCTATATTTTTATTCGACGTTTAAATTCTATAAAAATTCTCTTTTTATTGACATGTCACACTTCATCATTTGTTTTAAAAATGGACGTGTCTAGATCAATTTTCCTTTGTTTTAGTAAAACATGGTAAGTGGTAAAGAGTAGGCCAGGAAAATATTAAAATGGTTTATTTTAACCTAAATGTATTCGTTAAGACTATTTTATTTATAACCGGTTTAAAAGAAAAAGAAGTGGAATTTCTCGATTTTTCAAAATGGCAATACATTTTTGTTTTATTATAATAATATTCTCCATTTAATTTTTTTTTTCTAACGGCGTATCAAGTTAATAATTATTTATTAGGTAATGGTAGAATTAACAAGAAATATCATAAATGTAATTTCTAGAACCATATAAGCCATAATAGGTTTTGTCAAGACCAGTCTAGTATGCCGTGGGAAACAAAAACATTATTTCTCCTTCTATTTGACCAAAATGTCAAATGGTATTAAATAAAATTACGAAGATTGAAATGAATGAATTGTTTTCCACGGCAAACTTGACATAACTTTTCATGGCTTATACGGGTCTAGAAATAACATTTATCATATTTCTTGTTAATCTCTACTATTACCTAATAAATAATTATTAACTTGTGATACACTGTTAGAAAGAAAATTAAATGAAGAATATTATTATAATAAAACAAAGATGGGTTGCCATTTGAAAAAACCGAGAAATTCCACGTTCCAAACAGGTTGTAAATAAAAGAGCCATAACGGATAGATCAACAAGTTAATTTTATATTATAGCAGGTTTAAATGAACTATTTTAACATTTCCATGGCCTACGCTTCACCACTTACCTTGTTTTATCAAAGTTATGGACATTTTAGAAAATAACGGAAAATTAATCTAGGCGGTCATTTTTAAAACCAATGATAAAGTATGATGTCATTGTAAAGAAAATTTTCTACAGAATTTAATTATCGAATAAAAATAAGGGGTTTCCATTTAAAAGTTAACTTCACTTCCGGTTAAACCGAACTCCTAAACTCCTCAAATTTTTACTTTTAAAATTACGGAAATTTTTTATATCACCCGGTATTTTTTTAAAGATACATAATTATTAAAGTTATTTAGTATTTTCCTTTCAGGTGACTATTACAGGTTACAAATAGTCATTAGGTGGCGTCGCTATTATGGAGGAACCAGTTTTTGCCATTAGTACAGAATGAATTATCTCATGCGCTACTTCAGTATTCCTCTGCATTGGAAAATGCACATTGTAAATAATAAGACAATAGGTTATTTATAATTGAATAATTACACTCTACCATGATGTTTATTTTAAGCAGAAGGTCGCCGTGACTGATGCATTTCTTTATCACCGGGACTGATAAAATGAATTTCCTTGCTGATTCTGGTCTGTGCGTAAAATGTTATCATACTTAATTGTTGTTCTATCACAAAATACCAGACATTAAGCTAGCTATCACTGATTATGATACACAGAAGTTATTGTATCATCTAATGCAGGAAATTAAAAAATGTTTCAATATATTCAATTCAATCTTTTGTAAATCAATAGAAAATCCCCATTATCTAAAGGTATTCCATTGGACACAGTAATATTCGGTAGAATATTGTTAATGGGGAAATGCTTAAAGCTACAGCTATTTTGCTTATCATTTTAGCGAAAGTAGGTAACTAAGAATATCTACAACATCATATCAAGACATCGAATTGGCTATATGGTTCAGACAACGACATTGTTGATTTTCATTAATTAATCAACTCAATAATAATTGTATATAAAATAAATTTTCCTACAGCCACCTATAAAAATGAGAAAAAAATCCCGGGTAACTTGGCTCCAAAGCGCCGAATATCACATGCGTCTTGAAGAAATTATTTCAACACGAGTGTTGAAATATCAAGGCACACTACTTAGTTTAAACAGATGGTGCCAATTTGACAGCCTATTTATTAAAAATAACAATTTTTCGGGAGCAGCAATTCTAAAGTGTTTAACGTATTTATCATGTATTTGTCGAGTGATTCAGAATTAGAGTGTGAAAATACGCCATCTGAAATTATAAATTTTTTTAATAATATACTGGAAAATTGATTACTAGAAAAAACAAATCGCATTGAACGTATTAAACAACAAATCTTTATTACCACCAATAACGTAGAGAATAGAGCTCTAATCCATAGATCGCAAGGTCACAGGTTCAAATCCCCCCGGAAGTGTTTACCTTTTTTTTTTTTTAAACATATTATTTACAGGATTATTTTTAATGTATGGGTGAATTTTTTTAATTTGTTTTTTGTATCTTTCCTTGAATAACATTTTTTATTCTTAATGCATGATATATAAAATACAAATGAAAGGATTTTTTAATAATTATTTGTGGTCGTAGTTGTTATGTAATATACTATTTCTATACACATTCAGCAGCTTGCATTATTGTTAAAACTTGATCGAAAGAGAAGGCTTAATCAGCCTTAACTAGACCTCAGGAGCAGCCAAGCTGCCTACCTCTCATTTGTCGAATAAATCACCGACAACAATAATGAGCTAAGGAGTCTAGAGGATCAATATGCTAACTGGACATCGAACGTGTCACATTGCCAAGCCAGATCACTGATGAGCACCCAGAATCAATGATCAATGATTCTGGGTGCTCATCAGTGATCTGACTTGGCAATGTGACACGTTCGATGTCCAGTTAGCATTGATAAAACTGTTATAGATGCGTATAAATTTTGTTATATTGAACAAATTAATAACATATTGTACCATATACATAAACTATATAATTTACTTTCCTAAAAGAAGGCGGAGCCTCAGTACTTTATAGGAATGCTAGAGAAATCTAATTTTTATTACAATGTTGTCAACTTATGGAAAATTTCCGAATTCGTGAGAACAAAGCACAGAGGAATGATAGATCGGCGTTGTCTCTAAAGGGAAAAGAGAAATTTCTATCACAGTGTTATATTCATAGGAATTTTTTTTGGATCACTTGTAAGACTTTTTCAGTATTGTGTGCATTCGCGGAAAGTTTACTTAACAATGGGAAATTTTATTTTTAAAGATCGTAACGCTGTGCAGCACTGGACAGTTAGAATATGAAAGTTTGCCATACAGTTAACTGGAATAGCCCACTTTTCAAGTCGTTTAAGTGTATCGGAAACAGCAAATTTGGGAGTAGGAAAAATGTAAACCGGGTCAACACAACAATTTTACAGTGACATCCAGCCATTCGTATTTGTCATAAAAGGTCTTAAAGTAGCTAGTAAATTTTATTGCTGATTTTTCGACTTAAAAGTCCATAATATCGTGTGCCTACGCGAAAAAATAATCGCATTGTGTTGAAGGGTACGACATACCTAACGTGACCATACGTCCCGTTTTAAACGGGACAGTCCCGTTATTTGACACTCAGTCCCGTTGTCCCCAAAAAAAGCGTCGGGACGCCAAAATGTCCCGTTTTCGGGAAGTGGGCGAAGTCGGTATATATAAAACCCAATTATTGCCAGTATCAGTTCTTAAAGCGATGTTGATTATGAAGGTGAATGTGAATAAAACCTGTCAAGAATACCATTATTTTCTAAATTCGTCACCTAATATATTAAAAAAAATTTCTTCATCTGAGAAATACCAAACTTAATTAAGCCGCCTATTATAATGTTGCTTAAAAATACATTTTTCTACTCCCACATGGAAATTTGCTGTTTCCTTTACACTTAAGTGGCGAGTAAAGTAGGCTATTCCAGTTAACTGTGCAGCAAAATTTCATAACAATCCTAGATAGGTAATGAAACTGACCAATCACAGTAGTCAATTACAGAGAAGCCATTATTGTTATTAAAAGTACTGACCAATCACAGTATATTATTTTTACTGAGGCTCCGCCTTCTTTTTCAAGACACTAAATTATATAATTTAAATGCATATGGTACAATTTGTTATTAATTTGTTCAATATAATAAAATCTAAACCCATTTATAATAGATAATGCAACCTGCTGAATGTGCGTAGAAAATTAATTTCATCTAGCATCATTTATCAGTTAGTTTTCCCATAATTAGTTTAACGTTTCGATAGTCGAGAGGTAGAGCGTTTTACTATGGAACCAATATGGCGTGAGTTCGAGCCCGGCAACCTGAAAACTTTTTTTTACATTTTTTAGCATAAGGTTTGTAAGTTTGTTCGTAGAAAAAATATACTGAGTGGATTGTTCATATTGCCCTCGGAAGTTTCGTGCGTCGTGCTCAATTTACTTCCTCGTGCGATATGGACATCATATCCACTCTTGTTGTACAAACTACTATTTCTATTATGTTGTGCTTTACTTTAACAAACCAAATAGATTTTACAGGGTCCCGTTTTGAGGAGAAAAATAAATGGTCACGTTAGACATACCCCTTGTCTTCTTGTATTTAAACTTTGTGCTCTCACATCCTCCTCTCAATTGTTCCTAGAAAGGTTTTGTAAGACTCCAGGAAGATGATGAGATCGGGATATATTTACTGAATATGATATAAATTCGATCATAATGAAAAAGTTCATTCTAATTCTCTCCAGTATAAGATTTTGATTTAGTAAAACGAGGTACTTCTAATCGTTTCCATTAATAATGGCATTAATGGTTTTCCATTAAATAAACAACCCGTTTTTATTATTTTAACAAACGCAATCTATATTTACGAACAAAATACTGCCGATGTACGCAGGGGCTTTTTCAACTAAATGTATATTTAATTACGAATCCATTTGCACTAAGCGCTAAGTCAATGTTAAATATTTAAAATTTTATATTGAACTCATTTTTACTCCACCGCAAAATTCATTTTTATTGACTAATTATTTAGTTTAAAATAATAACCTATTTTCGTTACGCAGCCTTTCTTCTTTCGTGGAAAGTAATTAATTTTTTGGCAGTTGACGGGTCCGGGTGTGGGGACGTCTTTGAGGGAAGAGACTACTGACAGATGTGACTTTCCTCTCGGGGCCCGCCGGAAGTTTAACTAAATAATTTTGATGAAATCAGGACAAGACGTTAGTGGCGTAGCCAGAAAATATGCTCGGGGGGAACTCAGTGGGCGTAAGTAGGACATTTTTTTTTGAGAAAGAGACAGTCGGGACTACATGTATTATATAATATTATATCTAGTTAGGAAGGTGGAAAAGCGCCGTAGGCGAGAAATCTTGGGGGCCACGCCCAAAGTTCGTTTAAAATTCACCTAACTACTATTAAATTTTGAAAATTAAATTATTACCTCTCCCCTCTGCATGGTTGGATTAAATTTGTTCTTGTAAATGTTTTTTTTACTTTTTCTTTTGATTTTCCTAGCTGGCTGTTTATTAAAAAAAAAACTTTTTTTTATATTTGTGAAAAATATGATTATTGGTGTCAATCCAAAATTTTAACATAAGACGTATGTATGACTATAACCAGCGTTTTTCGGGCTCGGGTTTTCATGATTAAAAATAAAGTAAATATCGCTTACCACGCCAAAATTGATGATTTTTTCAGAAATCCTGTATTTTAGGAGCGTAAATCTAAGCAGTTTTTGGTGCAAATGCGTAGGTTTTGAAATACTTCTTCTTAAGTACCGTTTTGTATATTCATCATAAAGCATTCTCGTTTCTTCCCGCACTATTTTTTTATTATAAATTATAACACTTCTTCCATAAAAAATGTTTCAAATAAAATTAAATTTTTCTCTTTAAAATTAAATACATAATAATTGTTTTTTGTGTTTGTTGTAAAAATATTTTATTGTATTGAGTTATATTTTTGTTAAATTAAAATAGCTCTAAAAAAAGGAAAACGACACAGGCAAGTATATAATAGAAAAATACTATAAAATACTATTCTCTTTACTCGTTTTCCTATAAAATTGCATCATAAATCAATAACTAAAACGATATGCGTCCGAAACCTTAATCTCTATATTATAAAACAGGACTTTTTAAAGGAAAATATTAAAAACTAAACGATTCCTACAAGACCTTTGTAATTTAAGCCAAGAATACATTATTTAAAAATTTAAAACCTAGTCCAAGCGTAAGACGAAAAATTAGGCTGCAATTAGACTTTTAGACCCGAGCTCCAAGGCTTAACCAGTGGCCTATTTAGACGGGGGGGGGGGAGGGGCTGCCGGACTGTAGCCCCCCCCCCCATAAATTCGCCACTGGTTGACATATTTTATTAATTAATAAATTTAAAAAATTCATAAGTCTTGCCGATGCCATCATTAAAGCCGAAATTTAAACCATAGGCGTTTTTACAAATTAAAAATGTAAAATAAAAAGTTGTATTTATTAACATGTAATATTGCCCAAAATAGTTGTGGAAATATCTTATGATGCCGTGCAAACGCCTAGTTTAAAAAGGAACGTTGTCGGCCTCGTGACACTGTTCCGTAGGTGAGTCACATCCCAGTTAAATAAAACCAAACCAACACCGCAATGGTAGACAGCTCGCCAAAATTTTCGACCGTTCACAGCAGTTTGTGGGATTCTTATGGTACTTGTCCTTGCCTGCCCGTTGCGATGCTTTGCTATTTCAACTCCAATTGCATCTTTAGCCATCATATCTTGTTGTTGACAGAAGTGATTTTAGCGCAAACTCCGTAAAACACAAACAAATATTCAGGATAGACGCTACGATAATATTAGTTACGCTTATTTTTACTCATTTTCTTAAACTACCTTGTGCTGTAAAATGGAAAGTAATTAAATGTTTTATAAAAAAAAGGGCTTCTGCAAAAATTTATTGTACAAGATCACCGGTAGATATTATTATTTTTGGGATATATCCGCTGCCTTCCCTATTTGAAATTTATTTTAGGCATTTTTCTCCTAGGACGTTAAATTACCTATTAAAGTCCGTACAATTACTGGCTGGATGCACGTCACAACTCGCAAATACATAATTATAATAGAAGCAAAAAATAAGGTAGCCCCTTAATAATTAAAGGGCCGTGTCAATTGATATCGATCAATTCGTTTTGACAACATTTGTCATTTCGTAAAACTTTAATTTTATATAGGAATAAATAAAAGCATAAAGTCTTTCTCCACTGGTTTATTAAAGTTAAAATGTAGTAGATGCTCTACATGTTTCGGGTGTAGTAATACAAGTGAGAGGAACAAAGATAAATGGTAAATGGTAGTTAACATCGATGGAGCTCTCATCGAGCCATGAAAGATAAAATATTGAGAAATGGGTTAATGATTTAAGATTGGTATGCTTAAAGATTAGAGGTTAAGTCTTGACACTGACCATGGGCAACAGGTAACAGTGGCAAGAGGGGGCCCGTTTGGGTAGAGAGATAAATGTAAGAAATATAAGAAAAATGAAGATTCACAGGTCAAGAACTTTCATTCCGGAAACCCTGGGGAGAAAGAAAAGTTGTTTATTTAAACTTACTATTCTATATATATAATCTGTAAAGAATAAAAGAAATTGTTTGGTATAATTCCGGTCCGTTTATTCGGACTTGTTCCCCTAATTCCCTCTACAATCGTTAGATTCATACAGTTTAATAATTGATACCCACCTCTAAGTAATCTTTTTAAAGAAGTTTAAATAAACAACTTTTATTCAGCGACATGACTCGAATCAAAAATTACGTCAGGAGCTATGACGTGCATTCAGCCAGTAATTGGACGGACTTTAGTAGGCTTTTACTTCTCACAGAAATTGATTTTTCAAGTATCTACTGATAGGTAGCTTCTCAAATTTGCAACAACCCTTTACCATTACATTTTTTCACAGGTTTAAAGGAACATCTTTTAGTGCTAAAATACATTTCGGAATCTTACAGTATTATATTTTGTGATAGCGTAAAAGGCCCTAGTTAACAGTACTGCCCTTCTACTACATTGGCATTTTAAGCAGTTAACATAACGATATGTGATAATTTTATTATTTGTCTTTTGACCCATGGTATTGATTGTTTGGTGCCCTACTTGTAAGAAACAATTAATAATAATGCATGAGATGATAAGTTTATGCAATTGTTTGAATGTATATGTACATTTTATTACCCAATTATAGTTATATGTACAATAATATAGGACGGATGTATAGAAATGGTTATATATGAATCATAAGTTAAATCTATAATAATCTTAAAAGGGTAGAGAGAGACACACAATCCCGTACTTTTCAAAAAACTCTCGTCTCGTAAACTGACACGAGAATAGCCTAATTAAAAATTTTAACTTTACATTATTTGGTCGCTTTTGATCGTGTTTGGCACGATGGGCTTCTAAGTAAATTGCGATCATACGGTATGCCTAATGGATTTTGTTTATGGTTAACCAGCTTCCTTAAGAACCGTTCTCTGCAAGTGGCGATTGACGGGTTTCTCTCAGACACCTTCACCATCAATGCCGGTGTTCCTCAAGGGTCCATATTGTCGCCTACCCTCTTTTTACTGTATTTTAACGACCTTCTAGTAAAAACCCAAAATCCAATTTATAGCTTTGCTGATGACAGCACACTTGTCTCATCTTTTACCTTGACTCCCCAAACATCCGCTGCCGACGCACATCTTCGCAGGCAGCATGAAGTATTGCGCCTCAACAATGACCTGGAAGAAATTTTGGCTTGGGGTGACAGTAACCAAGTCGAATTTAATGCTAAGAAAACATAGGCAGCAGTCTTCTCCAAAAAGGTTAACATTGCAGAACCAGATATAGTCATGGCAGGACACGCAATTCCCCTGGCACCGTCTATTAATTTGCTGGGGATCAATCTGGGAGGTAATATGTCTTGGCATGATCACGTTGCCGCAATTGCCAAGACAGCTGCATAGAAACTTGGTGTACTTTTCCGCACCAAAAGGTTGTACACACCTCATCAACTTTTGACACTCTACAAAGCCCAGATTCGACCAACATTAGAATATTGCTCTCATGTCTGGAGCTCTGCACCCAAGCACACACTTCGGCTACTGGATTCCATTCAAAGGAGAGCCGTTCGTCTGATCGGCGACCCCGAGCTGACCAAGACCCTCGATAGCCTGGAGCATCGAAGACAGGTTGGTGATTTGGCTCTCTTTTACAGATATTTCCATGGCAGGTGTTCGACTGACATTGCCCACTTGATTCCACCTAGAGCAATGCAAAACAGAAATACACGGCGAACCGCTGCCGCTCATCCATATGTTGTTCAGCTTAGTACTCCTCGAACTTCATTGTTTAAAAATTCTTTCATCTGGAGAACGTCATCTCTGTGGAATGATCTTCCTGAGGTCGTGTTTCCCAATGAATACAATCTTCAACGTTTCAAGATCAACGTTAATCGCTCGCACCGCTCCCAGAGCGCCTTAAAGGATTTTTCCTACAGTGCAAGTGTTTTATCATAAAAAAAAAGTATTGCTAGATTTGAAGGGTTTCCTTCAATATGAAGAGTTTTAGGGTAAATTTTGGATCGTGAAGGGTTTTGGGCATTTGAAGAAAAGATACGTTATAACACCGCGGCGAAACCGTCACTGCAGTACCGCGTTGGTCTGGGGGATCCTTCAACTGACAATTATTACTGAACAATAATTTAAGACATGCGGTATCGATTCCACCGGCATACATTGAAGACCTTTCGACATTTGGTGATCTCCTTATTACGTAAAAACCATCGAGATAAAATAAACAAGGAGGCGCTATTACCATTTAATTCCGTCTGCGAAAAACTGTATCAGCGGGCAGGCCTAAGTGTCCTTTCAATATGGCCGATTCATAAGGGCCTGATTAAATTTATTTTGAACAATTAAAAATGCTTGGGTCAACTAGAATAATAGAATTTCATTATAAGCCATGAACAGCTTTGTAGTGGAAATAACTGATAATGGTATTATTTATACACATGTTTGTCTATTGTGTACCTACTCATTAATTTGATGGGTGGATAGAAACAATTGAGAATATAGTATTGTAACTAAATGGTGTTTTATAACAAAGGTGCACAATGGGATAAGAAATTATTTTATTAAGAAGTTTTATATGTTTTAATAAATAAATTTAACCCATAAAATTTGTCTTACATGCGACAGCAGCAAAAACGAAAATTTTTGTTACACTTTTTTATGAACCATGTGACTTGTCAGACGAAGACGAGTGGTGGCATAGTGGCCCGATTGCCCAAATTTTTAATTCATAAATATTGAAAGTTTGATTGTAAGTAAATAATGCCTGTCAATGTCAGTTATGTCAAAATCAATGTTGCTGGTTAGTTAATTCTGGTTAAAAATCTTTGTGGAACCCAACATACAAGTTGTATTTATTTCGCACATAGAAAATAATGACCTAAATTAATAAACAAATGGTGAATTTGTGGTTTAGCGGCTGGTCCTAAAAAGTCCAAAGCTGCTTTAACTTAATTGTATATAAATAAAATATGACGAAACGCGTCTAGAGATGGATCTGGCGAAATGAAAAGGAAAATCTTCTTCTTTATTAATTGTATATGTTTTTATATTTTTTTGTTCTTTAATAATTTAAATAAAATTGCAACTAAACAAACCATAGGCAACAATTAGCATCCAAAGTTTGTAAATACGGACCTGCCCTTTATTTATACCTACTAACCTATGAATCATAATTTTCGCCGTTTTCTTCTTATCCACAGCATTTCTGCTGTAACAACTTTGCACGGCGCAAGAAATAATTAATATCTATTACACAGTAGCAATAATTTTATACAAAAATTGAAAAACTCTTCATAAAATCTAAAACCACCTCGATTATGATAGATCGAAGAGCTGATTACATGAATGACATAAGTGTCGTATCAATATGGCGCAGGTAAGGTCACTTTTAATCACGTGATGTCGTTTATTCTATCTCGATGGTAAAAACCGATAAATTATATTTAAAAATCGTCGTTATTTAAAAGAGACAACTCTATACTTAAAATAATATCAATAAAACTTAACCGTTTAATACTTGAATCTATAATAAAACCGAATTATGGGACAAGAATTTACCAGAAGGTATTTTAGTATCCTAAAAGGTCGGTTTGAAAAGCTAAAAGTTAATAAGTGCTAACAATTCCAAATAGAAATAAGGAAATTGTTGAAATGATAGATGTATAACAGACCAGTTAGTAAAGTCGGCCACAGTCAACTATGATTAATGATGTTCTTCACAAAAACACATTAACATTACAAAAAAAACTATATATGTATTGTGGACGTTTCTTTTATTTAGATATTTGTACATTCAGATTTATTATGTTTACAAAAATAGATAGACAATACTCATTTTAACAGCTTTTATTTCTATAGAATTGTCTGACCTTGTCTGGAATTATTTCAACTTTTCTTTAGAATAAAATTAGTTAAGAAACAAACCGTTAAGAGCATTCGCGTCAATTTTTTCACAATTTTTTTTTCAATTTTGACATTTATATCATTTTATACATTTTTTCATTAACCATAGGCATCCGACTCGGCAAGCGATATGCATAACTTATTGTAGTACTTGTAATAAACATGAAATGGGAATTTTATGCAAATTCAAAAAAATGAAAATAGGATATTTTTTTAATTGTAGGTTTAAATAAACAAATCTCAAACAACCTTAACAATAAAAAAAATGGTTAAGAATAGTACATTGTATACCTAGTAGAAAAAGCTGAACAATAAAAAAAATTGGTTAGGAATAGTGCATTGTATACCTAGTAGGAAAAGCTGAACATTTCCTGACCTCAGTAAAGATTGTATGTCGAGGCGCAAGCCGAATGTGGCTTTTTCTACTAGATATACATACTATTTTTTCGTAAATCGAAAGGACATAACTTATAATAAACTTGTTAAAATTTTGAAATAAATATTATTAACTTTGTTCACAAATAAAGGATGTCATTATTAATATGGCAAAACGCAAATCATATTTCCCTATACTAGATGTGTGACGTACTTTGTACTGCTTTTTCATTAGTTCACTTTTCATTCGATTTGTCTTTTGCATTGAGTTGATTCCTACTAGATGGCAATGCCACGTATTCACTATTTACGATATTTTTAAGTGCATGTTAAATACCCAGATTCGCACTCTGTGGCGTTAAATCAGATTGTAAATATTTCCAATGAGTTCCATTAAACACGAGACGGCCGTTATTGTCAGCATTATCTACCTATCTCCACACGGAATCCATTGTTTTTGTGTTCCTACGTACTGTAATGCGACAAGACAGATACACAACCCCTGTCCGCTTGTCCCTAATTGTTCTTTCATTATTAATATTGTTTGTTGTTTGTTTTTAAATCTGTTAATTCATTTGTGTCTTGTGTGTACATAACATTTCCCATACTTTAGATATTATTTAATAAATAGTTCCTAGAGGATACTAGTTAGTATCCAGGCCGCTGATGTTAGCCATGGTATGCAAAAATTGTTTTTGAGTGCATTTTTCAGCTTAGACAGTTCCTTAATCTTTACGGCTATTAGGGAATTTGTTTTAGTCGACGGCTTTAAAGAGTTAAATTATTTATTTCTTGGCTATTACGTCTTGCTCTTGAAGTTTACTGAAAAAGCGAACGAAAAAACCAGCTTGATCTGATATGAATATTGTACGTTTGATATGTTTGGTGTATTTACAGGGTGGTTCGCTCTCAACGCAGGATTCCATAGCATCTAAATTACTCAATATACTTTAAAAAAAAGCGTTATAAGGAGTCATATTATTTTCTAATTTATTGAATAAATTTAATTGTTTTTGAGGTATTAACGTTTAAAATATGGCATTGAAACGGCGCATCTTAATGAAAAATGGGTTTCACCTCCCTATCTTAGTTTTTATTCTCTATCCAAAGAGACCAACTTTCGGTTTACCATGGTTAGCATAGGCATTAACTGGATAAAGATGCAGCTACACTTTTCAACTTCAACCAAGCAATTCTTCTGTCTCTTTGAAGGTTGGAGACAATGATGTTTTTTTGAATGACAAAAGAGTTTCGGACTTGCATTGTCTTCATTTGTTTTGAATCACTACGTTTCAACTGGTAAATATCTCCAGTCGTCTTCAGATGAATACTTTTTCTACTGAAAACTTACCAGTTGAAACGTAGTGAGTCAAAACAAATAAAGACAATGCAAATCCAAAAATCTTCTGTCATTCATTGCCATTCTTATAACACCTTATACACGACATTGTACACATCATCCTTGTTTTGACAAAGAGTTACTTTCATAATTTCTTCTTTAAAAATTACGAAATTACCAGAAGTATCGATTGGTTATTTTAACACGATGCAACATTTAAGACTGCCAGGAAATCCCACTTCCTTAAATTTATGATTTCCGTAAGCTTATTAGCCAGTTTGTTTATTTACTCCAAATAAAGGATATTGTGTAGATAGGAAAAGTTAGTTTTCTTAAAATTATTCTAAACATAAGAATTACCATTGTATATTGTGCTTGCAATTTCCACAGACTATTTTAAAAACAATGTATAAGCGAATAGTCAAATATTTTCCCAGAACGCGAAAATTTTATAATTAGCCAATAAATTTATCTACCTATCTACTAAAATAACTTAAGGCATTTATTATTTTATTTCAAACTAGATTATATTTTTAGTTGCTTCAAGATAGATTATATTTTTAGAAGTTCGTAATCGTTGCAACTCTAATATCCAATAATAATATCTAGATAAATATATATGGGTACTACATAAAAATTATTTTTCTGTTCCAATTTTTTTCAATTTTCATTTTTCAAATTATCTTATAAGGTGTGTGTACCCATGGGGCATAGAGCCTCGGCACATTTCATTCTACGAAATTATAAATTTTAAACGGAACCTTTGTTTTATATGAATAGTTGTTTAAGTAATTTATAGTTTCTGTTTAATGGCTAAACGTTCCGACGGCACAATAGCAACCACAGCCGGGGATAAAGCAAACCTACTTGCTGAACTGTTTCCTCGCATTCCACTGTAGACTTTCAGGGAAAACCACCACCCAACATTCCCTCAGTTCAATCGCAAATGTCTGAAATCGTGTTCCGTCAGCGTCTTGTTAAACGGATTCTTAAAGAACTCGACGTCAAAAAAGCTTCTGGTCCAGACGAAATTCCTATCATTGTTCTCAAGACATGCGCCGATGAACTTACACCAGTATTTTGTAGACTTTTCAACTTATCCTACAAAAAAGGAATATTTCCATCCTGCTGGAAGTCGGCGCGTGTCCAGCCCATTCCAAAGAAAGGTAAAAAGACCCTGCCAAGCAACTACCGACCCGTCGCATTGCTTTCAGTAATTTCAAAAGTAATGGAGAAAGCTATTAACCAACAACTCCTAAAGTATCTGGAAGAGCTTAACATTATCAGCGACCATCAATACGGTTTTCGTAAGTCCAGATCAACAGGTGACCTTCTGGCATATGTCACCCATCTTTGGAGCAACACCATCGAACATCATTAAGAATCCCGGGCTGTTACACTGGACATCTCTAGGGCTTTTGATCGTGTTTGGCACGTTGGGCTTCTAAGTAATTTGCGATCCTACGGTATGCCTAATGGATTTTGTTTATGGTTAACCAGCTTCCTTAAGAACCGTTCTCTACAAGTGGCGATTGACGGGTTTCTCTCAGACACCTTCACCATCAATGCCGGTGTTCCTCAAGGGTCCATATTGTCGCCTACCCTCTTTTTACTGTATATTAACGACCTTCTAGTGAAAACCCAAAATCCAATTTATAGCTTTACTGATGACAGCACACTTGTCTCATCTTTTACATTGACTCCCCAAACATCCGTTGCCGACGCACATCTTCGCAGGCAGCATGAAGTATTGCGCCTCAACAATGACCTGGAAGAAATTTTGGCTTGGGGTGACAGTAACCAAGTCGAATTTAATGCTAAGAAAACCCAGGCAGCAGTCTTCTCCAAAAAGGTTAACATTGCAGAACCGGATATAGTCATGGCAGGACACGCAATTCCCCTGGCACCGTCTATTAATTTGCTGGGGGTCAATCTGGGAGGTGATATGTCTTGGCATGATCACGTTGCCGCAATTACCAAGACAGCTGCACAGAAACTTGGTGTACTTTTCCGCACCAAAAGTTTGTACACACCTCATCAACTTTTGACACTCTACAAAGCCCAGATTCGACCATCATTAGAATATTGCTCTCATGTCTGGATCTCTGCACCCAAGCACACCCTTCGGCTACTGGATTCCATTCAAAGGAGAGCCGTTCGTCTGATCGGCGACCCCGAGCTGACCAAGACCCTCGATAGCCTGGAGCATCGAAGACAGGTTGGTGATTTGGCTCTCTTTTACAGATATTTCCATGGCAGGTGTTCGACTGACATTGCCCACTTGATTCCACCTAGAGCAATGCATAACAGAAATACACGGCGAACCACTGCCGCTCATCCATATATTGTTCAGCTTAGTACTCCTCGAACTTCATTGCTCAAGAATTCTTTCATCTGGAGAACGTCATCTTTGTGGAATGATCTTCCTGAGGTCGTGTTTCCCAATGAATACAATCTTCAACGTTTCAAGACCAACGTTAATCGCTTTTTTCGCACTCGCACCGCTCCCAGAGCGCCTTAAAGGATTTTTCCTACAGTGCAGGTGTTTTATCATAAAAAAAAACAATGCATTTTCCCGAATAATAGAAGAGTTTTGAACTTGCATTGTCTTTATTTGATTTTGAATCATAGTGTTTCAACGGAGGTACTACCGATGAACTCATCTCTCTCGCCAACAGTATTTATATAAAATGATTTGAATCCGTAGCAATAGAACAAGCAAAGAAGAAACAAAAAATGTGGCTGCGGTATGTATGGAACTTCTACGTCAGATCCATAGTTTCAAACCGACAATTACATTCATCATGAAAAAAAAGAGAACCAACAATTAACTTGTCTAGGCATCAACCTAGAGAAATATGGCAACACCATCCTAACTTCAGTGTACAGAAAACCTACGCATACAGGTTAATATCTCAATCATACATCAATTACCCTCTGTAACTGGAACAAAGCTCTCACAAAAAGCAAAAAAAGAGACACCACCAACAGATAACATTCCATATGTGAAAGAAGTATCTGAGAGAATAAGGAGACTAGAAAAACGATATAACATCAATACAATATTCAGCTCTAGAGGCACTGGCAGAAGCCACCTGATGAAGACAAAAGCGTCAAGCCAGACAGACAGGAAAAACGGTATCTACCAGATCCCCTGCGCATTCGTTCAATCTTGTATTGGTGAGACACTAAGACCACTTGAAATAAGAAGATAAACTGAAAAATCAGGTGCTGCTGACCACGCTTGGACGCACGGCCATAATATCATGAGGACCTAAGCGTAGATCCTGCATAAAGAACCACACTAGAGGAGGGGTACTTTTAGTAAGCCCTCATTCTATATTAGGGATATCTGGAAACCTTTGTTAAGTAAATCTAATTGTTAAGTAAATCTAATCTGAGAATAACACCGCGCACGAACTAAACGTATGGCTGCGCACCCATCTCGGTTATGCTTCAGTGCATCTAGCTTCTATAAATAAAACTGTAATTATTTGGTAGATTGGAGGATTGGAGATACCTACCAGTTGAAATGTTGTGATTTAAAGACTACTAAAGACGAAGCCAGTTCAAAACTCTTTTATCATTCCAATTTTATTTTATTATCTTTCAATTTACATTAAAAATAATCAAATTTTAAAATGTTCAGAAAAGGTTAAGGTTATGGTTATTATTGAACAAAGCTTATTATACCGTAAATGAATATTTGACCACAATCTTTCATAATTATTTATTTTAATCTAATATTTAAATTTTTACTAGTATATTTTATTGTAAGTTCATCTTTTTTAAAGCTTTGTCGATAAACATGTTCCTTTCTCTTTACCTTTTTCTATTCTACAGAAATAGTAGTTTGTACAACAAGAGTGGATATAATGTCTATATCTCACTAGGAAGTAAATTGAACTCAAACCTTCGAGTGCGATATAGACAATCTACTCGAGTTGAACAGTATACTTTTGCTACGACCAAACTTACGAACCTTATGCTAAAAAATATTTAAAAAAAGTTTGCAGGCTGCCGGGCTCGAACTCACGACCATTTGATCCAAAAGTCAACGCTCTATCGTCTTGACTACAGAATCATTTAAGAAATTATGGTAAAACCAACTCAATAATGATGCTACATGAAATTAATTTTCTATGCACATTTAGCAAGTTGCATTATTGATAAATCTACTATAGATGCGTATAGATTTTATCATATTGAACGAATTAATTAACATATGTTACCATATACATTTAAATGATATAATTTAGTTCCTTGAAAAAGAAGAGGGAGCCTCAGTAATATAATAAACTGTGATTGATCAGTACTTTTAAGAATGCCACAGAGAGATATAACTTTATAAGAATATTGTCAACTAATGGGAAATTTCCGGATTCGTAAGAACAAAGCATAGAGGAAGGATAGGTCGGCGCTGTTTCCAAAGGGAAAAGGGAAATTTTTACGCAGTGTTATATTCGTAGGATATTCTTTAGGATCACTTGTGGTTGTGATGAAAAGTGGAAACAGTGTAGAGGTGTTTTGGGTTTATCTTATTGCAAACGGCGCCATATTTTTATCGCAAATTTAACTCTGTCATATTTGAAAGGTTAGATACCTTTTCTGTTATATACAGGTGAAAGAGTGAAGGTTAGAGGAGAATGACAGTTCTTTCACAACTTTTGTGTTTTTTTTTTAATTTTCCCTTGCAAATAAAGTGTTTTTGCAGATTTCCATATAAGGGCTCAAATTTTAAAGGTTGTCAAATTAACCACCTGTAATTAACGTCACTTAACATTTCACATTATTTTTTTTTTATTCATGTGTACTTAAAAATACCTTTAAATTTTATTTTTAAAGGTTGCAACACTGTACAGCACGGTTATGAAATTTGTCTTCGTTGGTTATGAAATTTTACCGCACAGTTAACTGGAACAGCCAATTTTTCTTGCCATGTGTAAAGGAAACAGCAAATTGCCATGTGGGAGTAGAAAAAATGCCTTTTCTGAAACACAACCTTTATATTTTCCTTTTGTATTGTTAAATATTTTAAAATCAGTTAACTACTATTTAAAATGCTAGAATAGTCATTAAATCTTGACGTTAATGTTCTATATACTATACACCGACAATGTGTTATGATAAAACTGGCTCCAAGAATTCAGAAATAAATCTTTCCTTCCATATTGTCCTTATATGGCGTTATGTTTATTTAGACAACGCCTTAAAGTGACTTATACAACAACTTCATACCTACATGTTCAGATATGCATGCATGGTAATGCGCTCGGTTGTTGTTTCGCAATGTTTTGCCGATGTATTTATTTCAGTTTAAATATTTTCTTTAGAAAATAGTATATTATGTTACAAGGACGAAAAATGCAGTATTTCGGACGTATTGCGGGAGATTACTGGACGAGGCAAAGCCGAGGCCAGTAACCCGCATAGTCTGAAATACATTTTTCGTCCGTATAACATACGTTATTTTTTATCCGATTGTGTTTTTGCTCGGATTATAAAATAATGTAAAAATTAAGAAAACCAATATATTTCATCTTGCATTGTAATTTTTTGTCCCTTGAATGTTTGAACAATGAAACCTGTAATATGCGTATCCATGGATCTAACAAATAATTAAATTAATATTATCAACTGACGTTTTATCAATCAGGCGATAGTTTTAACTAATCTTTCTTGTTCTGCTAGTTTTAAAACCTGAAAAACACAATTAAAAATGGAAATAGACGATGATCTTATAGAAGGTACACCACCTGACATTCAAGAAACTGCCAAGGAAGTAATGTTACATTTGTTGCCACAAAAATCTAAGGAATGCAGTCAGTCTCGACTCAGGTGTCGCAATCCGTCTCCCAATCGAGTTCAACATTGGAGAATAATATCATAACGGAGACCAAAAATAATAACACATCCTCAAAATCAAATTTACATCACCCCGTTCTTGTTCAAAATTGTTCTAATTGTACATTTAATATAAATATTGTAAATAAATGAATAAAATAAACTGTTGAAAATATTTTAGTGTCCGACAAATTTTTTTTCGGACTAGGACGACAAAGGTTGCCTAGCTACCAGCGCAATAATCAATACCTTATTAAAAAGGTTACCTTTTCATCCAAATATGTGATCTATAAAACGTCATTTTTTGACACAATCGGATAAAAAGAAACTTGTTGACATTTTTCAAAAATTATGGTATTTTAAAAATGTAGAAATTGGAGGTGTACTTACCATAACTGAGTGAGACAGCAGAATCTCTTGCCGATTCATTTGGGGATTTTTAGTCATCTCGGTGCAGGGACGTCTTTTTGAGAGGGGCTTAACCTTAAGTGGAGACCTCCATGTCAGCGGCCAGAACTAAATAAGTTGAGGTTAGTTTTGTTAGTTAAATCGTTGACAAGTAGTTAACATGTGTTCACGATACACATCGGGCTGTTAAAATTTCAAGGTTAATGTTATGACAAGATGTTGACATGACTTGAACGTGTTAGAGTTAGGATATAAAACTGACTAATCACAATGATCAATTACAAAGAAACCAAATTTACATGTCAAGTTACGTGTAAAGTTTACTAGTCGTTTTCTGACACTTGACAGAAGTGAGGTTAAGAATAAACTTCAAAAATATGTAAATCTGTCAGATAAATTTTTTTAATTTAAATTAGAATATTTATTCCTGAGTCTATGCTTACACAATTTTTTCTTAAAGAGTGCACGTTTTTTACTAACCTTGGTTGATTCTTTGCCATGCAAATATTAGTCCACTGCGATATATTCTTTAATATATTTTGAACGGGGATCCAACCCCTATCGATCTTAACATATTTATCATACGCAACAGATATAGAAAATTAACTAGTAATTCTTCCTTAAATAGAGGAAATTAAAACGAGATAAAACAGACGAAATTATAAGATTTCCAGGAAAAAATGAATTTCATTTTTTACAAGAGGTTTTTGGCAGTAGAGAAGGCGGTCAATATCCTGCAAGAACACCTTGGCTTGGGAGTAGCCTCGTCAATCACCATCTTCAGTGATAGTCAGGCGGCGATTAAGGCAATCTGTTCCAGCAGCGTCAAATCAAAGCTCGTAAAGCGATGCCGCAACAATCTATGCACACTTGGCAACCAACATCGGGTTATTCTGTGCTGGGTTCCTGGACACTCCAAAATAGATGGCAACGAGGCTGCCGATGCGCTCGCAAGAGAGGGCGCAGGCATGCCAGCTCATATAGCAGACAATACAGTGAACAAACCACTGGGATTGGTCAAAGAGGAGATTGACTACACGGCCAAGCAGCTTGCACAGAACAGATGGACAGGGTTGACAACCTGTAGTACATCCAGGCAACTGTGGCCCACATTCGATAAAAAGAGAACCGCAGAGCTATTGAGACACAGTCGAAAAGACGTGAGAAATATTACTGCGGTTGTTACCGGACATTGCCTCTTCGGTAGACATGCCGAACGTATGCAAATACCCACTAACGACTTCTGCAGAAGCTGCAGAGATGAGGAAGAGGAAGAAAGTATTCAACATTTTCTGTGTGAATGCCCTGGCCTCGCAAGAAGGAGGTTCACTACTCTGGGTGAATCATCTTTCGATAGCCTGGAGGAACTAAACAACTTACAACTTGGACGGCTGAGCAGATTTCTGAACAGTAGTGGCTGGTTTGAATGAGTTGTTAAAATCCTTCCGCGGTTACGTCGCATAAACCATCAGTGATCTGATGAAGGTGGGTTCTACGGAACACGTGTGGTATCACAACGGACCTAATCAGGACTACGTGAGACCGTTTGGTCAGAACCAAGGGTCTGCCACTCTTACCTAACCTAACCTAACCTACAAGAGGTTTTAAGGTTATGTTATTTTTACAGAATTGCCACTTCGCTTTTCACGTTAACCGGTTTGGTAGTTTGTAAATTGGCGATTATTTTGAAAAACTTTACCATAGCGAACAGTAAAAGCCTATGGCGTCGGGCTTAATTTACTTCCTTGTGCGATATGAACATTATATCCACTCTTGTTGTACAAACAACTATTAGAATCATCCGATAATTCAAACTCGATCTAAGCTTTAATTCATCCTCGATTGTCACGCAAAAATAAATAAACGTAAATTTTGTTCCTTTTTATCTTTTAACACCAAAACAATAAAATAAATTTATTCAAATGATATCAACGTCCTTGATATCCGAATTCCAACTATATTTTGTTTTTTTACATCATCGTATTGTTACAACATGTTAGATAATGACTAAAATGTTTATCTTTTTAATTATTATCAGAATTACCACTATATAACGTAACGTTTTAATATAAATAAAGTGTAAAAATTTAAACAATTAATTGTTAGTACCTGTACGTATATAATTAAATATACAGGGTGTCCCAGATAAGGATGCAGGGATCTCGTAAACCATATAATATACAGAGATGGTTAAATTAGAAAAAAGTTGCGCCCTACTAAATTCTGCAAAATGATCAAACTCGTAATCCTTCCGAAGATATTTGGCCAAAACCGAATTTTCGCGATTTCGTTTTTATTTTTTTCTGACTCTATTTAAAGAGATATGTTCAAATAAAGTTTACATTCTTATTACCATTTTTACTCCTGTGCAAGTTGGCGTAATTAAATTTTTAATCCGAAATTTCGTTTTTTAAAACCATCATTAGCTTGGCTTTTTTAAATAGTCACTAAATTTTATTTTAGTATTTTTAAATTCCCTTCCTCCTTTGTAATTCAACGACGTATCACACCTAGTATTAATAACACATTTTGGCCTTAAAAAACCATCATCAATAAGAATAAGTGCAAGTTCATCTTATAGGGGCAAGGGCCTGACGACATATTAAGCACCGGTTCCCGCAGATCACCGAAGTTAAGCTGTGTCGAGCGCGGTTAGTACTTGGGCGGGTGACCGCTTGGGCCCACGGCGTGCTCTTGCCTCGGGGAAGAGTGTAAAATGAATTGACACCTAGCCATCCTATTCACGCCGGACAGGCCGGATAAGATCGGATATCTCGTAGGATGAAGGTGCCGTTTCACACTCCCCAGTCGGTGATCACATACTATAAAGTAAGACTTTGATAGGCATTTGTTTAAATAAATAATAAATACTTGACAAATAACAGATTAGAGGTTAATAAAATCGTTTAGTGCAAATTAACTTTGATCTAATTTCTTTGAAGTAAAACTTTTATGTTTTTGAGAAATTGTGTGTTTGTAGTTTTTGTTTATAAAAATTATGGAACATAATTCAAGAGAAGAAAAACTGAATATGATTTCTTGTCCACGTCCAGACTCAAATTATTTTCAGTTGGCTTTAAAATCAAAAGAAAGTTGATAGATACAAGATGAATTTGCAGTTATTGTTATTGATGATAGGTTTTTAAGTTCGAAACGTATTATTAATACTAGGTGTAATAGGCCGTTGAATTATATGAGCATGAATACGCCGAGAAAATTCCCTGCCACCACGCTGCTTCAGCCAACTCTGTATTTCACCCGATGTTAAACGCGTACGAGAAAGATAATAAAACCAATGAATATATCGCCCTCTCTTACTGACGCATAATTTATCGATTTATTTAAAGAAAATAAAAACAAAAATTCATTTTTTCGTTTTTTTTTCGGATGCTCTGAAAGCTCGTCTGAAAGTCATCGGAATTTTTGACATTTTTTTTAACAAATAATTTAGCATTAGATTATGCAAGTTTGTTTCCATTTAACCAAATCTCTATATCTTATAGTTACCGAAATAGCAATGTTAATGCATCGAATTTGTAACACCCTGTATTATCATTAAAGATTTTTGACTTAATATTTTTACCCCACTGGTATCACGAGCTTCCACTGAAGGAGCTGGTAACTTTGGAGAAGAAATTAGAAATTTGGAACTTTTTAAATATGAACTTTACAAATATTGGAGTGTCACCAAGTTATTTAAGCACCCTAAAATTTGCCATGTTAAATTGCTGTTTTTCTTGGCCCGAATTACAAAAAAACTAAGCGACTTATTAAGTTTGAGGTATATGAAAGTTATTTTCATGCAGAATAAAATCGAAGAAAAAGATATAAGCCAATGAAATTTATTGAGATTTTTTTTCACCAATGGAAAGGTGGTAGGTGAGCGTGAGAAAGTTTTTTCATGTAGAAAAAAATTTCGATGAAAACTGTAAAAATAATTGCTAAAGTTCTTGGTATTGTAAAATATATTAAAAATCATTATTTTTTAATAAAAACAATTTTCAGACACTGTCCAATATCTGTAGAGTCCAATTTTTTTTAAGGTATTTAAAAATCCAATAATAAACATTGCCAGGATTCGGGCCAAGAGAACGCAATGTGCTTGGTCTCATTTAATATACATATAGATTATATTGCATGAAGCTGCTAACCTTGGAGAAGAATATCGGTCAGATGCTCGTAATTATTAATCCATACAACATTCTAACCGAAAAGAAACAGAACATCTTCAAGGATTAAACGCGGTAACAAAAGCAACAGCGTAAAATAAATTCCACTTTCTCCGAACCCCGACCCGACCTCTAAAACGTATCAAACGATACGCTATATTATCGGACAAAGCGACCAGACATAGGCATGCCGCTGACCCAGTTCATTAAATCCTCTAATCTCACAACGATGCTAAACACTTGATTATCTAAAATAAACTCCCACGTAGTTCGCGTTGCTCGCGGCGATTCTGAAATATAAACGAACGTGTGTTGCCTTCGTAGTTGTAGTCGGAGTCGGGGTTTCACTTTCGTTTGCGTATCAGTCGTCGGCGATGAAATAAAAATTGTTTAGCAACAAGTAGACAGACGATTCGAAACTCTTATTTGACAAAGGAAACAATAGCTTTTTTAACTTGAAGAACTAGTCCATACTTAAAGTGGAATGGAAATTCAGAAGGAAAGAAATAAGAACACAAAGTCTTCCTCCACTGTTATATTAAAGAAATATTTATGAATTAAAAAATTCTCTACATGTTTTGAACCCAAGCATTCATCTTTAGGAGAATAAATGAAAAAGAAGGAATTAATAGATATCACCTTAACGAAGCATCAAAATTTGTAGGTTCAAAGAAACCGGTTCAATGAGTAAAACGGTGAGAAAATAATAATGTGGAAGTCAAAATGACTAGCCCATATTTTTCTTAAATGATTCTTCAAATTTCCATTTAATTCAATTTCATATAATCTACCAATAGTTGTTCTCACACACAGATGTTAAACCCTTCATTCTACATTTAAACTCTTATAGTGCCCTAAGCCATAAACCCACATATTTTTCTTTTTCATAATAATAATATACATTATGATTTTCTCACCGTTTTACTCATTGAACCGGGTATAACCACCTCGGCCGCCGCCACCATAACCACGGTCGGAGCCAGCATTGCCACGGTCTCTACCAACTCCGTAATATTATTAATATTATTATTATTATTACTATTATTATTATTATTATTATTATTACTATTATTATTTCTCTAAAACGAAACGAAAATTTAATGCCAAAAAAATATGACATGTTATGAAAAAAACTTATTATAGAAAATTAAACTAAGCGAAAAATGTTTTACTTATTTTTTTTTATGAAATAATGCAAAACATGGATCTACACAGAGGCCAGGATTTTCGGGACAGGCTCGGCATTCCCATAGTGAATCTTTCCTGAGTTTGTTTTCGGAACACATGCGACATCTTTTTCTCTTGCGTTGTCCTTCTTGATGACATAGAATTCTACTTGGAAGGTGATCATAAAATTTTTCTTTAGTGGGTCGCTTTGAAACATCAGGCAGTAATTTTTCGATAACTGCCAAACGAAAATCATAGAAAGTCATTGTTTTTCCAGAGTATTGCCAAAAATTGACATATGAATTAAAAAGCAGAAGTTGCATAATGTGTATGCCTAGTTTTTTATACCAGAACAGTGTCTTCCTCAGAGACGGATAATAAGACATCATCTGGTCCTGTTTGTCAATTTCACCCATGTATTTGTTGTATTCAACTATTGGAATTGGTTTTTCCCTTATGTGGCCTCTTCTGTTTCTTACTTCAATCATCTCATTTTTGAATTCAGTTGAGATATAGGTAACATCTCGTTTGTCCCTCCATTTTCCAACCATTATTTCATTAAAATGTTTGGCCTTAGTCTCTCCGGTCTTCAATTTAGAACGTACAAGTTCTTGAGGATTGCGTTTTCTATTACTTCGTAAGGTACAATAAGTTTTATTATCTAGTAAAGTCTGAGCTAAGTCACAACTGTTGTAAAAGTTATTCATTATAGCGAATGCCCTTTATTTAAATTATCTTTCATGATATGTAATACAACTTTTTGGGCATGTCCTTGGCCCCCCATTTTGTCATTTTGACCAGTGTAAACTGCAAAATTAAGTACTAGGCCACTTGGTTCTGTGAGCATATATAATTTCAGGCCATATTTGTGTCGCTTATTAGCAATTTATTGTCTGAATATAAGTCTTCCCCTCTACAGAACAAGTGATTCATCTAGGCTTAAATTTTTACCTGCATTTTTTGGTTGAAATAGTCAATAAGGGACCGGATTTTATAAAGACGATCAACTGGATTAGTCTCTACTCATTTGTTCTGAAAAGCACTTTAAGTTAAACAACCGATGTGTTTTCCAATAGTCTTGAAGTCTATTAAGTTTTATTGTACCCATATGGTAAACCAAACCCAGAAATATCAAAAATTCGTCTATAGTCAAAGGTTTCCAGAAATTCTAGCCCGTTGGTTTCCAGGACTTTGCAAGAAAACGAATTCTGCAAAATCATTAGTTTCTTCAATCATTTTACTGATAATTGTATCATCCACAAGAAGTTTAAAATATTCATACGGTTCGGTACTGGTGGGAAGATCGACTAACATTTGATTTATTTTCATGAAATCTAAAGTCTTCATATCAATAGTTTCATCTTGCCATGTCCCAAGGAACTCTCCTATTTCATTTCTTTCCTCCTTGTCAATATCGTCGTCCATCGGAATTATGCCAACTATAAAAAAATGTAATTTAAATTACAAGCATAACTGACACGAAAAAGCATCACACATTCATAACAAACACATTTTAAGGTTACCGTCCTTTACTAAAGGGCGGCACCATTTTCCATTCTATTTTTTCAAGTATAGTAATGTATATTAGTGTATACCTATAGTTTCAAACTAAAAATACATTCTAAAAAATAAATAAGCGGTTTAGCTTACCATCATCCTCCTCCTCTCTCTCACTATCATCAGAGTCAGTCTGATACTCTTTATCACTATCAGAGATGTCTAAATATGCAGCTAATTCATCATCATTCCACCTATTAGGATTTTTAGGCTCTGTTCTACTTTCTTTTATACCTGAAGGACCAGCCCGACAATCGTCCATTTTGAAATCATCAAAACTAACTTAAAAATTTACTTATTTATAAACAAATACACTTTAATCTAACCTCTAAAAATATGCGGACCAAGGCACATGATATTAGCAATATATTGGTTATATATATATGAAACAGTATCAAGGGCCCATAACATGTATTACCCAATTAAAGAAAATAAATACAGTTTTAAGTGTTCTAGCGAGTAGAAGTAGGTTTTAAAATAATTGACAAGTTTGCAATGGCCTAGAAATATCTTCATTAATGACAATACAAGGGCCTCAATATGAGACACAACAATTAGCTGATTGTTTAATATTATGCCTAAGTCCCCAGTCGAATCACAATCTGATAATTCACAACCTTCTACACAATAGCTATATTCTATTAAATCAGACTTACGCGAATATGACCTAACTCTGCATTTAGATATGTTTAGAACGAGCCTCTTTGAAGCACCCCCATTACTTATGATATCTAGTTACTGCTATAGAAATAAACAGTAATCTTCATCGGTGTGTGTGTATTACGTTCTTTGGTTTTTTGAATCTTCATCTGACAAAATATCTTTAAATCGTTCATAAAAAAATACCTTTTAACATGCGATAGTCCCATTGAGATCGTTTATATTGATATTAACAACAGTCCTTAATACAAGCCATGGGGGACCCCAAGGAAAGCAGTATACATATCGGAGCCAAGCCCATAGTAACGAACGAATTGCAGTTTTACCATAAGATATGATTTAAATAACTGAGGGACACTAAAACCAAACGAACACAGCTTTCTAAAGGCCTTTTTACATTGGGTGCAATTGCAAGAAAAATGGCCTGGAAGCATGCGCTTCGACGACGTTTTAATCAGCTGATGCACGTGTTCCCATTTAAAACCTGCATCAGCTGTTTAAAACGTCGACAAAGCGCACGCTTTTAGGCAATTTTTTCTTGCAATTGCACCAAATATAAAAAGGCCTTAAGGATGACAACGTGAACTATACCAAAATTCCTTCGACTAGTAAGTCTATATACCACATCAACGTGACTCCAATTACGAGTATCTTGACTTATTGTGTAAAATGACCAAAATCGAAAGATGTGGTCATAAATATACTAATATATACAAAGCCATACTCTGTGCAGTTAAGAAAAGTTTATGAACTTTAGACTGAATTTAAAAACGTCTTGAAAATTGAGTGTGTTCTATAAAAAAAGTAATCTTCTCACAGCTGTTTAAAGTTTCGGTGGTTTTATAAATTATGAAATATTATAAACATCAATATATTTTCAACTTTGTTAATTCCGCTTGAAATACTGATTTTCGATTGATAGCTACACTTTTAATTTATTTTCTGTGGAAATACGTTTACATAGATTTGAAGTGGTATAGAGATTATAGGTACACTTAAGGATAAGGATCCTTAAGACTTAAAGGTAAGCCTCAATACCACACATTTATATATTCAACTAAATAAAACCACAAACGACTCCAGTATTTTATCTTTAAAGCTCAAAATAATGTACTTGTATTTTCGTAAAAGATGAACAAGATCGGTATAATATAAGAGGCTCTCATTGAAGTTATAAAGAAAGTAAAATGTTTAAAAGATGTAGTTTGACTGGGTCAAATATAATTATTACAGGATGCATGTGGTCTTTACGTCTTAACTTATTATGCAATTTCTCATGCATCCGTTTATGAAATACCAACTTTTATCATATTGTTTCTATTTATAGATAAAGTATACAATTAATTTAGCTACAAATAGGTTATTATAAAATAAATCTTCTATAGTTTCACAAATGAGGGCCGAACAAGATAGAGATATAATAACCTTTATTTTATTTATCACAACAATTCGACCAGATTTCAAACTTCCAAGGATTCCTTACAAGTTCACTAAGGTAACGTGTAGATATCAGCAAAGTTTTTATGCTAATATAATACTATATTGCCAAAAATGTTGCTGCAACGCCAATATAAATGTCGAATAATATATTTCCTTTATGTGTAAAGCAAAGTGTTGACTCAAGAGTATATTTCATTTTCACGATCGCTTGAGAATTTATAAAACATGGCAACGCTGGGTAACGCTCACCTTATCAATGACCATCAAATCATTATCAATAGCCCAACGATATTTTTGTAACTGAGAAAGTTGAGGTTATGGTTAAAATAGTAATGAAAGTAACGATTTAGTGCCAGCATTTCCATTTTAAAGGAAGTAAATGGACTTATCAATTATGTCTTACTATAGGATGTTTTCTATAAACATAAGTTGTCGCTGCGGCGCAAAAGTACCTTGATGAATGAAAATAATGAAAATATGTCTCTTGTTTCATCGTCGTTAATAGAGGCGGCTCATGAGGCTTGCTTTCGAGAGGGATTACTTTAGAGAAAGAGCATAATAAACAAAAATAAGTATTAAAACTAAAAATTGCGGGTTTCTGGTAACAAAAATCGCAATATAAATCGTAAACATTTTTCTCAAATTTACGAAAAAAGGTCGACCTACATTTGCCGGCCCAATTCTCGAAATCGAGGAACATCCTTCTCATAAGATACCTTGCTTCTCCGTCATACGGTTTTGAGGGTTTCAAAATAACTCTGCCCATTTATGTCATGAGACGGCTGTTCCTCTTTTTCGAGAATTATTCCTCAGGAGTAAAGTTTACCGTTCCGTTCTATAGAATTAATATTGATTGGAGCTCGGAGAATAATGTGCAGTAGAGATGTGTCATCGCCGATTGAAAATAAAAATGATCGAATCTTTTCAATCAATCGTATCAATCGTTTGTTTGAAAGTCAACTACAATCACATGTGGACGAGTCGGTCTGATCGTTGATCATCGGTCTCTTTTCTGTTCACGTTTAAACAAACGAACGAATGAGAAGACCAGTTGCCGGTACAAATTTAAATTTTAAAATAAGTTCATTATAGCGCGATTAATCATGAGCGACACGATTGATTCCAATTGTGTTTTGATTCTGCACAAATAGTCGTTTCTCTCTTTTTATATTCAATACTATGTATTTATTTAACTCTTTTTTCGTATATTTAATTGTCAAATAGAAACAATTTGATAGGGTATTTATATCAATCCTATTTTGCCTCTCTTTATCTCTGTGAAGTTTACGTATCGGTCCGATCTTTGAAAGTGATTGAATCAAAATGATCAAATCATTCACGATTTAAAATAATATCGATGCTAAAAATACTCGATACCGCACAAAAAGTATTGATACTTCTTCATCCCTACTTATTATTTGAGAAACCCGATTTAAGGGCAAGAAGCAACACTCTTGGCTCAAAAACTAATTCTCTTGGCTCACGAACAAATGCTCTTCAGACTCTTATAGGTACTTTATGCCAGATAATTACAATTTTAGGCCAAAAGCGATCACATTTGGACCTATTTAATAATAATAATAAACTGTCTTTATTGGTTGATTAGTTTGGAGAAAAAATACAAATAAATAAAAAAAATATAGTCTAACCAAACAATTAACACAACCAAAGGTGAAGTTCAGGTTGGACACATTGTGTTCTCCCCGCTTTTACACTTAACCTTAACCTTTCAGTCCTTCAATACGGGATATAGGACATGAATACGAATGTTTCTGAGGACTATTTTGGTGAAATGATGTATAGCTGATTCAATAAAAGTTATGGATAACGCAAGCTATCATTCACGACCGACGCGAACTGAATCCTATAGAAGCGCCCAAGTGAAAGAATTTGTAGCAAGACACAACACGACATTCAAAATGAAAGACGTTAAGCCACTGTTTGATCAAGCCATTAAGGAAGTGACACTAAAGAACTGGCGAAAATCAGTCCATTATATATATTATTATATATATTATAGTCTAACCAAACAATTAACACAACCAAAGGTGAAGTTCAGGTTGGACACATTGTGTTCTCCCCGCTTTTACACTTAACCTTTATAAAATTTTTAACATAATTAATGGTAGATATTACATTAAACTTTAAGAAAAAATACTACAATTATACATACACAATATCTGTTCCTATTAATGGCCTCAAAATTGATTTAATAAAAAGATTTCCCTCATCGTAGTACAACAAAAATTAATTTTCACTCTGCTTAGTCCATATGTGTTTGCGCAGGTTACGTTTAAATTTTAATGGATCCAGTCCTTTTAGGTGATCTGGTATGGAATTGTAGGACTTATAAATGTGGTAACTGAAGGACCTTTGGAAAAGCGTAGTACGGTGTTTAGGTGGTGTTATAAAAAAAGACGATTTGTTGCGAATGTTGACATTTAATTCAACTGCTCTAAATTTTATTTTTTTGAATAAGTATTTAGGTTGCTTGCGGATAATAACCGAATGATGCAACGAAAGACTAAGTAAATTAAACCTATTCCTCATACTAGGCCATTCCAGATCCCTGAGTTTATGCGAAACGTGGTCAAACTTTCGTATTCCAAATATATACCGTAGGCAAGAATTCTGCACTTGAATTTTAACCATAAATGCGTTGTCCAGACATGGAAAGAATACCGGGGAGCAATAGTTAAAGCATGACAAGACCAGGGATTCACAGAGCATAGTTTTGACATTACGAGACAATACTCTCCTGTGTGGAAATAAAAGTTTTAGACGCAAATAGGCCTTTTTTAAACAGCTTAGAATATGCGATCGATATCTGAAAGTATTGTCGACTACTAGACCCAAGTTCCTGACATTATCAACAAACGGTAGTTCTTGATTGCCGATCTTAATTTGCTCAGTATTAATGAACCGACCACACTGTTTCCTATTACCGAAAACAATTACAGCAGACTTTGAAGAGTTTAAATGCAAGTTATGCTTGACAGATATATCGGCAATGGTGGAGAGATCTTCGTTTATTTTCAGTACGGCATTAGCAAAGTCTTGAGGGTAAAAACTAAAGTACATTTGTATATCGTCAGCATACTTATGTAAACGACAGTATTTAATAATAGCGCGAATCTTTTGAATTAAAGGCATACCTATGCATTTCTCCCAAAAGAATAGTTTTGTCAGTGTGGTAAAATGTATAATGTTATAATGATAACATTTTATTATCTTTACTTTCGATTACTACTTTATTTATTACGATTGAAATTGGCACTGTTTTCGAAACATCCAGACCACAAACAAAGTCCAGGTGTCAGGGAATAATTCACTAATGCCGGACGTTTACGGCTTTGTAAAATTTTAAGCTTTGTCGTCGGCACTTTTATCCGACACGTTTCCTGGATTTTCAAAAACCGTCAAGATTATTGTACATTTTATTAGCAGACATGGATTTTTGTTGTCAAAGATGTGGCATACCAAATCTTCATAAGCTGTTTGGACGTCAAGTTCATTTATTTAAAACTGCGATCTTTGAGGTTGTCAGTCAAGGGTGAATTTCCGAAGGGGGGGGGGGGGGGTAAGTAAAGGGGAATTATTACTGCATTGAATAAAGACACTTGAAAAAGTAGTCCATACTTAAAGTGCAGTGGATAGTTAGAAGGTAGAAGGAAATAAATAAGAACTCAAAAGTCTTCCTTCACTGTTACTAAATAAATATTAATGAAAAGCTTATTTTAAGAAATTCTTTGCATGTTTCGAATGCAGAAACATTCATCTTCAGGAGAACAAATGAAATTAAGAAAGAAAGGGTAGATATCCTCCCAACGATTAAATATTAGATAAAATAAAGGTTCAATAAGTAGAAAAGGGAGAGTCATTGACAAAATACACGTCACATCAGGGAAATTACAGTAAGGTTTGTACCTTTGGGTACTATCAGAATTTAAGTGCAGAATAAACGGTTTAACATCAGGTGTAAGGAAGAGAACTGGAAAGATAAATGGATAATAACTATGGAAATCTAGTGAGGAACATAAATGTTAAAAAATATGTTAAATTTAAAAAAAAAATTGATGGGATAGCCATACTAGGATAAAATAGGGTTGTAGCGGCTGTGTGCACTTTTTGAAGTGGAAGGGAAACAAACTTTTGTATTCAAGTGCATTAAATTTATTTAAAAAATATGCAGAGCGCGTTCGGCTTATTGGGCCGTCATCAGTGTTTCCTTAGTCAGGGGGCAGTACATTACAATACTCCGAGGGAAGAGCATCCCTACACGGACAACAGATTAAAATAACAAAGGTTATAAAACAAACAATCACATTTTAGGTCCGTATCAATTGATACGTGTGTAAATTTAATGCACTTGAATACAAAAGTTTCTTTTCCTTCCATACTAGGATAAAGCAGAACGTCTTTTTGGAAACGTGGTGGCGTTTCCAGCCTTTTTAAAAGTTGGCTCCAAAAAGTTTTAATTTCAATAAGAAAATGATAAATAAAACCACCAAAATTTAATTGTTTTTCTTCGTATACTCTTAATTTACAGAGGTGTCCATGTGGATGCTACTATCTAGAAATCATGTTCTGCTTTATCTTAGTATCTTAGTATATATTTACCAAATCTGAAACTTTGGTGGAAAGAAAGATGTATTTCTTTTCCGAAACATCGATTTGGCATTTTGTTATTTTTCTTCGTCCTTCCTTTTATTTTTAAACGGTTTAATATTCACACATAAAAATCTATTTTATATTTTTCGTTGTACCTACAAATTTATAACTGTTATACTGCAGCTATTACTCAGAGCTTGACTAAGCTTTAAATTTTACGCCGTTTTGTTATTTATAGCAAAAATTTGTCACGGTAGGCACCGTATCATTAATTTTCAATCAAGACTATCAATTACTAAGCACCATACAGAAAAATATATTATTTATTTAATTTTACTGGTGAAAAATTCAAAGAAAAGAATAAAAGCGGACGGGACGGGGGAATATTGGACACACGAACTAACCAGTGTGTAGACTTAACATAACATTTTTTTTTACCACAACAATTCGACATACACAAGGTCTTACATGCATGTTGTTTTTTTTTCTGCTGGCGTAAGAATTATAACTCCGAAACTACAACAAAATAGCTATATAATTCGTTTTAACAGTTAAAAACGACTTTTGTGCATTAATTACACTTTTAACATTTGCTATGGTAAAGTTTGTCTAAATAATCGCCAATTTACAAACAAGCAACACTGGTACCGTGGAAAGCTAAGTGGCAATACTGTAAAAATAACATAACCTTAAAACCTTTAGTAAAAAATAAAATTAATTTTTTTCTAGAAATCTTGTAATTTCATCTGTTTTATCCGGTTTTATGTACCCATCTTCATTTTCCACCATGTAAGGAAGATTTACCAGCTATTTTCTATATCTGTTGCATGGCAATAACCAACCAAGGTCAGTAAAAAAAGTTAATTTTGTAGGCATATAGTACATTTTATGACTAAATCTTGTTGTAATTGTCTAGAAATGAGTGGAAAACTGAAGATTTTTAAAATATGTATCTGTGCACAAATATTTAATTCGGTCAGAAAATAACAATAGTTCGGTAGAAATATATTTTGGTATTATATCTTCAATTTTCGCATCATTTCGTGCACTCTTTTACAAGAACAAGTAATTTGATAGATTTGCATATTTTTGAAGTATATTCTTAACCTTACTTCTGTCAAGTGTCAGAAAACGATTCGTAAACTTTACAGCGTATCAATTTGGGTTCTTTGTAATTGACCACTGTGATTGGTCAATGGTCAGCTTCATATCCTAACTAGGATGTATATGAAATCATGTGCGTTTAGTTGACCGGAATAACCCACTTTTCAGGTAACAGCAAATTTCCGCGTAAAAAATAATACATTCGTACAACACCACCTAAGGTGGTGTTGGTCCGTATCATTATCTATACTCTCGCCACAATACAAATTTAAATTTAGTAATAAATATCGATGCTACGTTAAATCTTAGCACTATAGTCTATTTCAGAAAGGTGTAGAGTAATAAAATGGGAAATTTCGTCCAGTTCCGCTGAATTTCGGTGTCGGCCATAGGCACAGGTAAACTTTGTGCGTTAAATTATTTATGATAACTAACCGAACATTTTAGAGAATTAGGTTAACGGGTATTAAGATATGATGATAAAATTATAAAATATCTTCCAGATGATTCAGTTGTAGTTAACGCTGTAGGATAACGCAAGCACGACGCACAGAGAAGACTCCAACTTTATTATTGAATTGAATTTAGAGATAATTTGATAAAGAAGGAGCAAAGATATAGCTGAAAAACATAGTGTAACTGTGCTGCGTACACCGCCATATCATTACGAAATAAATCCTATAGAACTTATATGGGCGCAAGTGGAAGGATTTGTAGCAAGACACAACACGACATTCAAAATGAAAGACTAAGCTACTGTATGATCAAGTCATTAAGGAAGTGATACCAGAGAACTGGCGAAAAGCAGTCCATCATGTCATTAACGAAGAGGAGAAAATGTGGGTACTTGACCACCTGATCGATCGGACTGTCGACCCGTTAATTATAAATGGGATAACAGTTCCTTAGATGACGAAGAATATTATGATTTTTTATAATTTAATTTCTGTATAATGTATTTTGTTATTATGTTGAATAAAAAATAAGTGTACCTAATACTATGAACAAATTGCACGCCTTTGTCACACGATTTTCAGTGATTGTGAAAGGATAACAATAGGCAAAACTCATAAATTGATCCAAACCCGGGTGGTACTATCTGCATTTGATGAAAATAAAGAATTTTGAAATTAAATCAAAGCCAAATTATGAAAGTGGCTTAAATATTCGTTAGGTCACTCTGTAGTCCCTTTGCATACCTATAATGAACTTTCATTACTCTACACCTTTCTGAAATAGACTATAGCCCTTTGTGAGTTTTTGACCTAAGTTTGTTCAGTGTTAAGTTTTCTCCCGCTGAAAAAACCGAAGGCAACATGATTTATTTAAATTTGTAGTAGCAATAAACATTTAACTACTGGCACACATTTTAGATATAATCGAACACCATAAAGTGTCTGAAAGTGCACCGTTAAATTTAAAAATAACTCTTTTCTATTGACTGGTCTGTGAAAAATAATAAACGTATATTGCGTAGGCGTAATTAAATCCTATCATTATCTTTTTATTGTAAAATTGTATGTGGGCAGGTAAAGCACCAACACGAACACAATAATTCTTACATTTTTATTGGAAATAGAAAAGAATTTATAGGAGGTGATTATAAGATTTTTCAAAGCGTCAAATCTTATGATGAACCGTACAAAATTACTATATATGGTATTTTTAGGAGAGGAGGGTACAGACCACAGCTGATATAAATTTATCAATACAGAAGTCGAGTTTCCTCTCATTTCTTCAGATCCATCATTGGACGCGTTTTAGCATTGGTGACATTTTGCAAGCCAACAAAATCCCACTAATTGATTTTTCAGGCCGTAAAATCTTCGCACTGGCTGTTACCTGAAACCGGATTCTCGATTCGCTGGAAATAATTATAATTGCGGCTGAATATGAAACAGGGTTTTATAAAATTGTTTGTGTGGATTCCGAGAAAATCACGTTTAAAACAGCGTTTAGAGGGATTTTGTTGGTTTGCAAAATGTCACCATTATTTGAATGAACACACCTTCACGCGGCATCGTTTTCGTGCTTGTCTAATCAAATATTTAACACAAAAATCAACGGGTTCACAAAAACTTATACTTCGGCGAATTTTTTGTAAAAATTTGTTTGAAAGTTTCAATTTATTAGGTTCAAATTACATACCGGGTGTTGCATCGTCAAGCGGGACATAGGAAATCCCATGTAATTTTAAATGGGGTCAATTATTGGCCTCCCTAATTATTTTAGAGAAAAATTCTATTTAGGTTTATTAAAGAGCACTAAAACCCACATTCAAAAGAATAATTTTAGATATTTTTGATGAACCCGTTTACGGGTTATCGCCGATTTCTTTTTAACTATTTCTGCTTTTTATGGCCCGGTATTTGCGGGCACCAGTCAAGGTAAAAGATGACTGTCAAATTAAGTTGTCATTTTGAAATATGTGCTTTATTGTTATAAAAACTCGTACATCGAAAATATTAAAGGTGTATTTATGAGTACAAATTAATCTGAATAAAACTAAAATAAAGAATCCAATTACAAGGTAAATTATGACATTTTACATGTTTCAATATTTTACTAATTAATAGGTAGGTACTATTAAATTGTTAGAACTTTAGGATTTAAGAAGATGTTCAAATATTCCTCCATTGACTGCTAGACAATAACCGAGGCGATCATAAAATTCTCTTCTTATATTCGCTAGTTGGTAAACTGAAATTCTATTGCATTCGGCAGAAATAGCATTTTTTAACTCGTCTATATTTGGGTATTTTTTATCTTTGTATATCCTGTTTTTTAAATGGCCCCAGAGAAAGAAATCATTTGGCGATAAATCAGGAGACCTGGCTGGCCAATTTACTGTATGATTTAAGCCAATAACATTTCCATTAAAATCACGGTTTAAATATTCCCTGACAGCCAGGGTACTATGTGCCGGGCAGCCATTCATTTGGTACCAAACTTCCTGATTTTCCCTGGCGGAATCATGTAAAGTAGGTAAAATATGATCTTTAAGTAGTTCCAAAAAATATTCTGCATTTAAATTTCGTGTAAGAAATAATGCCCCGATAATATTTTCTCCGAAAATCCCAGCCCAAACATTAACTTTTTGTGGATATTGCGTCCTTGTTTCGACAAACCTGTGTTGGTTTTCTTTGCTCCAATATCGATAATTTTGAACATTGGGTTCATTGTTTAAGGTAAATGTGCATTCGTCAGTGAAACAAATGTTTAAAAAAAATTCCCTATCCATGTTTGCTCTTTCAATCATACCAAAACAAAACTCCTGTCGTCGTATTTCGTCCCTATCTCTTAGCTTATGGTGCTTTTCATATTTGTATGAATAATATTTATATCGTTTCAAAGCTCGTAACGCTGTGGTGTGATCTAATCCTATGTCATCCTCAAGTTTCCTTGTGCTGATCTTCCCATCATTTTCTTCCACGCACAATAAAACTTGCAAGTCCCTATCAATTCTTGCATCTCTTCTTTGTTCCTGCCTTTGCAAGTCCCTCTCATTTCTTGCATCTCTTCTTTGTTCCTGCCTTTCTTCACATCTGCAGTTATTTATTACAGTGCCTTTTGTCTCAAATTTCTTGATAGTCCTTTCGACTGTAGATTTTGTAGGTATCGGTCTATTCGGATACAGAGCAGCAAACATGTCTGACACATTTTGATAACTATTTCCTTGATAATACCATTTAATCATCAATATTTTTTCTTCAGAAGTGTAATTCATGGCTAATATTTTCGATGTACGAGTTTTTATAACAATAAGGCACACATTTCAAAATGACAAATTTATTTGACAGTCATCTTTTACCTTGACTGGTGCCCGCAAATACGGGGCCATAAAAAGGAAAAATAGTTAAAAAGAAATCGGCGATAACCCGTAAAAGGGCTCATCAAAAATATCTAAAGTTATTCTTTTGAATGTGGGTTTTAGTGCTCTTTAATAAACCTAAATAGAATTTTTATCTAAAATAATTAGGGAAGCCAATAATTGACCCCATTTAAAATTACATGGGATTTCCTATGTCCCGCTCCACGATGCAACACCCGGTATATCATCCGCCATGCAGAACATAAAAATAGAAATATTCCGGCTATTCATGTTAATTTCTTATCTTCCATTAAAATTACAAACGATGCCCCGATATTATTTTGAAAATCTCTTTTGATGCCGACCCACTTAATTCTCGTGAAATTCGTCTTTTAAATATTTTGTATAAAAAGCAGGTTAATAAAAAATGGCTTTGTACAAAATGTAAAATTAAATTCTAAAAATGTTTCCTTTAATCTGCATGGTGCATTTACCTCTATATGAATCAGGTCCGTACGTACCTTATGTTTATGTAATAAAGTTGATACTGCAATTTTTATGTACATAAATATTTTGAAAGTGATAAAAATTATATTGCCAATTTTAATATTAATAAAATAAACATAGCTGAACCTTAAAAAAATAGCAAAACGAAAGAAAACAATTTTTATGTATGTAGCCTTCCATGCCAAAAGTTAATCTATCCTGTAGATACTGCCAATAACTCAGGATGAAAGTAAGTTTAATAAACAAATCGCGATCTAGAATTTGCAAATATCAGCATCGAAAGTTTAGCACTTAAGATTAAAATAAATTTATGAGTAAACACTTTCGTGTAGGGGGAGATCGGAGAATATAGGTGTCAGTCACATAAAGACTAGTAGTTTTTACAACAAGAGGGACTATGATAGAGCTCTGCACGGCCCGGTCAGGCCCGTCAACCAAAACCGAACGGCCCGACAAGCCCGGCAAACCCTGCGGTCCCGACAATTCTGTCAGACCCGGAAGGCCCGAAAAAAATTATTAGGGTTTGAAAATTATTTTACAAATATTTCTTTTAAAAAAAGCACATAAGTAAACCAATACTGACACGAAAGATCGGCTGGTCACAAAAGTCCAGCTGGCCCGTCAGGCCCGGAAAAAATGGTTAAAGCCCGTACACCCGAAAATTTATTGATTAAGTGGTCCGACCCGACCCAAGCTCGAGAGTCGGGCATGGCCGCGTTAAGGCCCGAGATTATATTTATTTAATATTGAAATAAATTATAAAACTGGTAAGGTTATTATTATTTTTTTCTGCTAATACGATAATACCTGATAATAATTAGGGGTCTGTACGAAATTAGTTATTGGTAATAAATGGGGAATCGTTAATGAATTCATGAAATTTTATACTTTGATTTAATTACATGAAACTGAATGTTAGTAAAACAAAATGCGTAGTGTGGGATTGTCATAATGAGGATAATTATTGCAATAACATAGGTTTTCAATTATTTAGAAGAAATAATGAATAAATTAGTGGTTCACATAAATATGGAGGAATAACAAATAAAAACCTACCACACATTCTTTAAATTGTGCAATGAGAATAATTTTAACTTGTAATAAACATAGAAAAAGTTATACTTTAGGTCACGTATAGAAATACAATTTTCAAATCACTTTTTGGTTTAAAAGATTCCAAAAAAAGGAACCTTTTAAAACAACGTACCATTTTTCCCAAAAAAAAATGTTTAATGTGATCATGACGTGTGACGTGACTTCTGAAAAAAATGTAGCTGCCCCCAAAACCTATTCCTCCTTTCCCTAAGTGAGTGACTGACTGAAAGTAGCTGTTTCCCAAAAAAAAAATCCTAAGTTAATGCCGTATCCAAGTTATTTAGTCCCGTGCCTAGCAACGACAAAGTGTTAGGAAATATTGACTTTTTGTTTCAGAAATTTTATCGAAAATGTCAATACTTTCGAAAAAATAATTTATGTTCGTATTTCCAGTAATAGACCAACGACTAAAATACATTATTTCACGAGTTTAGGATTAGTTTAGATACTAATATGAATGTGATTATATGTATTAATCAAAGTTAACGAAACTATCTTTGAATTATATACCTTTAGCAAAATAACGATGCTCTTTTTAATGAATTAGAAATAAAAAATTTAATTAATAATCGCTGTCAACCATTTTCATCATTGGACGTTGGACGATTCCATTTGGCTCCAGACGGAGAAGTTAAAATTATAAAATGAACTTCTCGTGCCACTCAGATCATATTGCCATCTTTTTCTGCATTCCACCGGTAGTTAAAGTAAAAAGAGACAAGTAAACACGCTCACCTTGTAGAAATAACTACTTAGGTGTAATATTGACACGTAAACGATAGGAATAAATGTAGGTCGTTAACTAAGTGGATGGAATGGAAGTCTGACTTTACTAGCTTTGATCCCGCCCACGCTAAATGGTACTAAAAGAATTTTTGAATAAAAGGACTGAAAGGAATGAGTTTAAATACTTTTTTCATCCAAGTCGGCTATAGTGAAATATCATCTCGGTCTCCAGAATATTGTTGAAAGACTTCTTTCTTTTAATCTATTTATTTTAGGAAAATAACTATGCTTAATTACGAAATTAACAGCGGGTTGCATAAAGAAATATAGTTCTCGATTAGCTTAACCGCATATTAAAAAGATAAAATTTAATCAGAGGCTAGCAAGGCCTACTGCGTTCTTGCGCAAAATTGACTTATATTTTGCAAAAGATGACCGCTGTCACTGCTATCAGATGCCAGTTCTTGTAAAATATAAGGTTATTTCGCACAAATACGAAGTTGGCCTTGCCAGCCTCTGATTAAATTTTGTCTTTTTAATACTCGGTTAGGCTAATCGAGAGCTATATTTCTTTTTGCAAGCCGCTGTAAGAGTAATAAAACCTTAATTTATCTGTTATTAAATTAAAACCGCAGAGAAACTAATCCAAGAGGAACCGTGCAATGTTAAAATCTTACCGCCCATAATCTTGGACGGCTCCGACGTCCAAATCTGTAACGGGTTACACCAAACGTTGCCGGCAATAAACATCCAGCGAACGCGAATATCTGTCTAAAGGCACTTTGCTTCTCGGCACTTACCGTCGCGGCTTTGAGCCATGTTTTAACCCATTTAGGTCGGATGTCTATGTTTACTTAGTTTGTGTTACAACTAACTCAAATTTTAAAGAAGAAGAATTTCTTTTTATTTCGTCAGATCCATCCCTAGACGCGTTTCGTCATATCATGACTCATCAGTAGAGCTAGGATCCGACGAAACAAAGAGAACTCAAAGCTGCTTATGGCAGCACAGTGGTGGGACACACCAGTAAGATGTGGCATGGAGCGCCATCTGTATCGTTATTAGACACTCTTGAGCATACCAGCACCTCTAACAAACTTATAGAAATAAGTAAAAATGTTAAGAGGAAATCTCCTGTAAAGACATTCGTCACAATTACAGGAGTCCCGCTAGGCAGCGCTAACTCGCATCGGTTTATTAACCGAAAACAAGAATACAGAAGAAGAATTTCTCTTTATTTTGTCAGATCCATCCCTAGACGCGTTTCGTCATATCATGACTCATCAGTAGACAAGTCAAATTTTAAATTTATTAAATAATACTTAATTGATCAGAACAAACTTCACTTTAATTTTACAGTGGTTTCCATTTTCTGCCGGCTCCTTTTACCCTGGGCTGCCCTGTCAGACGTAAAGTTTGTTAACATGACATTGTTTGTAATAATTCTTTCTGCAAGCGAGTCATATTTATTTTTCTGGAATGAACTAATTCCTACAATACCGAGTGCGTTAATTTTAAACCGCAAAAAAATGTAAACTGTTGCCGTCCGGTGCGTTGTTTAAATTAATTGAATAAAAAATGAGGTTGATTGAGTCTGTGCTAAAAATATAAATAAACTTGGGGATCCTGTGTTATTTTATTGGGTGCACTGTTCTTTAAATAAACTTTGTAGAAATAATGATGTACTTATTATTACAAAAATATACCACAATTACTCATTGATCAGTTTATTAAAATGTCAGACGATCAAACGAACAAATAAAGATGACTGACCTAATATGCTTGTTTAATAAAAATTTGTTACAGTAAGTTAATGGGCTGATTATTTTCTTCTAGATATTTGTCATTTCTTGTCCTTCATTCGAATTAGGCTTTACAAGGGCCATTCCCGAGGGGCCCTACAGCTTAACGTGGTTTCCGAACCATGATCCTTAGTCATGCGACGGTCTCTTGCGCCATACCGATTGGGGATTGTCATATACCTCTGACGCCTAGAGTAAAATATCTAGAAGGGACCCATTTTATTACCTGGGACGGATTATTGAGTTAAATAAAAGCAAAAACCAAGACTATATACTTTAGAATACACTTTACCTTCTTCCGTACCCCACGAGATATCCAATCTCATTCGGCCTGGTTACAGACGTGAATGGAGTGCATTCGTAAATCTACTAAAATTCGGACATACTTTTTTTTATTGTGCGTATGCCCACTCCAAGGATCGTTCTCGGAACGCCACGGTCGAATGCCAGTGACTCACCGCTGAGCCAGTGGCGGCTCGTGGTCTTAAAAAATGGTGAAGAGCTAGGTATAGTGCGGGTACTTAAACAAACATTGACTAGAAACCCGTGTAACAAAACATTTCTCTTATCCTAATCTGTCCAACGACTGAATGAAGGTTCTAACACTGTGTCATTAATTGGGTTCATATTTAAAACGCATAACTAAGTAGGTACGTACACTACTGAATTAACTGAAAAATAAAAAAAACTTTTTAATCACACAGTGAATCACATAAAAACATTAACTATAACCGTAAATTTCGCAAAGACTCAAAATAAATACCTTAAGGTTAGGCGAACCAATGCTAAAACAATGGTGCATACGACTGATCTATTTTTAAATTGCCCTTCATCATAATGCAAATTGTTACATGCTGTTTGCATGACTGACGTCAAGTAACCATAGCAACTGTGAATATCAAAACCATGTTGGGCGTTTGGTCTTCACTTGCTTTGAGCTAATGGACACGGTCAGCTGGGGCGCGCCAAAATGCACGAGTGTCTATAAATATTGTCCATTAACCGTGGCCCTATTATGCATAGCTACATTCGGATTAAATTAATATTATTAACTCGAACATAATTATATTTCAAGGGCTAAAATGGTATCTATATTGATACATTAATATTTACCATTGTCGAAACACTTTTCTCCTGGTTTTATTTTTTTTTACCTTCACCTATTTCACTTGACGAGCCGCCACTGCGCGGAGCCACCGCCGCAGTACATATTTTGCGAAATTTTTGACACTACATACGTGTCGTTTTCAAAAAATAATATATAGTTTGGTGACATGAAAACCATATTCTTAAAATTACCTTTGAAATCTAGATGTGTATTATTGCGGTTATTTGAAATTCTAATGTGTGTATAATTTTAAATGGAATAGTCAAAATGAAATTTCGGTTTTAGTAAAAATTTTAATTCAAAAACATAAGAAGTGGATGGCAGTGGTTGTAAATAAAATATGTAGTATACAAATCTCGGTGGAAAGTTTCATTACTGTCTAGAGATTTAGTTAATCTCGCTGCTTTACGCCTCAGTGAACTACCGACTCTTTCGGCAGTACTGAATGAAACACTTTCCAACTAGGTACGTAATGTACAGTGAAACCTCTCATAACGGACAGCTCTCATAAGCGGACATTTTTTCATAGTCCGGAACTAGGTATATGAAATTTCATGAAAATCAACCTCTCTTGGGCGGACGCGGTCAGGTTGTTTTCATACAAAGAGTGCGAAAACTCTCCTTTAAACGGACAAAAAAATTTAAAAGTATTTGGGAGACGCATATATACGGTGCAAGAACCCTCTGAAGACAGACCAGCAACCAATCGCGTATGCGTGGCAGCGCGAAAGGACTTCGCCGAATGAAAGTATGTAGTGTGATTAAAATCGTAAACAATGGCAGAAAACGTCACGTTTTTTTTAGAACTACATCCTAACTAAAACTAGTGAATTTTTGTTATGTTTAATAAATGTTTATTTGTACATACATAATATAATATGTAGTAATAATAAAAAAAATTCCCATGGGCGGACACCTCTATTGGGCGGCCACATTTAGACAGTCCCATAGGTGTCCGCCTAAGAGAGGTTTCACTGTACTATTTTTATAGTTATGTAAATATCGTTTACGTCTGAAATTTGACAACGCCACATTTAAATTGTTGCGTAGCTCCGGCCAAGCTCTTGGGTGAAATACTCAGTTTATGGTAGATTAACGAAATATCGCGAAAATTACTAATTGTAGGAATTTGGTCCGAGTCATCGACATCTGAGTTTATACATTAAATATTTTTTTAAAGCGTTCATTTTATTTATTACTTTTTTCTAAAGTATATTAGATAATCTTTTTTAAGAAACACCATGCATCAAGGTAAACGTTTTAAAATATTTTACGAAGCCTTTGCACAAATTTTATAGTGTCTAGCTAGATATAATAAAATTTTGCATACTATAATAACTACACATATTAAAAAAACATTTATTTAAAGTCTAAAAATAAACTCTTAATATGCACACAATAAAAATTAATATGTTTACCTAAAGATCCTTGCACATTATAAAATAATCTTTACATAAAATTGAGAGAAACGTGGAATATTAGAAGTTTATTTTTTCTTTGATATTTGAAACCGAGACTTTTAAAGATTGAACATTGTTGGAACGTATATTCGTCAAGAGTTGCTAAGTGGCTAGTCGTGTAATTCTGTGTAAAAGTATATCTTTCAGAGGGACTAAACGTATAGCTTTTAAAAATACGTTTAGTTCCATATTCTGTTCTGCCGTCCTATTTTAAGGAATTCTTACTTAAAATTGGTATAAATTTGAGGAATAGTTATCCCATGAATGACAAAAGAGTTTTGGACTTGCATTGTCTTTATTTGTTTTAAATCACACCGTTTCAACTGGAGATATTTATCAGTTGAAACGTTGTGATTCAAAACAAACAAAGACAACTCAATTCCAAAACTCTTCTGTCATTTAGTTATCCCATGTTATGTAAAAAAACTCGTCTGGGAGGTAAATCCATTTTGGCATCACTCTGTGATGAAGTTCTTTCTAGTCAGTCTATGTCTAAGTTCAGTGGTCAATTTTAAAGAATACCCACGAAGACGATGATTGGCATCCCGATGAAAGAAATCGACATCACATGTGTAGTGTGATCAGACAGCCTCTGTTTCAGCGCTCTTCCAGCGTGGTAAGTTTAAGTGCTTTCAGTCTGTCTCCAGGGTGTCTAGGAGCCAGGAAAATCGGGATATCCGGGAAAAAACGGGAATGTTACAAAGCCGGAAAAAACCGGGGATTCGACGGGAAAATCAAGTTTAAGCCGGGAATTTTGAATGAGCAGATAATTTTGAACTTAAAAATTTGAAGTAGGTATGTACCTATTTATTCCTAAAAACTGCATTCGAAAAAAGACAAGAATGGTTTATATTGCAACCTTAAAAAAGTCGGGGGACTAGAGCGGCAATCAAAAAATGCGTCGGAGTTAAAGATAAAGAAATTATAATCTTTCGCCAAGATTGTCGAAACTGCTTGATGTATACAGTTTCCAAACTTTTGGAAAAATGTCCGTTAGCATATGAATTAACTGAACCCCAATAAAACTGGCAGAGATCCAAAAAAAATCCTTGCAACTGATGTCCAAAGCATTTGAAATTTTGTTAAATTCAAACACATGCAATGTGACTAAATTGGAAGAAGCAGATAGAGCATTTAGAAATTATTCCAGATTTAAGAGTAGATGACTTTTGGATGGAAACCATCACAAATGACAGTTTAAAAAACGTGGTGCAACTTCTTCTAACAATTTCTCATGGAAATGCTACAGCAGAAAGGGGATTTTCTGTTAATAAGGAGATTTTGGTGGAAAATTTAAAAGAAGTCACTAATAGACCAAAGATTAGTGTACGATTCACTACAAAAAATTGGAGGAGTTCAAACTATGGACATTACAAAATCCATGATCCTTTTTATGAGAAATACCTATTCAAGGTACAACACAGCACAAAAAGATAAAAAGGCAAAAGAGGTTGACAGCGACTTGAAAAAAGCAGAAAAATGAAGCTTCGAAAGCAAGCAACTGGAAACTTAAAAAAAAATTATCGAAGAATCACAAAAAGATTTGGCAGCTATAGAACAAGAAATCGTAAAATAAAAAGGTAACTAGATTATTTGGTTGTGTTTAAGCCATGTGTTTTTCAAATAAATGTTTTAAAATTTAACAACGAAAGCGTAGATAATTAAGGAAAACCCAGCCAGGAAATTTTAAAAAACCGACCGGGAAAAACCGGGAATTAGTCGGGAATTTTGTTTTCGATTTTTGCTAGACACCCTGGTCCTCATATGAAAGATTTCTCAGACTCAGAGGAATCTTCGTGGCTCTTCGTTGGACAGGCTCTATGAGTTCTATACTTTTAAAAAAAATTGACACCATGCTACAACTGTTTGCTCAAGTATCGGTCTTACATATATTTTATACACTCTCAACATCTCTGGGGACATGGCCCCAAAGCCTCATCGCACCAGATAGATTGTGGTGTTGGCCTTCTTCACAATTCTGTTAATATGTTGCTCCCATTTAAGATCGATCGTGTGTTACACAGACACCCACCAAATGGTTCAATTGGGTTGAACGATTCGGTTGATTCAACCAAATAAACAATACAATTTAAAGATCCCAACTTCTTTCAACAATAAATTTGGTTGAACACTCGCGTTAAAAATACACGGTTTTATTTTCATAAACTCAACCGAATTATTCAACCAAATTGAACCGTGTCTTTTCGCCTTTAGCTATGTTAACTAGAAGAAACGTCTTGACTGAATGGGAAATGGAATTGGAAACGCGAGTTGACTGTTGACACATAAATTAGTCACAACAAACGATCTCAGTTATAAATCCGGTAGACTTTAGCCTTGGTAAGGGAGGAGGAAACATGACTTGGATAATATAAATAATTAAGTTGGTCAAAAAAACGGCAATTCCTGAACTTCAATACACACAATGCTATCGCCTCGGCCAACAATGGTAGTTCAGAAATGTATTGCTTGTATTACTATAGATAAAAATATATATACGGTTACCAGATTTTAAAAATTTTAACGCAGGACAACATTTAAAAAAAATCCTACTAAAATCTGGACTTTATGAATAACTATAATCTTTTAAATCGAAAGAGTAGGAGGAGATTTTCACATTTTTCAGTTCCTGAAAAGCCCGACTTTACTGTCTTCAAGGTGTTTTAATTTACCACAAAAACACGCATACAAGATAACCACTTTTAAAAAAAAAATTATATAAGTGACAAAAATGTGGGATTGCCATGATACAAAGATTACAAGGTATGATATTCAAAGGCTGTACCGTCATCTTTTGAGTGAGTAACCCAAGAGATAAATGGTCATTTTTATTGTGTTTCCACCAGTGGCTTGCAAAGCCGTTTGAACAGGGTAGGGAAACATTTAATTTCCAAACGATTGACTTTGACAAAATTTTCAACACAATTGACATCGCCATTACCTCAATTACATGTACGTGGACATGTCCACTCCTCTATTTTTTTTGTCGACAGCCGACGGCGACTCGCGACGTTTATAGCAAAAGCAAACACAGGGCGAAAACACTAATATGTATTATTATGAATAAATTTTATCCACATTCGTTTTATATTCAGACTTTTAATCTAACATCCACTTGATTGAACCCCAAGTCAATTATTATGTAAATTATAATTTAAGATACTTATTAGCAAAAATTATCCTTAATCATCATAAAAGTACTTCTTATTTTACGTTAGAAATTAAAATCGTAACTACCTAATTATTGAACTATATAGGGACATGTTTTATATCGAGGACGCGTAGTATTTTTTGAAACTACGACAAAATTGAAAAATTGGCACCAATGCATGTTACAAGCTCGGGCGGATGGCTGACGGAGGCTCAGGTTGCGAGTCACGCGTATTTGTTCTCTTTCTAGCTTACTGCCTACCGGCTCTCTCGCTTGCTTCCACTCGTATAAAAGCAGTGCTTTTGCTTTTCCATAAGCGGTTAATATAATGTAAAATCTCTGCTTTTCAGGCAGGTAGGCAATGCTTTTTTCCCTATATTGTATGCACGCCACTGGCTGCCATGGTTACGAATAAAACATTTATTCACAAGATGACGTCACAGCCTCGGAATATCACACCTACGTTGTAATCTTTCTATTATGCATTACTATTAATAAATAACTGATAAAACGTGTGTTTCAAGACAAAATTTTGATACATTTATTAGTAAAAATATTAATCACGTCATAGTTTTATTGTGTTCTAGTAAAACTTTTTTCTAAAGGGTACGTCTTGATGCCTGCCTCTACACAAGGTACAAGCAAATCTAATAACAGTTAAAATTAAGCAGTTTAATGTTTGTTTCATAAAACATAAAATGGTTAAACGAGTATAATATATCAACAAATCTGTAAACTTTAAAACACTTTAAAAGATCCGGTTGGAAATGGCTTTGTCAGTATGGTGCATGTCAAGGAATAATTTAACAACTTCCAGTGGTTTTGTCTTTTTTTTAATCAATGTGCACAAGGAAGCTTTTGTATGACCTATTTTTAACATTTCTTTCCAAGAAAAATGAATGTTCTTTTAGATATTTATATATAATTAAGCAATTTAAATAAGATAAATCATTAGAACCATTTTGTAATTTACTTGCTTGCTTTTTCGGCTTTTTTCCTCTTCGTTAGCTGCCAGGGCCATTCCCGAGGGGACCTATAGCTTAACGTGGGTTCCGAACCACGATCCTCGGTCATGCGACACCCTTCTTCTTCCCTTCTTTTTCTTCCCGTAGCTCTATAACCCTATGTGGGTTCTGGCTGACTGCACAATGCGTCTCCACCCCTGTCGGTCCATCAACATCTGGGGGTCGTAGTCCAATCCCATGGTACGAAGGTCGCTGATAATGTTATCGCGCCATCTCATTCGCGGCCTTCCAAGCGGCCGTTTACTAGCGGGGTAGTTCTCGCATGCTAGTTTTGCCGTTCGTTCGTTCGGCAGTCTTTGGACATGTCCCTCCCATCTCAATCTCATCCCTTTGATCTCATTAACAATATCGGGTCCCTTGTACAACTCTGTGAGTTCCCTATTTTTTCTAGTTCTGTGGACAAGATGGACTGCGGGTCCAGTATCGGCCCAAACACCCTCCGGAGAACTCTCCGCTCGAAGATTCTCAATTTTCGCTTGCTATCCTTTGTGAGGGTCCATGTTTCACAGCCGTACGTAACCACCGGTCGTATAATCGATTTGTAGATCTGTAATTTGGAATTTGTAATTTGGCTCTCCTGCCAATACGTTTGGATCTCAGTATTTTATCCAAAGCATACATACATCTGCTGCCACTCTGAATTCTGGCTCTGACCTCTGGCGACAGCCCCCAATGGCTATCAACCCTTGGTTTATTGCCATTACATGACCTACCGATTGGGAAGTGTGTATCTTCTTCCGCACCCCACGAGATCTCATCCGGCCTGGTTATCGGCGTGAATGGGGTGGGTTGAGAGATGATACCTTTTACACTCTTCCCTGTATTCTTAAATCCACTGAGTTTCGGACATACCTTTTTTTATTGTACGTATGCCCTTTCCGGGAATCGAACCGGGTTGCCACGGTGGAATGCCAGTAACTCACCATTGAGCCACTGCCGCGGTTTTGTAATTTACTTTTTAATTTTTCTGTTGACTTTCTGTCTATAGGCTGGGTCAGTGTAAGTTTCCTGATAATCCTAACATGTGAATAACGGCAAAACATTACCTAAAAGGACTTATAAAAGTTATTAAAAACACGTCAACCCTAATGTGTCCACTATTTCATGATATTTTCAACGGGCTCCCACCTTAATCGATCCTAAAATTTTTATTATCCGCAATATAGAAACTGGAAAAACCTCCTTAAATGGCAAAAAATAAAGATGAGTACATAAAACCAGATAAAACAGATGATTATAACATTTTAGAAAAAAATACCAACCCATGAATTGGATTTAGGGAACGATATTGTTCATTTTCATTAATAACTATATCGTTTTTGTCTGTTTAGGTTTAAATATTTATCTTATTAACCAAACACACCAAGACAACCAAGAGATGGCGCTAAAAGTTATATACAACACTGGAAGGTGTATAATATTATGATTTTTAGTATCAAGACTATCGTTTGGAAGGTATAGTCATCTACTCTGTACGGATTAGAACGAAAGGGTTCGAAACTGGTCTGCAGGTGGTATTCTACCAATAGTAAATTCTTCACTTCTTGATGGTGTAATCTGATGTGCATTTTGACACAGTGTTGACAAAATATGACCTTATATTATAAGCAATATTTCAGGTGGTTCGAAAATTATTTTTTCCACTACTAACTTTAAAATCACTCATTATTAACTTTAGAAATCGTTTTTCTTTACCCCTTGCCAGAAGCCTCTATTATTTACCGTCGTTATTAACAACGGTCAATAATAGAGGTTTCTGGCAAGAACAATATAAAACAGGCAACTTGACCTTTTTTTATTTTAAAAATATATGAAAACGTCATGTTTAGACAACCAGGTATTCAAGCTTTCTTTGTTTGGCACCAGTCCTTAAATACTGAGTAGGTTTTTAAATGCAAAACCTTAGATTTTTGGGGTAGCAACTCATCATTAATTTATTGTGCTTCCTCCCTCATTTCTGGAGGAGTGCATGTATCAGTAATAGTTTTTTCGCTCATTTAACAAAAAGACTTGAATTTTTTTATGAATCAACAAATACTGACAACTAAGAATGCCATCTGATAAAATAAAAAAAATGCTGCAAATTTCAAAGCAAAGGTAACTTGACTTGACTGAAAAAACAGAAGCAACCCTAAGAAGGTATGTTAACTTTAATTAATAATTTAATGTTGTAAATGTGTTAGTAGTGAAAAAAATAATAATATATTTACCACAGTTTAGACAACTATTATTGCCCTCACGTCTTAAATCCCTCGTCGCTGCGCTCCTCGAGTTTTAAAATTGACACTCGGTCAATAATAGTATCAGTCTAAACCTTGGCCAATAATATACTATTTTATGCATTTTGCAAACAAAACCCTTGAACCTAACAAGCAGTTAGTTTGATAATGACAAAAGTGACTAGTAATTAATGCCGGAATCGGCCTAGCAATAAAATGTAGTCTTCGTCACTAAGTTTCCAGTTAAGGCTATTTTAATTAGGTTTTTTTGTCACGGAAACTAAGATTCTGGTATGGTATACTAGGCCAGTTTCAAGAGTGTATCGCGCTTTGAGATTAATTAATAGACTTGAAATGAGTATGTCTTTTCTTCCGTGTATATTTGAATTTATTTGTGTTTTATTTCTGATTAATGAATGGTCAAGAATTGGTCGTCTCTATGCGCAAACACGATCGATCAATCATTTATCATCGATAATAATCCTTTTAACCAGAAATTGGTTTTATTTGTGCTAAAACGATATAATTGAGAAAAAGTTGCCGAGGAGAATATTATGAATAGCGCTTCATTATCTCTGCATTGTCGGTGACAAATTGACAATATTTAATGACGTCACTATCCATATAATTTCCATGAATGCATTTCTGACCGCCGCCGCCGACGCGGTTATAATAAGAAAGGGAAACTTGCTCGGTTAACATCAAGAATGAATGAGTTTCCGTTAACAATACTTGACGAGAGTTTTAAATACTTTTGTCGCGTAATGTGGCGCGAATACTAATTTTACATAAAATGCTAATATTTTAGTGGCAAGCTTTTTTGTACAGGTTATGGAGTGATAAAGTTTATGAGTTGTACGAATTTTTCGTAATCGATTGCATTTTTAAGCGCTATAAAACTCCTTTAAACCGTTCCGGTTTGCAAGTGGTTTAATGCGGGCCTTTAACAAAAAAGCTGTTTTTATGTTGTAAAAAGTCGAAGTAGAAGTAGTGTTGTAAGTGGACATATTTTCGCTTGAAATATTTTCATGGAAATGGAAATATCGGAAATTTCCTAGAGCCTGACCGAAATATTGGAAATGAAAAATTTTTTCCTACGACCACCTATGAAAATGAGAAAAAAAGCACGGTTAACTTGGCTCAAAAGCGCCGAATATCACACGCGTGTTGAAAGAAAATATTTCAACTCTAGAGTGGAAATACAAGGCACACTATTTAATTTAAACATATGATGTCAATTTGACAGACCACCCCTATTTATTAAAAAGAACAAATTTTAGAAAGCAGTTTAGTTTATTTATTACGTATTTGTCGAGTGATTCAGAATTAGAATGTGAAAATACGCCATCTGAAATTATAAAAAAGTTAAGAATATACTGGAAAATTTAATACCAGTCAAAACAAGCCTTGCTGAAGAAAATGTCATATATTAAACTTAAGCTACAGACTAGAGCCATGACCTACGAATCGAAAGATCACAGGTTCAAATCCCATCAGGAGCACTTGACTCTTTTTTATGAAAACATTAAATAATTTATAGAATTATTTTAAATTGAAATCTTCCTTGTTGGGTGAATTTTTTACATTTATTTTTAATGCACCTTTCCTTGATTAAATAAAAAAAATCATTCAAGAAGGAAGATTTCAATTCAAAATAATTTTATAATTTATTGTTTTTATAAAAAAAAATGTCAAGTACTCCTGATGGAATTTGAACCTGTGACCTTTCGATCTATTAAATTGGCATCATATGTTTAAATTAAATAGTGTGCCTTGTATTTCCACTCTAGAGTTGAAATATTTTTTTTCAGCTCTAGAGTTGAAATATTTTTTTTTTAAATCAAACGTTTTTTTAATAATTCTTTGTGGTCGTAGGAAAAATAGTGTACATTACTCGTGTGAAAGTGATTATTCTAAAACTCGGAGAATTTCCGCACTCGGCTGACGCCTCGTGCTAAATATCTCCTCGTTTGAAAAGTATCACTTTCATCACTTGTTATGTAATATACTATTGAAATAAAACCCAATCAACATTTTTGGTTGTCTAATATTTACCGTAAATGCTATATTATCACCTCCTGTAAACAACCAATAGTCAGTGACGTGCAATGCTGTTTCAATCAGGGTAGGCAAGAATTGCTTTTAAGACAAAAATTTACCTTCCGCAGCACTCAAGCATCTACATTTCAAATTTTGTCACAAAATGTCTTGTTTTTGAGTTTGTGGAAAGAACACTAGAAGAAGATTGACATTATTTGTAAATGAGTTCAAAACACGGCGGTCTTTACGTAAAAAATTCTTTTAATACATCGTCATAAAAATTGATTTTGCTTTTTACCAAATTTAATGTAAGTAGTGCAACCAGTGGCGTATAAAGGGGAGTTGCAGCCCCCCCCCCCCCCCCAGCTTAGAAGCTCGGGGTCTAATAGTCGAATTGCAAACTTTCGTCGAAATATCTAGACCTGCGTCATCATGTGAAAGTCATATAGGGAGCGAATCCATCGACAAAAAAATAATAAATATGTGGGTAATTCTCTGGATATAGATATTTCTACACAAGCGCCGAAAAAAATATATTTTAACGTTTTTTCTGGCTTTTCGATCAGTAAAACAGAATTTATTTCAGAATAACCCATATTTGGGCCAGGTAGATGCCGGGTAAGCCGTTTGATGTCAGCAACCTTTATAACTGAATTTTCGATTGTCCTTTCTTTACTAACAGGACTGCATTAAGCTTGCCTTGAAAGTTGTTATTAAATTCGGTGGATTACTAAATAGGTATAAGTAGGTCACATAAAGATTATTAACAATAATTAACTAACCAGCCACTTTGACTGTGACATTAATGATATTGGCATTCAATATTTTCCCAAAATCAAAGTGATTTGATTAGTAAATCAAGAATAAAGCTAACCGGGCCACCTTGGTTCTAAGAAATCTATTTCTGCCAATGTTATTTGTCACAGTCAAAGTTGCTGGTGTCAACACCGTTGTTTTTGCAAGAGTAAAAAATTACAGGTTCATGAATAACACTCAACACACATAAAATCTACGAAGAAACTGCAAATTTTCGATTTAAGTTGAAAAAAGGACTTTTGGCAATATTTTTAACTGCGGCAACTTAATATATTGCCTGTAAATGTGATATTAATGGTTCTGTGGGGCCCAATTTTTATTTCTTACTTCTTGATGTAAATTAATAGTTATTTTCAAAAGGCAACATTGAATTTTGTTATAGCAAAAATCGCAAAATCGGTAAAAATCGTAAAATTACGTGTTTTTAGCTAAATTTACGATATTTTTTTATTTTTTCGCCAAGCCCATTGCTATCGAAATTTTTTTTCTCTTTAATATGGACCTTTCTGCGCCCTTTCGTTCAGGTCCGGTCGGAAAATAAAAATTTTAAGTTATGTTAAAAAATCTCGAAAAAATGCTCTAAATGGGTAAAAATTGGCCAAATTTGGCCTAATTTAAGTAGGTTATGGGTTAGGTAACCCAATCAAAACGTAGGGTTGGCTTCTTTTGAGGTCTCCTGACCATCCTAGAACCTCACCTTGAGAAAAACACGGAAAAATTTTGCGCCCGACTAAAATACAGGTCAAATTTTGGCAACAACTCAAAAAATGGGATTTTTTGATTCCCCTGAGCCTTTGCCAATTTTTCGAAAGCTCCCAATGACCATTTTTTACTATTTGGGACCCAAGAAACCCGAAAAAACACTTTTTGTCGATGGGACAAAACACGACCCAAATTTTGTTACGCAGTGTAATCTTCACCCACCCACTTCACCAACCCACTTAAACTGTTTGGTCAACTACCTTACTTTAGCATATATTTGAGCCTCTTGCTAGTCTTCCTCATACACTGCAATTAATCATTCGACATTTGATTAACATTTTATAATGGCACAATCAATTTCACAAAACACATGTTTTCTTTCAAAACATTTCATAAAACACAAAATAATAAACGAATTGAAATCATATTTTTTCTACGACCACCCATGAAAATGAGAAAAAAGCACGGTTAATTTGACTAGAAAGCGCTGTATATCACACGCGTGTTGAAAAAAATTTCTCACATACGGCCTTTTGCAGAATAGCAGACATAGAGCGATATAATAATTGTTAGAGGTGCTGGTATGCTCAAGAGTGTCTAACAACGACACAGATGGCGCTCCGTGCCATATCTTACTGGTGTGTCCCACCAAGTGCTGCCTTAAGTAGCTTCAAGATCCCTTTTCTTTTCGTCGGATCCTAGCTCTACTGATGAGTCATGATATGACGAAACGCGTCTAGAGATGGATCTGGCGAAATGAAAAGGAAAATCTTCTTCTGATATAATAATTAATAAAATGGACAGTTTGTTTTTCTTAACCATGGCCTTTGCTGCTTTCGTAACAAACACGAACCAACCCTTTTTTTCTGTGCAAAATGAAACGAATAACATACATAACCTTAAGACCATTAGTTGAACACAATTTCGTCTGTTTTATCTGGTTTTATGTACTTAACTTCGTTTTCCACTATTTAAGGAAGATTTACCCGTTATTTTTCTATATCTGTTGCGTATAATAAAAGTTTTAAGGTCAAATATAATAGAAAATATCGCGGTGGACAAATATTTGCATGGCAAAAAACCAACCTACTAACCAAGGTTAGTAAAAAAACGTTCATTTTGTAGGTACCTATACATTATATGCATTAAATCTTGTAGTAATTGTCTAAAAATGAGTGGAAAACTGGAGATTTTTGAAATAAGAATGTACATCTGTACACAAATCGTTAGTTCGGTCAGAAAATAACAATAGTTCGGTAGAATTACATTTTGGTATTATACCCCCAATTTTCGCGGATAAATGTTTTGTTTTAAATTAAAAAAAATACATTTTATATGACAGATTTGCATATTTTTGAAATATATTCTTAACCTGGCTTCAGTCAAGTGTCAGAAAACGACTCGTAAAATTTACATGTAAATATGGTTTCTTTGAAATTGACCACTGTGATTGGTCAGTTTCATATTCTAACTAGGATGGATATAAAATCTTATCCGTTCAGTTAACTGGATAAGCCCACTTTTTCAATCACTTTAGTGTACTATAGGAAACAGTTAATTTCTACGTGGGAATAGAATAGTAGTTTGTACAACAAGAGTGGATATGATGTCCATATAGCACGAGGAAGTAAATTGAGCACGCACGCCGCGAGGGCAATATGGGCAATCCACTCGAGTTGAACAGTATATTTTTTCTACGACCTTATGTTAAAAAATGTAAAAAAAAAGTTTATATGTTGCCGGGCTCGAACTTACGACCATTGGTTCCATAGTCGAACTAATTATGGGAAAACCAACTGATAAATGATGCTATATGAAATTTTCTATGCACATTCAGCAGGTTGCATTACTGATAAATCTATTATAAATTAGTCTAGATTTTGTTATATTGAACAAATTAATAACAAATTGTACCATATGCATTTAAATTATATAATTTATTGTCTTGAAAAAGAAGGCGGAGCCTCAGTAAACATAATATACTCTGATTGGTCAGTCTTTTTATGAACACCACAAAGAAATGTAATTTTCATAACAGTGTTGTCAACTAATGGAAAATTTCCGGGTTCGTGAGAACAAAGCACAGAGGAATGATAGGTCGGCGCTGTCTCCAAAGGGAAAAGGGAAATTTTTACGCACAGTGTTATATTTGTAGAATATTCTTTAGGATCACTTATGATTGTGATCTGCTAATAAAAGGCTTTCTCAGTATTGTTTGCATTCGTGAAATTTTTCTATAAAAATTGGAAATTTTATTTTTAAAGATTGCAACACTGCCTATTATAAAATTTACCACACTTCTCTCAAGTGTCAGAAAACGACAACAACATGTAAATTTGGTTTCTTTGTAATTGACCACTGTGATTGGTCAGTTTCATTACCTATCTAGGATGGATATGAGATTTTCCCGCATAGTTAACTGAAATAGCCTACCTTACTCGCCACTTAAATGTAAAGGAAACAGCAAATTTCCATGTGGGAGTAGAAAAAAGCATATTTACGACAATAAATTGTTTTTAGAACTCATTATTGGGTTAGTTGTCATTGTTAAATAAAGGTTTTCAATCCACCTTTAGAGCGGAACACTTTATACGAATTTTATGACGCTTAACAAATCAAACTATGACGTAAAATTCGTAGAACTGATTATTTTTATCGCTCCACAACCTGGACAGGAAATTCCGTCACATAAAACCTCAATAATACGTAAAACAAGTGTTTGCATCACATTTAACATGACTTAATTAACGGGCAAATATGTAAAGACTCTGATCTACATGATTACGAAAGTTCATTCATATTAGTTATCTCCTCTTGTTTTGGCCGTATTGGCGGTCGGCAATGAAATTAAAATGACAGGTCGAAGTCAAAATATGCTGTAATGCCAGAAATAAATACACATAAAATAGTAGCTTATACAACAAGAATGGATACGAAGTCTATATCTCACGAGGAAATAAATAGAAGACGACGCCGAGTGTGATATTTTTCAACAGCAACTACAGCTCTATTTATACTAGCTAGATGCACTGGAGCATAACTGAGATGTGAGCAGTCCTGCGTTCAGTTTCTGCTCGCTATTTTAAGTTTATATCTACTTAACAAAGGTTTCCAGATATTTCTTTTATCTAAGAAGGGCTTACTAAAATAATCTGGGTTCTGGTAGCAGCTTCCTTGGACTTCCTCTTTCTCCAGTGTGTTTTTTTATGTAGGATTTGAGCTTTGGTCCACCTGATATGATGACCGGGTGTCCAGGCTTGGTCAGCTGCACCTGAATCGGTCTCTTCTTTTATATTCTACCGATTCTTATGATTTTCCAATAATTTATCAACTAAATGCATGGAGTTTCCATTTTTGTTGAGGTCGGTCTTGATGTAGTTAGTTTCTTCTTTGAGGGCTTCATTAGAGTTACAGATGGTAATTGCTCTATCCGCGCATGAACTGATTGCAGGACTACACCCATCTCATTTATGCTCTAGCTAGTATAAATAGAACTATAGTTACTGTACTTATTTAGTGTTTACCTGAATATGACTGGAGATAGTTACTAGCTGAAACGTTGTGATATAAAACAAATAAAGGCAACACAAGTCTAACACTCTTCGATCATTCAATATTAATTGTTGTTTACCAGCTAAACTAAAATTTAAGCAATCAATGCATGTGCAGTCCGTAGCTTGGCAACACGGAGTTACAGGACCTGGACAGATCAACTAGAAAAGCACTTATCAATCATTGAATGCTTCATCGTCTACTACAAGATTGTATCTCCCTAGATCCTGCAAAGGAGGTCTGCTAAACCTGGAAATATCCTGCAACAAAGAAAAACTAAAATAAAAACACACCGCTCGATCAAGCTATAGTACTGTGTGACTGTGCACATTCTAATTAAAAGTCTCTTGAGACCAATTTCCAGTTTAACATGTTAAACCAAAATCCTTTTAAAAAATTATTGACAATAATCAACTTATTGTGTTCCACACAACTCAAGCACTGAGAAAACCATGACAACCGATATGACGATCTTTCGACGAGGAAAGTTGGTAAATCGAGGTGAACTTCTAGGAATCACCCATTTAATTGTTTAAATATTATATTCGGAATTCGAGTAAACGAAAATTTTTAGGTGAATTTAGAGTTAGATTTAAGAGCTCTAGGTTCTTTAATTCCATAAATTATATTATATTATCCTGAGACGTAAATATAAACGCCTGCAATAAAAGGATTAACTACACAATTTATTCCTTAAAAACCTCAGTAAATTAGTTTTGGTGGAATGGATATTTTATTAGCTAAAGCGTACTATCCAATGAAATAACTTAATTGTTTGAATGGGGCAAAGGCAGTTTTTACTTTAGGCCTCGAAAATTGTAGCGCGTGTGAAGGCTCCTACTACTATTTACATCTTTTTATGTTTCTATGTACTCTGGATATACCGAAACTTTATTTTCCAACACCTCCTATGACGTTATTTTAATGCATCACCATTGCGGGGCTTTTCACTTCAAAGGAATTCTAGACATTGGTGACGTTTTGCAAACCAACAAAATCCCTCTAAACGCTATTTCAAACGTGATTTTCTTGGAATCCACACAAACAATTTTGTAAAAACCTGTTTCATATTCAGCAGCAATTATAATTATTTATAGTGAATCCGATTTCAGGTATCAGCCAGTGCGAAGATTTTACGGGCTGAAAAATCATTTAGCGGGATTTTGTTCGCTTGCAAAATGTCACCATTAAACTAGAAGTGACCCAGCTTTTTAAAAATTTGATCGCTCATATTTTAAAAACGGTTTGAGCTAATATAGACAAACTATATATTTTTGGAATCAGTAAAGAAAAACCTTTCATAAAAATAAAAAATATGTGTATTCCATTGAAAAAAACACAACTTTACTCTACAATTCCTTTGTTGTAAGTCAAGTTTTAAATGGCAATTTTTAGATTCTACAGCCAAGCATAAACAAGATGGCTATATTGGTTTTAATAAAAATACAGGGAAACTTAAAAAATAATTTAGGTTGGATGACCCAGTACCCAGACTGATTTCTAAAAGTAAAAGCAAAATACCTCAGAATAATGCAAAATGAATTAAAAATTCAAATTCAATTTTATTGACACATAAGATCATGTTTAAAAAAATACAGTGAGAAGGCATTAAAATAAACAACATTTTCAAATACCCTTTTTCAAAAAAACTTAAAAATAAGCAAGATACAGAAGAAAAAATCTAAGTGCGGGCCTGGTCATCAAAACGTAGCCTGATACACTTTATGCTGTTTTTGTCTTATTAGTCACGCAATTTACGGGTCGGTGCCGGTGGTCAGTTTTTTATTTTGTTTTTCTAAAGCAAGTTAATTTTAAATTGGTGACACCTAAAAATGGTAAAATTTGAAAACAATGAACTGGTAGATATGGTGCTAATTTACGGTGAGTGTCGTCAAAGTGCGGCTGCTGCTTCGAAATTATACGCAGAACGCTTTCCCTTGCATGCTCATCCTACACCCAGAAGTTTTCTTAATGTTATTCAACGGGCAAGTTAGGCAGAACCGTATTTGTTTCGTAGTTTAATAAGTACCTTATTTTTGAGTTTTTTGAAAAAGGTATTTGAAAATGTTGTTTATGAAATTTGCTTTCTTATTCAATTAATGATGCCCTTTCTGAAGAGTAGATATGATCTTGTTTATTTTAATGCCTTCTATACACAGCTAAAACAGAAGTATCAACTTAGGAATCACTCTGTATATTAGACACTAACAAAATCTATCTAAAAGCACAATTTGAGATTATGAGATGACTCCATGCCATGTAAGGCTAAAAAACTTCGCCAATCATTGTCGTCGGCGATGCCCAGTGACGTGACCGTGAAAAATTAGACATGAAAGACAGTTTACAACACGTTCTTAATAAAGACTTAAGGCCTTTTTACATTGGGTGCAATTGCAAGAAAAAATTGCCTGAAAGCATGCGCTTTGTCGACGTTTTAAACAGCCGATGCAGGTTTTAAATGGGAAAACGTGTATCAGCTGATTAAAACGTCGTCGAATCGCATGTTACCAGGCCATTTTTTTTGCAATTGCACCCAATGTAAAAAGGCCTTTACAAAAGACATTAAACTTCAAAGACTGCGGCCTACTTGACCAAATATAACCTAGAGACAGTAAAATTCATAATTAAGTACCTGATGAGCTAATAACCCTAGGTGATTGATTGTGATGATTTTTTTATCAAAAAAAATTAGACGATCTTTTACTTATTTTATCGCAACAAAACGTAGTTTACATTAAAGATGAATGATTTTCCGTTTATGTGTCGTTATATTCCGTCTCTTTATTACGGTTAATGTGGCGCAAATAGTAGTTTAAAAATGTTATGTGGCATGGCTTCCTGTATAGGGTATAAAGCGAACTAACCACGGTGAATTATATGTTGTAAGAGTTTTACATAATCGATTACATTTTACAGTATCATAAATGTCACCTAAATGTTCCGCTTTAAAAGCACTGTAAATCTCTTTTACTGACAGATTATCCATTTCTGATAGAGCAATTCAAGGTTCGTAATATGGGTTTGTTCTGTCATGTTATTGATGCTTGTAACGTTATAATATACAGGGCAATATTTAATAGTATGTACTTATTTTAAAGGCAAATTTGCAGCTTGAAAAGTTCATATAAATAATTACGTCATACGTCATCATCCTAACACGCTTGGCTTTCGATATACAGGAAGCAAAACTTTTGTTTCGGTTCTTATCCAAAAATCTCGAAAATTGTTTTTGATGTTACATTAAATACTGGTATAAACTACAGGAACACATTTATTTTAGTCTAATGGATACGCGTTGCGCTGTATAACAAAGAAGTTCAATTCTATGCGATATATGTAGGTATTTATTATACAAGTTATTTAATAAGTGTTTGTCTCTGGGAATTTTTCCAAAAAAATGGAAGGTTGCACAGATCGTCCCAATTCATAAAACCGGAAATAAAAATAATGTTGAAAATTATCGGCCGATCTCTCTACTGTGTCACTTTGGAAAAGTTTTCGAGTCTGTTATTTTGGAGCTCCTGTTTTTTCAAATTAAAAGAAAATCGACATTAATCAGCATGGTTTTTACAGGGGTCGATCCATTCTGACCAACATCGTTCCTTTTATTCAGAGAACCTACGAGGCAATGGAGAATGGTCGTGATGTCTGCGCTGCTTTTACCGACTTTTCCAAAGCCTTCGACAAGGTCGATCACCCCACTTTGGCTTGGAAAATTCGGTGTGCAGGGCAGGATTCTCGATCTCTTAAAAAATTATTTGCAAAATAGAACTCAGTATGTAGCTATTAATGGAGCAAGGTCGGTCTGCTTGGGTGTGACCTCTGGAGTTCCGCAGGGTTCACACTTGGGTCCCCTGCTTTTTGTATTATTTTTGAATGACATAGAGACTTGTTTTCTGGACTCGAACAGTGTGTATTCCTTATATGCTGACGACCTTAAGATTTCAACTATCATTAATTCGCCTTTGGATTTAGTGAAACTGCAGGGGGACATTAACAGATTTTTTGAATACTGCACACTGAATCGTCTGCATCTAAATGTTGATAAGTGTCACTACATTGTTTTTTCCAAGTTGGACCTCTCAAGAAATCCAAATATAGATTTGAGCTTAAATAATACACAATTAAAACGTGTTAATGTGGTTAAAGATTTGGGGGTTACCTTGGACTCCAAACTGTTGTTCGAGTCTCACATAGAGGCTATTATTCGGAAAGCGTTGCGCATTTTAGGATTTATCCTAAGAACTACTGAAGGCTTTAAGAGCCCTGCATCGTTAATTACTTTATATTGCAGCATGGTAAGAAGTACTCTGGAGTACTCGTCAACAGTCTGAAATCCGATGTATCACAAATACATTGATCGAATTGAAAGTGTCCAAAAAAAGTTCATCAATGCTCTTAATTTTCGTTACAATAGACAACGGCACTTTTACTCGTATAACGAGAATTTGTTGTTTTATAAATTGCAATCGCTGAGGTCCAGAAGGCAGTGTTTTGATATTTTCTTTGTTTATAAGGTAGTAAATAACCTCATCGACTCTGAATTTTCCGTAAACTATGTACTTTTTAACGCTAACCCATACACACTTCGGAACAGGCTAACTTTTAGTGTCCCTACTTTTACAACTAATTACCTTTCTAACTCTCCTCTCATACGTTGCATGAGAACATACAACTATCTTGTAACGGGTGATAGAGGCATTGACCTGTTTAACACTAACTTATGTACCTTTAAAAAACTTATCAGAAAGAAAATATCTATTATCCTTTGATTAGGGAGTGCATTGCTATCACTCGCGTATCTTTAGCTTTATAATTTGTTTTTGGATTTATTATTTGATTGTACAGAATAGCCTTTTATTTTTATTCTTTAGTTAAACTTATTGTGTACTTCTACCGAACTTTGTAAATTTCTTTTTGTAATCCGTGTCACTCTATAATTGGTCTGCTCCAAGCAGTCTGTTGAGTGACCTTGTTTGTCTAAATAAATAAATAAATAAATAAATAAATAAATAAAATAAATTTTAATGTTTATTTATTCAAATATTTGTGTCACAAAATTAAAATTTTTACACCTGTCAGTCATAGGCACTAGGTACTATAAATAAACCTAAGATATGTAGAAACAACATGTAACAAACATTTGAATACATTATACAACAAACAATATAGATAATATAAAATTGCATATTATGCACAACTTAAATTTAACATATAAAATTTTAAATATCAGAACGATATATCACATTATATTAAGTACATTAATCAAATTTAAGATTCGAGTTTAAAAAGTAAAAATTTCTTGTAAGAATTGAGATCAGTTAATAATATCTAAAACCTAAACTCAAGAAATTTATCCACACTATAGAATGCTTAGGGAATAATAGTTGAATGAGATTCTTGATTACCTAAACCTAAAGTAGGGGACTCTAAGATCGTTTGCAAGTCTCGTATCGTGCAAGTGCAAGTCATTATTTTTTTGAAGATCGTTATTATTTTTATGTGCGTGTAGTAAACATTGGTATATGTCTTGAGATGGAGTAGTCATAATCTTCAGATCAACAAAAGTCTGTCTAACATCTGCTCGGTATTTTAACCAGCCATGACTCTTAGAGCCCTCCGTTGCAACCTGAAAATTCTGTCAACATGACAGGATTGCAAAACTAATCAGGCTAAGGAAAAGTCCATGATATGCTTGAAGTATAACTCATGTTGGTACTACACCTTTAAGATTTTTTAATAAGAAAACATCTGTGGAAAAAAGCAATATGCTTTGTATGATTTTCAAAGGTAAGTAAAGGGTCCAAGTAGACCCAAAAACTTTACCTCTTGGGGAGTTGAAGTATCCTCTTGGAGATACCTCAAAGTAAATATGATCTTGAAAGTTTTATCTTGGCTTAAACATAGTTTGTTGCAATTAAACCATTTTTCCAGGTTTATTGAGACTTCAATTCATTTTTTAATAAGGTTTTGGAAACTTTCGTCATATTAATAATATGTAGTGTCATCGACAAATAAGCAAACGTCCCCATCAGGAACACAGCTACTGACATCATTTATATATATAAAAAAAAAATAGAGGTGATATTAAGGAGCCTTAAGGAACTCCATGCCTTATTGAAGTAGTCGAGGATAGTTCAGTGAAGAATGTCATTTAAGTTCTGTCACTCAGATAACTCTTTAGTAGTTCTAGCCTACTTCCATTAATCCCATAAAGGCTCATTTTTTCTAATAGAATGCTATGTTAGTTAGATATGCTATAAATCCAAATTAATAATAACCCGTTTAAAGGTGTTTCTTGAATGTAGAAGAGTTTTGGACTACTTTTGAATTACAACGTTTTAACTGGTAAGTATTTCCAGTCGTCTTCAGGTGAATACTAAATAAATATGGTAATTACAGCTCTGTTTATACTCGCCAGGTACAATGACGCACAACTAAGATGAGTTGAAGGTTGTAGACAATGATGTTTCTTGAATGTAGAAGAGTTTTGGACTTGCATTTATTTTATTTGTTTTGATTTAAAAGAAATAAAGACAATACAAATTCAAAACTCTTCTACATTTAATAATAATTCTCCTTATAAAACTTTTAGTTCAGATTTCTTAAAAAATTTTGTTTGACGTGGCTAATCCAATATGTTTAGGTTCTTTTTAATAAAAAAATAATTTAAAGGTATATTCCTTTAAAACTAACTTTACTTTGACAACACACATTGTGTTCAACATAAATTTTGTAAAAATACTCCATCTCTTAGTGGCGTGATAGTGTAATTAGTATTTCTATATTTCTATTATTATATTAAATTTCTGTATTTAAAGATTTTTTTTTTACTGCTCTCCAATATTTTGTCACATCTCTTGCAATACTAATTTGAAATTTCTGCTGAAGATAAAGGTGTTTTACCTCCGAAACATGTACAAATAATTAAAATTATATCTGAATAAACTAGTGCAGCAGATTGTGTTTAATTATTTTCATCAAATTTAGAATGCAACAGACTTATTGGTGAATATTAAACAGCTTAGAATAAACATGACGGGATTGATGACGCACGGAAAGAGATATGAGAGTGAAAATTATAGCGATTTCGGTTTAGCACTCTGAGAGTGCTCCGAGAGCGATCTGTAACGTCATAGATTCGCCTGAGATTTGCTGTCACCCTGAATACGGTTTCCCTCGGACGGAGTGTAAATAGAATGTATGATTGCTCTTAAAATTATGACAGATGATAAAATAATTTTAACCTTTAAATTTAATATAAAGTTAAAACAATTCTTCTTTAAATTAAACAAAAATATTACCATGTTCAAAATATTCAAACAACAACACGCGAATTTACAAAAGAACATCGTTCACAGTCTTAAAGAAAAGGTGTAGCCGTTGCGCAGGCGCAGCCTCTCTACTCCGTAAAAATTTGCAGATCGAAAAGGAGCGCTCGCTAACGGATTTAGAGTAACCAGATTTGTAAATCGAACGTATGACTCCGAGCGAGATCACCTGATTTTGATAACCGAACACGCAAATCTCGGAGAGAGCAGTCTCAGAGTGCCCGAGAGCAGTAAATCGAAAACGCTATTAGTTTGAGGCTCAACTTATTTTTTAGAGTGAGTAATTTATGTTAAAACACAAATTGGTGCAGTACATATGTACCACTTGTGTAGTAATCACAAAAGGTTGCCTCATTGTGTTCACATTATAAAAAATATTTAAAAAGGTAATGTTTTTCTTAATAATTAATTTTAATACATGTTTATTGTTTATAGGTAAGCATCATCGCAATGATAATGTCAACATCGTTGTTGGTAAGTAAAAGAATATTAAACACTGTTTACTTTCATTTCAACTTTGACATATTCGTCCTTCGACGCGTTTCGGCATATCATGGCAGTAAGAGCGTTTTCACACGGCACCATATATCGCGCGCGATAAATGGTCGCAATATTGCTTTACACCAAATTATGTGTTCTCTAATATCGCTTGTGTGTGAAAATGGCTCATTAGAAAACACATAATTTGGTGTAAAAGCAATATTGCGACCATTTGTCGCGCGCGATATATGGTGCCGTGTGAAAACGCTCTAAGGATAGATCTGAAGGAAGAAAAGAAAGTGGTGTTTACTATTATACTAGGTATTAAATGCTAAGAAGATAACTTCAGTAATATAAAACACGAAAAAATATCTAGTAGCGTCAATGTCAAACACGTTACACTTTTGGAGTGGGGAGAAAAATAGAGAGTGGGATAATTTTTGTGGGGGAAAGAGTCCTCATCACTTCTCCGATAAAAAGTGACTTCTAAAACTTCTCCTACGATCAAAAATGACTTTAAAAAAATCCCCTTCACCCAAATCTTGTCCTCCCATCAAAAGTGATGTAATAAAAAAGTCGTCGACAAAATGCCGCGCTTTTTATAAATTCTTAATAAAAAGAAGTAAAGCAAGGCCAAATCTGGACTATATGGTGAGTGATCCACCTCCACTTACACTCTAGGAAGATGGATTAGACTTTGATTGCAGTGCATTGTAGTCAAGAATTTCATTTTTTTATTGTAACAACACAAAAGAATAAACTAATTCAAATCAAATGTGATCACATATTTACCCATAAAACTACGTCCGCGAATGAGTATCATATGTAGCTTATATTCGGGTTTGTGAGCGTGCGCAATATGTAGTATAAACAACAGATTTTAACCAGATGATGCATCGACTCGAGCAAAATTGGATCGTTCAATATTTTCGTGTATTTTTGGAAAAATATTGGGTTTTGTTGCAAAAACAAAACTATTTGGGACAATTTAGGTGTCTTTATAAACTGCTGTGGTAGATATAATTATTCCCCAAGTCACTTTTTGCTACTTTACATGCGAACTGAGAAACTGTAATCTTTTTGAAGATACTTATGAAAAATGTCTTCAAGGCACACAATACTCGAAATCGAAATGATTGTAAAATAAAAAAAAAACTAGTGGGCAACGTAAAAAAACGTATTTACTTTAAATATAATGTTCATTATAATGTTCACAAACAAAAGAAATCACGAAAATAGTGCCGCAGGCGAAAATATTAATGACCATAAAACTTACAGAAAAAGAATTGTAAATTTGAAAATGAGCCCATTAGTTAGGCAATTTTTTTGACAAAATCGACGTCGCTTAACATTAACGAATAAAATAACGCCGCAAGCAAAAATATTAATCAGAAAGTGAGTTATTTCCCCTAAATAAATGTATAATGTATATAATATAATAACTGACAACCGTGCTGTTCCTACGACTACGAGGCCTACATCTGATAAAATAGTGGTACCCCCGACTCCAATCCAAGATGGAAGGAGGGGACGCCTAGGCAGCGCCACATCGAACGCGTCGCCCTCAACCATAAACTCAGGACTTCTAAGGTCATCTGCTCGAATTAATAAAAAATAATATGACCTAAACATTTTTTTGGTATTGTGTTTAATATTAATAATAGAAAATTTTGTTATTGTTTTGTTGTTTCGGGTGAATTGGTTTATTTTGGTTGTGTGCCCTTACTATATTATTATATATTTTTTTTTTAAAAGTTAATGGGCTGCTCTAAGTATTAAAATAAATAATATATTATTTTTATCTTTGTATTTGTAGATTTTTTATTTTTCATAAAATTTGGTTTACATAGGTAGTTTTCCTTCATTTATAAAAATATGTCTTTTTCATTATGTCATGTAAATGTGAGATCTTTATTGGCAAATTTTACTGACTTCAGAGAATATATTATTGAACTTAATCATGACGTGGCTGCGGTAACTGAGACATGGCTGCATCCTGGCATTGATGGAGATGCTGTGTCTGTGGATGGGTATAGCTTTATTCGTCAGGACCGGGTAGGCCGAAGGGGGGGAGGTGTAGGATGTTACATTAAAAAATCTGTTAAATACCATCTGGTTAGTTCGGATTGTTCTGATTATGTTGAGTTTATGTGGATAAAAATTACAATAAATACAAGGAATATTTTGGTGGGTGTCATTTATAGGCCTCCTGGGGCGAACATGGAGGATTTTTTTCAGTATTTTGAGGATACATTGTCGAATTTTTATACTGACTATGATGACATTATATGTTATGGAGATTTCAACATTAATTTTTTAACTGCTAATAAAAATGCCAATAAACTTGAAGATGTAGCTGATATCTTTGGCTTAAAGCAATATATACAAGAGCCTACGCGGATGTGTAACGGGTCGTATTCCTTGATAGACCTTTTGTTTTGCAATATGCATGATGATGTTTTGAGTTCTGGAGTGGCCAGTAATCAGCTGTCCGATCATTTTCCGATATTTGTAAAAATTGCTTTTACCATCATTCAACCACCAACGACCTCTTTTAAATATAGGGCTTTACAAAATATAAATTATGAATTATTTGAGGCTGATCTTCAATCATGGCCTTGGCAAAATGTTTTTTATATACCGACCATTGAAGAAAAAGTAAATTTTTTAAGTTCATCGATTGTTAACCTATTTGACAGACATGCTCCGATTAAAACTTGCAGGAAAAGAAATTATAAGTATTCACCTTGGATGACCGATAATGTAAAACTTTTACAAACTCTAAGGAACCGTGCTTTAAAGAGGTTTAAAAATACTAGGCAGCCTGAACATTACTCCTATTACAAACAGCTTAGAAATTATACAACGGCAGCAGTCAGAGCTGAGAAGAAAGCATACTTAAGGCAAACTTTCCTGAACTCCTCAATCAAGCAAAGATGGTCTGAATTAAAAAAGTTGAGTATCGCTAAACACAATAGTAATAGCATTCCTGTACACCTCTCTGATCCTAATAACATAAATGATTTTTTTGTTAATTCTGTACCGAATGACACTTCGCCTAGCCCAGATTTGTTAAACTTTTATCAGAATAATGTTAAGCCTGGTGTTCTTGATCGGTTGCAGTTTTCTGAGGTTACTGATAATGATATCGTGGAAATACTGTTAAATATTAAAACAAAAGCATTTGGAAGTGACAATTTGAATGTAACACTAATACAGCTGTGCTGTCCACATATTATCCCCTACATAACCCATGTAATTAATAAATGTATAGAGACATCTTATTTTCCTGTTTGTTGGAAGAATGCCCATGTCTTGCCTCTTCCCAAGGTTAATCAACCAACTGAATTTTCACATTTAAGATCAATCAGTATTTTGCCTACCTTTTCTAAAATATTGGAAAAGGTATTGGACTTACAAGTGCGTCCTTTTCTTGACAGATTTAATATCCTACCCCCTAAACAGTCTGGGTTTCGTCCGGGCTATGGCTGTGATACTGCTATGTCGGATGTTGTCGATGATATTCTTCAGGCGCATGATAGTGGTAGAGTGAGTGCTCTTATACTTTTGGACTTTACAAAGGCATTTGATATGCTTAATCATTCAATTTTACTTTCCATTTTGCACTACATTGGTTTTGGAAAATCGGCTATTAACCTAATTAGATCATTTCTAACTGATAGAACTCAAAGAGTAGTTGTAGAGGGAGCTCTTTCGAAATCACTTTATGTGCGCACCGGCGTTCCACAGGGCAGTATTTTGGGGCCATTACTTTACACTATCTACACATTAAAATTTCCGGACGCCCTTAATTACTGTAGCCATCATCTATACGCTGATGATACGCAATTATACTGCTCATTTGATAATTCGGACCTTGACGCTGTTAACACCAATATCAACTCTGATCTACAAAGTATAATTAATATTTCTAAGGATCATCAGCTTAAAATTAATCCATCTAAATCAAGTATCACTTTATTTGGCAACGAAATAATGAGAAATCACGCACAGGAGCTCCTGAATATCACCATCGATAATGTAACTATACCTTTCAAAAATGTATCCAAAAGCTTGGGATTGATGGTGGATTCTGACCTTCGTTTTAGGCAGCATGTAAAGTCTAAAGTCAAGGGGGCATTTTGTACCCTTAAACTTATTTATAACCATCGACACTATCTTACCACGGAAATTAAAAAACTTCTTTGTGATAGTCTTGTCTTGTCTCACTTCAATCATTGTGATGTGGTCTATGGGCACTGTATTGATAGTGCCGATTCGCGCAGAATCCAGAGGGTGCAGAATTCGTGTTTGCGGCTTGTCTATGGTGTAAATCGGAGACAAAGAGTCTCTCGTTTTCTGCGTGACGCGGGATGGCTTAACATGCACAACCGGCGAAGGCTACACTTTGCTTCTTTTTGCCTCAAAATATTGAAAACTAAATCTCCTTCGTATCTATTCCGCAAGATTATTTTTAGAAATGATATTCACAATTTAAATCTACGAAGGAATAATATCGTTATTATTCCTCGGCACAGAAAGGGAGATCCTTTGTGTATAATTTTGCTTCTTGCGTCAATTCTTTGGATGCCAGTGATGTTGACAGTTCGGCTAATGTATTTAAAAATAAATATAAGAACCGTTTGCTATTGAGTCAGTAAGATTTTGCACTGAAGGGGTTTTTCTTTAATTAACTAATATTTTGTTATTTTGCCAATTTTTCATTATATTAATTGTATATATGTTATGTATTATTTAAATTGCTATGAATCTAATCTTTTAATTTAAAGTATTTAAGTTATATTAGGTGATATTTAAGTTAAGGCTTAACCAGTATCTGGTATTATTTTATAATACCAGATGTCTGCAAATAAAGGCCTTTTATTAACCATATTTCTTGTTACGAAGTATTTGCATTTACAGTGTACACTTCTGGTTAGTAATAAATTGTTTATTATTATTATTATTATTATTATTATTATTATTAATGTTAAAAATTCCAATTTTCCGTAATTCTTTTGTAAAATATAGTAAATTCTAGTCATTGTATTGATGTGAATGGGATTATTTTACGAGATTTCTTGTTCTCACATAATTTTTTTCTTGTTTCGTGAGATTCTTGGATAAGAAACTCTCGTCTAGCAGGAGATCGGACCGCTCTTGTCTCGTTCTCGTTTCATCTCGCGAAAACGAGATAAGACTAAAAAAATGCGAGACGAGAGTAGTGAAACACTAATTTCTATCATCCCCTCGTATTTTTTACCACGATTCTACACAGCGTGTTGTGTAAAATGCAGGTTATGCAAACTTGCCATATTTGGTAAATTATTGAATTCAGAAATCAAAGCAATAAATATCGATTGGGAATTATTTTTTACAAATACTTTTAAAGACCTATAAATTAAATTATAGAATTGTGACTTGTGACTACATACATATATCTAAGTCATTTTATTTATTTTTAAATCTTTAAAATCCGGTTTAAACAAACTTACGCCGCTACTTTGGCGCCTCATAAATCTGGGATATGTTGATTTTATGGATAATGTTCATTACTTTATTATTTATAAATCAAAATTAGTTACATGTATATTAAAAAAATTTACTTACCATTTTACTGGATACTAAAGTTAAAAATACGAAATTGACCATAAAATACATTTTTAAGTCATTGGTTATATACTACAATGTCCTAATAATTATGATTGCGTAGCCTACTTTTAAAAATTAATGCTGGTTATTGTATTTTCGGTGTATACCAGGGCCGCTGCACATTTTGAGTCAATAAAAGTAAAATAATTTAACATTTAAGGCCCACAAAAGTTTCCCGGGTGACCCCATAAAATCATTTTACATACTTTCATTCGATTTAAAAATAATTCCCCGTCTTTAACTATTTATTATGCAAATAAGGGCGAATAGAAACATAACCAATGTTTTCCGGGCGCTATTCTATGGCGCAATACGTCGTTTCCAATGAAACGTGCCAGACAGAGAAAAAATTGTAAGCAAGAGTTGCAGATTGATTTGACTGTTTAATTTTATTATTTTTTGAAGTTTGTCCATTAACTTCCGACGTCATCGTTTTTTTATTGTCATTTTGACTACACATTTTTGGGCCTTGGATATTTATTTATTCGTAAAATTAGTTCTTTTCGGAGCTTTTATTATCGTTCTCTTGTTTTTCCGGTAAATAGTTTAGGATATGTATTTATTTATTGTTTAAAAGTTCTAACTTTTAATGGTATGTCGCGAAAAAAATTATGGCGGGGTGGCTAAAATCCTCTAAATGAAGTTACGCTAAAAAATTAAATATTCATGTATACTTTATTGATAAAAATATCGCGCAGAGTGCTTTTGAACCATCTAATAAATGTATAAATACCATTGTTTTTGCAAGGACTTTTTAATTACGGGCCGATCAACAAGTTATTTTTTAAATTTTGATTTTGATATTTTTCTCCTTCTCTACATTTTATTCGGCGAGCCGCCACAGGACTGGAATAAGTAAAACAAAAAAGTATCTTCTGACATTTTTGAGGATTTTGCGGTGCAGGGATCCTGCCAGTTTGCGGACTGTGCAGTGTGCATGTGGTCTAGACAACACGTGTTTGAGAATGTTAACTTTTTGTGGCGGTTGGTTCCCGGAAACGTGGTGAATCCTGTTTTATAAGAAACCTCATTTATGATAAAAAAAAAAAACGCTTAAGAAATGTAACTAAATAATAGCCATATAAAAGGGGTATTCTAGATTTAGAAGAAAAATCTAAATATAAGAATGTTATTTGGACAGAAAATTACCTATTTTTATTTGTTTAAAAAAAAAAGTGATGTTAAATTTCTACTTACTCACATCTCTTTTTGCAAGGGCCTGTCGACATATTAAGCACCGGTTCCCGCAGATCACCGAAGTTAAGCTGTGTCGAGCGCGGTTAGTACTTGGGCGGGTGACCGCTTGGGAACACGGCGTGCTCTTGCCTCAGGGAAGAGTGTAAAATGAATCGACACCTAGTCATCCTATTCACGCCGGACAGGCCGGATGAGATCGGATATCTCGTAGGATGAAGGTGCCGTTTCACACTCCCCAGTCGGCAGACCACATTTGTGGTCGATGACCGGTTCAAGATGTCCTCCGTAATCGGCGAACCGTAAAAAAAATAAAAAAAAAAAACATCTCTTTTTCTTGTGTACTTAACTTGATGCCCTACAAATCTTAATAGGCGGTATACACCGGCAAAGTAGTGTTTTACTCTCGTCTCGTATTTTTCTCGTCTCGAATGAGTGCGTAATTGCTTTACAACATGCAATACATACTATACTTTTTCAACGACTCTTCCTAATAAATTAAAGATCGGTTTATAATTTATAAAGTATCTATTTGAATTTCAAATCTCAAATAATGACAATGTCACTGTGAAACCTGTCAAATATTCAAAACGCAAGATAGATAAATGTCACGATTTGAGTGGTTCAAGGCTAACTTGATTGTTATACTAGGCATCATAACGTACAGTTGTGTGTTTTCATTACGCAGAGTTGTGTATTTTTATGCATGATAACGCACAGTTGTGCGTTTATATTTTTTACGCATAGTTGTTTGTAGGAATGGATTTACTTATAGAGTGAACTGTACGTAAAATAATGTTTACTAATATTTAGGAAAAGTAAATTACATAATCGCACCATTAGTGTTAATAAAAAGTGTTTCTTTGCCCATCAGGTATTAATAACATGTTGTCAAATGACATCGTTTATAAAAATGTACGACGAAAAAGGACAAGCTCGTTTATAGTTTATTTAACTGTTTTGCGTGTGTCCTCGTTACTTTAAAAATCATTAGACATAAAATTAAACAAATAAAATAATTAATGGCACAAACATAAAACTTGTATATTAAATGATTGTTTTATTGCATACTTCCGACGCGACGCACTAGTCTTAAATAAGGAAATGTAACTTTGTCACTGGTTTTTATTTAAATCAGTGAATTAAAAAAATAACTCTATTAAAATGTCGAATACAACAAAAGTAATTAGCAGAGTTTTAGGACTTGCATTGTCAATATTTGTTTTAAATTACAACGTTTTAAGTGATAAGTATCGCCAATCGTCATCAGGTGCATAGCAAATGGCAAAACTAATTGCGTGCATTGCAATTAACATTGGCTATGTGGCTATACAGGGTGTTCCTTAATGATGTGCTAATATTTTAGGGTGTGATTCCTAAAGTCATTTTATAAAGAAAAGTTCATTTAAACATATGTCCTAAACGGCTTAAATTTTGTGCTACAGGGTGTTGAATTATTATTTTTTTTAATTCGCTTTTTGTAATATCATTTCCGAAAATACCTACTTTAGATAATATTTTCAATTTTGGCATGTGCTAATAGGATATAAAACCACATGTTTTAGTTATAAAAGTTATTTTTTTATCCCACCAGTGGCGTCCCTGCAAACATTTCCTCTGATATTTTTTAGAGAAAAAGTGGTACGCCACTGACATTTTTCAATGTGGATATTATTTCTGATTAGCCTGGTCATATTTGCATAAAAATGGTCTCTTGCGTTTTTCTTCTCAGGCACACCGTTCTAACTAACATAATTAAAATAAATTAGACGGGCGGAAACATGTCTATTAAATAATGACAACAATTTTTATAATACAAAATTTTGTATTATCAATGTTAATAATAATAAATAGTAGAGCTAATTTAATTATTTTAATTAAGAACGGTGTGCCTGAGGAGAAAAACGCAAGAAACCATTTTTATGCAGAATTGACCAGGCTAATCAGAAATGATATCCACATGGAAAAATATCAGTGGCGTACCACTGTTTTTCTAAAAAAATTATCAGGAAATGTTTGCAGGGACGCCACTGGTGGGACACAAAAATAACTTTTTTTACTAAAAGATGTGGTTTTATGTCCTATTAGCACATGCCAAAATTAAAAATATTATCTAAAGTACTTTCGGAGATATTACAAAAAAAGCATTAAAAAAAATAATTCAACACCCTACTTTCAAAAATGACTTCAGGAATCTCACCCTAAAATATTAGCACGTCATTAAGGAACACCCTGTATATGTATACGATACATGAATAAAAAAGTTATGAGAATATTCATATCGGTTTCGCTTTTTCACTTGATTGATTACAACAAAGTTTACAGCAGAAGCCCAAAGTATTTCATAGATTGGCCAATTTGGTAATTATGTTTAAAGTAATATTAAATACTGTTTAAGTATTAAATAACTCTCTCGGGTACAGGCCTTACTTCATCCTAAACAAAGTAACATGGTTTATTTGCAAACCTTAACATGAAAAAGTCGTAAAATTCGAAGTTTATTACCTTAGTTTGAAACCTTTAAATATACTTGCATGACTTATTGACCGAATTATTTTTTCTGTTTTCCTACTCCGGTAAAAATCGGACTTTTTGTGATTTTACTAATGCAAACATTGAATCAATTTAGGATTATTTCGATTACGTTTTTCTCAGTCAGTCGTTTCAACAATTTCAAAATTTGAATACCCCTATAGCTACCGATACACTAGTGGTGGGTCGATGCTGTGAAACGATATTTTTTAATACAGTAGTGTTGCGCTCCACCTCTTACAAGCAAGCAGTTACTTTGGCACAGCGGCCGGCCCCTTTAGCCGTTTGTTGTGGAGCGCACAACGGCAAACGGTATTTGAAGAACAGTAACAGTCTCGTGGTTGAAGGTATTTTGTCAGCCGGGGACGAAGGACGAAAGGTGGCCGATGGAACTGTTGCGACCGCCGTTCGCTGGTGTGTATATGTCGTGGGATCGTTTGATTTTGACAGTGTGACTTGTAGTTACGGTGCCGGTTACCGGCCTGGTAGCCACGGTGATGTAGTATTTTTTAATGGACGCGGTCTCGACGATCCCTTTGGCGTGTATCGATGATGAAAAAATGAATGACTCAAAAAGTTGAAAAGCGTTGTTGTCAATGTGATTAAAATATTTTTATATTTATAAAAACTTAAAATAGTTTTGTACACAGGGATAGGTACTAATATAGAGGACTTATCATTTTTGTGACACTAATTTTGTTTTAATCGAAATTTTTTTTAAAAATAAAATAAGAGATGCTCACTCACTCAGCTCACATTACAGTTCGTTCCTAAGTAACGGTTATTTAGTCGCGATATTTTTGTATCGCGGTATGAAATGGAACGTTCCATATCGGTAACAGTATTTCCCACCTCTACGATACACCGCCTGTAAGTCGCGGATCCGGGGGGGGGGGGGGGCAAAGACAGCTCCCCCCCCCCCCCTTGAGCCCTACAAAATGGGTGTATTTTTTAATTTTAAGCCTCGAGAATTGGAGGGCGTGTGAAGGGTCAGAATTTTTTTTTAGAAGTCACTTTTGAGAATAAGAAGATTTTTTAAAGCCGGGATTTGTTCCTTTTATAAGATCCAGTAAATTCCTACCAAGTTTGTCATGCGGGAGGTTATCCTCACATTGGATTCCTCCGAAGATTTTAAATCTTCTTCGGGTCAGTGCTTCGTAGTTATATATGATATGTGAGGCGGTTTCGTCCTCTTCGCCGCAAAGTCTGCATTTAATGGGACCATTGTAAATTCCTATTCGGCGTAGGTGTTTTCTTAAGTGGCAGTGGCCTGTTAGTAGGGCGACCACTTGTTTTAGCTGGGTGAGCGTTAGAAGCAACATTCCAGTTGATAGCTTTTTGGAGGGTTTCCCAATTGTGGCCCTCGCGCGAACAACATCAATACTAGAAATTAAAATAATTTAGAAATACCAATACAACGTACAGAAAAATATAAAACTCTTTTAAATATAATAGTTTAATAATATACAATCTGATATAATAAAATTAAACTATTCTACTTTTAAACATCATTTTAACAAACATTTTCTTAGGGTCGGATTGGAAGACTGTTTATAGTCAGATCTGGTCTTATCGTGCGGGTCATACGATTCAAGAAAGACATACTCTCAGTTTTTGTTTTCTTTACTTGCGTTTAATTTTACCCTCTAAATAAAATACGTAAGATAAATGAGACAGACTTATTCCATTTTGACATGAAAAAAAGGATATATATGTATTTACTTTCCAGGGATTCTAAAAAAGCTTATAATTAGGCAATCCAACGATGTGTCCAAATTGCGGCTGGCTGGCAAATACTGCTTTGTAATTGGTGCACGTGACCATAAAAATAATGTTGCTGGAGGCATTTAACGGGTGACTCAATGCTTTTTGCCATCCAACAGCCATACTGAATCACGTGGTTTGGATTCCTTAATAGCACCAGCTACGTTATATTTTAAATATGCCAGTTTTGTGACTTTGACAGTTTGTGACAAAATGAAACAATTTTCTGGGTTTTTGCATCCCCAATCAAAAGAAATGGTCCTTAATCTCAGCCCGGTGAAACTTCTTATGGGCGGGATCGCAGCTAGAGTGACGTCAGACCTCCAGACTTTTTCAAGTTAGGACCTACGTTTATCCCCATTAGTTATGTGTTAATATTACACCTACGTAGTTATTTCTACAAAGAGAGCTACGGCAGACGAACTTGGTCTGACTATATTTGTCTCTTTTTACATCGAATGGAGATAACTTGATGCAGACAGAGATAGGTACTTGACATGAATAGCACGAACTGTTAAATTATTTTACAACCTAACTTTCCTGTTTTGAGCTTGACCACCAGCACAAATCATTGACATTTGTAATGTCAATGGCACAAATGGAATTGCCCCTTTTTCTTTCTTCATAGCTGTAAATCGGACCAGGCTTTTTTGATATTTTTATATTATTTTTAATTTTCTAATCTTTTTACCAAAAGGACCGTTTTCTTTTTGTTGCAGGTAAGTAAATCTACTTGTTGCAAAAATAATTATGTTCCAAACATATTTTTACTTTAAGGAGATTTCCACTTAATAATTTTTATTAATGTAGATGTGTACTAAATCATTTATAGTATATTTATTAATTGTAGGTAACACAAATACCTACAAAATATATTTTTTTTGCTATTCAATTATTTAGAATTTAGACTATTAGAAAATTTTAAGTCTGTCGAGTGTTCTAGTAAGTAATTCATTAATTTTTTTATTTTATATTCTTTTAGGTTAGCTATTTCAAGAAGTACCTATAGGTACGTGAATCTTTGATGATTATGCATGTTGCATGAATAAATGTCCCATGAGAATCACTACAGCTGGTAATGTAGGTTAATCTGGGAAAGTAAGTACATTTTGGGAATATAAAGAAAAAACGAGGTACTGATCTTACCTATATTTTCATCGTAGTTGTCAATAAAATTAATTATAAGCTGATTTCTGAAGTTTTATTTCTAATTGTACAACTTTAATAAATAACATTTTAAAATGATATTTACAGCTTAAAAATCTAATCAGAAAATCCTAATATTTAATTTTTACTCTACTTGAAAAATCAAATAAGAGGATTATTGTGAATAATTTGATGGCCTTAAATATCATTTTAAGGTTTTGTGTGCAACATTTTTTAAAATTGCCATATTTGAAAGTCCCGCCTATAGCCGAAAGGTTGTCCAAATTTTTGCACATAAAATTTTAAAATTATATTTACAACCAACAAACTATTCACAATCCTCATTTAATTTTCCAAGTATAGTAAAAATTAAATATTAGAATCCTGATGGTTTTTTAAGCTGTAAATATCATTTTAAAATTTTGGCGGCCAAAATTTTTAAAATGGTCATATTTGAAAGTCCCGCCTATAGTCCAAAGGTTCCCTCCAGACCCGATGGTGGCGCTGTTTTGACGTTTCTTATGTCAAATTTGCTTCGACCAATTAAAACGTTTGTTTGCCTTCTTTCTATGTTTGTCTTCGTTGCTTAATCTGATAAACTATTTCGAAAATGAAAGAAAAGGTGGAAATCGCCAACCAATATTCAGGAAACAGTAGCTAAAGCACTGGGAATTAGTTTAAGGACTGTGCAGAAAATTGTGCATGAAACAAAACATAACATAATACCCAAGAATACTAAAAAGTGTAAACGAAGAAAGCCAAAGACTGAGGATGTAAGCGAAAATATTAAAATTGGAGTTCGAAATGTGATTTACGATTTATACAAATCAAAAACCAATGTAACTCTTCCAGTTTTACAAAAAACATTAAAAATTCGGGGTGTTTTGGAAATTGGACTTGAAGCGTTATCAAAATTATTAAAAAATTTAGGTTTTCGCTATAAAAAAGACTGTAACCGAAGATTTTTATGTGAGCAGCCACAGATAGTGAGTCAGCGTGTTCAGTTTTAAAAAAAAATATACGGACAATTACAAATCGAAATTTAGAAAAGTGGTATTTTTAGACGAAGCGTGGATGCTTTCGAATGGAAGTGGTTCAAAATCTTGGCAAGATAAGTCTGTAAAAAGTGTTAAAAGGAAAAAGGGGTGCGGAACGGGAAAGCGTTTTATTATTTTGCATGCCGGTTCTGCAACAGGATATGTTGCAGGTGCGAGTTTAATTTTTTCAGATTTTATAAGTGACGATGAGAGTTTTTAGGCTATAATTATAAACGGTGTTTTTCGTTTACATTTTTTAGTATTCTTGGGTATTATATTATGCTTTTTTTTCATGCACATTATTCTGCATAGTCCTTAAACTAATTCCCAGTGTTTTCATTACGGTTTCCTGCATATTGGCTTGCGAATTTCCACTTTTTCTTTCATTAAGGAAATAGTTTATCAGACTAAATGCCATTGTATTTTTACGTTTTAGTAGTAAAATTGTTAAAATAAATTGCACTGTTTATTATTGTCGTTTTTAATTAAAGGGTACAGTAGGTATATAATTAACGATTATATAATTTTTTTTGTAACTTTCTCAACTCCCCTGTACATAATTTTTACAAAACTAATAATATTAGGTATATGTGGCTATCTTCGCGATAGCTAAAATAATGAAACTATTTTTCCTTCCTTCGGTATATTTGTAAATAATCTCACAACATTTTGTTAGCCTATGTGTTGTCTGATTTGACGCATATGATCAGTGACCTTTGGACCCGCACGTTAAGACCAGATCTGACTATATCTACTAATCAAAATCCTACCTTTTTGTGCCAACTGGTATCTTACTGTCACCAATATTAAGTTAGTTAATTATAGTATAATTTTTACAAGTTCATTTTATTACATATAATTCATTGTTGTTGTTTTTGGCACAAATAAATATATTTTTTATTATTATTTAAAACAAATAAAGACAGTGCAAGTCCAAAACTATCATCTATCATTCAATAATAAGTATAACTGATTTTATACCATCTCTAAAAATGTATAGGAAATTTGTATTTGTTCAATAAAAATTAATTATCCCATATTCAAATTAAAAGAAGATAACACTCACGTGAAAAAGAATATTATAATAAAATTAAATGAAGAAATTTAAATATTTTCCTAATTATTTTTGCTTATTTTACTGTAAAAATATTTGATTTTCCATTCACAAATAAATCATCTAAATGTAGGTGTTTGTGTATTTTCAATTATAATAAATTATTTATTTGGTGATGTCATTATTTTCGTCACACCAGATGGCGATACCGTGACATTTAAAGGATGCATTTATATATGAATAAGTAATTACGAAATATGCTACTTAGACACTTGTTGTAAATCATTTAAGTATTCGAAATTTGTTTGTTATTTAGTCTCCGTGGGATTGGGAAAAATCGGAAGCAACTGCTTGATTCACACTAATAACATTAACATCTTGATTTCTAAATAAATCCAAGAAAATTTATATCAATACAGGGTGCTACAAATTCGTGTGCGTACAATAGCATCTCGAAAACGGTAAGAGATACGAAGATGGTTATATTGAGGCAAAGTTGCGTGCTACTTTGGGGCTTAATAATTTGGTAAAAGAAAATTTTAAATATTCCGAATACCTCCGGATATATCCGTAAAAACCCGAAATTTTTAGTTAGGGAAATTTTTGACATGGGAAAAAAACAAAAAAACACTTTCTCATACAAGTTCTACAAGATGGCGTTATTAGTTTTCAAATTCGACTTTTCGTTCTTTATCTAACCAACCTCAAGTCAATTTTTTTAAATATGGACCTGGAATTTTAAAAACAGTTTTGGGGACTTCTGAGCTTTAAAAAATTAATACAATTTAATGGTTTTCAAAATTCTAACGTTGTGTCATCAAATAACACAGTTACAAATTATTCTTTCTTTGCTATTACGGCCCTGGCATTTATTTTTAGGATTACTTAAATATTAAAATAACATTATATTATAGAAAGTTATGGTGTTTAGGTCGTTTATTGGTTACATTTTGCAAGCCAACAAAATCCCGCTAATTGATTTTTCAGCCCGTAAAATTTTCGCACTGGCTGATACCTGAAATCGGATTCTCGATTCACTGGAAATAATTATAATTGCTGCTGAATATGAAACAGGTTTTTACAAAATTATTTGTATGGATTCCGAGAAAATCACGTTTAAAATAGCGTTTAGAGGGATTTTGTTGGTTTGCAAAATGTCACCATTATTTCAATAAGAATTACCGTAACAATACTCTAGTAAGTAAGTAAGTAAGTTTTTAAGGCGTGAGAATAAAGGAATTCTATATTTTATGAGTATTTTATTTATTAATATAATATATTAAGTCCTATGGTTCTTGCCTTAGATCTAGGCCGAAATAGTGTAAAACAAAAAAAATAATGCTCCTTAGTGAGGAAAAGGTAACTGGAGTGTTAGTCTAGTTATGTTACTTTGATGCGCTTATGTTTGTTTCAAAACAATTTAAATTTTTTTTTACTGTTTATTAGATTTGATGATGCTAGTTTCAAAAAGTTAACAAAAATAAACAGACAGAAAAATATTTGAGGACGAGACTTTAGGTCATTTTTCTTACAAAATATCAACTATGAGGCCTCTTTGAGTAATTTCAAAAGTAATGGAAAAAGCTATTAACCAACAACTCTTAAAGTATCTGGAAGGGCTTAACATTATCAGCGACCATCAATACGGTTTTCGTAAGTCCAGATCAACAGGTGACCTTCTAGCATATGTCACCCATCTTTGGAGCAACACCATCGAACATCATGGAGAATCCCGGGCTGTTGCACTGGACATCTCTAGGGCTTTTGATCGTGTTTGGCACGATGGGCTTCTAAGTAAATTGCGATCCTACGGTATGCCTAATGGATTTTGTTTATGGTTAACCAGCTTCCTTAAGAACCGTTCTCTGCAAGTGGCGATTGACGGGTTTCTCTCAGACACCTTCACCATCAATGCCGGTGTTCCTCAAGGGTCCATATTGTCGCCTACCCTCTTTTTACTGTATATTAACGACCTTCTAGTAAAAACCCAAAATCCAATTTATAGCTTTGCTGATGACAGCACACTTGTCTCATCTTTTACCTTGACCCCCCAAACATCCGCTGCCGACGCACATCTTCGCAGGCAGCATGAAGTATTGCGCCTCAACAATGACCTGGAAGAAATTTTGGCTTGGGGTGACAGTAACCAAGTCGAATTTAATGCTAAGAAAACCCAGGCAGCAGTCTTCTCCAAAAAGGTTAACATTGCAGAACCGGATATAGTCATGGCAGGACAAGCAATTCCCCTGGCACCGTCTATTAATTTGCTGGGGGTCAATCTGGGAGGTAATATGTCTTGGCATGATCACGTTGCCGCAATTGCCAAGACAGCTGCATAGAAACTTGGTGTACTTTTCCGCACCAAAAGGTTGTACACACCTCATCAACTTTTGACACTCTACAAAGCCCAGATTCGACCATCATTAGAATATTGCTCTCATGTCTGGAGCTCTGCACCCAAGCACACCCTTCGGCTACTGGATTCCATTCAAAGGAGAGCCGTTCGTCTGATCGGCGACCCCGAGCTGACCAAGACCCTCGATAGCCTGGAGCATCGAAGACAGGTTGGTGATTTGGCTCTCTTTTACAGATATTTCCATGGCAGGTGTTCGACTGACATTGCCCACTTGATTCCACCTAGAGCAATACATAACAGAAATACACGGCGAACCATTGCCGCTCATCCATATATTGTTCAGCTTAGTACTCCTCGAACTTCATTGCTCAAGAATTCTTTCATCTGGAGAACGTCATCTTTGTGGAATGATCTTCCTGAGGTCGTGTTTCCCAATGAATACAATCTTCAACGTTTCAAGACCAACGTTAATCGCTTTTTTCGCACTCGCACCGCTCCCACAGCGCCTTAAAGGATTTTTCCTACAGTGCAGGTGTTTTATCATAAAAAAAAAAAAAAAAAAAATGGACAGATGTTTCAAATCAAAACATTTTTTTTTTGGTTTGGCTCTAATAGTACCGTCATGATATAAAAAGATAACTTGAAAAAATGTGTTATTCGATTACAAAACGGTAAAATTTCAAAAACCTTTAAATTGTATTAATTTTCTATAGCTTACAAGTTCCTAAAACTGTGCCAGATCCGTATTTAAAAAAATTGACCTGAGGTTAGTATTTAAAGAACGAAGAGTCGAATTTGAAAATTAATAACGACATCTTGTTGAACTTAAAAGACGGCTATGGAACAGTGTTTTTAGTTTTTTTTCCAAGTCAAAAAATGAAGGTGCAAAAAATTAGAAACCAAAAATAGAAATTTTGATTTTTTTCGAATATCTCCGAAAGCATTCGAAATATTTACAATTTTTTTTACTCTAGGTCCCGTCTGGCTGACATTACCTAGACGATAGGGGATACAATGGGCCTTATAAAGGGCTAAGTATACTGGCTCTTCCGCCAACCCCGGGGAAAAAAATGACGTATGAAGGGGGATTTAAATCTGGGAGTCTTCCCCACTAAGTGAAGGGGCGCCCTCCTCTGTACTATGAATTCTTTTTATAAGGCATTTTTACTTTTGAAACTTTTACGAGTTTGAACTCGTCAAAATTCGACGAAAATATCGTTCCTGTAATATTCAAAAAAAACACCAAAACCATGTCAAACTCTGCTTGTCGCGAAGCTTACCAAACCATTAAGTCATTCGCCAAAATTTCAACAGTATTTTAGTTTTTCTTATTTTATGGTTTATTTAGACAGAATAATCTTAGTGATTACTTAATTAGAAGATGAATTATTTCTTTTAAAATAATAATTAACCAGTTATATTGCGGAAAGACTCCAAAATAAGTAGAAAATATTATCTTTGCATTTTAAATGTATTATAAATTATAAGATTATGAATATTTCTTGTAATGGACCATAGCTTTTCATTTTCGATAAACGAAAGTCTGTCGATTTTCCTTTACCCTTTAGTTGGTTAAGTTTGAATTTATATTCATATGAACTCCATAAAAAAATAGCAATTTCTCAACAATATTTTCTGAATATGCCGCCCATTTGCTGAAGACCGCATCAGACCCTAACCTTTTGGCTCTCAGGTCCACTTATAAAGCAAAATCTCCGCCTTTTAATTAGGGAAAAATTTGTGAAGTATATTAAACACATACATAAATAAAATTTACATTATTTTGCTATCTTAGCTGTCTACGAGAACAAACTAAAATGTGTGCGAAATAAAAATAAAATTTTTAGTATAATATGTAATAGTATATTACATAACAAGTTATGAAAGTGATACTTTTCAAACGAGGATATACTTAGCACGAGGCGTCAGCCGAGTGCGAAAATTCTCCGAGTTTTAGAATAATCACACGAGTAATGTACACTATTTTTCCTACGACCACAAAGAATTATTAAAAAAGCCTTTGATTTGTGAAGAGAAAATTTCAACACTAGCGTTGAAAAAAAATATCAACACTAGTGTTGAAATTAACATACTTAGGATTATGTTCCACTTAATATCTGGCTTCATAGTTTTGTCAATAGGCTTTTCCTTTATTTGTAGTTTAACTTTTTCATATTTTATATATCATAGGAAGAACTAAAGCTGGATTGACTTCTATATTAACCAGAATGAATATTTTAAACTTAATCAAGGAAAGATGTATTAAACATAAATTTAAAAAATCCACCTAACAAGGAAGATTTTAATTCAAAATAATACTGTAAATTATTTAATGTTTTTATAAAAAAAAGTCAAATACTCCTAATGGGATTTGAACCTGTTACCTTGCGATCTGTAGGCTAGAGCTCTATTCTCTACGCTGTCGCTACCGATAAATATTTGTTGTTTAATACGACATGACACTCTCTTCATCGCGATTTGTTTTTTCTGGTAATAGATTTTCCAGTATATTATTAACATTTTTTCAAATAGCGTATTTTCAAACTCTAATTCTGATCACTCGCCAAATACATGATAATTAAGTTAAACACTTTATAATTACTGCTTTCTAAAATTTGTTCTTTTTAATAAATAAGGGTTGTATGTCAAATTGGACTAGGATCTTCATTGATTAAAATTTTAAGCGAGGCTAGGCCTATAACTCCTCTTAATTATTGATAAAACATTAGCTAAAAACTAGTACATTAAGTTTGTGTTGTGTGAGGGGTTTGAACCTGGGTGCCTCATTGTCGTGGTAGCCTGTATGGACCTGCCTGGTGTTGGTGGGAATGGCGGATTAAAGGGGTCTGGCTTTGTTCTGCTATGTTGAAGTAATTGTTGCTGGTGTTCGTGATGTAGTCTTGGATCGTTTCCATTTTACGGTCTCTGTGTAATGTGCTATTACGTACAAACTATGGTGCGTTAGTTATTATTCGTAGCAATTTGTTTTGATATGTTTGTATTTTGCTTTTCCCCGTCATGCAGAGTGTTGACCATGATGGGGCGGCATACAGTAGTGCTGGTCTTATTCATAGTTTGTAGATGGTAACTTTGTTGCGGGTGTTTAGCTTGCTATTTCTATGTATTAATGGATAGTACTGGTGTAGGAGCCTGTTTGCTTTGGTTAATGTTTGGGCCAGGTGTTCCTTCCAGATAAGCTTGGAGTCGAAGTGTAAACCCAGATATTTGGCTTTTTTGGACCATGTCAGTTGGGTGTTATTTAATATGATTTGCCTGGGTAGCGGTTTCCTAGATTTGGTGAATATAATGGCCTGTGTTTTTTGTGGGTTTAGGGTGGTTTTCCATTTAGTCATCCATTTGGCTATTTCGTTTATGTGTCTTTGGAGTCTTACTGCAATGGTGTTTATATATATTGCTGTTTTAACCATGGCTGTATCGTCTCTCTCTCTCTCTCTCTGTAGCCTACAACCCAGGGTGGGTCCTCGCTGACTTTACAATTTGCCTCCACTTGCTGCGGTCCATCATAAGTTCTTCTGTTCGCTGGATATTTAGGCTTCGTAAATCCGCCGCAATATTGTCTTTCCACCGCATCCTTGGTCTTCCCAGCGGCCGCTTTCCTACCGGGGTCTCTTCCCATACCAGCTTGACGACACGTTGATCTTGTCTTTTAACATGGCCGGCCCATCTCAATCTCTCTGACTTTATTATTTTCACTATATCTGGTTGGTTATATAGTTCTTGTAATTCCCTGTTAGTTCTAATTCTGTATAGCTGTGTGGTGTTGTCCTTGATTGGTCCATATATCCTTCTAAGAATTCTTCGTTCTGCTATTTTCAGTCGGTTCTCATTTTGTTTCGTCATTGTCCATGTTTCACATGCATATGTCATTATAGGTCTTACAACTGCATGGTAAATTGTTATTTTTGTGCGGCGGGTTACATTTTTCGATTTCATTATTTTTTGTAGCGCAAAACAGCAGCGATTGGCTCCTTGTATTCTGTTATTAATCTCTTGTGTTACATTGTTATCAGAGGTGATCGTAGCTCCCAAGTATTTAAACTGATGGACCCTTTCAAAATTATAGTTGTCCATTGTCACGTTCTGTCCTATCCTGTCTCGTCGTTCTGTTCTTGTTGTAGTCATGTATTTTGTTTTATCTTCGTTTATTCGTAGGCCAACTTCTTTTGCAGCCTTTTCCAGTTTGATGAACTCCTCCTTGACGTTGATAGTCGTATTTCCCACTATATCTATATCATCCGCGAATGCCACCACAATGCGAGGACCCTGGTTTCTAAATAGGAGCGTTTCCATGTTTGCCTTTCGCACGGCGCTCTCCAACGCGATGTTAAAGAGTAGTGGGGATAACGCATCTCCCTGTTTCAGACCACTGTTGATTGAGAAAAAGGTTGACAGTCTTCCCTCAAGTCTTACTGCACTTGTAGATCCCTCCACACACGCTTTTGTGAGCCTAATTAACTTTCTCGGTACGCCCAGTTCTGCCATGGCATTCCACAGTTCCACCCTTAGGATGCTATCATAGGCCTGTTTAAAATCTATAAAAAGCTGGTGCAATGTTTTGTTGTATTCCCAACACTTCTCCATTAACTGTCTAATAGTGAATATCTGGTCTACTGTTGATCGATTTTCTCTAAAACCACACTGGTAATCTCCTATTGATACTCTACACACGCAGTCAATCGTTCTAATAGCATTATAGAGAATACTTTATACCCTGTGTTAATAAGGGATATACCCCTATAGTTTGCACAGCACATTTTATCGCCCTTCTTATGTATGGGTATTATAACGCTTTCTTTCCAGGGGGTTGGTATTTGCTCTTCTTTCCATATTTGGCAGATGAGTTGATAGAAAGCAAGTTCCAAAGTCTCTCCTCCATGTTTTATACACTCTGCCGATACAGTGTCGTTTCCTGGGGCTTTGTTGTTTTTTAGTTTGCGGATAGCTCGTGATACTTCTCCCATTGTAGGTTCTTCCACTAAGGGGTCGGCGGTAAGATATGTATAATCACGCCCGACTTCCTCTGTCTGTACATTCAGTAATTCATCAAAGTATCTTCTCCAGGTCTCTATCACTTCTGCTTCACTTGCAATGAGGTTACCTTCGTCATTTTTTATGACAGTTCCAACTCTGGGTCTAAAGCCGTTTTTTATATTCTTTACCTCCTGGAAGAAATGTCTAGTTTTGGCTGTATCGTCGGCGAACAGAAACAGTTGGTTTTCGGGATCATGTGGGATGTCTGCCATGTAGATGTTGAATAGGTGGGGCGAGAGAGGGGAACCTTGGGGGACTCCTGCTAGAATTAAATAGTGTGCCTTGATATTTCAACACTGCTGTTGTGTGTATTTTTTTTCAACACGCGTGTGATATACGGCGGTTTCTAGCCAAATTAACCGTGCTTTTTTTCTCATTTTCATAGGTGGTCGTAGGAAAATAAATAAAACATTACTTGATAATGCACAAACATTTAAATAATTCCGGAAACTTATCAAACCAGCCTCGTATAAAGAACATTTTCATCTCATTATAGATATTGCATATTACCAGTCCAATGAAATAAATTTGGTTTGTAGATTCAGTTAATAAACTGCAAAGTGTTGTCAGCAATTAACAATAATAATAAATTTGATGAACTCTAAGACTTTCAACTAAGCCTTGACAGTCACAAATTTTACAATCATACTACAAGCTTCGCAGCGTTGCCAGTTCGGCTACTAATATTCCTTGTAAATATACAAAAATAATTTTTAAAATAAGTTAATCGAGAAAAACTTTTATGTTGAAACAAACAGATAAATAAGATGCAGGTAGAATTGTTAACTTAGTTTATTTAATAGCGAATTAACGGGTAATTTTTATTCTAATGCATCGAGATCAGAGATAGAAAATAAACAGCCTTTTAATACCATTTAATTTCGTCTGCGAAAAACGGTACCAGGGGGCGGGGCAAAGTGTCATACCAATATGGCCGATTCATAAGGACCTGATTAAATTTATTTTGAACAATTCTAAAAATGCTTGGTTCAACTAGAATAATATAATTTCATTAAGCAATGAACAGCTTGGTAATGGAAATAACGGATAATGGTATTATATATACACATGTTTGTATATTGTGTACTTGTTAGTAGCTAGAAAAATTTTGTTGAAACCCGTTTGTGCTCATTAATTTAATTGATTGGTCGCAAAAAATATGTGGATGAGAAATGATTTTGTTTAGAAGTTGGTAAATAAACTTTAACCCATAAAATTTGACTTACATGTGACAGCATCAAAAATGAAAATTTTTGTTACACTTTTTTATGAACCATGTGACTTGTCAGACGAAGACGAGTAGTGACATAGTAGCCCGGTTGCCTAAATTTTTAATTTATAAATATTGCAAGTTCGACAGTAAGTAAATAATGCCCGCCAATGTCACTTATGTCACAGTCAATGTTGCTGGTTAGTTAATTTTGGTTAAAAATCTTTGTGCAACCCAACATACAAGTTGTGTTATTTCGCACATAGAAAATAATGACCTGTCTCAATAAAATGGTGAAATTGCAGTTAAGCGGCTAGTCCTAAAAAGTCCAAAGCTGCTTTAACTTAATTGTAGATGTATTGTTTTTACATTTTTTTTTATTATTTAATAATTTAAATGAAATTGCAACTAAACAAACTAAAGGCAACAATTAACACTCAAAATTTATAAATACGGACCTGTCCTTTATTTATACCAGTGGTTCCCAAACTAGGGGGTCGCGAAGCAGCATTAGGGGGGGGGGCGAGAGCTCTAAAAAACTGCAAAATTAATACAAATTTTTAACTTGTATCTGTATAATAGAGGGGAGGGAGGCGCGACCATTTCTTGATTCCTAAAAGGGGGCGCCATAGAAAAAAGTTTGGGAACCACTGATTTATACTAACCTATGAAATGTAATTTACGCCGTTTTCTTCTTATCCACAGCTTTTCTGCTGGAACAACTTCGCACGGCACAAGAAATAATTAATATCTATCACACAGTAGCAATAGTTTTACACTAAAATTAAAAAACTTCTCATAAAATCTAAAATGATAGATCAAATAGCTGATTACACGAATGACATAAGTGTCACACCAATATGGCGCAGGCCACTTTAATTACGTTCACGTTTATTCTATCTCGATGTTCTAAGGAAATACAACGTGGCAATGGGTAAAAATGTGACTGTTATGTCGCAGACGCTGGTAACTCAAGTGCAACAAACCTGTTTCCCGGCTTTTTTAATGGCAATTATTTATACGTTTGCATGACCGACCAATAAGTTTAAGTTCGTAGTAATTGACAGCGAAATAAATGTAGCGAATTCTGTTTCGGACTTGCGAAGCCGATGTGTTAAACTTGTTAAAATACGAACAACAGCCTGAGACACCTAATTTTTTAAATTCAATATGATTACAATTAAACTAGATAAAGAAGAATTTCCTTTTATTTCATCATATTATATTTTACTTTTAATATGACCTCCTTGTAAAATTTTCCACAAGCCGCCACTGTTCCCTGCCCTGTTTTTTGATATTTATTATGCGATATTTAGTATACAGTTATACCAATATCGAGCTGGTACAGGGTGATTCCTAAGTTGATACTTCTTTTTTAGCTGTGTATAGAAGGCATTAAAATAAACAACATTTTCTAATACCTTTTTTTAAAAAACTCAAAAATAAGCTACTTACATCCATTTATTACACTATGGATCAAATACGGTTCTGCCTAACTTGTCCGTTGAATAACATTAAGAAAACTTCTGGGTGTAGGATGAGCCCGCAAGGGAAAGCGTTCTGCGTATAATTTCGAAGCAGCAGCCGCACTTTGACGTCACTCACCGTAAATTAGCACCATATCTATTAATTCATTGTTTTCAAATTTTACCATTTTCGCGGGTCACCCATTTAAAATTAACTTGCTTCAGAAAAACACACCGCAGCGGATTATCAAATAAATGACCATGACTATAAGACAAGCAACAACATGTATAGTAGGCTACGTTTTGATTACCAGGCCCGCACTTAGATTTTTTACTTCTGTAACTCGCCTATTTTTAAGTTTTTTGAAAAAGGTATTTGAAAATGTTGTTTATTTTAATACCTTCTATACACAGCTAGTATCAACTTAGGAATCACCCTGTATAAAATAGAAAGAAACAATCGCTTAATTTGTATTGTAATATTTTTATATTTTATGACTTTCTTTTAGAAATCAACATTTTTTAGAAACAGCCTTTTTTTAATAGGAAAGTAGGTTTTTATCAATGGATCGATATTTTAAGTATCGATAGTCGAAACTATGATCAAATAAAAGGTATATTATTTTTATGTGTAATAAACTTAACATCAGAACGTCTGCCCACTGGACTAGCACGGATAATCATATCATGATGAGCAGTCACTAATAATACCTATTTTACTATTCTTATCGGTTACCAGGATCAACTTATACTTATCTGGTAATAGTACTTGTTGGTTCATCGTATCTTTTTCACTTACTTCTAATTCGGTATTTTAAAAGTTTATTGTTTTTGAGTATACAGGGTGTTACATATTCGACATTTACCACTGGAATCTCGTAAACGGTAAGAGATAGAGCGAGGGTTAAAAAGCCTTCGACAAATTTGAATTATTCCGAGTACCTACTTCGATAATAGATAATTTTGATTTCTGCTTTTATAAATTAATTAGTTAGATGAATTTTAATCGAATTTTGGGCGTGGCCCCGAAAATTTTTCGCCTGCGGCACTTTTCGGTCTTCTTCGCTGGGTACGATATCATGAAATACATGTAGTCCCGATTGTCCCTCAAATCAAATAGCAACGTTTCGACCCCAACATCAAATATTAAATGAATGTAAAATTTGGAGTCCACTAACGTACCTGTAAGAAATTTAAAAATTACCGTTTCGAAGATACTTTTATAAAAACAAATATTGTCGTTTGTATTTCTTTTTATGCCCTTATTTACAAAGATGACATTTTCCTGTAATAAGGAAAGCGTCGTAAAACTTATAGGAATGCTTAAGTGACGCAGGAATTGTATTACAAAGAGCACAAACGATGTAATGACAAATTACTTTTTTACGGATATTCTTTTCGAGAACGCAAGAAATGCGTAGAAAAAAGAGCTCCAAGCCATACCTAGTTCTCGATAGGTGAGCTCTAGTCCTCTGACACAATAGGAAATTGAGAAAATGCCATCTCATATTGATGAAAATAGGCCAGGGCTACAAAAAAAGTTTTTCCACATCACTGCATCGGAACTTGATGTCTGACGGAAAAAATAAGGCCGCAATGTTTTCAATTGCTTTAAAGAGAAAAAGTATAACAATTATTGTTAAAATACATAGCAATACACACGGTCACACAATACATACGGTCGCATTGAATATATCCCTATTTTTAAGAAGACAACTCAAGAAAGAGTTTAATCTATGGCGTCAAGTAAATGATTGATCAAAGATGTTTTCAATCCAGATTTATGCTCGGTGCTTCTGTTAAGATGCTAGTAATAGGAGGTTGAAATATTACGACAAAACATATTTTTTGACGTTTAATCTAAGCTGGAATAAAAAGCACATTTATTATGATTCGAATACAGCCAGCTTTGATACGACGCTGAACAGTCGGCTTGCCGGAATTGGCCGGAGTGATAATGGCCGGCCGGGCTGGCTGATTCCGCTACACACACATAGTTAAATGACGAGGGCCGGCTGCTGGCAGTTGTTAGAATTGAACGTGTATAGTAGTTTGCCAGCAGGCATTGGACTGCAGGCCTACTTTTACTTCAGACCAAAATTTTTGTTGCGAACGATGGCTTAGAAATAATTACTTTTACTGTTAGATGTTGAAGCTACTGGAACATAAGATACATAATTGAAAAATGCATTTAGAAAGGAACTTCAAAAAGAAGCAGAATTTAATAAATACTTGAAACATCTATTTACACCCTAAAATTACTTGCACTCGATTGTCTGATTTCTCATATAAGCTCCATGTAGGAGAAAGTCTTTTTAACCTCTCTTTCATCCAAGTAGTTTTTCCTTTAATTTTTCTCTGCTCATGTGATATAATAACAATTGTCTCAGCGCACACTATTCTTGTGACATGTTAGAACTGACGATAAAAAACTGTGCGTTTATAGTGAAATGGAGGCCGCAATCGAAACCGGCCGAAAACTGCCGGCCGTTATCGGTAAACAAAACTGAAGGTGAAGTGTTACTATCGATCAGAGCTGGGCAGTAATTGCCTGGAAAGTGCTGGAAAAAGTGCTTTAAGCATAATAGTACATACAAGCGCTTTTAAAATACCGTGCTCGGTAATTGAAACCCTTTATAATTGGTGCTTGAATTTCGCATTTTTTAAGTGCTTGCAAGTACTTAAAATCACGTAAAATTACTTTTCGGTAATTCGTACTTGCAAGCACTTAGAATTTCCAAAGTCCAATATTAAGATAAAATCAGATAGTTCTATACGAGAGCAAACACCAGCTCTAAAGGGGCGCTGCCCTGTTGCCGTATTTATGTCATGTGACATAAGAACCTAGATTAGTATAGGAAACTGATATTATGTGAACATACATTTGAATAAATAAAGGTATTTTAAAAGTAAGTAAATAATTTCCGAAGTGCTTGATGCTGACAATTACCTTTCCAATAGGTTTGGTGCTCTAAGCACTTTTTTCGAGTGCTTTGCCCAGCTCTGCTATCGTCCGGCCGGCTGACGGACAGTCCACGGCCTGACTGCCGACTGGACGTAAGTAAACTCCTTTAGACGTAAACCTTAAAGGATTAGCAATATTTTTGCCACCTTCGGACTCATAGTGTTACCCAGGCGATTTACCACCAAGGCAACGTGTTTTGTGCCAGGTAAACGCATTATCGGTAATCCCAAAATATTCTTTTTTTTTTTTTACGGTTCGCCGACTACGGAGGCCATCTTGAACGGGTCATCGACCACAAATGTGGTCTACCGACTGGGGAGTGTGAAACGGCACCTTCATCCTACGAGATATCCGATCTCATCCGGCCTGTCCGGCGTGAATAGGATGGCTAGGTGTCGATTCATTTTACACTCTTCCCTGAGGCAAGAGCACGCCGTGTTCCCAAGCGGTCACCCGCCCAAGTACTAACCGCGCTAGACACAGCTTAACTTCGGTGATCTGCGGGAACCGGTGCTTAATATGTCGACAGGCCCGTGCCTCCAAAATATTCAATAACACCGCATTATAAAGAAAATGGTAAAACATGGTAAATACAAATTGCCAAATTTGTAAGCTAAAGAATGTTCTTAGGTTTTCTGTCTTCCTGACTAGTACATATCAATAAAAATCTTTAACTTAAATTATCTTTAATAGATCGTTTGATGTATCATTAGCGGAGTCACTATTATACCTATTTTACTATTCTTATCTATTACTGGAATCAATTTAAATGTTATAATAATATTTGTTAGCTGATCGTATCGCCATCGGCTATCACTTCCACCTGGTTAAATGGCCGCTTTATAGATTTAAACATGTATTGTTTTTGATTGTTTTTGATTGCTCAGGCTTGTTCTACAATGCTTAAAAGGATGGTCTGTTTGATATATTGAAATAATTAAACAGTATTTATAACACAGGATGTCCTGACAAATAGTGATGGACGGTGAATGGATGTCCACTTTTTTTTGTAGGGGTTTAAGACGTTCGCGGCGTGTTATTTTAATAAAGCAGCTACCTATATGGTTTTTAAAGTCTTATGTAATAAAGCACATATTATATATTTTGGCATGTTCTTTTCCCTTCATCTTCGCATCTGAATTCCTTAAGATATTTGTCAGTGTTTTTATCAGAAACTGTAGTACACGGAGGGCAATTTATAATACAATCTAAAAAAAAATATACTAATATTTATTATAATTTCTAGTATAGTATACAGAGTGCTACAAATTCGTGTGCGTACAAGGGGATCTCGAAAACGGTAAGAAATACGAAGATGGTTAAATTGAGGTGCGTGTTTTGGGGCTTAATAATTTGGTGAAAGAACATTTTAAATATTCTGAATACTTTCGGAGATATAAAAAAAAACGAAATTTTTAGTTTTGGCTTCTAATTTTTTGCGCCCACATTTTTGACTGAAATAACAAAAACACAATCTTAGAGCCGTTTTTTATGTTCTACAATATGGCGGTATTCGTTTTCAAAGTCGACGTTTTGTTCTTTAGATACCAACCTCAAGTCAATTTTTTTAAATACGGACCTGGAATTTTAAATACAGTTTTATGGACTTCTAAGCTTTAGGAGTTTAATCTAATTTAAAGGTTTTTGAAATTTTAACGTTTTGTCATATAATAACACATTTTTTCGAATTATCTCTTTATTTGTATCTATTAATTACGTAGAGAAACATTTAGAGCCAAACTAAAAAAATATTTCTGATTTGAAGAAGATGTCCATTTTTTACTCGAAGATGAGAGGAGATATTTGATATTTTGTAAGAAAAAGATCCAAAATGTCGGTCTCAAATATTTTTCTGTCTGTATATGTTTATTATATATTTCGCCTGAAATCATCAGATCTTATAAACAGTAACAAAAATTTTTAATTGTTTTTGAAACAAACATAAGCACTTCACAGTAACACTCCAGTTACCTTATTTATACCACTCGGTGGCATTAATTTTTTTCTGTGTTACAGTATCTCTGTCTGGGTCTAAAGCAAAAATCATAGGACTTAAGATATATATTATATTAATAAAATACTAATAAAAAAATAGAATTACTTCTCATACGTTAAAAACTTCCTTACTTCCTAGAGTATGGTTATAGTAAATCTTATTGAAATAATAAACGGCATAAACATCATAACTTCCTGTAATGTTTTAATTCAGGTAGGTAATGTTTTAAGATTTAAATAATCCTAAAAATAATTACCAGGACCCTAATAGTAAATACTTCGAAATACTGTGTGTTATTTGATAACAAAACGTTAAAATTTTAAACCAATTTAAATTGTATTAAATTGTACTAAAACTGTTTTTAAAATCCTAGGTCCGTATTTAGAAAAATTGACTTGAGGTTGGTATTTAAGGAACAAACCGTCTAATTTAAAAACTAATAACGCCATCTTGTGAAACACAAAAAAAAACGGATATAAGAAAGTGTTTTTTGTTTTCTCTCAAGTCGAAAATGAATATTTATAATTTTCTTTCGCCAAATTATTAAGCCCTAAAATACGCAACTTTGCCTCAATTTAACCATCTTTGTATCTCCTACAGTTGTCGAGATCCCTTTGTACGCACACAAATTTGTAGCACCCTGTATAAGACCATAGTCCAGTATAACACCGTTTACAATAATGTTAGGCATTATATTTCATACGGCGACGGGTATTATTTTTGGTAATATAAATATTATATTATTTTGTAATATTCGTATTAATTTCTATCAAAATTTATGAAAATTTTAATTAAATATTAGGATAATTTCTAATAAGAAATATTATTTTCTATTTGATTTTATTATAAAAAATATAATATTCTTAGAATTATTATTATATCATTCCTTAACGTTTATTATCTGTGATTAAGTGGTTCTATTAGAAGATTTACTATTTGGACAGGGTAAGTCAGTGTAGTATCCGTAATAAAGCGGGGCGTAAACTGGAGCGGTCGCGTCGCGGTGGCGGCCGCGGTCACATATATATAGTAATTGACCGCGACCGCCACCACGGGGACCGCTTTGGTTTGCGTATCGCTTTATAAAATAGAAAGAAAAGTTAGCGGCAAGCGGTGCATCAGTGTCCAGGGACGCTAAAACAATGGGTTCCCTGGGGCACAGGTAGATAATGATAATCGTGTCGTCATTGTTAGGACTCTGCGGAAAGCCAATAGCCGTAAGCAACTATAGGAACAGCGAAATCGCGTTTTAAAGAATATATTAGGAATAAATAAATAGTGAAAACGTAGCAGGCACTCTAATGCAGAAGACAAACCCACCGGTTAAAAATGTATCTTATCTTTTACAATAAAATATGTTACTTTCCTATTGGTAGTGCTGCTAATTATACAGGATGATTCCTAAGTTGATACTTATTTTTTAGCTGTATATAGAAGGCATTAAAATAAACAACATTTACAAGTACCTTTTTTGAAAAAACTCTAAAATAAGATACTACTTACACTACTTATTTATTACACTATGGATGAAATACGGTCCTGCCTAACTTGCCCGTTTAATAACATTAAGAAAACTTGTGGATGTAGGATGAGCCTGCAAGGGAAAGCGTTCTGCGTATAATCTCAAAGCAGCAGCCGCACTTTGACGACACTTACCGTAAATTAGCACCATATCTACTAGTTCATTGTTTTCAAATTTTACCATTTTCACGTGTCACCAATTTAAAATTAACTTGCTTCAGAAAAACACACCGCAGCGTATTGCCAAATAACTGACCCGTAAATTGCATGACTATTAAGAGATAAGACAAACAACATAAAGTATAGCAGGCTACGTTTTGATGACCAGGCCCGCACTTAGATTTTTTACTTCTGTATCTCGCCTATTTTTAAGTTTTTAAAAAAGATGTATTTGAAAATGTTGTCTATTTTAATGCCTTCCGTGCACAGCTAAAAAAGAAGTATCAACTTAGGAATCACCCTGTATATTTCAAGAAAATGTACAATTTCTTAAGTTGTAATTTAATATTATAATAAATTATTGTACAGTGTATTTTCTATTAAATTGTATTTATTTTATGTTACCAGGTAATAAAATGTGATTCCGTATTTTATGATAATTATTATACAGAATACTAAAATTTTTTTACAATCAGTCATAATAAAGCCAGTGTGCTTCGTGTAATGCCATATTTTATGTTAGCTCGTTAATGATTTCCTATTCTTTTGTTATAGTGAAGTTAATGTAGATAATGTAATTGATCCATTCGTCTATTTGGTTTAGGGCCTACCGTTTGCAAATTACATTTGACAATGACAAATTACAGGTTGACAAGTCCAATCAATGTCCGCAGCATCACCTGTTGAATTCCAATGAAAACCCAACCGCAATTCTATTCAAATAAGTTAAGTTGATTGTCCAAAATTGTTCAAATTCCGCATGTGCACCACACAGAGACCTTAAAAAAGTCTCCTTACAACTCCGCTCTAAAGTCAACGGGGAGCAAATATTTGGACAGTCTAAAACTTGCATGAGATTTCCTGTTTCCAATCACGATGCATCACCCGCGGTATAGCGTTACTAGGTCAAAAGTTTTCCAACCAGAACAATTTTTTTTTGACAATCCGTACACAATTCGGACGATAAAATCAAATAACGACGTTAATCTTAAAAATAAATATTTAAAGCAATATTTCCTGGTACTGACACACGCGTATACTTTCGTGGCTTTTATATTAGTATTCAATACGACTAAAGTTAAATAAATAAATAAAAACGAATCCAAAATAATATTAAAAATGTATAGGCATCATGACATGATTTTCAAGTACTTATTCCGGACGTAATATTTATATTTAACTCTGACAATGGACAATTGATATTACAGCAGATCATTTATGCTGTAACCAAAAAGAATTTTGATTAAATTTACCAGTGATGTAACCAACTATATAAAAATAAAAGGTTATTTTGTATGCAGCTTCAATGTTCCTTACGGTTTTCAGAAAGTTTTATTACAGTGCACCGAAAAAACTAATCTTTGGGAGAAATGCATACGCCTTTAATCCAAAAGATTCACACTTTTAAGAGAAAACGGTAGTCGATGAGTCATCACGAACAAATACTGCATTTCCACCACATCATTATTACTGTACCTGCGTCTGGCGATGGCAATAAAAACAATTTTTTATACACAAAATATTATATAAACAAATTTCACGAGAATTAATGGGTGCGGCGTCAGTAGATATTTTGAAAAAAATAATATCATGGTATCGTTTGAAATTTTAATGGAAAATAAGAAATTAACATGAATAGTTGTTATATTTTCAAGGTAAACCTATGTAATTGAAACTTTAAAAGAAATATATCAATTTTTTTTTTTGAAAAAAAAATAAGGTATTATCCGCCAAACTGGAAGTTCTTGGGAACATCTTAAAACATTTGGACAGTCTAAAACTTGCATGGAATTTTCTATGTTTCCAACCACGATGCACCATCCGGTATGAAAAAATCTAAAATACATTAACACATTTTTAATGACATCACAGCCTAAGAGCAAACAGTAGTCGATGAGTCATCACGAACAAATAGTGCATTTCCACCACATCGCGCATATTTTACCTGTGTCTGGCGATGGCAATAAAATGTATTTTTTTTTGTATACAAAATATTAATATCACTAGAATTAAGTATTGCGGGTCGGTGGAGATTTTTTTAGATAATATCGGGGCATCGTTTGTAATTTTAATGGAAAGTAAGAAAAATAACACAAATAACCGCATTATTTCTATTTTTATATATTCTGTATGGCGGATGATATAATTTGCACCTATACAGGGTGATTCCTAAGTTAATACTTTTCTTTTAGCTATATACCTATAGAAGGCATTAAAATAAACATTTTCAAATACCTTTTTTCAAAAAACTCAAAAATAAGGTACTTTTGCATTTATTACACTATGGTTCAAATACGGTTCTGCCTAACTTGCCCGTTGAATAACATTAAGAAAACTTCTGAGTGTAGGATGAGCCCACAAGGGAAAGTGTTCTGCGTATAATCTCGAAACGGCAGTCGCACTTTGACGAAACTCACCGTAAATTAGCACCATATCTATCAGTTCATTTGTTTTTAAATTTTACCATTTTCACGTGTCACCAATTTAAAATTAACTTGCTTCAAAAAAACACACCCCAGCGTATTGCCAAATAACTCGCATCGACCCATAAATAGCATGACTAATAAGAGAAACTATCAACTTTTTTATTTTTTTTATTGGTGGAAAGATAAACCATAAGTTTTCTTTCACTTATATAGAAATAAAATATGTACAGGATGTTAATTTAGAGGCGCATTAAATAATTAATAATATTAAAAAGTTATAAAAATCCAAAAAAAAATGTTTAATCATTTTTTGAATTATGGAAACAAACGGATAGTTTTTGTTCATATTTAATATCTTGTAGTACGAAGCTGTGAATGAAAAATAAATGGGTACCTATAGGTTATAGTAGAATATATTGTCGGGTATTTTATTTTTCAAAAAAAATTAAAAATTCACCTGAAAACGTAATAAACGACATTTAATTATTATGCCAGTCTGTAATAATTTTCTTTTACAATAATGATTTTTTAACACGTTCTTATCTTAGATATATAGGGTGAACCAATTACAATGATTTACACAAGTGAAAATTTTTAAATATAGGAAAATTAAAAAATGTCTTTTTTATTAAATATAAAATATAAAAAATTACAAAATATTATTGTCAAGTTATAAAATATTTTTTTTATAGAATACCGTGGGTCATGTACATGATACGTTTAGATTATCTTGAAGTCATAACAAAATGTTTTTTTTTCATAATTTATATATTGCTCTAATGTTAAATAATATTATCAGTGTTTTTATTTTTGTTTTAATTTTATGAATATATATTTTTTAATTTACTATAAGGTTCACATTGGCTCTTTTTCTGCAAGCATTCGAAATGTCCTATTAATTGTCTGGTAAAAAAAATAATTTACGAATGGATAGAAATGACAAAATGACCTACAGCGAAATAAAATAATATATACATAGCCTTTCAATGGCAATTTTTTTTATTTTAATAATAACAACATTTGAGAAATTGTTTAATTCGCCTATAAATTATTTAACATCCTGTACATATTTTATTTCTATATAAGTGAAAGAAAACTTTAAAAAAAGCCGACAATATATTCTACGTCAACCTATACCCATTTTTTTTTCATCCACAGCTTCGTACTAGAAAATATTAAAATATAAACAAAAACTAGCCTTTTGTTTTCGAAATTCAAAAAATGAGTACATTTTTTTTTTGGATTTTCATAATTTTTTAATATTATTAATTATTTAACCCGTCTATAAATTATTCAACATCCTTTACATATTTTATTTCTATATAAGTGTTAAGGCCTACTTTTCCACCAACAAAAAAAATAAAAAAGTTAATAATTTTTAAGAAATTATTATAATGCAAATAGTTGACTTATTCTGATAGTTGTCATTTTAAACCGAGAAGTCAATTTAGAACGATTTTAAATGTCAAACACTTTAGTTAATACGGGGTAAACATTGTATATGGCAACACCCAAGATTAGCTTTACTTAACTTTGGCAGTACGTTTACTTAATTTGATATTTCTTTTACCAACTTGACGTTTTGAACTCTATTTGTTTTTCGACTTGACGAAATTTTCTTGTTACCAATTGGTCTTCTCTCTCAATTATTTTCCACTTGACCCGATGATAAAAATATTATCGAATTGATGCTATCATTTGCCTTTAGAATCATAAAATATCAATGTACATCGATCTCCTTGTCACTTGGCTCGGGTCCATTAGTATACATTTTTATTTAATAATATACAATTGTATATAGCCAAAGCTATGCAATAATTAATATTGAGCCTATATTCAAGTGGATAACCCACCTGTAGAATCAAATTTTACATTTAAAAAAAAGTTATCTTAGGGTGGATGCACAAAAGGTGTAATAAAAGGAATAATTGTATTGTCATCTTCAGCTATAGGTCGTATTATTACTAAAGCTGAAACGTTGGAGTTGAAACAACGATGCGTCGGACCAGGAAGTCAAGGACAAGCAGCATAATAATCCCCTAAACGATTGCGAACTACCGGAAATTTTAGCGAGCTGTCTACCATTGCGGTGTTAGTTTGGTTTTATTAAATTGGGATGCAATGGGATTACCTACTTCAATACAGACCGTTGCTTTTTAAAATAGTAGTTTGCACGGTATCATAAGGTATTTTCACAAACATTTTGGGCAATATTACTAGTCAATGAGTACAACTTTTTGTTTTGCATGTTTAATTTAGATATGTAAAAACGGGTTCGCCAATGGTTTAAATACAAATGTTTCAGCTTAAATTATTACCATTTATAAAAAAATTCTTTTTAACATTTGCTGTTAAAATTAATTGATGTGGTATAAAACTTTATTTCTTCTTAGCTGTTTATTAGTATAGGAATTCCTCAAGGTATTGTGGTCCCGCCACCTGTGTAAAATTGTATGCAGGGTGTTATGGAATTTACGCGTTATATTTAAACCCGTAAATCCTGATAAAACAATAATATTTGAGGGAAAAATATTTTTAAATATCGCATTACTATAATAAACGACAAAATTCATCTTTTGCTTTTTCGATATTATGGCTTGACCACGCCGCCACTGGGGGAGTTCTAAAGAAAGGGTGACAAGTTAAGAGTGACCTGTTTGTTTATATTTGAAATATCAACGAATAGAGGTCAGTGACCCGTGATTACCTATTCTTAAGTTAAGAAATAAAAATTAAACCTTCCACCTTATAAATCTAAGACTGGTACAACCATAATTAAAACAATGGATATAAATTCAATTTACGATTAAAACTTTTACAGGATTTCACATCACAACAAACTTTTACATATAAAATACAACTATTCCAAAAGACTTTATAACATGTTATTAACCAATTGAAATTTATTTGTTTAACCACCCGTACAGTGACGGAAGTACATTTTCCTCATGGGCATTTATTAGGCAAATTTCATTTGATTCTAGGGGTATTTACCCAATTTTTAAAATGGTAGCTTAAAAAAATAAGGTATGAATTGTTTACTAATACAGGAGTAGAAAAAAGCATATTACGCACGAATGAAAAAATTGCGAATGAGTGCGGTAATTACATGATTGCGTAATTGCTTTACAACACGCAGTATGTACTTTTTCTACGACTCTCACTAATACATTAAAGATTGGTTTATAGTTTATAAAGTATGGATTTGAACTTTAAATCTCAAATAATGGCAATGTCACTGTCAAATATTCAAAACGCGAGATAGATAAATGTCACGAATTGAGTGATTTAAGACTAACTTGATTGTTATACTAGGCATCATAACGCACAGTTGTGTGATTGTGCGTAAGAATGGATTTACTGTTTGTAAAACAATTCTTACTAATATGGCAGTAGAAAAATATAATTTCGTATAACTGGTATTCAAGATATTCAGTTATACTGTACAAGGTACGATATTAATTTAAAATTAATTTGTATTGTATTTGTAAATCCTACCCTGACTTATGACTCATGTAATATTAAAATCCGGTCTTTTATTATTAGTATATATTCAATAGCTAATGCATATTTGTTTTCTTTTATTTTTTATTTTAATACAAGAATAATAATAAATATAGTTGGTCTATGATATGTGACCTAATGAATTCGATAAACAAATAAAGCGCAGTAATAAATTTTAAAATGGGAAATTAAAATACGCATTTATGACATTGTCCATGCGATACTGACAATAATTTCAGTGATATATTTTCTATGATCTGATTTAGGGTTTTGAGAAGAATGTTTCATATTATGTACAGGGTTATCCGACCAGGACTAAATAGGGGCCTATTTTTTGAGTTTCCCTGTATTTTTATTAAAACCAATATGGACATTTTGTTTATCTTTGACAAATTGCCATTTAAAAAGCGACTTCTACTAAAAAAACAACAACTTTGCGCCACAGTTCTTTTGTTTTAAGCCAAGTCTCTTTTTAAATGGCAATTGTAAATTCTACGGTCAAACATATACAAGATATTGGTTTTCATAGAACTAGTTTTTTAGCGGCAGGCGGACAAAGTGGTGCATCTATCTTTTGCATTAAATTGCACAGGGACGCCAAAGGTAATGGGTTCCCTGGGGCATAGGTAGACAATGACGGGCTGTTTTTAAAAACACGGCCTTGTATACGGATTGGATCGGCACCCAGTGGGTTACTGCAGCGCGATCTATATTTGAATCTACAAACCCGTAGAAAAATGTAGTGAAGCGTAAAACGTTTCCTATACGGGTGTTTGTTGTTCCACCGTACTTGGTATGTTTAGTTCAATGTTTTCACGTTAGATGGCTATCTTTTGCATTGAGTTGATTCCTACTGATGGCGTTACTGGGTTTTCATTACATTTTTATTCTGAAAAATGTGTTGAAGGAATAGTCTCGCTGTACTGGGAGTCGCTACGGGTTTTGGTTTTCTGATGAGTCCTAATAAGGACGAAACAGCCTTTCATTGTCTACCTGTGTCCCAGGGAACCCATTACCTTTGGCGTCCCTGCGTACTTTAATGCAAGAGATAGATGCAACACTTTGTCCGCCTGCCGCTAAAAAAAATTCTTTCTATTTACTTATACGGATGCTAGACGCTCTACTTTATGGGTTTTAATATAATTACAGAGAAACTACCTTACAAATCACAAAACGTACACGTATTTTAGGAAATATTGCACAAAAAAATAGTACATTGTATACCTAGTAGGAAAAACTGAACTTTCCCGGACGACCGTAAAGATTGTATGTCGAGGCGCAAGCCGAGACTGGCAATACGGAGTCCGGGAATGTGGCTTTTTCTACGAGATATACATACCATTTTTCCACAAATCGAAAATTATTAAAAAGGACATAACTAAACTTATTACAAGCAACTTTGTTAAAATTTTGAAATAAATATTATTAATTTTGTTCACAAATAAAGGATACCATTAAATATTTGTGTTGTAACTATGGAAACACAGTAATATTGAATTTTCAAGCTTAACACATTTTAGTTTACAAGGAGCCGTACAGAAATAATATTTCCTTACAGTACAATAATAAATATTTCCTAAGTGTAAGGAAATATTGACTTTTTTTTTATTAGAAATGTTATCAAAAATGTCAATATTTCCGATCGATTTTCGAAAAAGTGTTTGGTTGAAAGTTAATGTATTTTTATCTCATTTTTCTTGCGAACATGTTTTACACATTTTTTATTAATATATTATAGGAAATTCCATTTAAAAAAAATTACCACCTACTGCTTACAAAAATCTTTAAAAAACGTTACTTATTTCACGTATAATGTTCGCTTTTCTTCTCCGTATACCTTCCTGAAAAACTTTTTACATCAACACCGAAACTTTTCCAGTGATAAATAGGATTTTAAAAACACACACCAACCAACATATAATTTTAAAGTTGCAAGTAGCACATGGCTGGCAACTTTTACTAACTTGTAATATGAGCTTTTTTCGTATTCCTAAGTTGGCTAGTAATATTGATTTCAAAGTTTCTGCCTAATGATTCTCAAAAGAGTTAAAAAGCACTAAAGTTAGGCGATTATGCGACACTAAGATATGGTTGGTCCATTGTTAAAACTGAATTTATTCAACAATACAATGAACTTTAGTAGTTAGTTTTAGGATTTTCTTTGGTTTATTATCGCGATTTTTTTTTCTACATGAAAATAACTTTTTTCTACACCCACATGAAAATTTGCTGTTTCCTTTACACTTTAGTGGCGGGTAAAGTAGGTTATTCCAGTTAACTGTGCGGCAAAATTTTATATCCATCCTAGTTAGGTTATGAAACTGACCAATCACAGTAGTCAATTACAGAGAAGCCAAATTTACATGTTGTAAATTCGTTTTCTGACAGTTGAGAGTAGTTAGGTTAACAATATGCTTCAAAAATATGCAAATCTGTCAGATGAAATTTGTTTTTTTTAACGTTAAATCAAAACATTTATTCCAGAGTCTATGTGTGTAGAGTACACGAAATGGTCCACAAATTGAAGGTATAATAACAAAACTAATACCAAAATATATTTCTACCAAACTATTGTTATTTTCTGCCGAACTAAAGATTTGCACACAGACGCATTTTCTTATTTCAAAGATATCTTTATTTCCACTAATTACTACAAGATTTACATAAAATGTACTATATACTTACCAAATGACCGTTTTGTTACTAACCTTGGTAATTTATTCTAAGCTAATTTAAATAATTTTGTAAAATACTTAGCATGAAGTTCGGAAGTTAAATCGTAGAAAAAGTAACTGTACAACTCGATTGGACTGTCTACATTGCGCGCGGAAGTTTGAACACTTCGCCTAGGGCCTCTTGCTTAATTTACTTCCTCGTGCGATATGGACATCATATCCACTCTTGTTGTACAAACTACTATTTCCTACGACCACCTATGAAAATGAGAAAAAAAGCACGGTTAATTTGGCTAGAAAGCGCCGTTTATCACACGCGTGTTGAAAAAAAATATTTCAACAACTTTAGTGTTGAAATACAACAAGGCACACTATTTAATTTAAACAAATGCCAATTTGACAGACAACCTGTATTTATTAAAAAGGACAAATTTTAGAAAGAAGTAATTGTAAAGTGTTTAACTTATTTATCATATATTTGTCAAGTGATTCAGAATTAAAGTGTGAAAATACGCCATCTGAAATTATAAAAAATGTTAATAATATACTGGAAAATCTATTACCAGAAAAAGAAATCCCGCTGAAGAAAATGTCATGTATTAAACAACAAATGTTTATCGGTAGCCATAGCGTAGAGAATAGAGCTCTAGCCTACAGATCGCAAGGTAACAGGTTCAAATCCCATCAGGAGCATTTGACTTTTTTTTATAAAAACATTGAATAATTTATAGAATAATTTTGAATTAAAATCTTCCTTGTTGGGTGGAATTTTTAAATTTATGTTTAATGCATCTTTCCTTGATTAAATTTAAAATTTTTCATTCTGGTTGATCTAGAAGTCAATCCAGGATTAGTTCTTTCTATGATATATGAAGTATGAAAAAATGAAAAAGTTAAACTACAAATAAAGGAAAAGCCTATTGACAAACTATGAAACCTGATATAAAGTGAAACATAATCCGAAGTATGCTAATTAAAACACTAGTATTGATTTGTTTTTTTGAACACTAGTGTTGAAATTTTTTTTTCACAAATCAAAGGTTTTTTTAATAATTCTTTGTGGTCGTAGGAAAAATAATGTACATTACTCGTGTGAAAATGATTATTCTAAAACTCTGAGAATTTCCGCACTCGGCTAACGCCTCCTGCTAATAATCTCCTCGTTTGAAAAGTATCACTTGTTATGTAAAATACTATCACACACCCACCCACAGAGATACCACCTTTCCATTGTGGTCAAAAAACAAAAAGTAGATAAAACCTTTCGACTTCTATTTGATGTTTATTCTTTCCCTCTTACCAAACGATCTGCAGTGATTTAAGGCACCCCTACACGCATACGTCATTTCTCGCGATGAGTTGTAATCCTACTTATGCTGTGGAATTTTCAAAGGTGCAGGATGCTGTTTAAAATACGTCTTTTCGGCTTTATTTAGAGCTCAGCGAAAAGAGAAGAGCTGCAAATTTATAAGACCTCTTTTTACGATGTTTACCGAGGGATTATTTTCTCTTAATGAGGCGGATTGTTGTGTGCTTTTATTTGATTTACTGGTAGATGTAGACAACATTTTAGTTTGTGTCCTAAGGCCTAAGGTATTTTAAAAGTTAAAATTAATTAGAAAGAGTATTCTTTCAATTGTCGTCAGTGGGATGGTACTTTATTTTGTAGTAAACAACTTATCTTCTATATTTCATTTTCTTTTTAATCGATCGTCTTAAGCCTAGTTCTCAGAACTTCGTTCTGTCGCTGGCGACACGTGATGTAACCAATAGAAAATGAGTATTGGAGTCACATGTCAAAATACTCATTTTCTATTAGTCACAACACGTGTCGCCAGCGACAGAACGAAGTTCTGAGAACTAGGCTTTAATGGTTAGTTCAAGATCCCCTAAAATTAGTGTACATGCATCGGCAATGACTAGCGCTGACCTATCATTGCTCTGTGCTACCTAGTTTTTGAAACAATGCCGACCTAAAAACAGTTGATATTATATTTTTTTAATAAACGATTTGCGTTGTTTTTTCTTAAACAAGGATTTTTTATTTATTTTTATTCATGACGATAAATATTTCTGACACCCTTGAACACTTTCACAGGCACGATGCATATAAAGATAGTTTCTAATTTACAAAATGATATTTCGGTTTTCAGATATCATCATAGAGTGTGAAAATACGCCATCTGAAATTATAAAAAATGTTAACTGGAATATCAGATTTCCAGAAAAAACATATCGCGCTGAAGAAAATGTCATGTATTAAACAACAAATGTTTATCGATAGCGATAGCGTAGAAATCGCAAGATCACAGGTTCAAATCCCATGAGGAGTTTTTGACTTTTTTTTATAAAAACATTCAATAATTTATAGAATTATTATGAATTGAAATCTTCCTTGTTGGGTGGATTTTTTAAATTTCTGTTTAATGCATCTTTCCTTGATTAAATTAAAAAATTTTAATTCTGGTTGATCTAGAAGTCGTTCCAGGATCAGTTCTTCCTATAATATAATATAAAATAGGAAAAAATGCTAAAGTTAAACTATAAATAGAGGAAAAACTTATTGACAAACTATGAAACCAGATATTAAGTGGAACATAATCCTAAACATGCTAATTTCAACACTAGTGTTGATATGTTTTTTTCAACACTAGTGTTGAAATATTTTTGTCACAAATCAAAGGCTTTTTAAATAATTATTTGTGGCCGTAGGAAAAATATTGTACATTACTCGTGTCAAAGTGATTATTCTAATCACTTTCAACACTTGCTATGTAATATACCGGGTCCGCCAACGAAGCGGGGACGGAAATTTAAATCATTAGCGAGGAACTTATCAAAATTACTAAAGCAGCATAAGGTATGGACTTAAAAGCGGCATATTTTAAAAATATTTTACATTATACAGGGTGGCTCAAAAAAGTGTGGCGGACTAAACTTGCATTTTTTTAAATGGAACACCCTACATATTATATTATTTTCTAATTCCCTAACAATTCCACGTATATTTTGTATAAAATGTCATATGTCTAAATTCAATTGTTTTTGAGTAATTGACGTTTAAAATATGGCATTTTTTGACTTTGACAGACTGTAACATTGGAACGGTTCATCTTAGAGAAAAATGGTTTTCACCTCCCTATCTTAGTTTTTTATTCTCTATCCAAGGAAACCAACTTCCGATTTACTATGTTAAACCGTTAAAACCGTTTTTTTGGTTTAACATGGTAAATCGGAGGTTGGTTTCTTTGGATAGAGAATGAAAAACTAAGATAGGGAGGTGAAAACCATTTTTCTCTAAGATGAACCAATGTTACAGCCTGTCAAAGTCAAAAAATGCCATATTTTAAACGTCAATTACTCAAAAACAATTGAATTTAGACATGACATTTTATACAAAATATACGTGGAATTGTATAGGGAATTAGAAAATAATATAATATATATTTAAAAAAATGCAAGTTTAGTCCGCCACACTTTTTTGAGCCACCCTGTATAATGTAAAATATTTTTAAAATATGCTGCTTTTAAATCGATACCGTATGCTGGTTTAGTATTTTTGATAAGCTCCTCGATAATGATTTAATCTTCCATTCCCGCCACGTTGGCGGACCCGGTATTATTTCTGTAGTATGTTTCCATAACAGGATTTATGGTTTTAAATACAATAAGTCAATTTCATAACACCCTGTATTTAAAAAAAATAATATGATCAATGATGACTTTTGTTTTATTGACAACATTTTTCTAGTATTCCTCGTAAATGTTTGATGATTTTAAAATAAAACAAATAAACTAGCCAAATTGCCTGTTCCTTTGTTTAGAAACAATACCGCAATTGTTACATTTATAGAACCGCTTTTATTTTGAAGTCAGAGGTCAAAAATATTTGATGTCCCGCTTAATTAAAAATGAGACGACAATAAAATAGAACTTTCGGTTCCAAATATATATTTCATACAGGATTTTATGGGTCTAAGTGGTCATAAATCTGTGTCAAAATGTAACATAATTAACTGAAGAATTTTGCGAGATATGACTGTAAGTTGGCTTACTCGTAAGCGCTAGATATCCACCTAATGCGTATAGAATTGTAGACACTTGAAAATAAGAGATTAAAACAAAAAGCTGTCTGAAATTAATTTGGATAATGTTTACATAATATGCAATTTTTCATAATGTACCTATAGTCTATTTCAGAAAGGCGTAGAGTTATACAATGGGAAATTCCGTGCAGTTCGGCTCAATTTCGGTGTCGGCCATAGGCATAGGTACATTTTGTGCATTAAATTATCTATTATATCTAACCAAAGAAAAAAATAAAGATAATTTGATAAAGAAGGAACTATTAGCTATAGCAAATTTACACAAACATCGTTTTATGAAATATGCCGTGGAAGATATAGCTGAAAAACATAGTGTAACTGTGCTGCGCACACCGCCATATTATTGCGTACTATATCCCATAGAACTTATATGGGCGCAAGTGAAAGGATTTGTAGCAAGACACAACACGACTTTCAAAATGATAGGCGTTAAGCAACTGTTTGATCAAGCCATTAAGGAAATGGCACCAGAGAACTGGCGAAAAGCAGTCCATCATGTCATTAAAGAAGAGAAGAAAATGTGGGTTCTTGACCACCTGTTCGATCGAACCGTCGACCCGTTAATTATAACGTCAAGAGATGACAGTCCCTCAGATGACGAAGAATATTATGATTTTTATAATTTAATTTCTGTAGGTATAATGTATATTTTTCTATAATGTTTAATAAAAAATAAGTGTACCGAATACCATACATACATAATGCACGCCTTTGTCACACCATTTTCAGTGTTTGTGAATGGATAACAATAGGCAAAACTTATAAATTGACCCAAGCCCGGGTGTACTATCTGCACACTATAAAAGTGGCTTAAATGTTCGTTGGGTCACTCTGTAGTCAATTTGCATAACTAATGAGCTTTTATGACTCTACACCTTTTTAAAATAGACTATAATAATTATCTTGGGGACCAAATCGTGATGCTACACGCAGCAAACTGGCTTTATTATAACTGATTGTAATTTATTTTTAGTATTTTGTATAACATTTATCATAAAATACAAAATCACATTTTAATAAATGGTAACGTAAAATTATATTAACTACTACTACTACTAAAGTAATACTCTGTATAGTAATTTTATATATTTTATTAACATATTTATATAATAAGCAGCACTGCCACAGGAAAATTAATATATTTTATTGTAAAAAGTAAGTAAGTTCTATTTATAATAGAACACGATATTTTACAAACAATTTCACGTATGTACTCTTTATTACACCGCTTAATACGTTTCGCCTACGTTTAAAGCATCGGCGACGGGTCGTTACTCGTCAGTCTATAAGCAGACTTGGAAGTGTATTAACTCGACCCGTAAGGGTTTTTCCTTAAAAGTAAATCACCAGTGGCGATGGACATAATACTTTATCAAGAACAATGATTATGTGCAAGATGTACACGTTGATCAACCTTGTATGCTCCAACATAATTTTAAAATATTTAACGATCTCTTTAATTTTTTTATTTAACGTTTTTATCTAGTTGTTAAAATACTTAAATGAAAAAATGTACTTTACTCTATCGTTGACCTGTATAATATCGAAATAGCACATTTTATAATAAATTATAATAAAATCACTTAATTGCAGATAATAAACTTTAAGAAACGATATAATATCATATAAGAAATTAATTAATAATAAAAATATTTTATATTTTTTACAATAAAAACTAGTAAATCTTACATTAAAATCTAGTAAATTTTACAATAAAGTCTAGTAAACCTTACAATAAATTTTGTAAATTTTACAGTAAAATCTAGTAAATCTTACATTAAAATCTAGTAAATATAACAGTAAAATCTCATTAAAGCAATTCTCTATTTTAGATCCTGTTGTACAATTACGGCTTAAGCTTAGTTCAGCGTTGAACTAAACTTAAAGTTCATTTGTACAACCCCAACAGAAATTTAAAGCTTGGTTAAACGCTGACCTAAGCTTAAGCCGTGGTTTTACAACTGGGCCTTAGATTTATATTATATTTGTTTATACAAAATTTAGAGATTAAAATGTTTTTTATTATACACAAATCAACGATTTATTACTTTTCAAATTATTTGATATAACTAAGTAGCTTTATTATAAAGCAATCTTTTCTATTTGGTTTTGATAATTTATTAATTAGGTAATTAGAATACAGTGTAATATTTAAAAAATATTGCTTTGCCAACTGAAGAATCAGAAAGAGCCGCGGATTGCGCCAATTTTTCCCTGATGATCAGTTGGAGAATTCAAAAATGACCTTATAATGCCGAATCCTTCATTTACAGTTTTGCCAGAGTGAGTTTATAATTGATCTCTGGTCGAGCGACAAGCACATATTAATTACCAGAACGGCAGCAAATTTAAGCTTTTCCTTGTTATGAGTAGAACTATGATAAACTGAATTACAAGTCAAAATTTACCTCTAAAGATCTAAGTTGAGAAGAGAAAAATGATCATCGTAAACAGGAATGAATGAACCAAGCTGGCTCATAAATCAAATATTCATTTTGTTTCTGTCTCTTTTATAGGACATCATTAAAAATTTTACGGTTGAAAGTGTTATGTCAGTAATTTCAAGAAATGCAAAGTAGGAAGTAAAAATTAATAATATTTCACGGTCTCGATAATAAAAAGACTCAACATATTGATAATTATTGTTGAAATTTATACAAGGTGTCCAGAAATTCCGATCGTATATTTCAAGAGAATAATCTAAATAGGAAAACATGAAAAAAAGTGAATATGAATGTAGGCACTTAAATATCTTATAAAGGAAGCTAAAAAAATAATATTAGTTCTTGTGCTAAGACAAAGATGTACATTGGTACTTTGGGCTTTGGAGAATGATAGAAGAGTTATGGACTTGCATTGTCTTTATTTGTTTTTAAATCACAATGTTTCAACGAAGATAGATTCTTTAGCCAAGTTAACGGACTACCGATGGGCTCATCTCTGCCTCGCCAATAATCGCCAACATTTACATGGAATGGTTTGAATCCGAAGGCAATAGAACAAGAGGAAACCAAAAATGTGACTGAAGTATGTGGATGATCCCTTCATTATTTGGAATGGAAACAATGACGAACTTAGTAATTCCTACATCAGTAGTTTTACACCGACAATCAAATTCACAACTCACAATAGATAGATAATATCCGCTTTTATTTGAGTCACGGCCTACCAAAAAAAAATAATGCTTTTTTTGCATTTTCAAATTAAATTCAAAATTTTGACAAAACAGTAGATTTTTGGACATGAGTTATAATTGCCAATATAGAGGGAATAAAATACTTATTAACATGACCCATTAATATACAGAGTATTCCATTTAAAAAAATGAAGATTTGATACTTTAATTATAGCAATATTGGCACCTCCGTAAAAATTACCCTGTATAAATTATGGTCAGATTTTTTTAATAGGTTTATTCTACCATCCCCCGGGTATCCAAAACCGTAACCATATTTTAGAAAATTTAAATCAGCTATTTTTTTTAAGGAGTTTTAAGATGGGTGGTTTTTCTTGGATTTTTTAGTAAATTATAAATAGCATGGCAACGCCGCAACGAACATCAAATTAAAATATTCCAGTATATGCTGAATTTCATGCGGAATTTAATTTCTTAAAAAAAAATTGGGGTAACCAATTAAAAAACTTACCATTTTGCTTTTCTGCTTTTTTGGGTCACCCTGTGTATCTGAAAATATTTTTAAAATATGCATCTCAACGGATCATATAGCTTTTATGTGTAATATTTGTCACTATTTTTGTTGACAACTGATTTATTGGACTTCGTCGCACTAATGGGCCACCCTGTATGTGGGGGGGGGGGGGGGGGGGGTATGAGGCGGAAAATGCGTTAGAAAGTACAAATATACTGCATTTTTTTTTTCCAGTGATAAAATAGTTCTAGTAGTAAATGTGGAACACCCCGACAGCCTTGCCAAACTCGTCCAACACTCGACAGGCGCGCTAAATTCGGCATGTTCAATTCAACCTTGCCAAGAAAGTAGCACGGAATGTTATAAGCCATAACTACGAGCTCTAAAATCTAAATGCGAGTAACTGACAGGGATAGGGATATAAGGGGCTAGGCAGCTGCTCTCAGGTCACTCGCATTCTAGCGTCGTTACCTAAATGCGCACGATTGTAAATGACAGCCAGACGTGTATTTTCTATGAAATTATAGTGTTATTTATCATGTGACAAATTTTCAAATCTGGGAAAATAAGAGCAAAAATTTTGTTATCACGATTTTCAAGATGCCACCAGACTCATTTGCCAATTTCGTAAATCAGCTAAACTTACTTTTGATTATAGTTGATGATCGTACCAAATGATACGATAAATTTCAAGCATGGGAGAATAAGGGTTACGGATTCCAAAAATCGGTCAAATTTTTGCATCGGTAAATTTTTACCCATACAGACTTTCCTCCACTTGGGATGTGCCAGACTGTTAATTCCGTTAATAAAATTACTCACTTTAATTAATGTCAAATATTTATGACTGGGAAAATAAGTGGTATTGACTTTTTTTTTATCTCGTGCACCCATCCGAAAATTTTAGCCAGACTCACAAATTGTCGTTTTGTGTCACCATCCGAGCAGACTATTTGATATTCACCGACTGGGAAAATAAGTACAAACAAATATTCACTGCCTCCTGGACTAGATATACACAGAGAGAAAAAAGTTGCTTGTGTATATTAAATGGGGTTTTTAAATTTTAATAAAAATTATATAATTCCAAACAGAAAATATTAATTCAAATAAAGAAACCACGCTTGACACAAATTTTCATTATTTTTTTGCTTAATTAATGTAATCAAAATATTCAATTGGGAGATATAATCTAACAATAATAAAATTATTGTTTCTACAACAAAAGCTTTACTAAATAAATAAAAAATCTAGATAATTAAATATTTTATTATATAAATAAAAGTGCACTCATAATAATGTAAAAAGTCTGCCAATAAGTACGAAATAATTCTGTGAATAACAAAAAAAAAAATTAAATATAAAGGTAGTTATGTAATTCTAAAAATTAAACTTAACTTGTGACAATTAATTATTCTTCCTAGAATTAATATATCGTTGGCACTATGACGCAAGACCAGCTTCTTTCTGCCTCCATCGTGCGCGTCCCGAGCAGCGCGAGCTCCAACGTACTCTTGTTCAGATTCCACTACCGAGCAGACGACTGCGTGTTACCTATTGGCTTCTTAAATTAATTATTTTGTGTCCAGTCCTATTGCCCAACATGAACAAATTACTTCTTGAGTGGGGTCTGGAGAAGTTGATTCCAGTTTTTGGTGGTGTTGGTGATCCAGAGACATGCAATTAAAGTGTAAAAATACAAAAACGCAAAACTAATGGATAAAAATGTTGTATTTTTTGTTTAATCCGAAAAAAATCGAAAAAAAAAACAGTGGTGAATATTATTTTGTAAATAATTTTCGCTAAGGTGGTCCCCGGCATACCACTGAACTTAATAATTTTAGAGCTAAATTAGGCCCTTATCACTACCCAACCGATTTTTAATAAAATCGGATTTGTTCGGATTCTACGATTTTTTTAAAACAGTTTGGTATCCTGTATCTTAAAAATCACGCATAAAACATGATACTTTTTCTTAAAATCTACTGTTTTGGAATAAAATTAATTTATTTTCATAACTGTATTAAAATTGTAAATAGCATATAAAATTCTTTACTGAATTAAGGTTTACTTATTACAATTAAGCCAATATATTTTTATTAAGCAGCATTAATTACATATATCGTAATTTTATACTGAATCAATTAAACTATATTTGAAATAATTAAATCTTATTTTTCTGTATCGTTATAATCTTACTTATAGTAAATATAATTGATTTCAGTTAATTAAATGTATCAATTAAATTATTGAATTCGCCGAATTAGATATTTAATTGCCCCATACGAATTATATAATTTAACTAACGGAAATAATTTTTACTTGTATAAATTAATTCTTTCTCTCTGTGTACGCAGATTAAGAAAATACCCACAAATATTTATAGAACACCAAGAGAAATTAAAGATCAAACGAATTGACCTTTTATAAAACATATTAAAAACCTATTTGCATGATAAAAGTAGAATTTCGGATTGTCCATTAATCATCGTTGTACTTTTATTTTAACTATAATGTCTTTGCTCGTCTGTTAAATATTTTACTGCTTCAATAAAGCTCATCGAACTACTTACAAATATGTACACACTACATAGCATTGGCGTCCGAATGGGGGGAATTGCTCTCCTCTAGCTGGTCAAAACATCATTTCTTACAAAAAAACCGTTGTAGTGTCCACATTTTCTACTTTAATTTTATTCCTATTTCACTTGATATTATTATCAAAACTTTTCCAAAAATTTTCGCCCCGCTAGCTCTAAATAATAAGCTATGATAACTTTAAAATAAGTTCTAACTGTTTTTGGTAATATTTTTATCTGGGGTGATGTAATACATTTTTTGTAAATAGATTTTTCTACTTCTCTAAACATTGTTTTACGTACAGTTCACTCTATAAGTAAATGTATTCTTACGCACGACTGTGCGTAAAGAATAAAAACGCACAACCGTGCGTTGTGATGCCTAATATAACAATCAAGTTAGCCTTGAACCACTCAAATCGTGACATTTATATTGCATTTTGAATATTTGACAGTGATACTGTCATTATTTGAGATTTGGAGTTCAAATCTATACTTTATAAATCATAAACCGATCTTTAATTTATTAGTAAGAGTCGTAGAACAAGTATTGTTCGTATTTAGTGTTGTAAAGCACTTACGCACTCATGTAATTATCGCACTCGCCGCTCGTTCGCAATTTTTCCATTCGTGCGTAATATGCTTTTGACCACACTTAACACGTAATATACTATTTTCTACTCCCACATGGAAATTTGCTGTTTCCTTTACACTTAAGTGGCGAGAAAAGTAGGCTATTCCGGTTAACTGTGTGGAAAAATCTCATATCCATCCTAGATAGGTTGACCAATCACAATGGTCAATTACAAAGAAACCAAATTTACATGTTACAATAGGTGTTACAACCTTTAAAAATAAAATTTCCCATTTTTATAGAAAAATTTCACGAATGCAAACAATAAGTACTAAAAAAGCCTTTTATTAGCAGATCACAACCACAAGTGATCCTAAAGAATATTCTACAAATATAACACTGTGCGTAAAAATTTCCCTTTGGAGACAGCTCCGACCCATCATTCCTCTGTGCTTTGTTCTCACGAACCCGGAAATTTTCCATTAGTTGACAACACTGTTATGAAAATTACATTTCTTTGTGGTGTTCATAAAAATACTGACCAATCACAGTATATTATATTTACTGAGGCTCGGCCTTTTTTTTCAAGACACTAAATTATATAATTTAAATGCAAATGGTACAATTTGTAATTATTTTGTTCAATATAATAAAATCTAGACGCATTTATAATAGATTTATCAATAATGCAACCGGCTGAATGTGCATAAAAAATTAATTTCATGTAGCATCATTTATCAGTTGGTTTTCCCATAATTAGCTCAAGGTCTCGATAGTCGAGAGAGTTAGGGCGTTGTACTATGGATCCAAAGGTCGTGAGTTCGAGCCTGGCAACAGGAAAACTTTTTTTTACATTTTTTAGCATAAGGTTTGTAAGTTTGGTCGTAGAAAAAATAGACTGTTCAACTCGAGTAGTTTGTCCATATTGCCCTCGGAAGTTTGAGCACTCCGCCTACGGCGTCGTGCTCAATTTACTTCCTCGTGCAATATGGACATCATAATATAATATTATCCACTCTTGTTGTACAAACTACTATTACCCAATTACCTTTTATTTTTATATCTAACTAATTTTTATAGTTTTTATTACTTTTGTTAAAATAATTCGCCTCCAGCGATATTTCACTTATTTTTTGGTGTTTTTTAAAATTAATAGATATTACAAATTTTACAAATAGAAATATTTTAAACTACATACATAAATAAAATGTTATGCATTTTTTAAACAATTTTTCTCTACGCATGCCCCCTTTTAAGCAATACATTTTCAATAAAAAATGCCCCCCCCCCCCCCGGACGGTTGGCTTGACAAAATGACAAAATATTGCCATTTAATTTTAAATATGATAAAAAATTTAAACCCGTCTAATTCTTTCGTCAAATTAAAACTTATATGGTATACCTTTGAGCCACTAATCTGCTTATTGTTAAGGACCACTGATAGTGTGTCAGTGACAATTATTTTTAACGGTGTAGTGGTCAGTGGCTGATTACTGAGCCTTACAAAATGGATGTTGTGTTTCCTTTTAGCCTTGAAAACTGAAGGGTCAGTATTTTTTTAAAAGTCACTTTTAAGAGTAGGAAGCTTTTAAGAGCCGGGATACGCTCTTTTTTCAGATGTCACTTTTTTTTTAGTCCCCCTTCCCCTCAGCCAAATCCTGGATACTCCACTGAGTCGGTGACCCGTGTTTACCTGTTCTTAGTTAAGAAATAAAAATTAAACCTACCTTCTCATAAGTTCAAGACTGGCACAACCATAATAAAAACAATGGTTATAAATCCAATCTTCGATTAAAATTTTTACCGCAATTCACAGCACTAAAATATTTTAATTAATTTCGCCGCTTCCCGCCTCGGTTAACTACCAACTCTCTCGACAGTAATGATCATCGAGATACAAGGATAAATAAACAAGGAGGTACTATTGCCATTTAATTTCGTCTGTGAAAAACGGTACTAAGGGGCGGGGCTAAGTGTCATACCAATATGACCGATTCATAAGGGCGTTTGTACTCATTAATTTGATTGGTGAAAAATTGAGAATATAGTATTGTAATTAAATATTATTCCATTGCAAAGGCGCACAATGGGATGAGAAATTATTTTATTTAGAAGTTGCAAATTTTTGTTACATTTTTTTATGAACCATGTGACTTGTCAGAACAAGACGAGTTGTGGCATAGTGGCCCGGTTGCCCAAATTTTTTAATAATTTATAAATATTGCAAGTTCGATTGTAAGTAAATAATGCCTGCCAATGTCATTTATGTCACCGGCAATGTTGCTGGTTAGTTAATTCTGATTACAAATCTTTGTGGAACCCAACATACAAGTTGTGTTTATTTTGCACATAGAAAATAATGACCTGTATCAATAAAATGGTGGAATTGAAGTTAAATGGCTTGTCCTAAAAAGTCCAAAGGTGCTTTTAACTTAATTGTAGATGTATTGTTTTTAATTTTTCTTTTGTTATTTAATAATAATTGAAATAAAATTGCAACTAAACAAGCCATAGATAACAATTTGAACGAAGTTTATAAATACGGACCTGCCCTTTATTTATACTAACATATGAAACGTAATTTTCGCCGTTTTCTTCTTATCCACAGCATTTCTGCTGGAACAACTTCGCACAGCATAAAAAATAATTAATATCTAGGTACGTAATATACTATTTTGCTGGAGATTTTCTCAGTGTGGTCGTTAAAAAAAAAGTATGAAGATTTCTCTAGAACACCCATGAAGTCACCAGTTTTACAATTAAAATACAATAAGTTTCTTAACACCCCGTATCGAGATATGTCATAAAAATATATAAAATTACGTACCTTGCAAATGATACAGATGCAAAACAATAACATGAATGAAATTTTCTTGGTTGTAAATCAAAATTTAATTTGCTTTCTTGTCTATTTTCTAAGTAGGGCGACATTAAAAAGTTTACAACTTTGAGTGTGAGGTAATTGGAAGAAAATGCGGTGTGTAGTAAACAAAATTTGATGTCATGTGTCTTCGGTTATAAAACGCAACAATAAAATGATGGAAAACTGTAAAACTTCCATTAATATCTTAAAAGAGGAGACTTGCAATATAGGAAAATAGATCACATTCTGTGAAACTAAAAATAAGTAGGTATTGATGCCATCTGGATAGACAAAAAGTTTGTCATATTTTATTTTAGTTTTTATCTACACAGTAACTCCACTGAAACCAATGCATGCGGGGCTGCAGAAAAAGGAGCGAAACAATTGCGGGCCATTAATCTACAGCGGGATAAGCAACTCCCCATGTACTATATTGTATCTACTTTCATTTAGTAATATGAATTTTACAGTTCTGTAAATCTTTTTGTAAGGGCATCTATTACAGCACTAGTGCGGTTTTATTAAAATTTTGCTGTTAAATAAAACCACACTTTTTAGGAGAATGATTTATTATTAACAATTATAAAATTAATTACCAATTATTAATTAAAATATAACACTTAAAGTTTATTATAAACATTAATACCTAATACACTTTTTAGTTAGAAATTTGTATACCAGAAGTGGATGTGATGGAGCCCTTTGCGTTCGAATTTCCAATCATTTGACCCCATGATCTTCTTTGCTTCTTGTTTCTTATTTTCTAAAGAATTCTCAACATAGCCTTCTGCCGTAGAAAAGGATTTCCAGCCCCCATGACGCTTTAACATCTGCATATCTGCATCACTATCAACTAGAATGGTGGCTGAGGACCTCCTAAAACAATGTTCACTGTATCCTTAGGGATTATTCAATCCAAGTTTTGTTTCAATCTTTTTTGGTATACTTCCAAAACTATTATTTCCGACAGGCTGGGAGGTGCATTTTCAATTTCCATAGAATACAAAAAACCGCCTGTAAGTTGCATTAAGAGGACGAAGTTTAGCATACTTTCGAAAAATACCTAAACAGTTGACACCTGTTACATTTTTTCTGTTATAACTATTTCTCGCATAATTTTGGTTTTCGAGAATGGAATCACAATTTTTATCACAAAACATTAACTTAGCTAGTTCTTCGCGCCGACAAGCCCCAAAAATGCCGATTATCATAACAACCTTCATAAGTAAATATGTTTCATCATCTGCAGTACTAAGAAACTTACATACGTCTTCCTTTGTGAAAACTTTGGACTTTTTGGCCTTGTAACCCTCTGAACTTCTTTTTAAAAATGCGATTAGTTGAGAAAATCTACGGCATCGTATATCTATTTATTCCCTTCTGGTTTTGATTGTTCACGTGTTAAATAAGTGCAGTATTGTTGAAAAAATATACTGTCCAATTCGAGTGGATTGTCCATATTGCGTCTACGGCGTCGTGCTCAATTTAATTCCTCGTGCGATATAGATGTCAAATCCACTCTTGTTGTACAAACTACTATTTTTTATGCTTTATTTCTTTTATTTTTATCTCTGCAACAACAACCGATAGAGACGCAATACGCTTAAAACCCAAAGCAAAAATTTTTTTGGTTGGTGGGGATATTTAGTTTCCATTGTGGATGGTTAGGTGGATATTTTTCTCATAATATACGATGTCGTACTCCAATCAAGTTTAAGTACTGCAAAGGTTATTATCTAATAATCCAAAATTAATTCATAAACAGTGCATTGCATTTATAAATTGTCATTGAATTAAAACCCAACACTGACAGATATAATAGCGGTAACTTGTGTGACTCATTTCTCGAGGTAGACTTGGTTCAATGGCCTTTTCGGCCACCACGATAAGAATATTCATTATCACCTTGTCCTTGTTTAACTTGTACTACTTGTTGCTACACCTACGCAATTGTCTTTTTCTTATTTATTTTTCTTTGGTTCTTGATGTTCTCATAACGCGATTTCTATTGTGAGAAATATGGGTCTATTTTCGTTTAGTTTTTGACTTTGCGTGGGTTCTACGAGCAATTTATGGTCCAGTATATGTACATATAGAGAAAAATGGTGTAGGTTTTTCTTTATAAGTATATACTTGAACTAATTGTTGGTCGTCGAATAAAAATATTACTAATATGTTGTAATTTAGACATCATTTGATAAACTTTATTGGGTTTTTGCCTTACGTCGCTATTGTGGAGGAAAATTAAATTAGGCAGTCCAACGATGTGTCAACAATTACGACTGTGAGCAAATACTTCTATGTTCAGTTGCATATGTAGGGGGGGGGGGGGGGGGGGGGGACTGGAATTAATCGTTTAATATTGTCGGTAAAAAATATTTTAGTACTTGCTTTATTCTTTAATATAACCAGTGGCGACGGCTGGAGGGGGGGGGGGCACTAACTAGCCCACTCTGAAATTAAGGGTGAACATCCAATTGTGCGTAGGGATTTAATTTATTAGTAACTTTAGTTGTTATTGGGTCATCGGAAAGAAGACTTGGGAAGGGAGAGCCTTTTTTTAGTCACTTTTGATCGGGAAGAGCTTTGGGGAAGAAAGAGACTTTAATGAGAAGCTTCGATCGGGGAGAAGTTTTGTGGCGCTGCTACTGAATAGAACAAAACAAATGGATTTTCTTAAAATATAACGTGTAATTTGGCTGTCTTTAAAATGTTGCAAATTTTAAAAAGTCCCCCCAGCCCTTCCCAAATGGCGTCACTGGCGAACAAACCTAATATTTCTAATATAGGAATCTAAGCGGCCCCTCAGAAAAAATTTTAAATCCGACGCTGCAAGCCTATTGCTAAAACACCCTTGCCTCTCTTGCATTTTATAAAAAATAATGACGTGAGGCTCGATTCGACGAAGTATCAGTATCATATGTAAAGAAACCCTAGAAACAAATGTAATAATAAAATACTCGTAACCTTTTCAATATTACATTAGATTCATGCAACAATCGTACACTGGTGACTCATAACTTGTGATTGAGTGCATTAATAATATCTTTCTTTCTTTTGACAAGCTGAAATGCGAGTTGCATGCCCGTTTCAAATGTCAAGCGGTGCACTATGAGATGACCGAAATTTAAAATACGAATAGGTACACTTTTCTCGTGTTTCATATTTTACTTAGTCGTGTGTGTTTCGTAGAAGTTAGAAAGTGATAACATTTTCAGGCAAGACAACTGCATGACAAAAAAAAACTTTATGAACATTTGATTATCTTAGAACATAATTCAATGTTCTTTAAATTACAATTTTATTGATCTAATGATTTTGTTCTTATACTTATTCTGAAAGCAATATAGTCATTGTATATGTAAATTAAAGACAACGTTTATCCGGAAATATTATCCCACTCCTAAATGTCTTAAGGCCTTTTTACATTAGGTGCAATTTCAAGCGAAATTGCTTGAAAGCATGCGTTTTAACGACGTTTTAATCAGCTGATGTAGTTTTTAAATGGAAAAACTTGCATCAGCTGATTAAAACGTCATCAAAGCGCATGCTTTCAGGAAATTTTTCTTGAAATTACACCTAATGTAAAAAGACCTTTAAAAGGCTGCAATTTGATGTTTACGGGTTAAGGTTACAACCTGAAATTAGGGAATACCCGAAAATCGTAAATTGTATAAATTTTTTTTCCTTCCGAGAGCCTGTACTCTGTCCATATGTTTAATTCTTTACACCCACTCGGTGATCCCAGTTCCTTGCACTAGTTTGTGTAGGTCAACTGGGAAAAGGGTCAGGATGTCCTCTGGTTCCAGTTTTGGTTTTCCGAGTATTCGTTGCCTCTTCCGATCTAATGACTCGCAATGGAGAACTATGTGCTGCACAGTTTCCCTGACTTTTCCGTATATTTTGCATTTAAGGTCTCCATTGTCCAGTTGCATTCTGTGCAGATGATTCTTGACAGCCATGTGTCCTCTCAGAATTCCTGTAATAGTTATCAGCTGATTCCTGTTTATTTGAAGCAGCTGGTGTAATCTCTGTCTATTGTTCCAGTGGATTTTGTGTTCACTCCTGGTCTATCGCTCTATGGCTAGCGTGCACCTTGGTACCCCGAGTGCCGGTTCTGGACCAATGAATGTTTTAACTTAATAGGGGCCAAGTTTTTAAAGTCCGCTTAAACCCAAGTTTAAACCTACACTTAACATTTATTCGATTTAAACTGGACCTCGGTTCAAATTATAGAAGTTCTATTGCAGAATTTTATAAAATTGAAGTAAAAATAGTTAAAAGTGATTTACCTGGTCATAACTTAATATCATGTAACATAACATAACAAGTTATGACTAGGTTTATTACTTTTAAATTGAACTTTGCTGTCAATCTCACAATATAAATCGACCATTTCTGACATTTCTGCGATTTTAGAATTATTTTTCTCCACGACCATTACTGAATGCAATAATTCCAAAATCATTTTTGATAATAGAATGTAAAAATTCTCGCTCTTGAGTTGGAATATTTATTCTGAAACACTTGCTTTTTATGCGTGTATTTTTATTCCATAACAAGATACGGAATAAATATTCTGGAATTGATCTAAACGACATAGGTTGCCATGAATTTCGAAACTGTCAATGTCAGCAGACAAATTTTAGTGCAAGTCAAAATATGAGTGAAAAATCGGATGAATCAGATATGGAACTGGATAATACTCCACCTGAAATTACAAATATTGCGAATAGTATTTTTGGTCGTGGAGAAATTATAGTCTGCTACTCGGTTAGAATGAAAATTCGATACTCGTGGTTCCTCACGCTCGCTACGCTCGCGTTCGGAATCTTCCACTCGGGTCAAATTTTCATTCCAACCTCGTTACAGAATCTACTATTCGGTTTAAGCCCAGGTTTAAACTTAGATTTAAGAAAACTTAAAGAATATGTTTTATAAGAACTTCATTTTAATCAAAAAATTATATAATTTTTACTTTTTATTTTATGGACGAAATCTTGCTTATATCAATAACACGCTTTGGAATAAAAATAACAAAATCACGTGATATCAAGTGATAATAGTAAAAATAAATGATTATTATAATTCCTTTTCGCCCGAATGGAAAGCTTTTGTTGGAAAAACTATAGTGTCTTATATTAAACGTAGTTACGGAGTAAATCTATATTTTTAGAAAATAATAAAAGTCCTACAGGCAAGACTTCTGGTTATGGTATTTTTGTCCACACGCTTCATTTAACGAGGAAAAAATGGTATAAATATAAAATTTTTAGGTGTTTGTCTAAAACTTTAGAATCTGTCAGAAAGATGGACAATGGACTTTTCCATTATAATCAAATTCATCACCACCAGTGGCGGATCCAGGATTTTTCTGAGGGGGCGGGGGGCACTAAAAAAGTGACATCTAAAATGAAAAGAGCGTACCCTGGCTCTAAAGACCTTCCTACTCTTAAAAGTGACTTCTAAAAAAATGCTGACTCTTCATGCCATTATGCCCCCCTTAAGGCTCAAAGTAAACAAAACACCCATTTTGTAAGGTTCAGGGATCCGCCACTGAGCACTTCACTGTCAAAAATAAGTACAGTCTTTATCGTTGGCAATTTATTACTACAATACAGGGTGATTCCCAAGTTGATACTTCTTTTCAAGCTGTGTATAGAAGGCATTAAAATAACAACATTTTCAAATACATTTTTTTTAAAAACTTAAAAGTAAGCGAGATACAGAAGTAAAGAATCTAAATGCGGACCTGATCATCGAAATGTAGCCTGCTATACTTTAAGTTGTTTGTCACAACTCTTATTAGTCATGCAATTTACGGGTCGGTGGTGAGTTATGTGGCAATCCGCTGCGGTGTGTTTATCTGAAGCAAGTTAATTTTAAATTCACGCACGCGAAAATGGTAAAATTTGAAAACAATGAACTAGTAGATATGGTGCTAATTTACGGTGAGTATCTTCAAAGTGCGGCTGCTGCTTCGAGATTACACGCAGAACGCTTTCCCTTGCGGGCTCATCCTACACCAAGAAGTTTTATTATTGTTATTCAACGGGCAAGTAAGGCAGAATCGTATTTGATCCATAGTGTAATAAATGAATGTAAGTACCTTATTTTTGAGTTTTTTGAAAAAAGGTATTTGAAAAAGTTGTTTATTTTAATGCCTTTTATACACAGCTAAAAAAGAAGTATAAACTTAGGAATCACCCTGTATACTGTAAAAGTTAAACGCATGAGTCATCAGGGATGAGCATGACTCATCCAGTTATACACCTAGCTAGTCTACATAGAGCTGTAGTTCGTCTACGTTCTCTACGGAAAGCCATAACCTGTCACGTCCGGTGGCCCTGTCTTCTACATTCGAGTTGATTCCTACAGATAACGATGCGATTTTATTTTAAAGTAAGTCTTGAAAATGCGCTTTCGTTGTTCCTGGAGTTGCTACTCAGGCTATGGCTTTCCGTAGAGTCCTAATAGAGACGAAACGGCCCTCATTCTCGACCTGTGCCCTAAGGAACCCATTGTTTTGGCGTCCCTATGTAACGGAAAATATATATGCTCCACTGTGTCCGCTAACTTATTACTCTGTTTCATTATGACAACTATACTAAACTTCTACTTATAATTTTCAATATTTTTTACAATACTATAAACTTCAGTATTTATTTTCAGGGTATTCACTGGCTTATATCGTTTTCTTCGATTCGAGTCATGATTTTCTCACACCCACATAGATACCACCGTTCCATTGGTGAAAAAAAAAATCTTGCATAATTTTTTTGTAATTCGGTTAAAAAAGCGCATTTAACATGAGACATTTTATCGCTTTCGGATCCACTTAACAACATCCCTTCAATATCACAACGTTCTGTCGATAAAACATATATTTAACAAACTGTCTTTTACATCATTCAGAGAACTTTCATTAAATCTGGATTTATCTAATCAGGGGCAAGTTGACAAGAACAAATTAACGGGGAAATACACACAATTAGTATATCTCCTTATGTAATCATATTGAAAGAATCTGAAAACAATGTCATTAATGATAATTAAATTGTCGTCAACGAAAAAGAAATGATTACAAGGACCTCAATAATTTTACTTAATAGACTTGAATCTTATATCTGGCCACGAACACCCTTAACAGACTTATTTCCTTCAACGGCAGTAGAGTTTTGAACTTGGATTGTTTTTATTTGTTTTGATCACAACGTTTTAACTGTTTTGTATCTCCAGTCGTCTTCAGGTAAATACTAAATAAGTACAGTAACTACAGCTCTATTTATGCTAGCTAGATACACTGGAGCATAACTGCGATGGGTGCAGTCATGCATTCATTTCGTATGCGCTATTTTAAGTTTACAGCTACTTAACAAAGGTTTCCAGATATTTCTTATATTTAATGAGGGCTTACTAAAATAATCTGAGTTCTGGTGTATGGTAGCAGCTTCCTTGAAATCAGATTCCCTGCGAGTGTGTCCGATCTTACATTGGTGGGACTCTGAGGCCACTTAAAACTAGGATCAAGGAACACAGAAACAACCCGCCTAAAGGAGAAACTGAAAAATCAGTGGCAGCTGACCATGCCTGGACACACGGTCAGTACATCAAGTGGACAGAAGCTCAAATCCTGCAAAAAAACACACTGGAGGAAGAGGAAGTTCAATGAAGCTGGTACGTACCATACACCAGAACCCAGATTGTATTAGTAAGCCTTCATTGCAAGTTATGCTTCAGTGCAATAAGGCAACAGGTGTGCTTTTGTAGTGCGTAATTAAACTCTTCACTGACTCAAAAACTGAATCGTATTATCTTTACCAATACGGGAAAGCTCTCTTTCCCTTCGAAAATTGGACACCCTGTACAAGAAGCAATCGAAAAGTTTTATTTCTAACAATAAAAGAACGACGTTTAATTCTTCGACATAAACTCTCGTACTTCAACTCACCGTTCTTGCGTCACCTTGCGTATAACCTTTTAAAATAGGTAAATAAGTGCTAAGTGCTCTTAAAGAATTCCAGTTTCATATCATTTTTGTGTAATGGTTGTACATCAATTTTAAATAATTAGGACGTCATTTAAAAGGGTTAACATTAATTATTGACGAATGTAATTTTTAGTAGTGACCTTGACTGCGTGGAGTTTGACTTTGTTTTATATCAATGATCGGAGTCAATAAACAGCATAAGTTGTTTTTTAAACTCTTGAAATTTTAAAAATCTTAACAAGAACTAAATAATAAAAATATAAAAAAACTATTTTTGTTTCAGGTATGAAAACATAGAAAGCAAATAGAGAAAAAGCAAAAAAGGACTTGAAGTGGACATAATCATGGCCATTAAGTCTAGCAGCCCAAATAACAATGTGAAGTACTAAAGACTGGGTAAAATTTAATCGTAAAGGGTTTAGATTTTAATATAGTGGTGCCAACCAACGACGATTAGGCACTTTTGAGAATCAATCAATTATATTTAAGCGTTTTACTCTCAAAGCATATGATAATCGTGTAAAATAAATTGTTATTTGCTTCTTTCGTAGTATCTACAGGGTGGTTGATCAGTGCGAGGAAGTCCAATATCTCCGTTGTTCCTAAAAATATCGAAATTTATTTAATACAAAGGTTTTAGGATAAATAACAGCGCACATTTTAAAAATATTTTTGTATATACAGGAAGCTCCAAAAAAGCGGGACGTCATAGGTATAAGTAATTTTTTTTAAATAGTACCCCCCATTTCTTTTTGTCTCATCGAATTCGGCATAAAATTTTACATAAGATACGCTATTTTATTTTGGTGATTTAGATGACGTTGCCAGATTATTCAATTTTTCCTAAAATTTTCTCGAAAAACATCATATTAAAAAAATGATTTTAAAATATTACTAATTTAAACTAAAAAACAAATTTTTATATTTTTATAAACCTTAGAGGTGCCCGAATAAGTTTACCAAAACAAAGCATCAATATCGTATACAGGGTGTTTTTTACATCGGTATAAATGTAGCAATCTTTATAAATATTACTCGATTTTTTCAAATGGATCCCCCTGTATATTATTATGTCAGATTACAGATAATTTCAATCTCTTTAAATATGCAATTATAATAAATGCTCTAAAACGCAACGGTCTTTTAATATTTTGTTTTATTTAAAAAATGTAAAAATATCGGCACTTTCAATAAGTTGGCCATGAGTTGAACCAAAATCAACACTTCGTACTGTCATCATAATAATGAATTTAGATTTCTGACATATTTTGATTAACAACTTTACGGTGTTAAGGTAATTATTGTAGATCAAAAAGCCTTATAGCAAGTAGACAGTTTGTCACTTGCTCCTAGTATGAAAACCATATCGACTAATTCGTCTGTAGAAAAATTCATAGTGTGTCAACAAAAAATACTTTTTGATCTACAATAATTACCTTAACACCGTTAAATTGTTAATCAAAATATGTCAGAAATCTAAATTCATTATTATGATGTCATTACGAATTGTTGATTTTTGTTCAACTCATGCCCAACTTATTGAAAGTGCCGATATTTTTACATTTTTTAAATAAAACATAAAATATTAAAATTAAAATTATCTGTAATCTGACATAATAATATACAGGGGGGTCCATTTGAAAAAATCGAGTAATATTTATCTAAAGATTGCTACATTTGTACGGATGTAAAAAACACCCTGTATACGATATTGATGCTTTGTTTTGGTAAACTTATTCGGACACCTCTAAGGTTTAGAAAAATGTAAAAATTTGTTTTTTTAGTTTAAATTAGTAATATTTTAAAATCATTTTTTTGGTATGATGTTTTTCGAGAAAATTTTAGGAAAAATTGAATAATCTGGCAACGTCGTATAAATCACCAAAATAAAATAGCGTATCTTATGTAAAATTCTATGCCGAATTCGATGAGACAAAAAGAAATGGGGGGGTACTATTTAAAAAAAAATTACTTTTATGACGCCTCGTTTTTTTGGAGCATCCTGTATATACAAAAATATTTTTAAAATATGCGCTTTTATTTATCCTAGAACCTTTGTATTTAACAAATTTCGATATTTTTAAGAATCACGGAGATATTGGACTTCCTCGCACTAATCAACCACCTTGTATGTCGAAATAATTATTTTTATTTTCATAGCCAAGTCCATAGTGGCACGCTACTGTTCAAAGAAATAAGCTGATCTGAACCACATATATAACCAATATATTGCCAATATATGCAACCAACCTTTCGCCAATTCGTGCCTCCGTGTATATCAACAACGGGTGTATGAGCATGCGCAATATGTAGTATAAGCATTACATTCGATATGAGCAGGACCGGGTCCAAAAAAGATCCCCTGGGTATAGAAATAGCGACAACCTATCGTTCCTCTGTACCCTGGGCTCTTTTGTGACATGGTCGTTCATTTTTTATGATTCTTTCTGTGAAACTTTTAAGCGTTGTGTTGTTTTTATTGTTAAAATATTTAGGACAATTTAATATTCTTATAAACTACTGTCGTTAAAATAGTACCTTTCACGTGCCGTGTAATATATAACCCTCATATTGCGGCCCTGTTCACGTTATCTACAAAATGATGTGAAATTGATATTTGGCAACGTTGCGACATCCATCTCTCTCACTCGCGAGGCTATGCTCTTGCTCGTATCTCTCACTCTTTTAGATTGAGAAGTTTATGGCGTTTATTCATTGGCGTCGGGCTGGTTTTAGGGGTCCTTACCCCACTTTTTAGATGGTCGATTTAAAAAAAACAAACTATGGAGTGTTTTTTTAGGACACCCAAGTAGTCAACCATTAAAATATAATAAGACTATTTCATAACACGCTGTATTTAGTTTAATGCTAAAAAAAAGCTTGTCTATCTCAAACTAAGTTTTACAAAAATTCGACACTATAATAACACAAACAAATAATACTGTTTTAGTGAAAATTAATCAACTACTCAACACTGTAAAGTTATAAAAGCGGATAAGTACCAGAAAACGTAAATTTACCGACAAATTGAATAAATTCAGTAAAAGCTTATCCCGTCAAAGCTTTTAGTTAAAGTTCATGTTTTAGCCTATATCAAGGTCAGCATTACTGCAAACTAATTCACTTGATCTTTCGCCAAACATCTCTGAGCATTTCCGATTTTATTGGCTTTTAAAGGTACTAAACATGTGATTTATGGAACAACACAAAGTGGAATTTTCTTTTAAAATTTTCGGCGATTAAGAAAATTGATGTATGTTCACTTCACGCGCTTTAGACAAGGTCATTTCTGTACAGTAAAAACCCATTTTTATATAACAGTCCGTTTTTGCCAATCAGTAAATATTCGCTATTCGAATTCTCGAAGGTTAATATCTCGGCATTCACTAATTTCTGAAACCTGAATTTTGGTTCACGAGAAAGAATGATATTTGGCGCTGAATATGAAACAGGTTTTTACCGAGGGGTAAATACCTGACTAAATTGTGTACACCAGAAATCCAGTTTTGTGATAGAAATCCACGGAAATCCAGAGACATCCACTGAAATTTATGGACATCCACAGACATCCATGGAAATCCATAGACATCTTCGGAAATCCATGGACATCCGTGGAAATTTATAAATTTGTATATCGCATAAACCGTAAAAATATGCGGATTAGGTGTATTTTATTTCTATTTCCAATCTTTTCTTGAAAATTGGGCTGATCGTCGTCCAACTAAATTTTTTTGTTTCGACGAAAGGGTCTACGCCAAAATTTGATCTGACCACTCAGGCCAGACCAGAAATTCAGTAGTGTAACATAAAACTAAGCAGATAATTATCCAGAAATTTGTTTCTACTAAACAAAATGATATGTACCGAACAAACGGTTATTATAATGCTATTATGAGCACATTTTAACGTTAACCTCGATATGTTAACCACGCAACGATTAAGCTCAGGTTAGGGTAATATTTACCACGAGATTTACCGACAATCCGATTTTGGCATCAATACTGTGTTCTGGTAACACAATGTAGCAACATCGCATTTATGTATAGAATTACAGAATTCATATCGCAGTCACTCAAAGCACTTTTAAACATAACTTAGCTGAAGAAACAGCCGTACTTACCTACTGTTTAATTTAAGTAAGTTCATACATACTTCAGCACTTGCTATTTTAGTTTGTACAAACAGAACTGTAAAGAACGAAATATGCAACTCGGACAGTGAATTGGGCACAGATTAAAGCGGAGCGCAATGATGCCAAGTATACTGTACGTAATAAACTGTACGCCACCGGATGATATCTAAAACATTTAATTACAGGAACATCTTGATTTCTTAGTGATAGCTATTTTTGTTCTCTTGAATAGCTCACAGAAAAATGCTCGAAAAAATGCCTAAAACATACGCAAAATTTCCTAAAAGTAAACAAATGTCTAAAATTATTAAGAATTTCGTCAATCTGGCATCACTGGCAGAGCGTTATATCCGTCAAAAGAAGCGCGGTTGCCACGTCGACATATATTAAGTTCATCGACATCCATTGAAATCCACGGACATCCGTGGACATCCATACAAATCCACGGACATCCACAGACATCCGTGGACATCCATAGAAATCCATGGAAATCCACAGTGGTGTACACCAGAAATCCACAGATGTTTACCCCTCGGTTTTTACCAAATTGTTGTGTAATTTCAGAAAAATTCGCGTTTAAAATGTCGTTTAGCGGGATTTTGATGGCTAGCAGAAACTAGCTGATATTACCATATTCCTAGTAATGAGGAATATTCAAAGCTTTGTAGCTGCAAGTAAAAATTACCAATAAGTATACAAAGGTGCCACTTTCGTTGTAAATTCAATACTTTTTAAACTTTTTTACTACTTACAATGTCAACCTAAATTTCAGTGTATGTTCAGCTTTAGAGTAAAACAGGAGAGAAGTTTCATTTTATTTGGTCAGATCCATTAGCAGACGCGCTTCGCCACATCATAGCTCATCCCTAAGGCTATAGGATCTGACAAAAGCAAGGAAAGTGCACGCAACTATTTCAACTAGTTTAGGGCGTAAAGCAATATACAGGGTGCTACAAATTCCTGTGCGTACAAGGGAATCTCAATAACGGTAAGAGATACGAAGATGGTTAAATTGAGGAAAAGTTGCATATTTTGGGGCTTAATAATTTAGTAGTATAAAATTTCAAATATTCCGAATACTTTCGGAGATATACGAAAAAAAAAACAGACATTTTTAGTTTTGGTTTTTAATTTTTTGCGTCTTTATTTTTGATTTGGGAGAAAAACAAAAAACACTCTTATATAGTCGTTTTTTATGTTCTTCAAGATGGCGGTATTAGTTTTTAAAATTGACGTTTCGTTCTTTAGATACCAAGCTCAAGTAATTTTTTTTTAAATACGGACCTGGAATTTTAAATATAGTTTTAGAGACTTCTAAGCATTTTAATACAATTTAGATTTTTGAAATTTTAACGTTTTTTAACCATTTTCGTAACTCTACCGATTTTGAGATCCCCTTACATTCACACGAATTTGTAGCACTCTGTATAATATAAGAATATTTCCTGGAACGACATCTAGTATCGAAGTTGGACACTACCAAAATATATCCAGCATTCCAAAAAACTTATAAAAATAGATAATATGTTGAGAGAAATAACCATATTATCATCACTAGAATCACCATCACACAATTAGAAGAGTTCCGCTAATTAAAACTTATGTTGAGTTTGGCATTTTGGATTTGCATATTGCAGTGCTTGTCTTGTGGTGCAAAATAAAACCACTTATAATATAATCAAAAAACGTGTTTATTCAAATGCGAAGGCTGAATACAGTCCTGTACTGATCGCATCGAGCGTTTTGTGGTTAGGTTATTGTTTTTATTACATGTTATTATGATTATATCGGTGCCCGTTGAAAATAAATACAGTTTAGGCACGTTCTTATTATGCTTCTTAAATTACTCTTTGCCCTCAAAAGTTGCCCACCTGTAAAAAACACACAGGCCGCGCCTGGGTGCTATAAAGTTTGACGCATTAGTTTTTTAGCAAAATGTATTTTTGACTAAATTTTGTCTAATTAATAAAGGTAAAACTCCATTTACTATTCGGATGTAAATAAAAGAGACAAAATTAATTTTTTATTGTTGCTAGTGAACATCCAACTTTTTCTCATTGCATTTACCTTTCTATTTATTCGCTTAAATTAATTAGTTTTTCCATTCCCGAAACATTTAAATTGCAGGGAAATCCTTAATTGTCTAAATAGGATATAGTAAAAGGTTTCTATAACTTGTAAAATCATTATAATCTGCTTAAAATAAATTCCTTTTGGAAAAAACCCTTGTTTAAAAAAATTGTGGATATGGATATGTGGATACAGAATTTATGAGTGACACATTTTTCGATCGCATCATTCTCTATTTGTAGTTAAACTTTCCATCCTCATTTGTCATCACTTTTAGGTGTGCATCACATTTATAATGTTTACTCAAAAACGACCAAGACTATCGAATTTATTTCTAAAGATGTCTATTGACGCGTGTACCAATAACGAAAGTGGGGATAGATTCACCATCAGTTTCTGCGGTCCCTACTGCGCATGGACCAAAAAGGTTAAAAAGCTAAAACAGCTTAAATAGTTAAATGGATGTTTCGCGCATGCGCGGTACGAAACGCAGAAATTGATGGTGAACCCCTCATCTATCCCTACTAACGAACACCGAGATAAATATTTCAAAATTAGATGGAGTTTCGGCTGTCACCAACCTAGAACATTTGCTAAAACAAGTGCAAATTTGGTATCAATACAGGGTGATTCCTAAGTTGATACTTCTTTTTTAGTTGCGTATAGAAGGCATTAAAATAAACAATATTTTCAAATACCTTTTTTCAAAAACCCAAAAATAAAGTATTACACTACAAATCAAATAGGGCTCTGCCTAACTTGCCCGTTGAAAAACATTAGGAAAACTTCTGGGTGTAGACAAAAAATTATCCGCACTTTTACGACACGCACAATAAATTAGCACCATAATTAGTTCATTGTTTTCAAATTTTACCATTTGGATCAATTTATTAAAAGAAAACCACACCGCGCCGCGAATGGCCAAAATAAATAACTGACTCACATACAAAAAACGGCGAAAAACAATATAAAGTAAAGGGCTACTTTTTGATGACCAGGCCCGCACTTAGATTTTTTACTTCTGTAACTCGGCTATTTTTAAGTTTTTTGAAAAAATTGTTTGTTTTAATGCCTTTTATACACAGCTAAAAAAAGAAGTATCAACTAAGGAATCACCCTGTAGATAGCTAAAGATTCAAAAGTTGTTAAGAATAGATTTTAAATTGTGGGCTTTCTTTGGAGAAAATAATTCTTAAAGTTGGTCCAATTATACCAACACAAATTATGGTATATTTTGGAAATGAAGGGCAAATCTAAAAATCCGCTACTGGTGAAAAGGCCCATTAAAATTAGAAAATATGAATTAGAAAAATGTTTAAAGCAATAAAACGATTTTTAATAGGATTTTAAATAAAATTCATTGTTTTAACGTTTTGCTAATGTACCTTAACCGACATTAATGCAATATAATTCATTATGTATGACCTAATATAATTATATTCACCCAGAAACTTACCTTGGGGCTTGGGGTAGACATGCAAGTTACTCTTTTTTTAGAGAAGGGACGGGGGATCAACGCGCCTAAGAACATCAATAAAAGTAATAATTTAAAATTTTGCATTATGATTGTGTATTGTTTAAACAGGAAAACTAGAGATAGGTGAACCAATTACAACTAAATTTATTTTTAAGGTAATAAACTCATATAAGGATCCGATTTCGAAAATTATCGATAATTTGAAATCGGCCTAATCAAAAACTCCATCGTTCGATTTTGGCTTTTAAGTATCTCACCCTATTAAAAAATAGAAGGTTTGAGATTAGAAGCTAAAATATTCTTAGGGAATACGTTATTTTTTATAGCCGAGCTAACAATGCTGTTATCAAATAATTGTCAGATGTTAAAAATACATTGGTGTGGTTATAAATGTGGGTTGCTATTTAAAAAAATTAAAAATGGCGTCGTATCTGTAATTTTTTGCCATGTGACATATTTGACAAAAGCATAGTTAGGCTATAAAAAATTACATATCCCTAAAAAAAAATTAGGTTTCCAATCTCAAAGCTTCTATTAATTGGATGAGAACAAAATTACCAACTTTGAAGTCTCGTATCTTCGAAACGGCTGAAAATAGATGTTGATAACTATAAATTTTTAATGTTGGAGCAAAAAATCGATAGGCTTACTATAAAGTAGGGTTGGTATTTAAAAAATACAATAAGGGAATCCAAACCACGTGATTCAATATGGCGGTTGGCTGGTAAAGAGCATTGAGCCACCTGTTAAATGTCACCAGCAATATTATTTATATAGTCACGTGCACCAATTACAACGCAGTATTTTCCAGCCAGCCGCCATTTGGACACATCGTTGGATTGCCTAATATGGCGTCTTATCTGTCAAATTTGTAATCATATAATGTTTTTGACATAAAATTTGTCTTCTTTACGAAAAACTGTTTGGTCATACGTAATTTTTTTTTTATTGTGGTTGGTAGGAAAGTCGCCAATAGGGTGAGACACGTAAAATATTTTCCTTTTTATCCTAAATATTTTTTATATCCAGTCGCAATAAAGTCTTTTTATGTCCACCATACAAGTATTTAACAATTCGCTTACATCCGGTGCTCTCAATAGCGCCTTGAAACGCGAGTTTATTGCTCATATCGCAACTTATTACTATTTTATAAAACTAAATAATATTGCTTAAGTTTTAATGTAAAAGTTGTAATAAAACATTGATATCTTAGAAAATCTTTGTAAAAGTATCTGCCATTAAAGTAAGAAAAAAAATACGAAAAAACCGTATCATTTTCTTCTCCGTTCCGGTATAAAACTAACTTTTGTAAACTCGATATTAGAGGACGTGAGTTTCATTTTGAGGAAAACTTCAATAATCCCATCGTTTGCCCTCATACAAAAGATAACAGCCCGATAGTTTGCGAATCCTTTGAACATGTTGTGAATTTGTGACCGGCCGCCGGTTTAGCGGTTTCCGAAAACCAACTTGCCGGGTAAAATCAAAGAGATCTTAATCAAAATCCATCATAATCCGGTTGAATCAATCCTTTGAAATTGTAGTTTTGGATGTGTTAATTTGGCAATATTAATTTAACATTGAACATATTTAATTGAATCCAGACAATGGCCGCGTACAAGAATTTTATTTTATTTCCATACACTGGTAAAATAAATTGATAATTATTATATAATTATCTTCAGATTGGAGAATCCCTGAAATAAGTGCCGGACTGGACGTTAAACCTATGAGTTTTTATTTTTTTTTTTTATTTAAAATTTTTTGATAAAGCCGAAAACATAAAGATATGCTTTTAAAATAATTATTTGGAAAAATATTAATTTTAATATAATTGACAAAATATGCAAAAAACTGATTTATATGCATATATTCCGCCATTCAATAATTACACTATTTATGGTTGTCAATTTATTACCACAATATATTCTGTAAAAATATTACACTATTAGTTGCAGTGACGTAGCCAGAAAATATGTTCGGGAGTGCGGGTTTTCGGGGATAATACCATAAGTGCATAAAAATTTCCGAAAATTTTGGAAAATTAAATATTTTTTGATAACTGCATGAGTTTATTTTCATTGTTGTTTCAAACTATAAATTGACCGACTCCGAAGGAAGACGGCTATTTTTTGAAACAACGATGAAAATAAACGAATGCGGTTTCCAAAAAAAATTTCATTTTTCAGAATTTTCTGGAAATTTTTATGCACGAATGGTATTCCGTAGAAAATTTACAAAATAAATAGCTAACACGTTAACATTTTATCTTAGTTTTTTATTTATTAAAAGTAATATTACAATTATTGTAATTTATTATTGTGTGGTCTTATTTGAGTCCATAAGACATAGGTTCTCTTGAGTGCTTGATGTTTTTTCACTGGATTTTGGGGTGCTATCTGTTTTCATTTTTTCTATAATGACTTCATGATGTTCTTGATCCATTTGAAGGTAGCTGGCAATTGGTTTGGAACTAGCATGGCCAGTCATTTTTATAAGTTCCTGTTCTGCAATACCGCTTTTTGCAAGTTTTGACACGGCTGTAGCCCTAAGTGAGTGATTAGTAATTTTTGTTTTTTTAACGTCTAGTCCCACTATTTTGCTTGAGTAGTAGTTCATTTTGCTATTTCATTTCGCCCAACAGGACTGTTTTTATACCATCGACTTAAATAAACGATCATTTTCAATACCTTCTCGTTTTGATTTTAGCAAGTTAAACAATCTGATTGGACAAAGATCGGGATATTTCTTATTAGGGACTAGCCATTTAGATGGAGCGCACGGTTTGGAGCCACCATGTGTCGTTTTGCTGAATATGGGGTTGTATTCTATTCTACCTGTTGTTTGCCCCCCATTGTCAAATTTTTTTAAAAAAAATTTCAATAAGGTTTTGCTGCCTTCTCCCCCTTTCCATGCCAATTCATAGGAGAATATAAAAAACAACTTTTTTTGCACACCTTCTGGGGTACATTCGTTGCAATTGTCAGTTAACATTTTCATTTCATTATATTTTAGGGCAATTGAACAGACCTTTCTTTTATCCTCGTGCTTTTGCAATTCCTTTCTTTTAGCATTTTTTGCATCCCTGGCAGCTTTAAACTCTTGATCTTCAAATGGGTCTATTTTAATACCATATTTTTAAAAGTATTCCTCCATCACCATTTTTGCAGTTAAATTCCACATTACTTTTATTGTGCTTTCTTTATATTCATCGTCATTTTTTTTTCGCATGTTGTAGCCCCAATCTTTAAGTACTTTAGCAGTCTCATGCACTGATGTTTCCCGCTCTAGTTTATAGTTTCTAACAACACAAACCTCCATGAATTGTTTCCATACGAACGATTGGCTTTTCTTTGTATTGGGCGGGATAGTTTTTTCTATATTTACATCAATCGCATCATTACTAAATTCACCAAAACGACTCATTTTTCAAACGATCGGCTTTCAAATAATTATTAATAAAGAAGAAACGTCAAAGTTGACTTTTTTATTATTTGTTGCTATGGTTTTGGGGCATTTTTATTTAAATATACAAATAATTATTATTAAAATAGAAACGTCAAAGTTGACTTCTTTATTACTTGTTGCTATGGTTGCTACAGTGCATTTTTTATACATGATGGAAATTTTCAAGTTAAAAATAAAACCATTATGATATTTTCATACATAATATAATACTGTCGAGATGCATTAAAATTTTTAACAATAATTAACTAACCATCAACTTTGACTGTTTTTCTTTTAGAATAACCAATTTTTGAGCCAGGTAGATGCGGACTAAGCTGTTTGATGTCGGCACCTTTATAAATGAATTTTCGTTGGTTCCTTCTATACTAACATGACTGCATTCAGCTTGCCTTGCAAGTTGTTGTCATAAAATTGGGTCAATTCGGTGGATAAATAAGTTGGTATTATAAAGATTTATAACAATAATTAACTAACCAGCCACTTTGACTGTGGCATTAATGACATTGGCAGGCATTATTTTCTCAAAATCAAAGTTGTCTGATTAGTAAATTACGAATTTAGCTAACCGGGCTACCTTATTAATTTTAATATGCATTATGAGCATTAGATATTATTGAGTTAGCTTTACCATAATTTCTAATTTGAAGATCTGGCAAAGCGACAAAACATCGAGCTTTGAATCCAATGGCCGTGAGTTCAAGCCCGGCAGCCTGCAAACTTTTTAAACATTTTTTAGCATAAGGTTCGTACGTTTGGTTGTAGAAAAAAAGTCGAGTGGATTTTTCATATAGCACTTGGAAGTTTTAGCACTCCGCCTACGGTGCCGTGCTCATTTTACTTTCTCATAGGCATCATATTTACTCTTATTGTAAAAACTATTACATAAATCACCCAGACCGATAATGTGGCTCGATTCTAAAAATGTATGTTATTAACTTACAATTATACAAGTCAGGATTCGCTACACTGAGAAAAATGAAATATAACCATTATAAGAATTCTTATGGCCATTATAAGGATATTTAATACTATTCGGGACAACAATACGAGCTAATACCAGTTATACACCAGATATTGCTAGGACCAGTGCATAAGGATAAGTAAATTATGTTATACTGTTTATATGACATGGATGGTAACCATGAAGGTTTGTTATATAGCGACTATAAAACGCTTTATAACCAGTACACACAGTTGAAAAAGTATATAATCCAGTTTTATAACCAGTGTAAAAATGTTTAGCTGCCAATATAAAACGTTTTTATACTGTTTGCCGATTCAAATATTGCGCTTGCGCATTCCCAATATTAATTTTTCACGCAAACTCCAAACAACAAGCGAAATTTTGGATGATTGTATGTTTTAAGGCCAAAAAATAATAAAGGTAAAGAAATGATATTTTACAATATCAATATTGGTGTTGACAAATTTAATTTTTTGATTTTACCATGTAACTACTGCTATTTTTCGCTTAAAAACATGTGCAATCGTATATCCAGAATTTTAAATAAACAGATAAATGGCCGATAAAACTACCAAAAACTAATACAACAAAACAAAAGCTCAAATACCAAATATATGTGATATTTGAAAGGATTACAAGAAAAAATAGGTTAACATTTTAAAGGTATTTATTTAACTAAAAAAAAAACACAGAAAGGTATTTACCCTCAACACTTTCTAATCAAGAAACAACGAAAACTCTAAGATCATAAACACAGCTCTTTCTGATAACTTTACACCACCACAAATAAAGCTTAATAATTACCTCACAACACTGTTCACAAAAAACAACAAACATCTGAAACAACCCGCACAGCCGAACAAATGCAAATGGCATCGTAAAACACGCCTTGATACGTCGAAGTCTCCCCCACTCTTGCAAATTAAAAGTATGTTGCATAAGGGTAAATAAATGTTTAATATCAAATAATAATTTAACTAATACCCCCCAAAAAAGCGTTTTATTGTTGGTATAATCTTTATGTTGTATAAAACCATTTTTATTTCCAAAAAGAATGTTTTATTAAAATACATTCTTAGGTTAGGTTAGGTAAGAGTGGCAGACCCTTGGTTCTGACCAAACAGTCTCACGTAGTCCTGATTAGGTCCGTTGTGATACCACACGTGTTCCGTAGAACCCACCTTCATCAGATCACTGATGGTTTATGCGACGTAACCGCGGAAGGATTTTAACAACTCATTCAAACCAGCCACTACTGTTCAGAAATCTGCTCAGCCGTCCAAGTTGTAAGTTGCTTAGTTCCTCCAGGCTATCGAAAGATGATTCATCCAGTAGTGAACCTCCTTCTTGCGAGGCCAGGGCATTCACACAGAAAATGTTGAATACTTTCTTCCTCTTCCTCATCTCTGCAACTTCTGCAGAAGTCGTTAGTGGGTATTTGCATACGTTCGGCATGTCTACCGAAGAGGCAATGTCCGGTAACAACCGCAGTAATATTTCTCACGTCTTTTCGACTGTGTCTCAATAGCTCTGCGGTTCTCTTTTTATCGAATGTGGGCCACAGTTGCCTGGATGTACTACAGGTTGTCAACCCTGTCCATCTGTTCTGTGCTAGATTAGCTGGCATGCATGCGCCCTCTCTTGCGAGCGCATCGGCAGCCTCGTTGCCATCTATTTTGGAGTGTCCAGGAACCCAGCACAGAATAACCCGATGTTGGTTGCCAAGTGTGCATAGATTGTTGCGGCATCGCTTTACGAGCTTTCATTTAACGCTGCTGGAACAGATTGCCTTAATCGCCGCCTGACTATCACTGAAGATGGTGATTGACGAGGCTACTTCCAAGTCAAGGTGTTCTTGCAGGATATTGACCACCTTCTCTACTGCCAGTACTTCCGCTTGAAAAATACTACAATAGTTGGGGAGTCTATACGATTTCTGTATTTGTAAACTTTCGGAAAAGACCCCGGCTCCCACACCAACGTCCATTTTTGAACCGTCTGTGAAGATTGCGTGATCTGTTTTCGTTATATTCTGATTGCCTTCCCACTCTTCCCTACTCGGAATAAGTATAGAATACCTTCTATCGAAGCATGTTATTGGGACAGAGTAATCAGTCGGGTCTCGTAGATTATTCCCCCGGTGAATCTTTCATCACAATTCTGGGCTTATATTCATAATTATTTTGTTTTATTGCTCGTATAAATAAAGAGGTAGTAATTCTGTATACTGTTTGTTAGTTAACGTTTTTGCTATAGTAATAGATTGTTTTAATAGTGATTATTAAAAATGTTGCTACTGGTATAAGACTATTCTTAACAATTCTGTTTAATTAGTCGATTTTGCTCTGTGTACTATTATATGTATTATGAAATACATAACAATTTAAAACATGACTTGCATTTCGTGTGTCGCTTTTCATACTCCCCAATATATTATTTATTAGGAAAATATATAAATTTGTTAGTTTACTTTTGAAGTGGCAAGAATTGTAGTTTGGCATCTGTTTATGCAAAATATCGTTTTTGCAATATGATATTTACATACAAACTAAAACATAAAAATGCTTCTAAATCAAACATCATTTTTCCATCGGCTTGTTTCAGCACTACCCCTTAATCGAAAAATTCAACATTAATTGGACTACAAACAATACTAAAAAAGAACGCCGATGACAGTTTGTTACATCCCTTTTAAATTTTTAAATCTGTTTTCAGTGCGTTCTTATAACGTTCATTAATACCTGTGTTATCTAAATTGAGAATCAGCCCACGTATTTGCGAACAATGACATGATAGGATTGTAGAAAATAAATGGGACCAAATTGAAAACAAGCTGAAACATGTATAAGGAAAAATAGGGGTTTCATTAACAATACGGTTTTTAACTGATTTTTGTTTGTTTAACCAACAGGTGTATTAAGAATGAAATAGTAGACTATTTTCCCACATTTATCTCTATAGCTGTCCTGAATAGTATATTACATAACAAGTGATGAAAGTGATACTTTTCATTCAAACGGAGAGATATTTAGCACGAGGCGTCAGCCGAGTGCGGAAATTCTCCGACTTTATTTAGAATAATCACTTTCACACGAGTAATGTACACTATTTTTCCTACGACTATACAAAGAATTATTAAAAAAACCTTTGATTTGTGAAAAAAATATTTCAACTCTAGAGCTGAAAAAAAATATTTCAACTCTAGAGTGGAAATACAAGGCACACTATTTAATTTAAACATATGATGCCAATTTAATACATCGAAAGGTCACAGGTTCAAATTCCATCAGGAGTACTTGGCTTTTTTTATAAAAACATTAAATAAATTATAAAATTATTTTGAATTGAAATCTTCCTTCTTGAATGATTTTTTTTATTTAATCAAGGAAAGATGCAATAAAAATAAATTTAAAAAATTCACCCAACAAGGAAGATTTCAATTCAAAATAATTCTATAAATTATTTAATGTTTTCATAAAAAAAAGTAAAGTGGTCCTGATGGGATTTGAACCTGGGATCTTTCGATTAGTAGGTCTTGGCTCTAGTCTCTAGGCTATAGCGACCCATAAACATCTTCTGCTTAAGTTTAATATATGACATTTTCTTCAGCGGGTCTTGTTTTGACTGGTAGTAAATTTTCCAGTATATTCTTAACTTTTTTATAATTTCAGATGGCGTATTTTCACACTCTAATTCTGAATCACTCAACAAATACGTGATAAATAAACTAAACTGCTTTCTAAAATTTGTTCTTTTTAATAAATAGGTGTGGTCTGTCAAATTGGCATCATATGCCTAAATTAAATAGTGTGCCTTGTATTTCCACTCTAGAGTTGAAATATTTTCTTTCAACACGCGTGTGATATTCGGCGCTTTCGAGCCAAGTTAACCGTGCTTTTTTTCTCATTTTCATAGGTGGTCGTAGGAAAAAAATATTTCAACACTATTGTTAAAAAAAAATATCAACACTTATGTTAAAATTAGCATACTTAGAATTATGTTCCACTAAATATCTGGCTTCATAGTTTTGTCAATAGGCTTTTCCTTTAAGTTAGTTAACCTACAAATGTTAACTTTTTCATATTTTATATATCATAGAAAGAACTAATCCTGGATTGACTTCTAGATTAACCAGAATGACAAATTTTAAATTTAATAAAGGAAAGATGCAATAAATATAAATTTTGGGCAAGGGCCTGTCGACATATTAAGCATCGGTTCCCGCAGATCACCGAAGTTAAGCTATGTCGAGCGCGGTTAGTACTTGGGCGGGTGACCGCTTGGGAACACGGCGTGCTCTTGCCTCAGGGAAGAGTGTAAAATGAATCGACACCTAGCCATCCTATTCACGCCGGACAGGCCGGATGAGTTCGGGTATTTCGTAGGATGAAGGTGCCGTTTCACACTCCCCAGTCGGTAGATCACATAGATGCATTAAACATAAATTTAAAAATCCATCCAACAAGAAAAATAATTCTATAAATTATTAACCGCTTTTATAAAAAAAAAGTCAAATACTTCTGATGGGATTGGAACCTAAGACCTTGCGATCTGTAGGCTAGAGCTCTATTCTCTATGCTGTCGATGCCAATAAAGATTTGTTGTTTAATACACGACACGTTCTTTAGCGCGATGTTTTTTTCTGGTAATAGATTTTCTAGTATATTATTAACATTTTTTATAATTTCAGATGGCGTATTTTCACACTCTAATTCTGAATCACTCGACAAATACATGATAAATAAGTTAAATACTTTAGAATTACTGCTTTCTAAAATGTGTTATTTTTAATAAATGGGGGTATTCTGTCAAATTGGCACCATATGTTTAAATTAAATAGTGTGCCTTGTATTTCAACTCTAGAGTTGAAATATTTTTTTTCAACGCGCGTATGATATCCGGCGCTTTTAGGCCAAGTTAACCGTGCTTTTTTGCTCATTTTCATAGGTGGCCACAAATATAGTTTACTCACTTTCTTAATAAACTGGGAATTGTAGCCCCTGTGGCAACTACTCAAAGGTGACATAGAAACTTCTAATCTCAACCTTTTTTTAAACAAACCCGACACTAGTTATGATATTATCAAATAACAATCTTCGCCGTCAAAATTTCCAATAATTATGGAATGACTTGAGTTGTTGTGAATTTTAAACGAGACTCATATCAACATTATTCTATATAACAGATGGTCCTTGTCAGTGTAAAGTTAAGAGGTAGATCTTTACGTATAAAGCAGAAGAAGAGACGTCACTTACCTACTCTTGCATATTCCCCCGAACCTATTCCTGGCTATGCCACTGATACGGGCCCAGTCCTTGTTCAGTCATGGTAAATGTTAGGCGAGGGACATTTACCTACACCAGTGGCGGCTCGCGGTCTTAAGAAACGGTGAAGAGCTAGGTTTAGTGCGGGTACTTAAACAATCCTCATCTGTCCAACGACTGAATGGAGTTTTTAACAAATTACAAACTATGTCATTAATTGGGTTCATTTTTAAAACACCCAACTGAGTAGGTACGTACACTACTAAATTAACTCAAAAATAAAAACAAAACCTTTTAAACACACAGTAAATCACGTAAAAACGATATCTATACCCGTAAGTTGCGCGAAGCCTCAAAATAAATGCCTTAAGGTTAGACGAACCAATGCTAAAACAATGGTGCATACGACTGACTTATTTTTAAATTGCCCTTCATCATAATGCAAATTGTTACATGCTGTTTGCGTGACTGACATAATGTAACCATAGCAACGGTGAATATCAAAGCCATGTTGGGCGTTGGGTCTTCACGTGCTTTAAGCTAACGGACACGGCCGCCTGGGGTGCGCCAAAATGCACAAGTGTTTATAATTATTGTCCATCGGAGTTAACCGTGGCCCTATTTTGCATCGCTACATTCAGATTAAATTAATATTATTAATTCAAACATAATTATTTTTTAAGGGCTAAAATGGTAGTAGTATTGGTACATTAATATTTAATATTATCGAAAATAGTTCCTCCGGGTTTTATTTTATTTTTGGTGAAGAGCCCCTTCACCTACTTCACCTGACGAGCCGCCACTGTCTAATGTAAGGTTTACTCGCCACAATTTCTATATCCAGACAGGAATACAGTTTTCTTATTTGTTTTAGACTAACATTCTTCTTCGACGCCTTTTCTACCTCTAACGAACCCAATTCCCAGATATTTTTTAACATTACCTAAATTAATTTTGCGTTCATGGTATTAAACAAATCAGCAATCTCTTAACCTTAGTCCCGCACTCTTGGGGATATATATACCTTTAATGATGGCTTCAGCCTTTATTTAACAATCTTGAAGACTGATAAGGAGATGATATCGCTTCGGAACGCCCCAAACTTTATTTCGTAAACACCCTACCACTTTAATTTACGTAATTAAGGTTGAACATAATATGAGGATTCAATTTCACAGAAAAGGCTCAATTATATTATCGAGGCCCTGGGCATCGCCGGTAATTTTGTAACGGAGAACTTTAGCTTTAATTATTACGAACGATCATTTTGGCGGTTAAACAATTTTCCATTTTGTTTGGGTTAGGCTTGCTTGGTTGCACACATAAATTTAGGGATAAGAGCGTCAATGCAATCACATTTAGTTCACGAGAAGACATTAAACTACGTCACTAAACTTTCATTTGTTTTTTAAATTTTATTGTAATACCAGTTTTTCTACTTTCACAGTGGCGTATTTAGGAGCTCGGGTCTAAAAGTCTAATTTCAACCTAATTTTTCGTCTAACACTTGGACTCTTAATTTAAATCTTTAAATAATGTAATCTTGGCTTAGATTACAAAGGTCTTGTAAGAAACGTTAAGATATCAAACTTTTCTTTCTAAAAGTCCTATTTTATATAGAGATTAAAGTTTTAGATGCATATCGTTTTAGTTATTGAATTATGATGCAATTTTAAAGGAAAACGTTTAAAAAGAATAATATTTTATAATATTTTTCTATTATATACTTGTCTGTTTCGTTTTCCCTTTTCTAAAGCTATTTTAAATCAACAAATATATAACCCAATGCAATAAAATACTTTTACAGCAAAAACAAAAAACAATTAGGTACCTATTTATTTTTAAATAGAAAAATGAAAGTAAAAATTTTAATTGAAACATTTTTTATGGAAGAAGTGTGATAATAATTATAATATAAAAAATAGTGCGGGTAGAAACGAGATTGTTTTATTACGAATATACAAAACGGCATTTAAGAAGGAGTATTTCAAAACTTAAGCATTTGCACCAAAAACTGCTCCTAGATCTACGCTTCTAAAATACATGATTTCTGAAAAAATCATCAATTTTGGCGTGGTCAGCGATATTTACTTTATATAATTTTAATCATGAATAACCGAGCCCTAAAAACGCTGGTTAGAGTCATACATACGTCTTATGTTAAAATTTTGGATTGGCACCAATATTCATATTTTTCACAAATATAAAAAATGTTTTTTTTTTTAAATAAAAAGCCAGCTAGGAATATCAAAAAAAATAGTAAAAAAAGACATTTACAAAAAAATAAAAATTTAATCTAACCATGCAAAGTGGGACAGGTAGGTATAATAATTTAATTTTCGAAATTTAATAGTAGTTAGGTGAATTTTAAACGAACTTTGGGCGTGGCCCCGAAAATGTTTCACTAGGTACAATATGATCAAATAATGATCAAATACATGTAGTGTCCCTTTCTTCAGAAAAAAAAAATGTCCTACTTACGCCCACTGAGCCTCCCCGAGCATATTTTCTGGTTACACCACTACATTGATATTTGCTGTTTCGTTTATACTAAAGTGATTGGATAAGTGGACTATTCTGGTTAACTAACCGCATATAATTTTATATTCATCCTAGTTAGGATATGAAACTGACCAATCACAGTGCTCAATGACAAAGAAACCAAATTTACACGTTGGATATTTTAGGCGTCGTTTTATGACACTTAATAAAAGGGAGGTTATACCTTCGAAAGTACTCGGAATTTTCCAAATTTGTCAACGGCTTGTTAGTCGTCTCCAAATTGCGCAACTTGTTCCTAATTTAACCTATAACTCCTACCGTTTAGGCAATCCCAATGGTGAGCGTCGAATGTGTTACACCCTGTATTTACGAATAATGTATTTTTTTAACCATAGCAAATTTAATATGTTGGTGTGCTAAAACATATTCTTGGTGGCCTGCTTTCGCAAGAACAATAACGCCAAGCGATAAGTAAAACAGCTATAAAATTCGTTTAAAAAAATTAAAAACGGTTTTGTCCATTATTATTGACATTCGCGATGGTAAAGTTTTTCCACAAAATTACATTTTATGCTAATTTACATAATAACAACGCTGTAAACGTAAAACGAGAAATAGCAAGCTAGCGCTATCACGGCAACAAAATTGGCAAGACAAAACAAAATAACATAACCTTAAAAATAATTTTAGCTTTTTTACCTGGTTCTATGTACTCATCTTCATTTTTCACGATTAAGGTAAGATTAACCAGTTATTTTTCTATTTCTATTGCGTATACCGGGTGTCCCATTATGGATGGCCACCGGCTGTATGTCGGAAACTACTGGGCACAGAAACTCAGGGGAAAAAAAATCGTAATTAAAGTGGCTAAGAGATAATCCTGGAAATAATTTTTAGGTTCCGCAGTTTGCCGCAAGAGGGCACAATTGAAAATTAAATATTGAAATTCTAAAATTTTTCGAAAATTCCTACATTAAGGTATACTTTTGGTAACATTATTAGAAAGCTTAGATAATTCTGCATCATTTTGATTTAGGGCTCATTGGCGTACCGACCTTGATAAGAGTGGGGGAAGCTATTGAAAGTGTAATAATTTAATTTGCTGTAACTTCTAAACGACTTATCCGATTTTAGTAAACTTGTTTGGAAGAGAAAGGGAAGTACTTTTAGTTGTCGTATCTACTCGTACACGATAGTTCCTAAGCAAATTGTTAGAAGGCACAATAATTTGTAGTATTAATTAAAGTTTTTTTGATTTTATACCAAAAATTTAAATCATACGGTATAATCGCAAAGTAGATTAAATTTTCAAGAAAAACCGTGAAAACCGCAGTCCGGTATCTTTGTTTGATTCGGAGTTATTTATAATAATAACAGTTTTTTTAATTTTATCCCGAAAACTTAAATCATGCGGTATAACTATGACATCATAATCGGAAATATTAATTTGCAAGAAAAACAGTGAAGACCCCAGTTTAATATCTTCGTTCGTTTGAGAGTTATTTCCAAAAGAATAACTTTTACCACTTTAATTAAAGAAGTGATCGTTTTCATAGTTTGATCGAGATACGGCCGACCTTAGCGGGACACCCGGTATATATAATTTTAAGATCGAATGGAGCCCCAATAAAAATATCAGAAAAGAGTGGACAACTTGTTTTGTAAGAAATATTTACTTTGCAAAAAACCAACAACGGCAAGTACAACTATCATTTAGATTAGGCCATTAATAGTAAAAAGTAAAAGTTGATAAAAAATGTTGGCATCTGGGATAAAGATTTTGTATTAAAAAATAAATAACAGATCTGACAGATTTGTATCTTCTTGAAATATTTTCTTAACCGCACTTTTGCGAAGTGTCATTAAACGACCCCTAACATTTACGTGTAAATTGGGTTTCTTTGTCATCTTTCTAGAGTTATAATGATCCACCACTGTGGTGGTTCAGTTTCATATCCTAACAAGGTTATTCTTTTAGTTAACTGGTATAGCTCATTAAATATAGTCACTTGGTTATAAAGGAAACAGACAATATCTCTATGGGACCAGAAAAAATAATATTCTCATTTGATGATTTAAATTAATTATATATTATTTATTGCTCACCCTATATGAGTATCAGTTTTTAATACTATAAAAGCATTTATTCTATAATTTGAAGTACAAACCAAAGCCATAACCCCGAAATAAAATATAGCTTGTGACTGGCAGTAAGACAAACAAATATTAACGATATTAAGAGAATTATATCTCGATGGCGAAATCCTGCCGGTGGCAAAAGACGTAGTAAAGCTCCCCGAGAGAGAAACCGAACATAAGCTCGACAGCTTTCCCCAGAGTGGAGCGATATTGGCTTAACGCTAATCCATCATAACTTGTGAGCACACAAGATTTCAGATTCTTTTATATCCACATTTAAAAGCTCCGTACTTTGTACATGCGATCTGTATGAGCCATTTATCTTCCCAACATACTTTTCCGGCCATTTTGTACCTAATAAAAATGTAAAGCACTCCTTATACATAATTTGTTTGGGTATTAAGTCTTTTTCTCGCGTGTGCCCTGAAACTTTTAAGCGACTTCCAAATTTAGATAAATTCGCCATTTTGCCGCTGTTGAGGCTTATGGCGCATTAAATGATGCGTTTTTAGTCAGTCACAAATTACCCATTTTTGCATAAACATCAGGAACATATTTTTTATGCGGTTTTCTTTCAAGGTTGAGCTTAAACATTTTTAGTATTAGATTTTAGGCAATTAAAAGAGACGATAAATATTTTTACTAAATTTTGATTTCAATAGAAATATTTGTCGAAAAAATCACCGTATTTTCCAAGTGTTAAAAAAAATATCTTTTTGTCTTAAAATGGGTGGTGTCTCTAAGTATTGTTACCTTTACTAAAAAGGTGCATCCGATTGTATATGAGTTTAGTATAAATGGGGATATGTTAAAACGGTGTGAGTCTGTGTGTGTTGTGCTGGACTCAAAGCTCTCTTTCCGTGAGCATTATTCTAAAATTGTCGAAGAAAACTTAACGTTGTTGGGCTTTATTATAAGAAACGCTGGAGATTTCATGAGTCTCAAATTATCTTTCTACATAACGTACCTTTCGGGAAAATTGATGCTGGGAATATTTTACAGTCCCTGCACTTTCAGGTGCCAATGGCCAACCTCGCGTATTTACCAGACTTTTGCTCTACCAACTCCAAGGACAACTACACTTAAGTTATCTCCATTACATCAAATAGTGATCTTCTCTGACATTTTGCATTTTCTATGGACTGTGTTAGAGGTGTAGGTATGTTGTCGAACATTGACTAGATGTCGCTACTCGGAATACTTCACCGTTTGTAAACTACTTATGTATACGTGAACCTATTAACACAGAACTCTTTTCAATGGAACAATAGTTTGTTAAAGCGACAACCCAAAAAGTATTTTAACAAACTAAACTTTTGGGTAGCTATTAAACCTTTTTCTTGCGCCTTTGAGACGACTTTCAAATTTAGGATGCAGGAGAACAAGAAAGTTGATTTATATGAGTGAAATGCACGGATTGCACCAATTTTACTTTTACCAATCTTTATTTAACAATAAAATATAGAGAATCAAGACCACAATTTTTTAAAGATAAATTAGAAAATTTAAAAAGCTAGCAATTGAAATTAAACAGCAAATTTGCTATTTTTCAATACCAAATTTATAATAAACATATTTATATTAAATTGAACCAAAACATTGCTTTCTCTTGGCCTGAGTTTGACCATGTTTATTAATGGATTTTAAAAACTTTAAATTTATACTCTTAAGTAGCCTACGCACGTTCAGTTGGCCGGACGGAATTTACCAGAGAGATAATGGCCGGTCGGCCGATTCCGCTACACACAAACATTTAACTGACGGGCCGGCCGGCGGCTGTTGTTTGTTAAAAGTAAACGTGTGTAGTCGTTTGCCGGCCGGCATTTGACTGTAGGCCTACTTTTACTTCAGACAAAAAAAATTTAATTAGAAATGTCTGAAAGAACTTAAAAAGGTTAAAATATCAATGATTTTATTGATTTGTACCGCAAACATAAATATTTTTGGAATATAAAAAATTTCATATGCCAAAAGAGCTTCTGCGAACGAAGACTTATGAAGAATTACTTTTACTGTATAAAACAGTGGATGATGACTGTCTGTGGAATATAAGGTACATAATATGAGAACTGCATTCAAAAAGGAAGAAGTGTGACAATTTACAATAAAAAAAAAATAGTGCGGGAAGAAACGAGAATGGTTTATAATGAATATACATAACGGCACTTAAGAAGGAGTATTTTAAAACCTAAGCATTTGCACCAAAAACTGCTCTTAGATCTACGCTCCTAAAACACATGATTTTTTAAAAAATCATCAATTTTGGCGTGGTGAGCGATATTTACTTTATTTTTAATTTAAAAAAACCGAACCCGAAAAAAGTTGGTTAGAGTCATACATACTTCTTATGCTGAAATTTTGGATTGTCACCAATATTCATTATTTTCAGAAATATACAAAATATTTTTTTAATAAAGAGCCAGCGAGGTGTATAAAAAAAAAGTAAAAAAAAACATTTACAAAAACAAATTTAATCCAACCGTGCAGAAGGGAAGAGGTAATAATTTGATAGTAGTTAGGTGAATTTTAAACTAACTTTGGTCGTGGTCCAGAAAGCGCTTTTCCGCCTTCTTCACTAGATACAATATATATTATAGTCCCGACTGTCCCTTTCTCCAGAAACCCCCCCCCCCCCCCCCCCCATAAGCCGCCACTGCTCTATACCGTCCTTCGGAAATACAACGCAAAAAAAAACAAATAAAATATTTATACTGTTATTATCCACTTGAAAAAATAACCAGTTACGTTCTTTAAAACAAATTACAAAATGCATCCTAAAGTCTCCAGTTCACGTCTTGTGCATTGTGCAATGTGCAAGTCTCAGTAAATTATAAACAGGAATGCTGCATATCGTTTATGACACAATTGGGAGATGTACCGAGAAAAATCACCGTTCTCTCTCGCTCCTTTATATTGCATATTTAACTTTTCCCTTTAATATTACATTGCCTGTTGTAGGATCTTGTGGCGGGACAAGTTTAGCTACAAAGAAAAGGTTTATAGTCTGTCGTTTTGGGTGTTATAAAAATCTCAGCGTTAAATTTTGTGCATACAGGGTGGTCAGACGATTTGGTATATAGATTTGTTTTTTCGGAAAATTCTAAGATTTAAAGAAATATAATTGGCTGTTTTTAGTTATTAGCCAGTTTTTGCCAACCAACAAAATCCCACTATTCGATTTTTCAGACGCCAAAATCTCCGCAACTGCTGACTCCTGAAACCCGAATTTTGCTTCGTTAGAAAGAATGATAATTGCCGCTCAATATAAAACAGATTTTTACCAAATTGTTTTTGTAGTTTCAAAGAAATTTGCCTTTGAAATATCGTTTAGCGGGATTTTGTTGGTTGGCAAAAACTGGCTATGATTAATGAAATTAAAATAAATGAATGATAATCATTAAATTGCATTAATGGGGGAGACCGGGACAAGAAGATCCCCTTAATAGTTTTGGCCTTAGATGTCACATCCACGAAGTATTAGGAGTTTGTATTTTTTTTAAGCATGTTGTTTATGTGTTGTTCATATTTTTATATTTTTTGGTTAAGTTGATTTTGAGATTTAAGCCAGTATGTAGACATATGCAAAGTAACCGTTTTGCCCTCTCGGGGCAAAATGATTCCCTATGTAAAGTACCGAAATGAAATTTTCCTGTGAATATGATGGCCATATCGCACGAGAAAGTAAATTGAGCACGATACTTTAGGCGGAGCGCTCACACTTACTAGCGCAATATGGACAATCCACTCGAGTTGTACCATATATTTTTTCTACGACTTAACTTCCAAACTTCATACTAAAATTTAATTTAAATCGTACGAGGCATTATGAAGTTATAGTGCTTGATATTTCGTCGCTCGTGTAAACATTTCTCTATCTAGAGAATCACTCACATAATTAGTATTTTTTGCCGTTCGACCCGCTCGGCTTTTCGATCAGTAATATCAAATTTCATATAGAATAACCCTCTTTTCTTAACTTGTCCAGCCAGGTAGATGCCGGCTAAGCTGTTTGATGTCGGCAACCTTTATAAATATATTTTTCTACGACCGCGCGTTTTAACCCATTTTCCCGCACGCATTTTAGTTTTGAAAGTGTCACTTTCCCGCACTTGTGCGAGAAAGTAACATAATGCAAATTTTGACTTTATTAGATCGTTTTTTACTTCGGAACTTATAACTATTGTTACAACAGGTAAATAAATACATATTTACGAAATAGTCCATCAAATAAAAGTTTTTAGTTAAAGTTTTGTATATGTATGTTGAAATAAAATAATTGCCTCCGCGTCGTTCGGGTCAACCGCAGTCACGTGCGGGAAAGTATCACTTTCCGCACTTGTTAGGAAAATAACTATTTCGATGGTCCCTTCTATACTAGCAACCTTTTTTTAGAAGTAATTTGTGTCTCAATTTCCCATATTAAAGTTTTTTCGGAAAAATCGGCAAATTTAGGGAATTTTTTGACATTTAAATAGAAAAATAGAATTTTTGACCTTCCACAAGTTGTTTCGTCGGAATAGCAGTTTGCTAAAATTTCCAATGACGTTTTTTTTATCAGGTGTTTTTGTCTTAAGTTCTTGAAATGTTGAAATTTTATAAGCAGCTCAAACTACTAATGTTTTATTGTATATGTACACAAAATATTAACCATTCTGTTGTCTGTGCAGTAGCTTTCTACTAATTAACACATGACTTATCATTATCGGATACACACACACAGTGCATACCGTGAATTATGTTGCATATTTTAGATAAAATATTGCAGACAACTTGCAGATATATAAAGTACAGGCGCACTGTCATCTTGTAATGTACTTATGATCTATTGTTAATTTTCACACCTTAAATACAGTGGCGTAGCTAATATTATAGAGTATTCACGTTGAAGCCGCATGGATGACTATCAGTGGCGGCTCGTCAGGTGAAGTTCACCAAAAAAAAAATAAATAAAACCAGGAGGAAATGTTTTCGACAATATTAAATATTAATGTAGTAAAAAATTAATAACTTCGAGATTCCGCTTATAAATTGGAAAAAATTGCATTTACATCCTAAATAAAAGTTTAGACGCCACCATATTTTGAGGGATGTTAGACTATACCTATAGCTTACGTATCCACTATATGACATATTCCACAAAATGTCGGGGACTTTGTAAAAAATTAGTAACTTCGAGATTCCGCTTATAAATTGGAAAAAAGTGCATTTACATCCGAAATAAAAGTTTAGACGCCACCATAAATTGAGGGATGATAGACTATACCTAAAGCTTACGTATCCACTACATGACATATTCCAGAAAATGTCGGGGACTTTGTAAAAAATTAATAACTGCGAGATTCCGCTTATTAATTGGAAAAAAATTGCATTTACATCCGAAATAAAAGTTTAGACGCCACCATATTTTGAGGGATGTTAGACTATACCTATAGCTTACGTATCCACTATATGACATATTCCAGAAAATGTCGGGGACTTTGTAAAAAATTAATAACTTCGAGATTCCGCTTATAAAATGGAAAAAATTGCATTTACATCCGAAATAAAAGTTTAGACGCCACCATATTTTAAGGAATGTTAGACTATACCTATAGCTTACGTATCCACTATATGACATATTCCAGAAAATGTCGGGGACTGTGTAAAAAATTAGTAACTTCGAGATTCCGCTTATAAATTGGAAAAAAATTGCCTTTACATCCGAAGTAAAAGTTTAGACGCCACCATATTTTGAGGGATGTTAGACTATATCTATAGCTATATATAATAGCTATAAAAACTCTTTGACAAAAAAATTATCATAACAATCTATTTTTAAAATCTGATAATCGATCTCGTACAGCTTGGAAAATAATAAAAAACGAAACAAACAAAAACATGGGCACTGACCTGCCCGACTATTTTGTAGTCAATCCAAATAACGACAAAATTTCTGATTTAAATTTGGCAGCGGAACTTTTTTATCGATTTCATAAATGTACTGATTTCTGAAATTGAGGCTATTGAAATGATAAGTTCATCAAGCAGTGATTTTAATTCTCTATTTTTACAGCCATGTACCGAACAAGATGTACGTGAAATAATCCTGTCGGTAACAAAATAGAGTTCGTCGGGATTTGATCGGATTCCCTGTTCCCTGTTAAAGAATGTTATGGACGTCATTGTTGACCCGATTACTTATTTAATTAATGTGTCTCTCATAGAGGGATCTTTTTCTAGTATACTTAAAAACACAATAATTCAGCCAATCTTTAAAAAGGGCGATAAACATAGTATTTCTAATTATCATGGTATAGCGCTCTTGTCAGTTTTTTCGAAAATTTTCGAAAGGGCATATTATAAACGTCTTGTTGCGTTCCTTGAACAGAGAATTTTTTTTTCTCCACGGCAATTCGGGTTTCGCAGGGGCTTGTCGACTCAGCACGCAATTGTTGCTTTATATAATAAAATCATGGAAAATCTTGATAAGAATAAGCATACAACATGTCTATTTTATGATCTAAAAAGGGATTTTGATGTAATTAATATGGATCTTCTACTTAATAAACTTAATAATTATGGTATTCGTGGTAAAGCATTAGACTGGCTGGGAGATTTTTTATTAAACAGGTCACAGAAGGTAGTACTTAAGCATCTTCACAAATCTTATTCTTCCAGTAGCCGAAATATTACCAGTGGCGTGCCACAGGGTAGTTTACTGGGACCATTGTTGTTTATAATTTTTATTAATGACATTGCCTATTGATAACTTTGAAGATCTTTATCTTTCGTTATTTGCCGACGATACTTTGATCGCTTGTGCTGGATCTGATGAGCTTAGCAGGAGTGCGTGTGACGCAGTCTCATTAGTTCAGAGATATTGCGATAAAAATGGGTTAATCCTTAAAGAGGGTAAAACTGAATTACTTTATTTTTGTCTTAGAGATCTAAATAAAAGCCTGTTAGTAAAATTAAATAACCAAACCATTGAGCAGTCCCATGTTGTAAAGTTTCTGGGAGTTTTTATTGATTTTAAGCTATCGTGGAGTCAGAAAATAGACTTTGTTCTGAAGAAGCTCGCTGTGTATTGTTTTGTCATTTGGCAGTTGCGTGATAAGATCGATATAAATCTTTTGAAGCTTTATTATTTTTATGTCCACTCTTGCTTGAGTTACGGAATTTTGGTCTGAGGAGGTTGCTCCAGGGCTGACGAAATCTTTATTCAGCAAAAAAGAATAATTAGAACCATGACATTTAAAAGACGTACGTTTTCATGCCGTGAAATATTTCCCCGGCTAGGTATTTTAACATTCCATTCCCTGTTTATATTGAATTGTCTTGGATGTATTTTCTCTGACCCGTGAATCAAATGAACATTATCATTTTAGACAGATTTTTAATATTGACATACCACGTCCTAGATTGTCTGCTGTGGCTCACAGTCCTTTAGTCCTACCAATTAAGTTATTTAATAAATTGCCACAAGGAATTAAGCAACTACATCATCCAAAAAAGTTTAATAAGTTAGTTAAAGGTATTCTACTTGAAAACGCTTTTTACTCCACTAATGAGTACCTTAAATTTAAATTTTGATTATTTATTCAATAATGTCACTGATGGGATTGTGTATAATTTTTTATTGTATGTATTTGTTTACGTGTTCATTTTAAATATTGTTTTATTTTTTATACCTATATATTATTAATGTATAGTGACAATATCCTATACTACCTATATAGTAGTCAAAACCAAATAAAATATTTTTATTTTAACATACAAGTTGTGTTTATTTCGCACAAAAAAATAATGACCTGTATCAATAAACAAATTGCAGTGTTGAAATTTTAAGAATGTAATATATTTACTGATTTACGAATCATTTTCAGAGACATAACACCTGATGCCATTAATTTAATTTAAATAGATCTTAATTTTATTAATAAACTGTTCCTTTCTTTGAGTGAAACCACTAAAGTTCAGCGACCTTCTGCCAAACAAGTCTATTTATGTAATATTTATGCAACCTGAAAGCCAAGGTCCCCGCGTCACTCAAATTCACTCACGAAATTAGGCACGCTTAGTTTAGAAACATTTCCCAACTTAAATGCATACCGGCTACTTTAATGTTTAGATTAGATTTGACGGGACCTTAATTAGTAAAAGCATAATTTTCTCTAAGTATATTAGATGAATGTAGTACAGGTTCGTTTGGATGTTAAAAACTTTAAGTTAAAAGTAAAGTAAGAGTTTAAGAACTGACTTAACAACGTATTTAAAATTTTAAATTATTAATTTATTTTAAATACAGGGTGGCCCATTTGCGTGACAAAGTCATATACCGTCTCTACTATTAAAGATATCAAAAATGAGTTTTTATAAAAGTTGTAAGGTATATAAAAAATATATGTTCTAAAATTATTTTAAAATATACAGGATGGTCCAGAAAAGTAGAACAATAAACTGACACATTTTTTAAAATTGAACATCCTATATATTTTTACATTTTTGATTCCTCACAAAATTATCCATATGACGCCATATTTAGTTTTTAATTTTTTACGTTGCCAAACAAAATGCAAAATTCTTAAAATGTTGGGGGGGGGGGGGGTGATTTGGCTAAAAGTTTTGATGAGGAAGGAGTGGTATTTGTATGTTATTTTCAAGAGAACGATGATTTTTTTTACACGTCACTGCTTATGGTGTTATAGTACGTGGGGGAGGCGGCGACCTTTTTTTTAGAAGTCATTTTTGTTTTGGGTAGTGCCCACTAAAAAAATTATCGGGCCCACTTGTGCCCACCCATCCCAAACTGTCGCCGCCACTGACATGATAGTACCAAATTATCTTTATTTCTCAATTAAAATATCCAAAATTTCTGTATTTATATTATTTTTAAGTGTAATTTTCTGGATTTTGTCAACCACGCTTAGACGTCGCCTTTTTCACCTACCAAACTTCTTTTCTCTTTAGTTGCAGTCAGTTAAGTTGGTTTTCAGTTCGTTATTTGCAAGCAAGTAGGCGTACAAGCAATATGCATGTCCTTCAATAAAGAAAAAAGAGCCCACACTGTAAAAAATTACATTATATAAGCAGGAATTTTTTTTCACTATTTATAAGCTATATTTCCGTGGGTAAGTAATATTTTTGTACGGATATTGTAAACTTAAATCTTTTATGAACATTTACTAGCCAAAGTATTTTTTCCGCCATTTCTTATGCAAAATTACAGCTATTTATTTTTTACGCGTATAAAAATATTTTTTTAACTAATCATTTTTTGATGTGGGACTACCAAGAGATATCGCTAAGGGCTATATACAACCCAAGAACGTTGATACCATAGGCTTTAATATAAAATCACACCTAACCTGTAATCACGAGAGAGTACGAATCCGGTCTGCGGGTGGTGACATGCTACCAATAGTAAAGTTTCACTTCAGGTGGTTTGAAATTTATTTTTCATGCATTTCTTAAAAAATTTGTGGTTATTTTACAACCAATATTTACCCTATATAAAGTGTACTTTTACAAAGAACTTGTATACTATTACTATATATATTTCTTACACTAATAGTATAATATTTTTACAGTATATATATTTTTTTCCGAGGGCCCGTCCATGCGCCGGATGCACGTAGGCCAGGTTTGGCCCATTGTGCTTACCCTGTTTGGTTGTTACACCCACTCCGTGATCTCAGTTCCTTGCACTAGTTTGTGTGGGGCAACGGGGGAGAGGGTAAGGATGTTCTCTGGTTCCAGTTTTGGTTGCCCGAGTATTTGTTGCCTCTTTCGATCTAGTGACTCGCAATGGCGAACTATGTGCTGTACAGTTTCCCTGTCTTGTCCCCATAATCTGCAGTCAACGTCTCCATTGTACAGTTGCATTCTGTGCAGAAGGTATCCTGTCAGAATTCCTGTAATGGTTCCCAGCTGGTTCCTGTTCATTCGAAGCAACTGTTTCGTAAGTATTGGGTCTGGATCCCTAATGAAGCGTTTGCTGTGGTGTAATGCCTGTCTGTTGCTCCACTGGATTTTGTGTTCACTCCTGATCCATCGCTTTATGGCATCTCGTACTGTGCACCTTGGTACTCAGAATGCCGGTTCTGGACCAATGAATGTATTTTCTGAGCCTTTCCTAGCAAGTTTATCGACTTTTTTTACAGTATGTATTGTGGTAGTAAATTGCCAACTATGAATAGTGTAATTATTTGTAACATTGTACCGCTATACTAATACTTTTTATAGAAAAAAAAAATTAAAAAAAAAATGTTCGACAATAATTTATATGGTCTTTATTTTCGTGCTACAGATCAACAACAAATAAAGTTATGTTTTATTTATACCATATTATATGGGCGCAACATGTAGGTACTTTAACATGATCAAATAAAACTTCTATAGTACATTTTTGGTTATTTTGGTTGAAAAGAATACACTTCAACAGTAAGTTACCGACGCGACGTCTGTAAGACCAAAATTTGTCTGCACCATTTTGGTGCAAAAACGGGTCCACATTTAGTCGTTCCGACATCAAGTTGTCTATAACGACTTGTGTTAAGACGTCTATAAGCTATAAGATATTAAAAATGGGAGAGATTTAATAGAAATTATAATTCTGAAATATCTATAAATGAAATTTATCATTGACTTTAGGAGATCATGATTTGTATTATTTAACTGCCACTTTCAGACAAATGAATTGATAATTAGTTTTGAAACAACTACATTACTTTTTTATCCTGATGATTGTTTGTTAATCATTAATTTATGTCCGACATTACATTTACAAAGCATTAACTATTTATCCATTATTGAATTCACTGGTTTGTAATAATATAATATTACATTTTATAGGTGCATAATAATTACTTAATACTTTGAAGTAAAAGCTATCCTAAATGTGTTTAATTACACTGGGAAACAAATTTTAACTTTTTTTTGTTTCCTGAAAAAAATCTTTTTCAGGAACTAAAAAAAAAGATTTTGGTTGGCTCGCAAAAAAAAATCTGAATTATTTGTGAAAACATTTGTATTTATAGTCATATTGCGGTTCTTAGCCTGTCTTTTGAAAGTTTTTCTGGGGCACGCATCTCTCGTAATTGTCCAACAGTAGTCTGCTAGCATCTCACAGTTCCATTTTTGATAACTTTTTCCATGTTTGAAATTTCCTGGTGGACCCTCTCACCGTGCTCGTCGCTTATAGCACCACAATTTTCCGGAAAGTAATCCAAATGAGAATTCTGGAATAGTACATTGTATATTACCTAGTAGGAAAAGCTGAACATTCCCGGACAACCGTAAAGATTGTAGCTTTTTCTACCAGGCATACATACTATTTTTCCGTGAATCGAAAATTATTAAAAGAATATAACTTATTACAAGCAACTTGTTAAAATTTTGAAATAAATATTATTAACTTTGTTCACAAATAAAGGATGCCATTAAATATTTGTGTTGTAACTATGGAAACACAGTAATATCGAATTGTCAAGTTTAATACATTTTAGTTTACAAGTAGCCGTACAGAAATAGTATTTTCCTACGACCACCTATGAAAATGAGAAAAAAAAACACGGTTAACTTGGCTCGAAAGCGCCAAATATCACACGCGTGTTGAAAGAAAATATTTCAATTCTAGAGTTGGCACACTATTTAATTTAACCATTATGGTGCCAATTTGACAGACCACGCCTATTTAATAATAAGAATAAATTTTACAAAGGAAGTTTATTGTCTAACTTATTTGTCATGTATTTGTCGATTGATTTCGAATTAGAGTGTGAAAAAACGCCAACTGAAATTATAAAAAAGTTAAGAATATACTAAAAAATCTATTACCAGTCAAAACAAGCCCCGCTGAAGAAAATGTCATATATTAAACATAACATTGTTATGTGTTGCCATAGCGTAGAGACTAGAGCTATGGTCTACAGATCGAAAGGTCACAGGTTCAAATCCCATCAGGAGTATTTGACTTTTTTTTATAAAAACATTAAACAATTTATAGAATTAGGTATTTTGAATTGAAATCTTTCTTGTTGGATAAATTTTTAAAATTTAATCAAGGAAAGATGCATTAATGCATCTTTTTGCATTACATTTTCTGTAATTCGGTGTTATTACAAACATTAAAAGTACACATTTTTATGTTAGTTTTACGTATATAAATAAGTACCTAATATAGTGCGATAGAAAACATATTCTACTGCCCCTAATCCAATTTTTGAAAGTTTATAATAAGACAGAAATAAATCACACATGAAAGCGTACCCGATTTGATCTACTTAGTAAACATAACAATGCATTTTTAAATCTCACAATGTAATTTTTGTTAGCTTTTGTTTGCTTGTAAAAACCACACATCTGCTTTAGTGAAAACATCTGTCTGTCAGTCTCAAGGATATATTCTCTAGAAATTGGAGCATTTCATCACGTTTTCAAAAAACACAACAAATTTTCGTTTACATTGTTCTTATTAAAATTTACGCAATCAAGTGTTATTATTGCGTTTGTTATGATTGCGTGTTCACGTTTTTATAATGGTGACATTTTGCCAACCAACAAAATCCTGCTAATAAATTTTTCAGGCGCTAAAATCTCCGCACTGGCTGATATCTAAAACCGGATTCTCTATTCGCCGGTAATAATTATATTTTTTTGAAATAGCGTTTAGAGGGATTTTGTTGGTTTGCAAAATGTCACTAATATAGAATGTAGGGTATGTGACTAATAAAATTAATTTCATATGTGTTTGAATTATATGTTGTTCTTGCAAAAAAACTACTTATAAACTACTGTGGTAGATTTAATGTCTTTTAGGTGCCGTCTAATTTCTAACTTCTCTACCGGCTCTGTTCAATATTTACATGAACTACAAAATGAAGTGTACCGCGCAAGATACGCTGGTGATGTGAAGTTATTCGATTTAAGGAGTTATTAGTCACTATCTGGAAAACCACAATGAAACATAGCATACATTTTAATTTTGAGTTATTTTGTTGTAAGATCACACAGAAATTATATAACTAATATAATCATACATATTGAATTTTCCCGTCCCAAATCTTTTTTTTTTCAACACGTGCTACACCAATGTATAATATTCAGGATTATTATATGTACTACTTAGTCCTACTCTTTATATGTCTTCTTCCAAGTTTTCTTCTTCAGATTTTGATTCTTAATGCACCATAAATATTTATAATGCCTGACTAAAGTCTGTAAATAAATCCTCTTAGCAGACAGGATTTCAGACATATGGCGAACTATTTTTTTTTTAATTTAAGCCTACTTTAATTGGTTTTTGTAACTTACCCAATAATAAAGAATATTTTGTTTAGTTATACGATTAAATCGATTTATTTTACGGTGTGTCCCAAATTCAGGTTTATATTATATTACATATTCCCTTTTTATTTTACTCGCTAAGGAAAGTATTTTTTTTTGAGAAATTATGATAGTTTTATGGTCACAGATGAAATAAGTATGTTTCCCTTTTCTGTTTGTCTATCCGTCTGTTGACTCGAGTGCTGACCAAAACCGGGATTGTGTTCGCTATATATCTTTTATTTGTTATATTTTTGCTTAGTTTTGCTTTATACTTTGAGCACCTTCTTTTAACAAATCCAAGTATACAGGGTTGATGAAATAACAATAAATGCGTTGTTATAAAATAAGAAAAAAAGTTAATACAATTTATTAGTGTTGATGGATACCAAATAGCCTACCAGCTTAAAATTATTTTTGATTCTGCAGGGTGTCTCAAAAATGCGGAACTAAAAAAAAGTTCCATATTAAATAGAACACATTTTAAAGCACTTTCGAATTCTTGAGATAAAACAAAAGAAATTTGTCACGATATGTGTAGTTCTTTTTGTTTGACTGTTTCGTTTGTTAACTTTATTAACTTTACTTTGTGATTAAACAAATAGTTTTCAATGTCGGTCTTTTGACACAGTTGTATTTTGTGCCTAAAAGATGGAAAAGATTTGTTGTGATGTAAATTGCTGGAAACGTTTTATTTATTATATTTATAGCCATTGTTTTTAATATAGTTGTGCCAGTCTTGGGATTTCTAAACGGATAGTTAAATTTTTATTTCTTAACTGGGTTTTTAAGTCCGAAACGTGTTATTAATACTAGGTGTGATACGTCATTGAATTATAAAAAAGAAGGAGAATTTAAAAATATTAAAATAAAATTTCCCAACTAAACTGCTGGACAATTATTGCTTTCGAGCAAGAAAATATTCGCCTAAATTTAACAGTTAATATTTTTTGAACCAGATATGATATGGACCTACAATTGTGAAAAATTGTGATACTCGTAAATCATAGACATATAGGTATTTATAAGTACGCCACTGTACATCATAACATTTAGGTACAACTATTGTTACTAAACATAATCAAGCTTTTCATAAGGTATAATAATCACTCGCAAAGTTTGCACGATACAACGCACAGTGAGATCTAGCTACCAATAAGTTGTGAAAGTTACACGCCATTAAAATTGGAGCAAAAATCATCGTCTTCTTTAACACCCTGTATATAAAATTATCTGACAGTTAAAAAACATCCAACATTGACAATTGTTTCCCAAGGAATGAATCTATCAACCATTCAAAACCGTAGGTCGATATCATATCTGGTTCACAAAATATTAACTGTTAAATTTAGGCGAAATTTTTCTTGCTCGAAAGCAATTGTCCAGCAGTTTATTTAAAAAAGTAAAGTTGATAATGGTTTTGATAAAACGAAACGTCGGATTAAAAATCTAATTACACCAAGTCGTAGAGGAGAAAAAGGGGTAATGAGAATTTAAACTTTATTTTAACATATCTCTTCAAATAGAGTCAGACAAAAATAAAAACGAAATAGCGAAAACTCGGTTTTGCCCAACTATCTTCGGAGGGATTCGAAGGTTTTTAAATTTGATAAAACAATGTTCCAAAATTTTGTAGGGCGCCACTTTTTTCTAATTTAACCATCTCTGTATCTTATATGATTTACGAAATTCCTGTAGATGTGCATCCTTATTTGGGACACTCTGTATAATATGTATTTTTAACGTGTGAGGAGTAGCACAAAAATTAATATTCTAGAAAAAAGTTTTTTAGCGGCAGGCGGACAAAGTGGTGCATCTATCTTTTGCATTAAAGTACGCAGGGACGCCAAAGGTAATGGGTTCCCTGGGGCACAGGTAGACAATGACAGGCTGTTTAGTTCTTGTTAGAACTCATCAGAAAGCCATAACCTGTAAGCAACTCCAAGTACAGCGAGACTGTTCTTTCAATGCATTTTTAAGAAATAAAAACGCGATGAAACCCAGTAACGCCATCAGTAGGAATCAACTCAATGCAAAAGATATAGCCATCTAACATGAAAACATAGAACTAATAAACCAAAGTACGGTGGCCAAGAAACACCAGTATAGGAAACTTTACGCCTCACTAAATTTTGTCTACGGGTTTGTAGATTCAAATATAGATCGCGCCGTGTAGCCCACTGGCGGTGCCGATCCATTCCGTATACAATGCCGTGTTTTTAAAAATAAAGTAGAGAGTCGTATAAGTAAAAGAAAAAAACCCGTAGAAAAAATTTAGTGAAGAGTAAAGTTTCCTATATGGTGTTTGTTGGCCACTGTACTTTCGTTTATTAGTTTTATGTTTTCACGTTAGATGGCTATATCTTTTACATTGAGTTGATTCCTACTGGTGGCGTTACTGGGTTTTCATCGCATTTTTATTTCTTAAAAATACCTTGAAAGAACAGTCTCGCTGTACTTGGAGTTGCTTACAGGTTATGGCTTTCTGATGAGTTCTAATAAGAACGAAACAGCCTGTCATTGTCTACCTGTGCCCCAGGGAACCCATTACCTTTGGCGTCCCTGTGTACTTTCATGCAAAAGATAGATGCACCACTTTGTCCGCCTGCTGCTAAAAAACTTTTTTTCTATTTACTTATACGGACGCTAAACTCTCTACTTTATTAATATTATAGTTACTGCATGAACTGGAATATAATATGAATCAGTAACTTACACACCACTGGTTACCAATAGTAGGAACTTTGCAATTTTAACGCGGAAACTATCAATTTGAACGATTTGAAACAACTGCGTAAAGAAATTGAAACAAAATAAGTGAAATTACCGACTAAAATTGAAAATATAGTACTTTTCATAATTTTATCACCTCCGGTGGTCCAAGCTATATTAAATTAAAGAGAGAATATTTATGTATGGTAGAGACTTGCACGGGCCGGGCTTGAATGTTAGTTCGCTACGTTGCCCAGTATACTCCGGTTCGGATCGGGCGACTTTAGGTCTGTCCCCACAAGCAATCACGGACAAGTTAGCGATTGTCACCGACTGTCCGTGACATATGGACATTTTTTTCTTAACCGGTTAACAAAAATATGATTTTTCAATTCGTGTTTGCTTTAAAAATGATGTCAAATGACGTGCACATAAGCAGTCACGTGACTTTTATCTGTCAAATTTCACATTTCTTTTAAAAAATTTCAAAATATAGTATTGTTTTTTTTTAACTTTTTGAAGAATGTTATAGGAAACGGATGGATTTTTTAATTTTTTGCTTTCGTACTAATTTTTAAGTCTCTAGTTACTCTAGTACAATTTATATTTTCTTCGTTTTTTTTTTTCAAATTTTACCAAACCTGTATAAAATAAATCTTTTTATTTATATTTCTTAGACTGTGAATTTTTGTGGTAAATTTGTAATTCTATATAGGGTGGAGTTTTTAACTGGAATAACTGTTTATTTTGCTGAATAAATACAGAACTACGTTCTGCGTTTATTTTTATTATTTTATTAGAGGGAGTAGAAACCGCCCCCCACTTTTTATTATAGTATTGTAAAAGGTGAAAAGTATTGAAAAAGGAATACGACCCTTTGTTTACTTTTGAATTTCGGTAATATAGACGCAATTTCTTTTATTGCAAAAATTTTTGTATATACAGGGTGGCCCATTAGTGCGAGGAAGTATAATATATCAGATGTCAACAGAAATAGTGACAAATATTACGCATAAAAGCTATATGATCCGTTGAGACGCATATTTTAAAAATATAATAATATCCACGTGTGCGTCTATTTTTTTTGTGTTTCTAACATTTTTCTGTTTTTTTTTTATTTGTCTTTTGTTATGTTGTCATAATGTTTATAAATGATATAAAATGGTAGGTATTTGGTCATTTCCTAATTTTGAAACTGAAAACATAATAAAATTAGTGTCAAAAAGTAATTGAAACATTATTTTGACATGTGATAATATCCGCTTTCGTTTGATTCACGGCCGACCAAAAAAAAAAAATAATGCTTTTTTTGCATTTTCAAACAAAAACCAAAATTGTGACAAAACGGTAGATTTTGGGACATGAGTTATAATTGCAAATATAGAGGGCATAAAATACTTATTAACATGACCCATTAATATACAGAGTGTCCCATTTAAAAAAATTAAGATTTGATACTTTAAATATAGCAATATTGGCACCTCCGTAAAAATTACCCTGTATAAATAAATTATGGTCAGATTTCTTTAATAAGATTATTCTACCATCCCTCGGGTATCCAAAACCGTAACCATATTTTAGAAAATTTAAATCAGCCATTTTTTTTAAGGAGGTGGTTTTTCTTGGATAGCGTGGCAACGCCGCAACGAACACCAAATTAAAATATTCTAATATATGCTGAATTTCATGCGAAATTCAATTCCCTAATAAAAAATAGCGGTAGCCATTTAAAAAAACTTACCTTTTTGCCCCTCTGCTTTTTTGGGTCACCCTGTATATCTGAAAATATTTTTAAAATATGCGTCTCAACGGATTATATAGCTTTTATGTGTAATATTTGTTACAATTTCTGTTGACAACTGATATATTGGACTTCCTCGCACTAATGGGCCACCCTGTATGTTGCCCATTTTTTTCTTGACAACCCCTAATCTAAAGTAGAATTCATTCTCGACATTATGTACCATATCCGGGGTTATTTGGCGAATTTCTTGTTAAAGTGGTTGCCTCCTATTCCTCTTAAAATTGTAGTATCAATTGTTCTTCAAATGGCCGGTTTTGTTTCTGGCTTTCTAGATTAGGAACATGCAAAAGTAAATAGTGGGTCGTATTCCCATTGTTAAGCCCTTTCCAACGAACTATTACAATACATACTTTCATACTTATATATTTGAAAAAAAAGTTGGGGGGCGGTTTCTACCCCAAAGAAAGGGTTAAATTTCATGAAGATACGCAATAAGTATGTCGAACTAAAAATGAACGTAGCCGTAGTTCTGCATTTTTTCAGCAAATAAATAGTATATTTCAGAAAGGTGTAGAGTTGCAGAGTAATAAAATGGAAAATTCCGTCCAGTTCGGCTCAATATCGGTGTCGGCCATAGGCGCACGTAAATTTTGTGCATTAAAATATTTATGATAACTAACCAAAAATTTTATAGAATTAGATTAACGGGTATAAGGATAAAATAGTATCATTCGTAATATTAAAATTTCAAGTAATTGCGTAATTTAATTCGAAAGATTACCACGAGGACATAAATTCGAATGTTTTTGAGGACTATTTTGCTGAAATGATATAATCTCCTCCAGCTGATTCAGTATAGTAGTTATGGATAACGCAAACTATTATTCACGACGCACAGAGAAGACTCCAACTTCATCTCATCACCAAAAGTATTAAATTTGAAGATAATTTGATTAAGAAGGAACTATTAGCTATAACAAATTTACACAAACATCGTTTTATGAAATATACCGTGGAATAAATAGCTGAAAACATAATGTAACTGTGCGGCGCACACCGCCATATCATTGCGAACTAAATCCTATTGAGCTTATATGGGCACAAGGCACAAGTGAAAAGATTTCTAGCGTAGACGTAGACACAACACGACATTCAAAATGAAAGACGTTAAACTACTGTTTGATCAAGCCTTTAAGGAAGTGACACCCGAAAACTGGCGAAAAGCAGTCCATCGTGTCATTAAAGAAGAGGAAAAAATGTGGGATCTTGACCACCTGATCGATCGGACCGTCCACCCGCTAATTATAACGTCAAGAGGATAAGACAGTTCCTCAGATGACAAAGAATATTATGATTTTTTATAATTGAATTTCTGTAAAATGTATTTTTGTATTTTTTTATAACGTTTAAAAAAATATAGGTGTACCTAATACTATGTACATATTGCACGCCTTTGTCACACCATTTTCAGTGTTTGTGAATGGATAACAATACGCAAAACCCATAAATTGACCCAAACCAGGGTGGTACTATCTGCACTTGATGAAAAGAAATAATTTTGCATTGAAATCAATACCAAATTATGAATGTGGCTTAAATATTCGTTGGGTCACTCTGTAGTCACATTACATACGTAATGAGCTTTTATTATTCTACATATTGCCCTCTAAAATAGACAATAATACTGAATTTATTCCAGATAGAAATTCCACCCTGTATAATTTTAATATGTGAATGCTCTTTTTATATTGAATATTTTTCTGATTAGGAAACTTTGTCCTCTTAGAAAACCTTACTTTTTATGTTTATTACGTAAATTTACGTTTTAAAATTCTTTCTACAAACATGCTCGGTAAAGCTTTATGCCTACATACGTACGCGATACCGGGCTAAATTATGAATTATGTATGCGGAATGAAAAAGTTTTAACTCTAATTTTGTTTAATATAACAACTAGCTTCCTAAATTTCCGGGTAATGTGGTCAGTATCTGGGGACATGCAAAAACCACCCCCGTATTCACGAAGGTTAACAGTTTTGCCAAATTTAAAAATGTTCTTTGATTAAAGGAATTTTTAGTTTCGATTCGAACACAAAAATTAGTTTCTGAATGAACCACTGAAGAGAAGAGAAATAATAATTAAGTGGATCCGACCCCGCTCAAATTTGACTTGTTAAGTTGCGGTTTTTGTTGGCCGGAATTTAAAAAAAACTAGCAAATTATTAGATTTTTCTTTAGATACCAACCACAACTCAGATTCTTTAAATACGGACCTTGAAAACAGTTTAAATGACTTCTAAAGCATTAGAAATTTAATACAATTTAAAGATTTTTAATTTTTTTAACGTTTTGTCATGAAATAACACATCATTTTATATTATTATTTATCCTTTCTTTACTATTACGGCTCTGACAAGTATTTTTAGGATAACTTAAATATTAAAATTACATTACAAGAAGTTATGGTGTTAAGTTGAAATTGAAAGAATTACAACTTTACTCCCCAGTTCTTTTGTTTTAAGCCAAGTCGCGTTTTAATAGCCATTTTAGATTCTACAGTCAAGCATAGATAGCTATATTGGTTTTAATAAAAATACAGGGAAAATAAAAAAATAGGACCCTGTTCAGTCTAGGTTGGATATATAGTTTTTATTTTTATTTTTAGTATCAAAACATTAGAATCTAAGGCAAAAAAAATATCACAAGTGATATTACCCGGTTTTGAACCAAATTACCTAATATTATTGTTTTGCCCCAACATGCTCTAGTAAATTTTATACCGAAGTGTCACAGAACATTTTAATTTTACTCAAAACTTTTTAAGTTGAGGTTACATTCTCAGCACGTTTAAAACTTTCCTACTAAGTATTTATAAAACCGCAGTAAATCGGATTAAAATATCGTACTGTTTTCACAAAAGGTTGTTATTTATGTAAATATGTTTCAAAGTAGGTTAAGATATAGACCTGCAAAGCCGATATATATTTTTGGTATTAATTTGCCCATAAGTTTAAAAGACAGCCATAGTTGTTTGTATTAAAAAAATATGTACCTAATGCCTTTATAGCTTGTTTATATCTACTAATAAGACATATTTAGCAAATCAAGTAATAATATCCAATTATTAGTAGTAGGGTCGGGCTGTACCCCCCCCCCCCCCCCCAAGCCTAGCAACTTGGGGTCTAAAAGTCTAATTGCAGCCTAATTTTTCGTCTCACTCTTGGACTCTTAATTTAAATCTTATGTTCTTGGCTTAGATTACAAAGGTCTTGTAGGAAATGTTTAGTTTTTAAACTTTTACTTCTAAAAGTCCTGTTTTATATAGAGATTGAGGTTTCGGATGCATATCGTTTTAGTTATTGATTTATGATGCAATTTTAAAGGAAAACAAGTAAAAAGAATAATATATAATAGTATTTTTCTAATATATACTTGTCTGTTCCGTTGTCGTCTTTTTAGAGTTATTTTAAATCAAAAAACATATAACCTATGCAATAAAATATTTTAACAACAAGAACAAAAAACAATTAGGTATTAATTTTAATTGAAACATTTTTTATGGAAGAAGTGTGATAATTTATAAAAAAAAATAGTGCGGGAAGAGCCGAAAATGCTTTATTATGAACATACAAAACGGCACTTAAGAAGAAGTATTTCAAAACCTAAGCATTTGTACCAAAAACTGCTCTAGGATCTACGCTCCTAAAATACAGGATTTCTGAAAAAAATACCAATTTTTGCGTGATGAGCGGTATTTACTTTATTTTGAATCATGAAAAACCGAACCCGAAAAACGCTGGTTAGAGTCATAAATATAAATTTTGGATTGACACCAATATTCATATTTTTCACAAATATAAAATAATGTTTTTTTTTAATAAAGAGCCAGCTAGGAATATCAAAAAAAAAAACATTTACACAAACAAATTTTAATAATTTAATTTTAAATTTGATAGTAGTTAGGTGAATTTCAAACGAACTTTGGGCGTGGCTTTTCCGCCTTCTTCACTAGGTGCACTATCGTGAAATACATGTAGTCTCGACTGTCCCTTTCTCCAGAAAAAAAATGTCCTACTTACGCCCATTGAGCCCCCCCCCCCCTGAGCATATTTTATGGCTACGCTACTGATTAGTATCTATTTAACTACATATTTTATATTTTTTAAACTTTAATTGTCGGCATTGGTTAAACATTTTCAGTTTGTTTTAATGCAGACACCACTATTCGCCTATGTCTATAGTAGTTTGTACAACAAGAGTGGATATGATGTCCATATCGTACGAGGAAGTAAATCGAGACCTTAAGTAAATTGTGGAAAAGCCAACTGATTAATGATGCTACATGAAATTAATTTTTTATGCTCATGCAGCCGGTTGCATTATTAATAAATCTATTATAAATGCGTCTAGATTTTATTATATTGAACAAATTAACTACAAAATTGTACCATATGCATTTAAATTATATAATTTAGTGTCTTGAAAAAGAAGGCGGAGCCTCAGTAAATATAATATACTGTAATTGGTCAGTGTTTTTAAATACACCACAAAGAAAATAAAGAAATGTAATTTTCATAACAGTGTTGTCAACTAATGAAAAATTTCCGGGTTCGTGAGAACAAAGCACAGAGGAATGATGGGTCGGAGCTGTCTCCAAAGGGAAATTTTTACGCACAGTGTTATATTTGTAGAATATTCTTTAGGATCACTTGTGGTTGTAATCTGCTAATAAAAGACTTTTTCAGTATTGTTTGCATTCGTGAAAGTTTTCTATAAAAATGGGAAATTGAATTTTTCAAGGTTGTAATAATTGATAATAGAATGTAAAAATTCTCGCTCTTGAGTTGGAATATTTATTCTGAAAGACTTGCTTCTTATGCGTTTTGCGTGTATTTTCATTCCATAATAAGATACGGAATGAATATTCTGTAATTGATCTAAACGACATCGGTTGCCATGAATTTCGAAACTGTCAATGTCAGCAGACAAATTTTAGTGCAAGTAAAAATATGAGTGAAAAATCGGATGAATCAGATATGGAACTGGATAATACTCCACATACAACATTGATAATATGATTGTAGAAGTTTTACGTGTTATGATAGCCAGTGGTTAATAAACTTATGTTGGGTTGCATAAATATTTTTAACATTAATTAACTAATCATTAACTTTGACCGTGACTTAAATGGCATTGGTAGGCGTAGGCATTATTGACTCAGAAACATAATTGCCTGATTAGTAAACACAAAAATTAAGGAATCGGGGCTTTTTGATCTTGAGGAAAATATTTCTGCCAATGTCACGTATGTCAGCGTGAAATGTGCTGGTTAGTTACATATTGTTAAAATATTATATTGTTATAGTGTAGGTGCTTATAATATGACGATATGTATTTGACTAAGATATTCTATATCTATTTATATAAAAACCATAGATATAACTACAGTGTATCCGCGGATGGGGTCCCCAAGGGGGAAAAATCTTTATTATTCATTTTACGACCAAAAGTCATTCTTTATAAAAGTTCTGCTTGTTGAGAAAATGAATTTACGATAAAAAAAAGTCAGATCAGATGTACAGGGTGTTAATAAATTAGGAAAATATGAAAATGCTTCAAGAGAGAAGTACCATTATTTACTATTTTTTACAAAAATTTTATAAAACAAAGTTGTTTATAAACTAACGTAAAGTCTAAATACAAATTTTGAAAAAAAATCGAATTTTTAAAGTTAAATATTAATATTAACATCTATAGCGTATTGATAAGACACATTTCGAATACCGTAACATTGTATTAAATAAATACGCTCTTCTTTGGTTAACATTTTCGAAAATGCCTTTACGGAAATAGAATACTGACAGATGTAAATAAAATTCTGACATAAATCTTGTTTTTTTGTAAAATGCAACTTATTAAATGTAGTAATATTTTATTTTAAAAATTCGAATTTTTATTTCAAAATTTGTATTTAGACTTCACGTTAGTTTATAAACAACTTTGCTTTATAAAATTTTTGTAAAAAATAATAAATAATGGTACTTCTCTCTTGAAGCATTTTCATATTTTCCTAATTTATTAACACCCTGTACATCTGATCTGACATTTTTTTATCGTGAATTCATTTTCTCAACAAGCAGAACTTTTTATAAAGAATGACTTTTGGTCGTAAAATGAATAATAAAGATTTTTTCCCCCTTGGGGACCCCATCCGCGGACATACTGTATATTTTAGAGTATGGGGTTTATCCAGTAGTGTCACTAGGGTTAGGGGGGTAGCGCAGTGGCGGAACCAGAGGGGCACTGGTCCCACCTGAATCTAAGGGTGGTCACCCAAATGTGTTTAGGGGAGTTATTTGGGTAATATGTTCAGCGTTAGGATACCTTTTTTTTTAGAAATCACTTTTGATAGGGGACCCATTACAATGTTTTTGGCGCCGCCTCTAAGTAGGGGATAAAATCAAATACAGAGTTTTCAAGCAAAAATCTACTACAACGTGGTACAAAAAATATTGAATTGAAAAATTTTTTAATTGAAATGCTTAAAGAGTCAATTTTGCCTAAATTTGCCTACACATACTCCTAACTGAGTATATCCAAGGAAAGTGAATATACAATACTCCAGTTGCTTCCCCAAAAATACTTTCCGTAATCTTTATAATGTTTTTTAGATAATAAAAAAAACTTGTTCTCAACCTTCAACTTAATTCTCGCAAAGTTTCACCCCTATGTTTTAACACCATGCGTGTACTGACTAACTATGTACACATGGGAAACATCTGCCCCATAACCATATTATGTAACTTCTCCTTCTTACACCGTGTAACAAGATCCAACAATTATTTCAACAATATGCTTCACCCCTAAAGTCTCTTCATTTTCATTATCATTCCCACATAAAGGTCTCACCTCCTAACGTTACATTTTGAAAAATAACAACGGTTATCCCAACTTTATCTATGTAACTTGGTAGTATGTTTTTCTCCTACTTCTATGGAAGTTTTTCAACTTTTTCTTTGTTTGATTAATCTCCTCAAGAGCTCCATTAGGATTTGACTGGCAATTTCCTAACTTATTGTAACTTTTAATATTAATTATTCTCCTGAAGATGAACGTTTATACGTTCGAAACATGTAGAGAGTACATTTAGAAAAATTGATTTGAAATATAATAATAAGCTTTTTATTCAAAAAGTTAACTTGTGTACAATATAACATTCAAACTATTATTATATATTCAAAATATATCATTAAAGACGCCTAGCTAATTAAATAGCTGTATGCGTCACAGTGTTCTTAAATAATGTATACATATTATATTATAGACATACTTTAGCTATTAATAACTTACAAACAGTAAAACGTTCAAGTACTCACCACAAGAAAATTAAAAATAAATAATCAATAATCAAAATAACCCTTCAAATTGTTTTATATTTTGGAAAATAAATTCCCTGCAGAGAATTGAAAACCTTTTTTTATTGTTAACTTCCCTAATGTGTATTGGTATCATATTATAAACTTTAGGGCCAATATAATTTACATATTTTAAATTTAAATTATTTTTACTTACCGGTATTTGCAATTTTTTATTCACATAACCACGGGTAACGTAGCCATGATCTATAAAATTTTGCAACTTTTTACTCTGATGTATATAAGAGGAGATTGAGAGCATATATAAAGTTCTTATATTACATACTTCGGGGGAAAACAACATTCTGGTAGGATAAAGAGTGGTTTTTTTAAACATTATTTTTAAAATGTATTTTTGTACTATATTTAATTTATACAAGCCATTACTATAAAGCCCACCCCATACCAAAATTCCATATCTCAGGATTGATTCTACAAATGCCTTATATATCGTTATTAAAGTTTTTTTATCAAGGAATTCCCTTAGTAAATAAAATTTGTGAATTAGTTTGCGTACTTTGTTGGACAAGTACTCAGTATGAGGCTGCCACTTAATGTGCTGATCAATAATAATTCCAAGATATTTAGTTTGTGATGTTTCTTGTAGAAGGTGATTTTCTATTAAAATGTTATTAAATGTTGGTCTGTCTGCCTTGGTCAGTGAAAATGCTATATAATTTGTTTTCGTTAAGTTTAGTGTTAGCTTGTAGTTCTGAAGCCAATCTTTTACTTTATTCAAACCCATCACCGTTTTATTTTTCACGCTTTCCCAAGTATTATCAGCAAATACAATGGCCGTGTCATCCGCATATGAGATCGTCAAACAATCTATATTCAATTTCAGTAAAGAATTTATGTAAATAATAAATAAAAGTGGACCAAGTACAGTCCCTTGAGGAACGCCAATCATAATTTTTTGTTTTTTACTAATGACATTATTTAGTTTTACCATTTGATATCTGTCTGTTAGGTAACTTGCAAGCAAACCACCAGCAACCCCCCGTATGCCATAATTGTTGAGTATATTAATCAGTTTGTCGTGGGGAACAGTATCGAACGCTTTTGCTAGGTCCAAAAACACAGCTAGGCACTTTCTTTTACTATTCAAACTATTTACAACCTCTGTAATCATCCTATGCATAGCGTCCGAAGTGCTGCAACCCTCCATAAAACCAAACTGATTGGGTGATATTATGTTGTTATCTCTAAAAAACACATTGAGGCGATGTTTAAGACATTTTTCAAATATTTTCGCAAAATTGCTTATAAGACTTATTGGTCTATAATTATTGATAACATTTTTTGACCCAGATTTATGTACAGGACTGACAATTGAGATTTTAAATTCACTTGGGACAATTCCCTTTTCAAAAATTAAATTAAAGATATGTAATAATGGAGTGATTATTTCTTGATAAGTCTGCTTTATTATTTCTACCTGGAAACCGTCGTGTCCAGGTGCGCTATTGTTTTTTAAAGATGATATGTGATTTATTAATTCATTCTTTGTCACTGGATGCAAAAAAATTGAGTTTTGTAGTGTCGGGATTCTATGCTTTTCCCCGTTTATAGACGGAATAGCTTCTGCCATTTTAGTTCCTATATTTATGAAATAATCATTGCAATAGTTTGCCATCTCATTAGAGTCATGAAAATGAACACCCAATGCATTTGTTATGTTAATATATTCTTTTGCATTTTCATTCTTTTCATACGTCGCATCCTTGATTATTTGGTAGAGTTTTTTCATATTGTTTTTATTGTTTTCAATTTGGGATTTATAATAGTCATTCTTTTGTTTGTGAATCAACTTGCTCAGAAAATTACGATACTCTTTATACTCTTTTTCAAGATGTATGTTATAACTAGATAATAATTTTTTTTTCATTTTATCTCTAACCTTGATAGATCTAATAATACCACTACTTATCCAGTTTTTAATCTTTTTGTGTTTTTTAATATTATTTGTTGAGTAAGTTTCGCTTGATTCCAACAATAGATTCTTGTATGTATTTAGGAAAATTTGTGTAGATGTTTCAGGATTATCTTCCCTCACAACCAGAGACCAATCACATTGTAGCAATTGTTCTTTAAATTTATTTATATTAATCCTACTTTTAATTGGGTTTTCGTTTATGTTATTGCTTTTTGTTTCATATGGGTTTTTTTTACCAATAAGAAGTACAATGGGACTATGATCCGTGATATCTGCATCAATAATGAAAGAATTTATGCGCAAGTTGTTAGTTTTTAATTTTAATCTGACAAATATGTGATCTAAGCACGTTTTAGAAAGGGATCTAGTTACAGAATTAATATATGATTCAAAACCATGTGAATTCATTGCTGCTCGATATTCCATCACATCATTGTCATTATTGTCTAATAGGTTTATATTAACGTCCCCTATAAAAATTTCAAAATTTTCAGTTGCTTTATTCTCTAAAAATGTACTTATATCATTTACAAAATCGGTCTTTGGTATGGGCGGAGGTTTATAAGCCGCCGTAATCCCAAAAGAAAAATTATTAACTTCAAACGTTATTCTACCAATTGTTGCTCTAGAGATATTTAAACGTTCAAAAGAGAAGTTAACATTAATGTGGTTTTTAATCAAGAAAAGAACGCCATCGTTTTTGTTAAAATTTGCTTCGTTATAAAAAATCTGGTAACCAGGTATATTGCAGTTTGTAGTTGATACAAGTTGAAAGGTTTCACTTAGAACAAAGATATCTATATTTTGAAAATTATATGATTCTATGAAAGTAAGTAGATTGTCAATATTCTTATTAAGGCTTCTAATATTTAGGTGAATTATACTTAAAAGTGAGTCACTGTTAACTAAAACTTTTCCCATTGTACTACTGTTCACTTTTGTACCCTCCTTACCATTTTCTTCATCAATTATATTAAGTATCTCGTCTTGTAAGTGGTTTACCGTTTTGTTAAGTTTTGTAGTCAGTTTTATTTTTTAACAGACCTACATGGTACTTTAGTGAATGGCAATTTTGGTCCAAAGTGCTATGTTCTGTCACATATTCAGTTCGATAAAGTTGGTTGGCTGTCACACAATTAATACACTTTTTTATTACACTTTTACAGTCAGTTGTAATGTGCCCTCCTGTACAATTTCCACATACTTGTTCTTTTGTACAGTTTTTACTTTTATGGCCAAAACCCTGGCATTGATAGCATCTTGTTATTGTTAGATCTTCGTAAACTGGAAGTCGCTCCCAATCAATGTATATTTTTCCATATGACATCATTTTAACATAGAGGCTTCCAGAGCACTCCGCATAAATTGTCGAGGTTGATTTGTTCTGATATTGTTTAATAAATGTTATTTTAAGATGCTCAGTTTTTTCAATCCATAAGTTTTGTTTTCTTATGGTGTCTTCCAAAACATCTATAGGCTTGTCTCCAGAATAATTGGTGATTTTTATTCTTGGAGGTGTTTTTTTAGGAATTTCAATATCATATTTCTCCTTCAGTTTATTTTCGACTTCTCCCTTTAGCCTTTTCAGCTCCTGTTCGGTATCACATTTTAGTATGATGTTTCCCTTTTTTGTTTCTTTTATGTTTCTTATTCCTACATTAATTTTGGTTGGATTTATAGATGCTTTGAGATCTTTTCTACTTAACTCAGCATTTTGAGCCAACTTGGGCTTAATTATTAGTGTTGGTAAACTTGTGTTTGTGTTTATAACATTTACTTTGGTTTCCACTGTATGTTTAAGAGTATCAGCATAACTACTACGTTCTTGCAATCTGGTTTTTAGAATTTCTATGTCCTTCTTCATATCTTCCATTAACATTATCATATAAGGCATTCTGGCTATACATTTTTTACATTCCTCACAAATTAACAACAGCATTCGCTTCTGTAATGGCATGCAACGTGCTTCAGACGGGGATACATTAGAACATCCCTTATGAATTCTTTTAAGGCATGAATCACATTTATAAAATTCACCAGCACAAGATTGTTTACATTTAACACATGCATTGTCCTCAAGTTCATTGCCATCCATATTTGTTTATTTACTTACTTGTGTATTTATCAGTTTGTTTGTTTACAATACATACACCTTCAAATCCAAATGGTTTAGGAATGTTGCAAACTTTTTTATAATAACGGACACAATAGCACTATTGTTCAGAAGCTAAATTGAATTCCTTTCACTATACAGGACAATTAACTTTCGAAAACTAGTTCAATGGGTAGGTGGCCACTTAACACATCACTCATCAAATTTCCGAATTTTTTGGTTGAGCATGGCCGCAGAAAAACAATGATTTTACTGGAGCAAATAACCAGCGTGTATAATTAACATTGATAATGCAAAATATATCCTAGTGAAGGTTGATTTAGAGTGTTATTTCTCCCCATTTAAATACAGAGTTATTTTTTCCCGTAATTCTTGAAGTATTCAAGTACAAGAAATAACATAAATATAATTTCTAATCTCAAAACACATCTAATTAATAATAATTTAAACCAATTTTATATAATTTAAAGATTTACAAGCGACTGCGCCATCTATAAAATTTAAAGCTTCTTATTCTAAATCTATACAAGCTCAAAAAGACGAGTATTAGTAATTTAATTAAAATTAACAACTTTAAAACTATGCGCATCTTAAAAAGCACAAGAAAATGGCCCATTATAAATTTAAATTTAGCCCTATTCATCAGGTTACGTCTCCGCTATTTACTTTTCCCTTTCTCCTTGGTCCTCCTATCATTTTTCTTGTTCGCCACAAATTTATTTTTTCGACAAATTCTGGCAAAATGTTCCGCACACCTTCGGAATCACAAGATCAACTCATAGGTCATTCTTATTACACAAGTCGACAAGTTGTAGCTAGAACGCAGGGACGTATCCAGATTTTTGGCCCTTAAATTAATCGTTTTTAGCTGAGAAGGGGTGAATGGGAAAGGATAAACTGGTGCGGAAATCTATCAGTAGCACTGGCCCGACCCTAATTTAAAAAATTGTAACTTTCTAAAAGATGTGACGTGTATTACACCGTATCTGAGTATCTTGTAGAAAGTTTGTAATAGTTCGGTTTATGTATTGTCCTTTATTTGCTTTTGTATAATTTTCTCTGTAGGTATATATTTTGTTTAGCATGAGATTGTGTAGATTTTATTATTGTCATATAGATTTTATTATTGTTGTGTACATTTCATTTTGACTTTTATTTTATTTAGTTCTAAGTTTTTCAGCTTTGTCAACAAGAGTATAAACTCTTATGATTAATAAAGCATATTTTGAATTTTGAATTTGAATAAAAAAAAGTGGTATAGAATTATACTTATTTATTTTTATTTAAATACATAGGTAGGTAGGTACATCAGAAACCAAAAAAAAACAGTCTGTTCACTGAATAATATATTTTCCAAATGAGAGTACGCAATAATAGCATTTATTCGATCGAATACGTAGCATGATAACATGAATTGTGTAAACTCAAACAAATCTGATTTTATTCATGTTTGAGCTTGAAATTTGGCTTGCAACGAGCCAACGAGCGGACAAGCGTTTTTTTCCTGTCTGAGCTTGCAATGTACGAAACTTTATATATTAAGCGCTGCATCGGTCGCGATTTCATTTGTTGCCAGATGCTCGATCGATAATAAACTTAGCGAAGTGAAAAGGTGCATGGGGTAAAAGATATATGTTTTTGAAACTCGCAATGAACGAGACATAACTGCCGTGGAACTTGTTAAAGAATTGCAATATTTACAAAATTTTGATGAAAAAGTTATTACGTCTCCAGAAGAAACTTTAAATTATATAACAATTAACAACTTAGCGGATTCTTTTTCTAATACGAGCATAATACTTCGTTTATCCAAGAAAAATTACATTAAAATAATCTCTCCTAGTCCATGACAAAAAATACTGACAATTCATGCCAAAATCATGAATCATTATGTCAAATATGTGTTGATCCCGTACATAATATAATATTTTTATTTTTTTCTCCTATTAAATATTATCATATTTATCTACAATTTTATACACAGCAAACAATAATTTGTTGTATAATAAAAATAACATCCGACATTCAGACAATAATCTGAGGGCTTTGTTAATCAAGACAACTAACACCCTGTCCTATGTACAAATACTATCATAGAAGGACGAAGATGCGAAGAATAACTAACCAGGCATTTTGATGGTGATATCAATGATATTGATAGAAGTGATTTTTTCATAATTAAAGTGATTCGGTTACTGTAATTCTTAATTTATTAACCAGGCAACTTTGATTGTTTAATCCATAATCAAGTGACTTTCTTTCTCACTATATCGGGTATATTTTCTGCTTGTCACCTTTTACATTCTACAACATCGAGGTTTTTAATTCTACATAAGTAGACACGACCTTTCTCTACCAGGTGAACACCAGCCACAGGGCGTTGCATCATTGTTGTGTCCTGGTTAGCATGCGGCTTACGCAGTAGAACTAGTTTTAAGTCAATATTATGTAACATAATATATAAGTAGGAAAACCTGAAATTTTAAAAGTAAGTAAGTTTGAATTTGTACAGAAAATACAGAGCTCTTGGGCCAGCAGATTGGATAGCCTCGAATTTTTATTAAATATATTTTATGAATAATAAGAATGTGCTAGAAATCCAGTCGGTGTCCATAGTTTCAGTAGAATGCCTGAGGTTATAGCAGAGTTCTTGACGGTCCCAGACCCGAAGCTTTACACTGGTCACTATTTCTGTCTTCGGCCACTTTACTGGAAGGCTCTGGTGTAAACCATGATAACTATCCAAAGACACGGTGGATGGAAGTCCTCAACAGTGGCAGAAGGGTATAGATAAAGATTTTTAATAATTAATTAGCCAGCAACATTGATATAAATCAAGAATTACGCTAACCGGGACTTTGATTGTGAGAAAATTATTTTAGCTAATCTCAAATGATTTACAGGGTATTTTTACTCCGCAAAATAACATATTCGTTTTTTTATGCTCAAAGTAAAAAAAATTAAAATGTTCAAATGCGAATGTTATTTATTTTACAAAAACAATCTTTTATTTGCAATAATGTTTTTTAAAACTTGGTCTGTTTGTCCTCTTCTAAACTTCGGACTGGTTGTAAATTTTATCCCTAAATCCGTTCCTGTTTAAACTTGTGCTGCGAATGATGTCAAATCGGTTGAAAAATGACAACCAGATGGTTACCTGATGGCTCTCGATCGCTTACCGTTATATATGGGCTATTTTATAACGATATTACATCGATATAGAAATTTATGAAATTGGATCTCTTGCGTTTAAAGCTGAGGGAAAAGTGTTCTTGTGAATATTTTAAGGGCAACTTTAAAAAAGTTTTTTAGCAAATAATCTTTAATTATTCCAAAATAGGTCATTATTGATATTTGAAGTCTCTTTCTCTAAAAGCTTTTTTACATTAGGTGCAATTTCAAGAAAAATTGACTGACAGCATGCGCTTTAACGACGTTTCAATCAGCTGATGCAAGTATTCCCATATCCATATGTGTTCAAAATTGACTTGCTACAATAGTAATTTAACAAAACGTAGTCAAATCAACAGTTCTTTCTTTTTTTCTTTCTTTCTTTCAGGCAATTTTTCGTGAAATTGCACCTAATGTAAAAATGCCTTTGATGAACCTTTATCATGTTTTTAATATTTATTATACAATTTTTATAATAGGTAGATAGTAGAAACCTAATGTGTAATAGATAAATAATAATATAACCTAGTCTTTAAATTTAGGGATATACATACCTTGAAGAAAGTTCTTCAGTGTGTTATAAAATTGCCTCATTGTATTTAATTGGCTGTCTTAGAGGAACAATTCCTACTTTTTACGTGAAGGAGCGCTTCAAACTAATCGGATTTGAAGAACGACTGATGTTTTGTTAGTTTACCACTCAGCCTCTCGCCGTTTAACTACCTCAGTCTGATAATGGCATCCGCGTTCGATTGTAGTGATGCGATATTTAAAAATATTTTTACCTCAAATGTTGTCATATCAGGATTTACGGGTTTAAATATAATGAGTCAATTATTGGCTTACACTTTTTCTGTTTTTATTTTAATCATCACTTTTATGGCAAGATTAGGGGAATTATTATATTGTTAAAATTGTTGTATTAATGGGTGTAAATACAGCTACGACGCTCACACATCGTCCCCTCTTTCTCACTGATGGTTGTCCTATCTTCCTCGCTGATGGTCATATGATCTTCCCTGTGCAGTCTGATTCTAATACAAGATGTAATGCTAAATAAATTTGATGCGGTTATATGGAGCGCCTATATGAAAAAAATATTATACATTTTTAAGCGAATTTGCCAGATGGATAATAAAAATACAGTACAGAAAAATGCATAGATTAATATTTTTTTCGAGGGTTAGCAACGCCTTTTTGCTTATATCGTATGCATATAACCAATGTTTAGTAATAATATATCAAGTGCATAAAAAATTCTGGAAATTTTCGAAAATTTTATTCAAATCCATTTTTTTAACAAATGCATAAATGCATTTTGCCCACAGAGCAAGGGATATTTTTTGGCAATATGCATGAATGCTTTTATTTCAAAAGATTGACGGCGAAGTAAATTTTCCAAAAATTTGTTTAACGTTATATTTCGATAAAAAATTTCGCACCACTTTTTGCAATCAATCAGATGATTTTATTTTGTATCATTACTATTACAACGAAGAAAATTTCCGGAAATACTCGTGCTCTTTGAACTTCCGGCGGCCAAATTACACTGGTAATGTCCCTGTCACTTTCGTCCAAATAATGACACGAAATGACAGAATCAAATTAATTGTCAAGACAAGGCATATTTTTGGTTGCGAGATTTTCTTACCGAATCTTCCTCAAACTTGAATTATTAATCCGGAAATTTTTAAGAAAATTTCTCTCGCATGACGCCTCGTGAAATTTCCGGAAATAATTCATGCTCTAGGGAGATTATAAGTAAAAATATCCCGAATAAAAAAACAATACAAATAAAATTTAAAAGGCAAATTTTAAATTTTTTGTTAAAAATTTACATTATTTGAATAGTCATTGCTAAATATCAAAATGGCAATTAATGACAGATAAATTACCGATTATCAATTTGTTGGTCATTCAGTGACAGATACATTTCCGATTATCAATTTGTTTGTCATTCAGTGATAGATAAATTTCCTATTAGGCAATCCAACGATGTGTCAAAATGTCGGCTGGCTGGCAAATACTGCGTTGTAATTGGTGCACGTGACTATATAAATAATATTGCTGGTGACATTTAACGGGTGGCTCAATGCTTTTTACCAGCCAACCGCCATATTGAATCACGTGGTTTGGATTCCCTAATTATAAATTTGACCGATTGTCATGGCAAATTTTCAGTGTAATTCGCATAAGGAATATTTTCCATAATTTTTATAATACTTATAGGCATAGCAGAGGTAAATCTAATACATGTAAAAACGTAGCCCTAGAATCCGTGCTTTTAAATAATGTAACATAACGTGTTTTAAGGTTTCAATAGACTGTGTTTTAGGTCACTTACTTAGGGCCACTTGTCTATGTTAAGTTTAAAATAAAAGTAATAGTTATTCCTAAGTTTATTACTGCATAAACTTAAGTTTAACTATGACTTGTAGCTTAAACTGAACCTGTACAAGTGGCCCTAATAAAATTTTCTTATCAAATACTTGTTACCTGAATCATAATTGTTATACATATATTTTATCTAAACAAGATTTTTACCGTAATGTTTAAACTTGGGTTAGATTAATCCAGTCATAGAAAATTTTTTACATTCCTTTGTTTTATTAAAAAGTAAACATTTTAAAGTTGGATGGATTAATCTAATTCAACAGTGGCGGCTCGCGGTCTTAAAAAATGGTGAAGAGCTAGGTATAGTATGGGTACTTAAACAATCATTGACTAAAAACCCGTGTAACAAAACGTCTCTCTTATCCTCATCTGTCCAAAGACGAAATGGAGTTTCCAACAAATTACAAACTATGTCATTAATTGAGTTCATTTTCAAAATACACAACTTAGTAGGTACGTACATATTACTGAATTAACTGAAAAATAAAAACAAAACTTTTTAATTAAACAATGAATCAAGTAAAAACGATATCTATAACCGTAAGTTTCGCGAAGCCTCAAAATAAATACCTTAGGTGAACTAATGCTAAAACCATGGTGCATAGGACTGATCTATTTTTAAACTGCCCTTCATCATAATGCGAATTGTTACATGCTGGTTGCGTGACTGACGTCACGTAACCGTAGCGACGGTGAATATCAAAGCCATGTTGGGCGTTGGGTCTTCACTAGCTTTGAGCTAACGGACACGGTCTTTTTTTCTTTTTACAAATTTTTTGCATAAGTTTATTTCATTGTAAAAAGCCAAATAAGGCTACTGTCCTTTTGAAACCATTTTTTTAAAGTTTGTGCTAATATAAATTTAAAGTTTAGCAGGTACTGTTTCTGTTCACTGTCCTTTTAAAAGAACATCGAAGTAATAATCTAATCAATATAACCAATAAAACATAGATTTTAAAATTTTAGTTTCGGTCCTATTTGCCTTGTAAGAAGAAAATTGTTCCAGTGCCTCCCGTAACTTTCCTGTGTAAAAACAAATCTATATATATCTTATTATTAGACTATAAATAAAGATATTTTTAACCGTATAATGTTTAAACTAGTTTTATTTTGTACGTTGTTTAGTAGGTTTATCAAAAAGATTAGTAAGTAATCCACTTGAATTGTACTGATGTGCTTATAATGTTTTGCTTTTAACATAAATGGAAGCTAAATCATTAACGCTGATACATAGTTATTTATTACCTGTATTTTGTATTTAAACCTCCAACCTAATTAGACGAAGAATTTTATTGAAGTGCCTTTTGCTTCCTGGCATTAAATTCCTTGCTAATGAGCAAAAACGTTCATTTACTTGCATTATTGTAATTTAAGAAATAGATACCTACAATGAAGCTTAGGAATTCATCATAGATAATTATAATAATTTAATGTACAACGCTAGTTATGTAGCTTTTTTAAAGATATTCCCGAAATCACAAACTCATTTTCATGCTACACCGATTAATTTTTTTGAGATACGCTAAGCGGAGTTCAAGTTATCCTTAGGATATAATGTGATTTGTTAAAGTTAACACAGGCAAAGCTGCTGGTACAAAAAATTTTTAAAACATTTTTCCCAAAATCAGTGATTAATTTAACAACCCTTAAAAATCGGTTATACGGTTTTCGATTTTATATCATAAAATTTATTAATATAACAAAAGGATGGATTTGATTTACTTCAAAGTTTATTTTCTTCTTTTAGCTGATTCAAATAAAAACTTTTTTAAATTAATTTTTTTTTTCTTAGTTTTCGTTGAATATTTTTCGTAGTATGTTCATTTAAATAATTACTGCGTCATTGCTGCACGGTCGCTTGCATTATCATCGAAACAGAATCAGTATGCAAAATTTAAGGGATGGAAAAAGAAGTGGTTCTAATGTTTTTGATATTTTTGGCGCTATAACAATGCATTCATCGAAGCTGAATCACCATGTAGAATTTCAACTCCATAGGATAAGAGGAAGTGGTTCTAATTCAGCTTGCAAAATTTGACCCTTAAACGCACGTACACTCTAATATTGCAAGTTAAATAAAAGATTTACCTTCACCACCAAACAAGAATTAAATAATATCCATTATACAGGGTGATTCTTAAGTTAATACTTTTTTTTAGCTATGTATAGAAGGCATTAAAATAAACAACTTTTTCAAATACCTTTTTTCAAAAAACTTAAAAATAACCGAGTTACAGAAGTAAAAAATCTAAGTGCCAGCCTGGTAATCAAGACGTAGCCCTTTACTTTATATTGTTTTTCTCCGTTTTTTGTATATTAGTCATGCATTTTACGGATCGGTCGTCAGTTATTTATTTTGCCAAATCGCGGCGCGGTGTGGTTTTCTGAAGCAAATTAATTTTAATAAATTGGTGAAAATGGTAAAATTTGAAAACAATGAACTAATTATGGTGCTAATTTATTGTGAGTGTCGTAAAAGTGCGGATGTTTCTTCTCTACACCCAGAAGATTTCCTAATGTTATTCAACGGGCAAGTTAGGCAGAACCGTATTTGATTTGTAGTGTAATAAATGAATGTAAGTAGTTTATTTTTGGGTTTTTAAAAAAAGGTATTTGAAAATGTTGTTTATTTTAATGCCTTCTATATACAGCTAAAAAAAGAAGTATCAACTTAGGAATCACCCTGTATAATTATAATTTTGTTCTAAAATTCTATTGAAATTTAGGGGTTCCCCTATCTAAGCATTAAATAACAGGAATAATCATATTAATCATTATGACTTTGCCAATAACTTGGCAACGCCGCACGTGACGTATGGATTGTTTTGCGCGGTCCATAAGCTCTTGTAAATAAGACTTCCGATTTTTTTCTGTAACTTACAAAGTCTATGCAGAAATACGAATTAAACCGCAGCTCGCCCGGTGTCGGCATTTGTTACACCTTTTATAAGTTTTTAGGCAAATTACAAAACTTAAGTTCTGGTTTCCGTAATAAATTAGCATTTTAAAAATGGGACATAATTCGCCAAGTTTTCGAAAGAAGAATATAAAAGAGGCTTTAGCAGAGCGACGAAACCTTCCTTGTTTAAAATTCGACGTTATATCTCTGTAAAGACCACACGTAGCTCGTTCGGTCTCCTCGAGACTTCGTAACTAAACTATATCTACGATAGGGATTGACTTTGATTTTCTTGGGAAAGTTGCCTCTCATCTTGTTATATCGAAACTATAGTTGTCAAAATAAAGGGAATTTTATTAAGGGCTTACTAGCATCCTTTTTTTTTTCTTTCGAGTAGGTTGTATTGTTATTATACAGGGTCGCTTTTATGTATGGAAACGGTCGATTATTTGCTAAAGTAAGATAGCTAGCGAAGAATGTTAAATACAAAACTTTTAGGGTTTTTAGAAATCTATTATACTGCATATAAACTAAGTATACAGGATCGGTCAAAAAGCCATGGAAGAACAAAGGTACTTTATTTTAAATGGAACCCCCTGTATATTATTCAATATTTAAATTATTTACAAGATTCTAAAAAAAAGGTTAAGCACACTACATACCCAATCTTAACCGTTTTCGAGATATCGAGTTTCGAATATCGTTTTCAAATAAATCTAATAACAATAATAAAAATGACAAAGTTTTAGTAAACAACAATTTGAAATCCTATTTTATAAGATGCTCAAAGTGTCCGCCGTTTACTTCCTGGCAGTAATGAATTCGGTGAACAAAATTTTGTAGCGAATCTATAAGGATATTTGGAGCAATACTGGAAATTTCATGCATTATTCTTTGTTGCAAATCTTCGATATTTTGTGGCCTATTTTTGTACACTACATTTTTGATATGGTCCCACAGGAAAAAGTCAAGAAGGGTCATATCAGGAGACCTAGCAGGCCATTCAATTGCACCTCTGCGCCCAATCCATTTACCAGGAACAATTTCCTCTAGATATTCCCTCACCATCCGTCCAAAATGTGGTGGAGCCCCATCTTGTTGAAACCATATTTGTTCAGCCGGTAAATTGGGATTATTATAATTTGGGAATAATCGTCTGAGCTGCGGAACAATATTCTCTTGTAAATGTTATAAATATCGTTCAGAGTTCAAATTTCCATGTATAAAATAGGGTCCTATGACGTTTCCACCAATAATGCCACACCAAACATTGGTTTTTTGAGGTCGTTGGGTATGAACTTGTTCCATCCAATGTGGACTTTGGTCTGACCAATATCTACAGTTGTGTCGATTTACGTGCCCGTTTAAACAAAACGTTGATTCATCAGAAAATAAAATGTGGTTGACAAAGTTCACATTTTGATTCAATTTATCCATAATGATTTCGCAAAACTGAATTCTGCGATTAAAATCGTCTTCACTCAATTCTTGTTACCAAAGAATTTTATATGGTTTGAATTTTTCTCTTCTGGTAATTTTATGATTTAAAGCCCGCTCTTGCGTCGAATTTATTGGATTTTCTACCACATCTAACATAAGATTTGGAGAATTTTCTTCATTAGTAACGCTTACCGGTCTTCCACTTTTTGGTCGATCTTTTACATCTCCAGTTTCATGAAAACGCTGCAATGTTTTGGAAACAGTTGATTTAGTTATAGGTTCCCGATCTGGATGCAATTCATTAAAAATATTCACCACTTGGTTAAAACTCCGTGTTCTATCGCGTACCCTATCATCATTAAAATTTCAATGCGCTCGGTATCACTTAAACGTGCCATTTTTACGCGGAAATTGTTCAAAAATTGTAAATGGAAGTATTCTTGGCATATCTGTTGTCAAGATGACAAAACAACATTGTCATGGAGATAAATATTTTCTAAGGTAACTTGATGGACTAGAAAATTAATGAATGTAATAATTTATTTGAAAACTATATTCGAAACTCGATATCTCGAAAACGGTTAAGATTGGGTATGTGGTGTGCTTAACCTTTTTTTTTAGAATCTTTTAAATAATTGAAATATTGAATAATATACAGGGGGTTCCATTTAAAATAAAGTAACTTTGTTCTTCCATGGCTTTTTGACCGATCCTGTATACTTAGTTTATGTGCAGTATAATAGATTTCTAAAAACCCTAAAAGTTTTGTATTTAACATTCTTCGCTAGCTATCCTACTTTAGCAAATAATCGACCGTTTCCATACATAAAAGCGACCCTGTATATTGTCCTACACTGTAAAAAATTAAATAATTTCCATAAATTTCATGTAATTATACAGGATGATTCCTTAGTTAATACTTCTGTTTTAGCGGTGTATAGAAGGCATTAAACTAAACAACATTTTCAAATACCTTTTTAAAAAAAACTTAAAAATAGGCGAGATACAGAAGTAAAAAATCTAAGTGCGGGCCTGGTCATCAAAACGTAGCCTGCTATACTTTATGTTGTTTGTCTTATTGCTCATGCAATTTACGGATGGATGGTCAGTTATTTGGCAATCCGCTGCGGTGTGTTTCTGAAGCAAGTTAATTTTAAACTGGTGAAACGTGAAAATGGTAATATTTGAAAACAATGAACTAGTAGATATGGTGCTAATTTTCAGTGAGTGTCGTCAAAGTGCGGCTGCTGCGTCGAGATTATATGCAGAACGCTTTCCCTTGCGGGCTTATCCTACACCCAGAAATTTTCTTAATGTTATTTAACGGGCAAATTAGGCAGAACCGTATTTCATCCATAGTGAAATAAATGAATGTAAGTACCTTATTTTTGAGTGTTTTGAAAATGTTGTTTATTTTAATGCCTTCCATACACAGCTAAAAAAGAAATATCAACTTAGTCACCCTGTATATAGTGAAAAAACAATTGTAAAATGTTATCATTATTCACAGTGTATAATGTTTTGAAAATGTAATTTCTATTACAAGGTAAAACATTAAAATACAAACGTTTTTACTATTGTTATCAAAATTGCAATAAAAAATGCATAACGTTCGTTGGAGGTCAGCAAGTCGCTGGCGATCTCTGACTACCCGCCAAGAAATACATGGACAATAAGTAAGTATACGGATTTTAAAGAAAAACTGTGTTTGAACGGTTAGTGAATGTATTGTTTTATTTTAAAAGTTTTTGCAATGTTTATTGGTTTATTTAAAGGTGTTACAATAAGGAACAACGAAAATTGTATAATAATAATCGAATTATATTCGAATTAAAAATAAATTGTCTTGGCTCAAAAATACTTGACCTGGTACCTAATCCTAGTAAAGGGGCTATTACGTGTCAAATATTCTTTGCAATTTGTGAAGTAATATATCGAATTTATTTTCTAAGATGTTACTGTTTTATTGGTATTTTCTACGCAGTCATAAAACGTCGAAATAAAGACAAAACCTTCCTAAATAAAACAAAGTAAGAAAGAAGAAAACAAACTTCTTCGGTGCCTTATAAAAATCGACAAAAACGTGCTTTAACCTATACTTTATCAGATCATAAAATATTTGTTGAGAGTAAATCCCCACAAATCACACGGCTTTATTTACCATTCCACGTAAGAACAATGTTTTGAAATCCATGTGTCAAAACGCATAAAGATGATGATATAAGAAAGATAAAGCGGTTTGATCGGACTACACCACATACATACATAGTGGCATCCCGCTTCTGAATATTTAGGGTGTCATGATAACCTCGCTTTTATTTTGAAATGGTAGAAAGCAGAATATTAGAGAGTTTTGCGTTACGAACCACTGAAGTAAAATACAGGAACGTTAATTTCTATATAAAAATTCAGTCAGATTGAGCCAAATTCGGACTAGTCGGTGATTGGTTCAGCTTAAGAAAAATCCACTTGCGGTTAGGGGTTTGCTGCTTTGTAATTTTTTACATTCTTGTAAGGAACAAGGCCATTTTTAGGAAGCAAATCAGGACGTATTTGGTTCATAGCCGTACCTAATTTTTTTTACGCGGTATCGTAGGTAGGTAATTAACAGTGGCGTGCAATGCTGCTTTAACCAGGGTAGGTAAAAATTGCATTTAAGACAAAATTTACCTTCCGTACCATTCAAGCATCTAAAATTCAAATTTGTCACAAAATGTCTTTTTTTTTTTAGTTTGTGTAAAGAATACTAGCAGAAGAAGAATAAAACGACATTTTTTTTTGTAAATAAGTTCAACACGGCGGTCTTTACGTAAAAATTATTTTTGCGTTTTAAATCCTGCAAAAGTCGCTCTCCAGAGAGATTATTGTTAGTAAGCGTGTCTCTCCCTGTGCGTTTCGTAAATGGGTATGACTTCTATTTAATCCAGTAAAGAATCGTTCTGCAGACGCGCTGCTAGCCGGAATAGTAACAATTAACGCCTCCATATTAATTTTTTCCCGAAACCCGACGGGCGAAAACACTAATTATAAATTAAAACTCTATCATCCACCTGATTGAACCAGTGTTGCCAAAAACGAGGTCAATTATTATGTGAAATATTATAAGCTTACTGATTATTAAATATTATGAACCTATCAGCAAAAATTATTTGATTGTCACAAAAGTGCTTCTTATTTTACGATATTATCCGTTATCCCTTTAAAAATATCTTAACTAAACTTAATAATAAAAATTATAGAGGCATGTTTCATATTTTATATTAAGGAAGTGAAGTATTTTCCAAACTACAGTAAAACTTGAGGATTGGCACCAATACACTTACCAAACGCTTGTTTTCTTGGCGAAGGTTGATAGATGAAGGCAAGTTGAAGGTTGCGACGGGTTTATTTGTTACATCTCTTTCTACCCTACTACCTACCAGCTCTCTCGCTTGCTTCCACTCGTACAAAAGCAGTGCTTTTGCTTTTTCCTAAGACCCTAATGTACAACGAAATCTTTGCTTTTAGAACGGTCTTACGGAATGCTTATACAGGGATCTAGTTTACGATATAATAAGCAAATAATGCGTTCGTGGAAATGGTATAGGATTCATTTTTTAGTCCTATATTATTTAATATATTAATGTAGAGATAAATTTCCAAAGTTGGATTACACGAATAAAAACTAATATATAAAAATAAATTGTTTCTGTTTGTTTTATTGTTCCGAGGGCAATGCTTTTTGCCTACCTATATTGTATGCACGCCACTGGTAATTTACGTGAAGCCTGCTTCGTAGCAAAAAAGATGGAGGAGTTGAAATAGTTCCTCATCCTCAGGCAATCACTTCTGTCAATTTTGAAGTTATGGTAGTTTTTTAATATCGGGCACACGTCCACATCCCCCGAATTTAATTGCAAGTCTATTATAATTAAGTGTATCTTTGATAGGTTCCTTAAAATGCCGCTTTAGTGCGAAATTTCCCCGTTATTTTTCAGGATTTCGGAAAAGGAATACGTTTGCCCTCGAAACGTGACCACTTATTTTTAAATGTATGCCTCACCGGTTTATATTTTTAGTTTTCGAAATGAAAATTTCATATGCTTCGGTATAAATTATTTAATTTTATTACGACATGTAATCCTCTTGGATGAAAGCACTGCAAGACGTGCATGACTAGCGTAAGCGAAAAGTTTTTATTTTTTTGACGTGAATGAATAGACGTTCTGGCTAATTTATAAATTTTTAATGGAATTGTCTGAAACGAGTAGAGTCAATTTTAGCCAGTGTATACATTTTGATATTTTCTCTATAAAAGTCGATATGTTTTTAAAATAGGACAATGATTTTCAGGCACGTATATAAAATTTCTGTGGGGGGGGGGGGCTAAAAAAACGTGTTTTGTTTAGTCATTACTAGTAAAATATACCGGGTGACAACGAATGTTGTTACTCCCCCCCCCCTATTTCTATTTTTTCCGTAGTTTTATTAATACAAATTTTAAAATTTCAGGAGATTCTAAGTGTATATTTTGTTATTTTTTAGTAAAGTCATACTTTTAAAATCACTTCCGGTTTGACCGGAAGTGGTATCAACTCTTTTATTTTAAATAGAAACCTATTATTTTTTTTCGATATTTGAATTATACGGCAAATTTCCTTTAAAATGACATATTACCACACATTATCATTTGTTTTTAAAATGGCTTCCAGGAAAAATTTTCAAGGAAATCCTTAGATGGCCATGTCCTGGCTAATAAAACATGACTTTTTGAGAGTGGACCATGGAAGTTTTAAAGTGGTCTATTTTAGCCCGTTTTATGTTAAACATTTTTTGCGAAACATGCTTCTGTCAAAAGTATTTTAGATATGTCATATTTTTTTAAACAATGAGAAAGAATTACTCAATATTTTTAAATGGCAACAAGCCATTCATTTAAAGCCAAAAAATAGCTTATTAAATTATCTTTTAAAAATGTTTCATAAGTATGGTATTATACTTAAAGGAGCGGCTAAAATTGAAAAAAATCGAGACATGTCATATTTACAAAAAAAAATGGAGTTCTTCAATTTTTGTTACGAATACTTTTGTCATTTTACAGAATATTTCATAGCCTACTTGTTTAACATAAAACAGGTTAAAATAAACCACTTTTAAACTTCCATGGCCCACTCTCAAAAAGTCATGTTATATTAGCGATTCCATGGCCATCTAAGGATTTCCTTGAAAATATTTCCTGAAAGCCATTTTAAAAACAAATGATAATGTGTGATATGTCATTTTAAAGGAAATTTGCCGTAGAATTCAAATATCGAATAAAAATAATAGGTTTCTATTTAAAATAAAAGAGTTGATACCACTTCCGGTCAAACCGAAAGTGATTTTAAAAGTATGACTTTACTAAAAAATAACAAAATATACACTTAGAATCTCCTGAAAGTTTAAATATTGTATTATTAAAACTACGGAAAAAATAGGAGGGGTAACAACATTCGTTGTCACCCGGTATAGCTATTAAATATCTATTAGACGCTAACCAAAATCAATTATTTTTTTAGGAATCATTTATTTTACAGGCTGCAGCGTCCAAATGGTGCATCTTATGGAAACATTTTTATCTTCGTTTTTTTCTACCCAAAAATATTAACTCTTTTAACCGAAGGTTGGGTAGAGAGTAAAACCCGTTTATTCGTAAGATGCATTGATGCAAACCAAAAAACCAGTTGTAACGGTTTAACAGGTTAAACAACAAAACTGGTTAAAAGTTGTTACTTTTAGATAGAGAATGAAAGATTAAGATGGTCAGATGAGAAACATTTTTCTCTAAGATGAACCGTTCCAATGTTACAGCCTGTCAAAGTCTGAAAATGCCATATTTTAAACATCAATATCTCAGAAACTATTAAATTTAGACATATATAGGATGTTATATAATATAACGTAGATTTTAGTGGGAATTAAAAAATAATACAATATATAGGGTGTTTCATTTTAAAGAAAAACTAAGTTTTATTCGCCACGTTCTTTTTAGCCACCCCGTATACTCCCATATAATTTTAAAATGTGCACCCTTTTAATTTTTATCTGATTCTTAAGACAAAAGAAGAAAATGAACTTTTTTCTATCGTTCACCCACCCTGCACACCTTGCACATGAGTCATTGTTGTTGTTAAAGTATTATGTCCATCGACAATGGAGCAAACCTTCCGGGCCCTACGCAGCGTGCATCCTCTTCCAAGTCTGTTTATATACCGATGAGTGACAAGTGTTGCCGAAAGTCAAAATGCAAAATCGGGAGAAAACGATGTTCAAAATAGGTAGATGTAAAAAATACTAGGTTTAGTCAACTTTTCAAGTAATTCATAATATAATAATAATCAACCTCTAGACCACGAAATCTTCACGTAACTTCAAAGAAAATTTGTTCGAACGGGTTAGGATCGAATGTAAACAAAATACTATCTGCAGTGGTGGATTTTTGGGATGGGTGGGCACAAGTGGGCCCGATGATTTTTGAATGGGCACTACTCAAATCAAAAATGACTTCTACAAAAATGACTTAAAAAAAAAAGATCGCCTCCTCCCCCACGCTCTATAACGCCATAAGCAGGGGCAAACAAAACTTCCCTCTTGTCCAAAGTGACGTCTAAAAAAACAAAGGTTATCGTTCTCTTGAAAATAATATACAGTACTCCCTTTCTTATCAAAACTTTTATAGCCAAATCCCCCCCGAAAATTCCATTACAAAACCGAATCGATCAGTTTTGGGTGGGCACTCATGTTTCTAGGGTGAGCCACTGCCCCCCTGGCGCCGTCACTGGCCGAATACCGTGACTTTAACAGAGACATGACATCGAAATGGCTTAAATTTGATAAAACTTAAGTTTGCGATAATTAAAATTCGGAGAGGACTTAGGTTTAATTGGGACATACGTTCGAAAATACTTAAATTTGTAAGGGCATAAGTTCGAGGGGACTTTTAAAAATTGTAATTTTGAATATAATATTTGCGCCTCTGACGCCTGAGCGTCCTTTCAATTCTATCTTTGTGGATAGTGCGAACCTGGTTACATCGAGTGACTCGATAAACTTATGCACATTATGCTTCTAAAAGGAATGTTTCCTTACAATTAGAACCATTAGGCAAAGTGCCTTTTTGTAAGTTCTTCAAGGCAGGTAAAGAAATTGAAATAGTCTCATAGTTAAAGGTTGACATTCAATGTTTTTATTTTTAACATAACCTTTTAGCGCTATATTTACTTAATAAGTAGTTAAAAATTAAGTACGTCTGAATGGGACTGCACGATTAAAAACCACCCTTCAGGCATTCTAGACATGATAAACTAGAATTGACACAGTTTTTTAAAAAATGTATCGCTCATATCTTAAAAACGTCTGAGCTATTATGGACAAACTATATATTTTTGAAATCCAAATAGAAAGACCTTTCATAAAATAAATATACAGGGTATTCCATTAAAAAAAAAAAACTTTACTCAACAATTCCTTTGTTTTAAGTCTAGTCGCGTTTTAAATGGCAATTTTAGATTATACGGTCAAGTATAAACCTTGTACGTACCTATACTAAAGTTTGTTTCAATATATTTTTTTCTCTAGGCCCTTATAATAAATAAATATGGTTTTACTATAATAAAACTGACATACTACAAAATAATAGTATATTACATAATAAGTGATGAAAGTGATACTTTTCATTCAAATTTCATTCAATATTTAGCACGAGACTTTAGCGTTAGTGCGGAAATTCTTTGAGTTTTAGAATAATCACTTTCACACGAGTAATGTACACTATTTTTCCTACGACTCACAAAGCATTATTGTAAAAAATTCATTAATTTGTATTTTATATATCATAGAAAGAACTATCCTGGATTGACTTCCAGATTAACCAGAATGAAAAATTTTAAATTTAATCAAGGAAAGATTCATTAAACAAAAATATAAAAAATCCACCCAACAAGGAAGATTTCAATTCAAAATAATTCTATAAATTATTTAATGTTTTTATAAAAAAAGGTAATTACTCCTGAACCTGTGACCTTACAATTACTGCTTTCTAAAATTTGTTCTTTTTAATAAATAGGGGTTGTCTGTTAATTTGGCACCATATGTTTAAATTAAATAGTGTGCCTTGATATTTCAACACTAGTGTTTTTTAAAGACAGTGTGATATACGGCGCTTTCTAGCCAAATTAACCCTGCTTTTTTTTTCTCATTTTCATAGGTGATCGTAGGAAAATACGTTTTCATTTTGGTATAAAATTTTAAAAATCTTTTCACCTAAAGACGACTGGAGAAAACTTACCAGGTGAAACGTTGTGATTTAAAACAAATAAAGACAATGCAAGTCCAAATCTCTCCTATAATACAATGAATATCTTAAAAAATCAAACTGTAAATTTACAGTCATTTTTGCAGTGTAATCAGATAAGTAAAAAAGCACATTTCCTAGTTGACAAGAGCAAAACTAATACTGCGCTACAAGACTGCAAAATAAAATATAACCTGCAATTTCTTCATACTTATATTTTCACCTACAGGAAATAAAGAAACTCAACCAATTTCCCATAAAAATCTACCCATTAAGCCCCCGAGAAAATATGAGGAAAATCCCCGCGTCATAACTTACAATTTGCCGACGAGCTTCATTGATAGGCATCAAAATTAGGCGTCGCGGCGGTGAAGGGGAGCGTCGGCCTTTTGGCCGGCGTCGGGGCGCAAAGTTGCCCGAGAATAGCGGGCGCGTGCCTCGACTGCCGATCGGCCCGTTGTGGTAAGCGTTACGTCGTTGATTTTCTTTCATCACTTAGCAGCGGCGTAGTGTAAGAATGTTTTTTTGATACTGAAATAGTTTAGTTTAGGCTGTATTATAGTAAAATATTGTTTTCCTACGACCACCTATGAAAATGAGAAAAAAAGCATGGTAACTTGGCTCGAAAGCCCCGGACAAATAAAAATTCTTTTAGCATGCTCCTAATATGAAAATCATATCTACGAGCTTTTCTTGGTTGTATTCCATTACAAAAAATAATATAGCTTAAATAATTAATACTAATCTAATAATATTTGAAATTATAAAATAAATAAAGTCAAAATGGGCCTTTGTCACTTTAATAAACTTTAATACCAATAAATTGTTTTTCAAAGCCACCTTTGATATTTATTATATAATAATGACTGGTGGAAAGGTTGCTAAAACGAGTTTTCTGTAAATGAGTCTTAATGCGTTAGAAATTGCGATAGGGTTGTAATTAGAGCAAATGTTTGAATTGTAATTCTACATCGAATGACATAATAATATACAGGGGTTCCAATTTGAAATAAGAAAAATAAATTGCTTTAAAGTTTGCAAAGTTTGACACTAAATTTTGGACACCCTGTACAATTCGTATTAATCAAACTGGGTTAACGAGACTTTAGTATCTTATTTATTAAGTACCTTTGTATAATTTTAATAACGAGGCATTATTTTTATTTTTTATTAATTTTTAAAACCAGTGGTGCAAAACTGGTTTTTTTTAGTTTTTATTTTTTCTCGCCTATAATACTGACCCGATTTCATTAAAACTTTAGGGGTATGTAGGCAACTACAAGATGCATCCAAATAAGTAAGAAAATATATGGCATGTAATCTAAAAAAACATATCCTTATGACGTCACACTTTTTTGGAACACCCTGTATAAACAAAAATATTTTCCTGAAATGCGCCCTAGGATACAGGTAGAGTCTGCCAAATATCGAAATCCTAACTTAATTAATAAGTGAGCTACAGAAGACGGGAGGTGAGGCGCAGGACCCTGTATAATAAGCTTCTTTTTGTTTAATTGTTGATTAATTTACTGTAAAAAATATTGTGGACGCCACTGCTAACAACGTTTATTTAAAGAACTGTTACAAATCCCCAGCTTCGGTAATGCCTTACTAAATGGCCTTTTCGATTCTCACCACTTGCATCAATTTTTCAACTAATTCTCATTTAATTACTTGAGTTGCCTCTTCCATTTTTATTAGAAAAGATTAGTTACTTTTCATTAAAAATTTTAAGATCGATCTTTGTGCAGGTCTAAGTGGATTTATTTACTGAAAATAGTTTAATTTGTTGGAAATAATAGCGTTTTTTTATAAATTTAGTCAGAATAGTTAGTTGTTAAAAAATTATAAATTAACACTTATTGTATGAATAGCAGGTTTTGTCGCACTCGCCCCCAAATCCAATTTATTTTTGAAAAAATTCCAGGCTAGATTGATTTTTTTCATGTACGAAGACTGCAACAAACAAATAAATTCTCTGTCTGTTACTTCCTGGTCACCCTGGAACCAGCTTGACGAACATATAACATCAGAATGACAGGCAGTTTTATTTTTCGCTCGGTCACATTATTCTAGTTTATTTTTCAAAACTGTTCTTATCATTGCACTTAAAAGTCCTTCTTTCTCATATTCTATCATTTTGGCCTTTAAATTTCAATATTTAAAGAACGATGGATCAGTGCAAAAATGTGGCAATGGTTTTTGGAGACGAACTAAGTTTTGTCCCCATTTTCGATCGATTATTTTATGCAATAAAAGACGGCGCGCTCCGAAGTCACGTCGGTTCTTACGTAACGAATGAATCATAGTGCGCCTATCTATTCGGCTTTCTTTAAATGTTGAAATTCAAAGTTTTGGCACTTACGTTATTTTTACCTATACCACGCCCTATTCTTCATAAAAAAAAAAAACATATATTTTTATATAGGCACATTTCGGTTAAGGTTAACCCGGTAAGTGTGATATTGGGATTGCTTTAAATTAGCCGCTATAGAACCACATAATATATACACATACACTATATTGCCAATACAAGCAGCCGCACGAAGCAAGAATACACCCATCGTACGATTCAAAATAACCTGAGTTGGGGGCCGTCGCGCTTACGCAGTAGGGAAAAAATTAGGCAACCCACACGATTTCTAACAGAACCCAAGGTCTCTTGAACAGAATCGGCTTGCCGTTGTATTCTTATTTGTCGCCATCCTTTATTTCGTTCATTCGTGTGTGGTTATAATTTTCAAGTTTTGGGTGTTAATATTTATAAAACTTTACTTTAGCCATTTTTTTTTGTTAGGTTGTAAGTTGTAGTCGTTTCCAGCTTTTTTTACGTTGTATTCGTGTTCGGATGTTCCGTGTGTGATTGTGACATTTTGTTATTGTTAGCGACTTGTGTCTCAACATGGGTAGAAAAAAGTGCATGATCCTTTTTTGCACGAATCGCGGTTCAATACCAGGAATAAGGTATTTCAGGTATGTAAAATATCGGTTACTTAGTTTTATTTGACCATAAACTGTACACACCCGAACTAAACGGGTGAATTTAAATAAAAGCTTGTAAAAAAAAAATTTTGAAAGTCGGCCCTGTCAAATGTTTACATCAAGAAGCAAATTTCCGATCTGCGCACACTCAACGGCCCCTGATCATCTGCTTACAGCGGTGGCATCATTGAATTATGGTATTAGCAATATAGTGTATTGCCCCACCTTCAGGTGCTAAGATCTCGGCAGTGGCTGATGCCTGAAACAGCATTTTCGATACGCTCGAAAGAATTAAACTTGCCGCTGAATATGAAACATATTTCTATAAAATTATTTGTGTGGATTTAGAGAAAATCACTTACACACAAATATCGTTAAGCGGGATTTTTTTGTTTGGTAAAATGTCACTATTTAAGTGACACAACACACTGTAAAGTGTAATTGGATGAGCAGTATAATACCGACAAGAATGTCTTCTGTAATTCTGAGTGAGAGCCCGAAACAAGCTGTGTAGCTTCAATCAAATTTACCTGCCAGAAAAGGCTGGTGGTAACGCGACACATGAAACGGTCGATTTCGTTTTCTCAGTGAAGGGAGCCTACTGGTCTCTGAAGTCTATATAATGTGTTATGGAGAGAAAGACTTAAGGTATAAAATATGCCTGTAAGGCTGTTTAATAATATATACTTTAATTTTCCTTTTACGATTGTTGCTCTCCTGAAAAATATGATTTTCCTATTTTATTTCAACTGGATGAATAATTTAAGCTAACTAAAATTACAGAAGTTCCCATTATTTTAAGACCATATTATAAAAAGATTTAAGTGTTTATAAAAATAATTTGCTGCATTTCTTATGGACATCTATATATACGAGTATATACTGGGTGACCCACTTTCAACGAAGGATTTTATAGCATCTGAACCTAACTTTTTAATATGTTTCAAAAACACAGTTATAGCTGAAATATTTGTATTCGAATCCTAGGGTGCCCGTCTTTACATATCTGAATTAAAAATGCAAAACAAAAATTGTATTCATTGACATGTAATATTGCCCAAAATCCATGTGAAAATACCTCATGATGCCGTACCGGTGCAAACCCCCATTTTGAAAGGAAACGTTCTGTACTGAACGTTGTGCGCCGCGCGACACCATTCTGTAGGCAAGTTGCATCCCAATTTAATAAAACAAAACCAACACCGCAATGGTAGACAACTCGCAAAAATTTCCTGCCGTTCGCAGCAGTTTATGGGATTATATATTCAAGGCGTATGCAACATACGTATTTAACACCTTGTCTGTGGGCATATTTGTTGTTATAAAAGCCATGAAATGAGAGGTATACTTTTCATTAAAACTACGTAGAAAAGCTAGAATAATTCAAGAGCGTGATATGTGATGATTTTATTTACATGCTGTCACCGTCAGCCGGAGAATACAGCGTTGCCGTATTACAGTATTAACAAGACACTGAAAATGTTGCCAGATTTATGAGAATTGATTTTCCCATTGGCGTGTCGCGCATTAGGAATCGTTACCTAACTTTTTATAAATCAGATTTAAAAAAATTTTGAAATTTTTTTCTAGGACTCCCAAGGAGTCACCCCTATTAAATAACTATAATAACTCGTTTTTCTAACACCATGTATAATCACTAAAATATTATGTATCATCCTGTAAATGCTCAATTTTATTCGTAGTAACTACTGAAAATGTTTATAATTCCACTGAGAATAACACATTAAAATTTAATATAAATTTATTTTGATTCAAATCCCACCGGAATCGTGCCATATCGTTTATACTGTAACAAACTATAAATTAAACCCACGATTTGAAATAGCTTTCAACTCATTGTTTATTTTAGGGTTAAAAAATATCTGAAAGCATAATGAAAAACAATCTAAAGTAGTTCTAAGCCAGCAGGGTCCTAAAATAATATTTTATATAAGTATACGATATGTCTGTAGATACTGGGTGGAGAAAAAACAAAGCTAATTTACGAGATGTTTTAGAAATGTCTTCTCACTAACAATAGGTTAATTTTAACTAGCACGCTGAATTTTTGCGATGCATATAATTTTCAACCGCGATTTTTTCACTATTTTCTAATATTTTCAACTAAGTTCCAAGCCCAATCGACTTTAAAACGTTTATTATGCCCAAGAGATATAGAAAACTAAATAGTAAATCCTAAATGGTGAAAAATGAAGATAAGTAAATTAAATCAGATAAAACAGATTAAATTTTAAGATTCCTAGAAAACAATTAATTCCAATTTTAATGTTATGTTAGTTCGTTTTGTCTGTTTGAAGGTTGGAAAAAATGATGTTTTTGAATGACAGAAGAGTTTTGAACTTGCAATGTCTTTATTGGTTTTGAATCACAACGTTTCAATTGGTAAGTATCTCCAGTCGTCTTCAGGTGAGTATTGATATCCACCTGAAGACGACTAAAGACAATGCAAGTCCAAAACTCTAGAAGTATGCCCGAAATTTAGTGGATAAAAGAATACGGTATGCTACTAGTGATTCCTAATATCGGGACCTTTGGGGGCGTAAAAAGGATAACTAGTGGTGCATACACGTGGTTCGGATTCCACGTTAAGCTGTAGGTCCCGTCTGGCTGACATTAACCAGATTATAGGGGATACCATGGGCCTTATAGGCCTAAGTATACTGGCTCTTCCGCCAACCCCAGCAAAAAAAATACAGTATTTCCACTTTACTTTCCACGTTTACAGTGTTGCTAGTATGTAAATTAACGATTATTTTAAAAAACTTTACCACAAATAACGTTAAACGTTAAAATTAATGCCTACTAACCTCCCGTTTGTAATTTTTGAAAATTAATTTTACAGCTATTTTGCTCATCTAACGGCTTTGTTATTTTTGCGCAAGCAGACAACCAAGAATACACCTTAGGAGAGCAATAAATCAAATTGGTTATGGTTGAGGAAAGCAACATTACCAACGAATCTGATGCAAGAAAGGAATGACATTTCTCATTGTATTGACAAAAGGAATTTAATTATATTTTTGGAATTTTCTACTACCTATTATTATTAACATTGATAATGTAAAATTTTGTTTTATAAAAATTGGTGGAAATGACCACCTTCACTTAATGCATGGAGGCATGCATGAGGCTAATTTAATTTAATTATTGTAATTAAGAACGGTGTGCCTGAGGAGAAAAACGCAAGAGACCATTTTTATGCAGAATTGACTAGGCTAATCCGAAATAATATCCACATGGAAAAATATCAGTGGCGTACCACTTTTTTTCTAAAAAATATATAATCGCTTAGTTTTAAAAATTATTCTATTGGCGATAACGCTGAAACGAATGGAGATATTGAGCTGCGGTTTTAATATTTTTTGTAGCAAATTTCATCTACTTTTCGATTATGGATCATTATAAAAAATGTGTTATTATTGCAAATTGCGCCCTCTAGCATTTTTTTTGAGAACTATTATGGACAACTAAATACGATTGGTGAAAGTGCATACATTTCTTTTCCAAACAGTCTTTAGTTTGCTAAAATCGGCTAAGTCGTTTAAAAGTTACAGCGATTTTACTGATTACACTTTCAACAGCTTCCCCCCTCTTATTAAACTTGGTACGCCAATGAGCATAAGACCAAAATGATGCATAATTGTCCAAGCTTTTTAATCGTGTTATCAAAGATATACCTTAATGTGGAATTTTCGGAGATATGTAAAATTTTATAATTTACTTTTCAATGACGCCCTCTTGCGGCAAAATGCAGAACTTAAAAATAATTTCCAGCATTTTCTCTTGTACACTTTTGTCATAAAAAAATGTACCCGGATGCTGTACGATTACTAGTTTCTGAGATATGGCCGGCGGTCATTCTTAGTTGACCACCCGGTACAGAATAGTAGTTTGTACAACAAGAGTGGATAGGATGTCCATATCGCACGAGGAAGTAAATTGAGTACGACGCCGTAGGCGGAGTGCTCAAACTTCCGAGGGCAATATGGACAATCCACTCGAGTTGGACACTATATTTTTCTACGACTTTATGCTAAAAAATGTAAAAAAAAAGTTTGTAGGTTGCCGGGCTGGAACTCACGACTATTGGTTCCATAGTCCAACGCTCTAACGTCTGGACTATGGAAGCGTTTAGTTAATTATCGGAAAGCCAACTGATAAATTATGCTACATGAAATTAATTTTCTATGGACATTCAGCAGGTTGCATTATTGATAAATTTATTATAAATGCGTCTAGATTTTATTATATTAAACAAATTAATAACAAATTGTACCATATGCATTTTAATTATATAATTTAATGTCTTAAAAAAGAAGGCGGAGCCTCAGTAAAAATAATATACTGTGATTGGTCAGTACTTTTAAGAACAACAATGGCTTCTCTGTAATTGACTACTGTGATTGGTCAGTTTCATTACCTATCTAGGATTGTTATAAAATTTTACCGCACAGTTAACTGGAATAGCCTACTTTACTCGCCACTTAAGTGTAAAAGAAACAGCAAATTTCCATGTGGGTGTAGAAAAATAATATTTCCTTACAGTATAATAATAAATATTTTCTAACAGTTATTTTCCGTTGCCTGACCTAAAATATAGACTTTCTTTCAGAAACGTTATCAAAAATGTCAATATTTTCGATCGATTTTCCTACTAGGTATACAATGTACAATTGATCAATTTCAATTTCTTTACCTTAACATTAATGTGGGCATCTAATAAATTATGTTTTTGTATACCGAATTTTAGTCAAGTAGAGGTTCTTTCGGTCTCCTTGTTGAATTCGGTCTTTGGCCCGGCTTAGCAATTGTAAGCCGCAATTACGACTTAAACTTAGTTCAGCGTTGGACCAAGCTTTAATTTCCTGTTGAGATTGTACAAATGAAGTTTAAACTTGATTCAACGCCTTCTCTTAATACCTGGCCTTATCTAATATTTTATTTTTGTTTCAGGAGGACTCAGACTTAGTTTTTGATAGTTTAGATGCAACAAATTTAAGAAATCATAGGATAGCAAGAGGATCAAGTAGTTATAGTCATTCAGAATCTAGTCAACCAGTCGAAGAACATTGGTTATCTCGAACTGTAAATAGGATAAAAAGAAGTATAGGTACGTTAGATAAATACCTATTATTTGATGTGTTTATATAGGTTTTTTCGTCAGTTTTTCCAGCGATCCCACGCAAAAATTTAGTTAAACAACAATTAGCAAAACTTAATTTCCTCACGGCAGTAATAGATTACTGAAATTTGTCAAAGATGCGAAAGGAAAATCAATGTTCTCCACCATGGACAAACATCAGTCCCAACAGGGCATTTCCTCGTTGACAGATCAGAGTTATGCAATAGCTCGCAGAGAAAAATAAACTAGAATATGTTATAAAATGTATTTTTATTTTACTGGGTCTCCCAAACGTCCCGCATAAAATTAATATCAAAGAAAGGAAAAAGATCTAGGAAAAACGCTCGGACCCGTAAATTTTTATTTTTAATTGTGCATTTTTTGACATAAAAAATATTATACAGGGTCTCTCATAGAACTGTTGTCACGTCTTTGAAACTTTTTTTAATGTAACACCCTATATATTGTATTATTTTCTGATTCCCCACAAAATTCTTCGCCTATGTTGTAAATGTCATATATCTAAATTCAATTGTTTTTGAGATATTGACGTTTAAAATGTGGAATTTTTTTACTTTGACAGGCTGTAACATTGGAACGGTTCATCTTAGAGAAAAATGGTTTTCACCTCCCTATCTTAGTTTTTTATTCTCTATCTAAAGAAACCAACCTCCGATTTACCATGTTAAACCGTTAAAACCGGTTTTTTGGTTTAACATGGTAAATCGGAGGTTGGTGTCTTTGGATAGAGAATAAAAAGCTAAGACAGGGAGGTGAAAACCATTTTTCTCTAAGATGAACCGTTCCAATGTTACATCCTGTCAAAGTCAAAAAATTCCATATTTTAAACGTCAATATCTCAAAAATTATTGATTTTAGACATATGACATTTACAACATAAGCGTAAAATTTTGTAGGGGTCAGAAAATAATACAAAATACAGGGTATTCCATTAAAAAAATTGTCAAAGGCGTGACGACAGTTCTATGAGACACCCTGTATAATATTTTTATTTCAAAAAATGCACAATTAAAAATAAAAATTTACGGGTCCGAGCGTTTTTCCTAGATCTTTTTCCTTTAATTGATATTAATTTTATGCGGGACTTTTGGGAGACCCAGTATATAGTTAACTGGTAATAAGTATAGGTCTGCCATACTTTATGTCAAAGTCAAAATATGTTTTAATATCAGAAAGAAATATCTTTAACCACGTTCGGTAATAATTACATCTAAATAGGCCACTGACGACAGCCATATCACAAAGATTATTAAAATCTCGTTCACTCTAAAATGGATAAGTATACCGTTAAATACCTCCCTGTTAAATAATATGTTTTGGCCGACATCGGCATTAAAAATACAAAATTGGGCAAGGCTACAACACTTAAAACATAATTTTAATTATTTTAAAGCTAAGCTGTTTTTATTACTGACAAAATTTCACCAACCCTTTTTCTTATTGTTTCTTAGGTAGTATATTTTCAAAAGACGAGGAACAACCGAACAGTCATCATAAGACTCAAGAAGAACACCATCAAAAGTCACTTCCACACCATCAAATTCACGATGCCAATAATGACCAACATGTCAAACTTAATAGAAAACACCGACAAATGGATTATGATGTAAGTGTATTGTCATATATTTTGAACAATTTGAGATTTAAAGCAACTTTTTAGAAGCATATATTTAATCAAAATCTGCACTTGATGGATTCTAGAACATCCTTTTAACTAACGGTTATGTCATGCAATTGCATTCGTATCGTGATAATAATGTAAAAAATATTAATCTGTCCGTTTCTACTTGTCACTATTCATAATGACAGGGCATTTTATACATACTATCCTAAATGATCTCTTTTTACACTATACAATACGTGAGTCATAATTTCACATATTGTTCTACAATAAATACAGGGGGATTCCTAGGTTGATACTTCTTTTTTAGCTGTGTAGAGAAGGCATTAAAATAAACAATATTTTCAAATACCTACCTTTTTTCAAAAAACTTAAAAATATGCGAGATACAGAAGTAAAAAATCTAAGTGCGGGCCTGGTCATCAAAACGTATTATGCTATACTTTATGTTGTTTTTGTCTTATTAGTTTGTTAGCAATTTACGGGTAGGTCGTCAGTTATTTTTCAATCCGCTGGGTTGTGTTTTTCTGAAGCAAGTTAATTTTAAATTGTTGACACGTGAAAATGGTAAAATTTGAAAACAATGAACAAGGAGATATGGTGTTAATTTACGGTGGGTGTCGTCAAAGTGCGGCTGCTACTGAGATTATACGCAGAACGCTTTCCCTTGCGGGCTCATCCTACACCCAGAAGTTTTCTTAATGTTATTTAACGGCAAGTTAGACAGAACCGTATCTGATCTATAGTGTAATAAATGAATGCAAGTACCTTATTTTTGAGTTTTTTGAAAAAAGTTATTTGAAAATGTTGTTTATTTTAATGCCTTCTATACACAGCTAAAAAAATCAACTTAGGAATCACCCTGTATAGCATATACTTTTTTTTACATTTTAAATTTACAATTATACATATTTATAGGACCCAGAGGACGAAGATGATGAGTTTTATGTAAGTCAAAAGATGCTGTAAACTGCTGTAATTTTAAAGCTATAACTGTAACGGCGACTTTTCTCACTAAAACTTTCTTGTGTACATATCTTAACTATACGTATGGGTATTTTAAGGATGGTTTTCTTTTAAACGGGGTTAATTAATCACATTAAACACCATAAACTGTACCTTCCCGTAAACTACAGATATTACGTTGATTTTAGTAAATATTTAACCAATAACTTTATTTTAAGTGGATCCGAATACATTATTGACTTTTTTTTTATCAATTGATAGGTTCTATCTATGTGGCCGGGAGAAAGTTATTTTTATGCAGAAAAAAAATCGGTGAAAAAGATATAAGCCAATAAAAACCCGAAAAAAACTACTAAAATTAATTGTACTCTAAAAAATATTGGGATTATAACTTTTTCACATTCTCCAAAATCTGTAGAGTTCAAATTTAAAAATCCATTAAAATACATGGACAGAAATCGACTCAAGAGAACGCAATGTTATTAATATTATTATATTTTTAGATATAACTTCGCATGGAGCTGGTAACTTTGAAGAATAATTTAGAAATATTGTTCGCGTCCACTTAATTTTAAAGGTTTTCTGTAAAAAATCTAATTTTACTAAAGTACCACTTCTTAGTATTTGTTTGTTTAATTTTTATGTTTTTTTGTCTTGGCGACTGATTGGTAACTGTTTTGCATAAACTCTGTTAAACGTCTGTTGTTTTAACTAATACCAATTTGATAATTGAGATCCCTATTTAACACCGCCTATAGTCACTCAATCGCGAGCTTAAGACCGTACATTAGTTGTTTCTGATTTGTCTCCGCCTCTTTATTCTGTGAATATACAGTACTGGATTCTTTTTAACTTTAGAATTTTAGGTTAAAAATTTGTTGCATTTTATTATTTCGCATTAGTCAAGAGACTGAAGTAGCGCGGCGACTAGCACGTCAGGCCGCAGATGCTCTGATTACGTCGGTCTCCCAGTCGCCATTTTAGATAGCGCCGTGTGAGTAGCGTCATTCAAATCTATATGCGGGGTGATTTAGTCGCTCGGTCGCCTAGTATTCAAGCAACACCAGTTTCTTTTGAGTTTTCCCGTGTGAGGTCAGTGGCGGCACGCGGTCTTTAAAGGTGGTGAAGAGCTGTACGGTGTAGTGCGGGTACTTAAACAAACATTGACTAATAACCCGTGTAACAAAACTTCTATTTTATCCTCATCTGTCCAACGACTGAATGGAGCTTCCAACAAATTACAAACTATGTCAGTAGGTCCGTACACTACTGAATTAACTGAAAAATAAAATCAAAAATTTTTAATCACAGAGTAAATTACGTAAAAACGATATCTAAAACCGTAAGTTTCGCAAAGCCTCAACATAAATACCTTAAGGTTAAGCGAACCAATGCTAAAACAATGGTGCATACGACTGATCTATTTTTAAATTGCCCTTCATCATAATGCAAATTGTTACATGCTGTTTGCGTAACTGACATCACGTAATCATAGCAACGGTGAATATCAGAGCCATATTGGGCGTTGGGTCTTTACTTGCTTTGAGCTAACGGACACGGTCGCTGGGGCTCGCTAAAATGCACGCACGAGTGTTGTATTGTCCATCGGAGTTACCCGTGGCCCTATTATGCATATTAGCTACAATCGGATTAAACTAATATTATTAATTCGAACATAATTATTTTTTAAGGGCTAAAATGGTAGCTGTATTGGTACATTAATATTTAATATAGTCGAAAAACTTTCCTTCTGGTTTTATTTTTTTATACCTTACTCCACCTGACGAGCCGTCACTGTGTGAGGTGTGCTTTATGTGACTAATTAAAATCACGCGGAGTGTGTTAAACACTATTTGGGTGCAAAAACTTCACATAAAAGTGAACTTAGCAGGTTTACGCATTTAGGCGACGAAATGTTAATATTAAGTCGTCAAGACAACACAACATTAATAGCTATAATATGTTTTAATTTAACCTTCTTTTTACTAAAATCGCTTATATTTTTTTTTGCATTCCAACAAGATGGGGCAGGAGGAAGATGATTATGATGAATTAAATGTAAGTTTACAAGATATTGATGTAAAAATTCATTGTTTTCAAAATTACAGTTCTTTAAAAGTATATGAAAATTGTAGGGTCAAGGTCAAATTGAGGATAACGATGAGGATGAAGTTATTGTTAATGTAAGTTATATTTTTATATGTTCTATAAAAAAATATATTTTGGATCATATAAAAAACATATTTTATTTTCAAGTGTTGCAATCCTACCTAGTTCATATAATTTTTTTTCACCAGAAATCAATTCGTACTCAGTAAATGTCATGTTTCAATATTTCTTGATTTTTTAAATTAGAAATTCTGTAAAAAATTACTGTAAATACAACACACAACTTATACAATATATCACATTACTTTCTCCTGACAGTTAAACTAATTTTATATATTTTTTTAACAAGATGTAACTAATTTATTGGGTACCTAAAACAATATCCATTTTTTTTTTAAATTTATGTTATTGAATTAATATTTTTCTTTTAACAACATTTCTTATATTTAGAACAATAATGGAACTACTGGCTATGGAGATATTTTTTTGGGAGGTGTAAGTGAAAATAATACCTTTTTCAGTGGTGATGTTGCATTTTATATATTACAAGGGTTGACTAGCACACAAAACAAAATCTATATTTGGAATTGCCTATTAATAAATTTAATTTGAAAAATAATTTTTTTTTATAAATAAATCCTAACAAAAACGTACCCAATTTCCTTAGTTAACCATAAACTAGGTTGTACAGGGTCATCCAACCTAAACAGGGGCCTATTTTTTGAGTTTTCCTGTATTTTTATTAAAACCAATATATGTAGTCTTCTTGTTTATGATTGACCGTAGAATCTAAAATCGCCATTTAGATCTCAACTTGGCTTAAAACATGGGTGGAAAGTTGGGGTTTTTTCAATGGAACACAATGTATATTTTTTATTTTTGTGAAAGGCTTTTCGTTCCTGATTGCAAAAATATACAGGGTGATTCACGTTGAGTAGCCTATTAGAAGATCTTGGAAACGAGTAACCCTATCTTTCTAAAAATTTGATAGCAGGCATAATTGGTTTTGGGCTTTTAAAACATTATATTTTGACGTTTTTATTACTTCCGGTTATACCGGAAGTTAATGCAAACTTTGCTATTTCAAATAGAATACCCTGTATATTTTAGCATTTTTTATTACCTTCTTAAAATCTAAATAACTTTTGATAACAATAATCTATTTCTATCTCTAACCGTTTTTGAGATATGAATTATAAAAGGATTTTTTTGTGTAAAAACGCTCCGAGAAAAAAGTTTAGTAACTCTGAAACTAATAAAGGTAAACATTTAAAATTTTCTAAGCTTTCAAGTAATACATAGACATGGATCTTTAGTTTAATTACTTAGGTTTTACGTTTTTTATACAGGGAGTTCTTAAAATTGTGCCAATGTTTCCATTTACATAAATGTGCATAAGTCAATTTTTGCAAATGGAACACCCTATTTTTTAGCCTATTAACGTGTAGAGAATTAAATTTCCTATCCAAATGCCTAATATGTTACAATCCACATTTTTAGTGGTTTTGGAATTAAGAGCATATGAGCAATTTAAATAAAAAATTTTAAAATTTCTGTTTGTGTTAATGCGACATTATTTTTGAAAAGAAGGCTTCGACTAGGACTTTTGTTTGGCTTTGAAGGAGAAATAGCTAAGCAACGAACATAGGCAGTTAATAACAAATGGTAACAAAGCTCAAAGTCAAACGAAAGTCCCAGTCGAAGCCTTCTTTTCAAAAATAATGTCGCATTGCCACAAACAGAAATTTTAAGATTTTTTATTTAAATGGCTCATAATTCCAAAACCACTAAAAATGTGGATTGTAACATATTAGGCATTTAGATAGGAAATTTAATTCTCTACACGTTAATAGGGTAAAAAATAGGGTGTTCCATTTGCAAAAATTAACTTATGCACATTTATGTAAATGGAAACATTGGCACAATTTTAAGAACTCCCTGTATAAAAAACGTGAAACCTAAGTAATTTAAACTAAAGATCTATGTATTACTTGAAAGCTTACAAAATTTTAAATGTTTACCTTTATTAGTTTCAGAGTTACTAAACTTTTTTCTCGGAGCGTTTCTACACGAAAAAATCCTTTTATAATTCATATCTCAAAAACGGTTAGAGATAGAAATAGATTATTATTAAGAAAAGTTATTTAGATCTTAATAAGGTAATCAAAAATGCTAAAATATACAGGGTATACTATTTGAAATAGCAAAGTTGGCATTAATTTCCGGTATAATCGGAAGTAATAAAAACGTCAAAATATAATGTTTTAAAAGCTCAAAACCAATTATACCTACTATCAAATTTTTAGAAAGATAGGGTTACTCGTTTCCGAGATCTTCTAATAGGCCACTCAACGTGAATCACCCTGTATAGTTTGTTTACATTAGCTCAAACCGTTTTTAAGATATAAGCGATAAAATTTTTAAAAAGCTGTGTTTATTCTAGTTTAATACGTCTAGAATGCCTTAGAAATAAAAATATTCAATATGGCCCCCATAACGCTATCCTACTACCATTTACGTGGTTTTGTTTTCCAATTCACTCTAGCTATATCGAAACTTTATTTTTCAACACCTCCTATGACGTTATTTAATGCATCGCTATTGCGGGCCTTTTCTCTTTCAAGGCATGCTCTTAAACTAGAATTGACACAGCTTTTTTAAAATTTGACCGGTAATATCTTTTTCCTACGACCACCTATAAAAATTAGAAAAAAAGCACGGTTAACTTGGCTCGAAAGTGCCGAATATCACACGCGTGTTGAAAGAAAATATTTCAACTCTAGAGGGGAAATACAAGGCACACTATTTAATTTAAACATATGATGCCAATTTGACAGACCACACCTATTTATTAAAACGAACAAATTATAGAAAACAGTTTAGTTTATTTATCACGTATTTGTCGAGTGATTTCGAATTAGAGTGTGAAAATACGCCATCTGAAATTATAAAAAATGTTAAGAATATACTGGAAAATCTATTACCAGTCAAAACAAGCCCCGCTGAAGAGAATGTCATATTAAACTTAAACAAAAAATGTTTATGGGCCGCCATAGCGTAGAAACTAGAGCTACGACCTACAAATCGAATGATCCCGGGTTCAAATCGCATCAAGAGCATTTGACTTTTTTTTATAAAAACATTAAATAATTTATAGAATTATTTTGAATTGAAAACTTTCTTGTTGGGTGATTTTTTTAAATTTATGTTTATTGCATCTATCATTTCTAGATTAAATAAAAAAATTCATTCAACAAGGAAGATCTCAATTCAAAAATTTTTTATAATTTATTTAATGTTTTTATAAAAAAAAGTCAAATAATCCTGATGGGATTTGAACCTTTGTCCTTTTGATCTGTCAAATTGGCATCATATGTTTAAATTAAATAGTGTGCCTTGTATTTCCACTCTAGAGTTGAAATATTTTTTTCAACTCTAGAGTTGAAATATTTTTTTCACAAATCAAAGGTTTTTTTTAATAATTCTTTGTGGTCGTAGGAAAAATAGTGTACATTACTCGTGTGAAAGTGATTATTCTGAAACTCGGAGAATTTCCGCACTCGGCTGACCCTCGTGCTAAATATCTCCTCGTTTGAAAAGTATCACTTTCATCACTTGTTATGTAATATACTATTTCCTACGACCACCTATAAAAATTAGAAAAAAAGCACGGTTAACTTGGCTCAAAAGCGCCGAATATCACACGCGTGTTGAAATACAAGGCACACTATTTAATTTAAACATATGGTGCCAATTTGACAGACTACCCCTATTTATTAAAAATAACCAATTTTAGAAAGCAGTAATTGTAAAGTGTTTAACTTATTTATCATGTATTTGTCGAGTGATTCAGAATTAGAGTGTGCAAATACGCCATCTCAAATTATAAAAAATGTTAATATTATACTGGAAAATCTATTACGAGAAAAAAAACCGTACTGAAGAAAGTGTCATGTATTAAACAACAAATCTTTATAGGTAGCGATAGCGTAGAGAATAGAGCTCTAGCCTACAATTCACAAGGTCACAGGTTCCAACCCATCAGGAGTATTTGACTTTTTTTTTATAAAAACGATTAATAATTTATAGAATTATTTTGAATTGAAATCTTCCTTGTTGGGTGGATTTTTTAAATTTATATTTAATGCATCTTTCCTTGATTAAATTTAAAATTTTTCATTCTGGTTAATCTAGAAGTCAATCCAGGATTCCTATGATATATAAAATATGAAAAAATGAAAAAGTTAAACTACAAATAAAGGAAAAGCCTATTGACAAACTATAAAACCAGATATTAAGTGAAACATAATCCTAAGTATGCTAATTTCAACACTAGTGTTGATATTTTTTTTCAACACTAGTGTTGAAATATTTTTTTCACAAATCAAAGACTTTTTTAATAATTCTTTGTGGTCAAAGGAAAAATACTGTATATTACTCGTGTGAAACTGATTATTCTAAAACTCGGAGAATTTCCGCACTCGGCTGACGCCTCGTGCTAAATATCTCTTCGTTTGAAAAGTATCACTTTTATCACTAGTTATGTAATATACTATTGCGCTAATATAGACAAACTATATATTTTTGGAATCAGGAAAGAAAGACCTTTTATAAAAATAAAATATTCAGGGTGTTCAATTGAAAAAACAACAACTTTACCCCACAGTTCGTTTGTTTTAAATGGCAATTTTAGATTCTACGGTCAAGCATAAACAAGATGGCTATATTGGTTTTAATAAACATACAGGGAAACTCAAAAAATAGGCCCCTTTACAGTCTGGGGGCGATCGGGCTAAAATGTTTTCATAATGGTGGCACTTCCGGTTATACCGGAAGTAAGTGTCAACTTGCTTATTTTAAATGGGATACCCTATATATTATTACATCTTTGCATTCTACGCACGATTCTAGGCAGATTTTGTATACCATGTCCTATACCTATCTCTAAACGTTTTTGACATATTTGAATTTTTATGTCAAAAATGACGTTTGCAAGCCTTAGAATAATTATTATTTATTTAATTTAAGTGGGATTCCTTGTTATAAAGGACCTGCTTTAATAGATTTTTTATAATATTTTGATAACTATTAATACAGGTTGTTTAAAAAATAAGATTAAAAATGAAAATGAAAAAACTGTCAAAAGTTTAGATTTTCAAATAAAAACACTCAAATTTCATAATTATTTCTTATTTAGCATTTAAAATAAGGGTAAGTTTGTATAAGGTTGGATATCCCAAAAATTCTTAGTTTTCGAAGTATTGCCAATTTAATATTTTTATATGGGAATTTTACTGCAGATTTTAGGTTCAGTTACTCTAAGTTCGCTATGACGGCGTTGGAAAGTGCTAAAAAATCTATAAAGCTGTCACTTAACATTATTAATAATCATTCCCGGGTGCTTAAATTATACAAACGAAGATTATTTAAACTTATTTATTATTTATGGAGAATGTGATAAAGTTATATCATGTCACATTTGCCATTCGATATCTGCAAAAACAGAAGCCATCACAATGTACTTATAATGTTTAAATAGTTAGTGACAGCTTTATAGATATTTTAGCATTTGATTGGTTTTCAACGCCGCCATAGCCAACTAAGAGTAACTGAACTTAAAATCTACAGCAAAATCCCCATATAAAAATATTAAATAAGAAATAATTATGAAATTTGGGTGTTTCCATTTGAAAATCTGGACTTTTGACAGTTTTTTCAATTTCATTTTTAATCTTATTTTTTAAACACCCTGTATTAATAGTTATCAAAATATTATAAAAAATATATTAAAGCAGGTCCTTTATAACAAGGAATTCTACTTAAATTAAATAAATAAGGCTTCTTTATAGAAAAAATTGATAATTATTCTAAGGCTTGCAAACGTCATTTTTGACATAAAAATTCAAATATGTCAAAAACGTTTAGACATAGGTATAGGACATGGTATACAAAATCTGCCTAGAATCTTGCGTACAATGTAAAAATGTAATAATATATAGGGTGTCCTATTTAAAATAAGCAAGTTGACACTTACTTCCGGTATAACCGGAAGTGCCATCATTATGAAAATATTTTAGCCCGGTCGCCCCCATCAGCATCACCATACTGTTAAATTTTCCTATGTATAGTTTTCTATATATAGATCGATTCGGTTCCCGGTGGGACACCCTGTATAGAAGTATAAGTTTGCTATGTAGTAGATTTCTATTTTATGACTGATTTTGTGTGGTATAAAATTAAATTTATTATTCGTGTATTTCTCATCGATAACTCCTAATGTTATTTAATTCAAATTGTAACCTTTTTTACGAAAATATTAATAAATTTCACATACTTATATAGGTTTAGTTTTGTGTGATTATGTTGTTGTTCATGGTGTTAACACGTTTATGCACATATTTATATTGGTGGGCGGCAATATATTCTCACACGTAGTCAAAATGGTCTTCCATCCGTATTTTATCCAAATGCTTTTTACCTTTATGTATTAACTGAAATCATGTTACTAACATAATTTTAGCATAAACTGCAGTAAAGTTTTGTATTTGCATTGTCTTTATTTGTTTTGAATCACTACGTTTCAACTGGTAAGCGTCTCCAGGCGTCTTAAGGTGAATACTGATGACTGAATACAGTAATAACCTGAAGATGACTGGAGATGCTTACCAGTTGAAACGTAGTGATTTAAAAGAAATAAAGACAATGCAAGTCCAAAACTTTACTGCCGTTCAAGAAATGTCATTGTCTCCAACCTTTAAACACACATAATTTTAGCATGTTACGGCAACGTCGGTATAACAAATATGTTGTAAATTCTGCATGATATAGACTTAAACTTTATAAGTTTTATTACAATATAAGTAAGTATACAGATGAAGTCAACAAGTGAATCGATTATTGTTAATATTTATTCTATGACATAGAATATTTATGAAAATATTTTTCTGTTAGTAAATTTTGTATTGCACAAAGATTTTAAATTATAATTAACTAACCCGACAACCTTGATTGTGACTTTGATGGCATTGGCAGAAAGGATTTACTCACAATAAAAGTTATCTGGTTAGGGCCTACAAGAATGACAGTTAAACTTAAGGTTATGCACTGCCAGTGTAGTGGGGGGGGGGGGGGGGGGGGGGGCAGTGGGCGTAAGTAAGACATTTTTTTGTAGAGAGAGGGACAGTCAGGACTACATGTATTTTATGATATTGTACCTAGTGAAGAAGGGACAAAAAATGTTCGAAGCCACGCCCAAAGTTCATTTAAAATTTACCTAATTTTACTTTTTTTTTGATATTCCTAGCTGACTCTTTATGTAAACATTTTTTTTTCATATTTGTGAAAAATAGGAATATTGGTGTCAATCCAAAATTGTAACATAACACGTATGACTCTAACCAACGTTTTTCGGGCTCGGTTTTTCATAATTAAAAATAAAGTAAACATCGCTTACCACGCCAAAATTGATGATTTTTTAGAAATCATGTATTTTAGGAGCGTAGATCTAAGAGCAGTTTTTGGTGCAAATGCTTAGGTTTTGAAATACATACTTCTTCTTAAGTGCCGTTTTTGTATATTCATAATAAAGCATTCTCATTTCTTCCCGCACTATTTTTATTATAAATTATCACACTTCTTCCATAAAAAATGTTTCAATTACAGTTTTTACTTTAATTTTTCTCTTTAAAAATAAATACCTGATTGTTTTTTGTTTTTGTTGTAAAAATATTTTATTGCATTGGGTTATATTTTTGTTGATTTAAAATAGATCTTAAAAAGGATAACGAAACAGACAAGTATATAATAGAAAAATACTATAATCTATTATTCTTTTTACTACTTTTCCTTTTAAATTGCATCATAAATCAATAACTCAAACGATATGCGTCTGAAACCTTAATCTCTATATAAAACAGGCCTTTTAGAAGGAATAGTTTAAAAATTAAACGTTTCCTACAAGACCTTTGTAATCTAAGCCAAGAATACATTATTTAAGAGGATCCGAACAATATTTTTAAAATCTTTTCCAAAGTTACCGGCTCGAAGCACGACGTTATGAGAAAATATATCGAATTATCTTCCTCGTCGTACCAGTTATCGTCCTTCACTCCTTTGGTGCATTCAGGTATTGAACGGCGATCTTTCTCTTCAATTCAAGAGCGGCAGTACATAAGCTAATACATTACGCAAAGCATTTTCAGTGTGAGTTACGGATATGACGATGGATTTTTAAAATTTGGAATGTTTTTTTTTATCTCCATTCAAAATTAGTTTTTAATATTTTCAGAAATCTTGTAGCATTAACCACGATGTAATAAAAAAATTTTAATTTTAAATTAAAGTTTTTTAATTTCTGTCTTTACTGATTTGATGCATTCAGGTATTGAACAATGACATAATGTCAAAAATGTAACTATTTAATATGCCGAATAGTCGGCCACTTTTGAGCAAATGCCGAATATTCGTTATTCGGCAAGTAGAGCTGATATATTCGGCCAAACATCATTTGCTTTGCAGACAAAATAAACTAAAGTAAGAAAAAAAAATATACTGATAAAGTTTGTTCAAATTGGTAGAGATGAATAGAGATGAATAAAGGCCGAATATTCGTTATTCGGCCTTGAAAATAGGCCGAATATTCGTTATTGGGCTAATGGCCTAAACCCCTTTTCGGCGCTTCTCTAATTATTTATATTATTATTGTTATTATTCATATTCATCATTGCTAAATATATATTTTTTCTAAATCTAATTTTCTGAACTTAGTTTCATTTTTTAACACCCTATAGAAAGTTAATCAAATATAATATATACACATAAGAAAACGTTTAACACGTTAGCATAAAACTGCGCTGAAGACTGTTTAAGATCTTTGCAATGGAAACCAACTGATTTTCTCATTATTTATATATTCTACGCAAGCGAAGCCTAGGATATAATCTAGTAATGATTAGAAAGCAATATTTTAATGTTTAGGCGTACTACCCCAAGTACAACACGTGTAGCAAAAACCAAATGTCGATTTTCAACAGAGACAAATTATTTTCGTTTGATTTTAGAGACCAAAAACATTGCGTTTCCGTGAAGTGAATCCTGACCATGTTTTTTAATGGATTTAAAAATTTGTTTTTTTAGTTAGACTCTACAGGAATTGGGGAGTGTGCGAAAGTTATTTTCATTAAAAAAAATTTTTTTTTATATTTTTAACAATACAATGAAATTTGGTAAAAAAAAAATTTGGTTTTCATTACCTCGTATCCTTTTCTTCGAATTTTTTTCTGTACAAAAATAACTTTCGCGCACGGTGAAAAAAAAAATACAAAAAGTTGCTTAGTTTTTTTGTAATTCGCTTCAAAAGAAACGGCAAATTTACACGGCGAATTTTTGCGCGGTCAGATCCACTTAAATATTTAAATTAAGAGTCCAAGCGTGAGACGAAAAATGTAGTTACAATTAGACTTTATGACCACAGCTCCTAAGCTCGGGGCTCTGTATCTTCTAAATACCCCACTGTGCACTACAAAGTCTTAACGAAGTCGTAACTACTCTCCAGAAGGGACATTGTAAATAAGGGGTTAGAAAAGAAAGCCCTATCTATCTTCCTTCTTACATTCATTTCTTTCCTAACCCCTTATTTACAAAGTCTTAAGTTTAACTGTCACTCGTGGCTTAAACTAACCCTATACAAGTGGCCCTTAGTAAATCAAAAACCGGCCACTTTGATTGTGAGAAAATAATTTCTGTCAACGTGATTTATGTCACAGTCTAAGTTGTCTGATACGGAGAACACCCTTCTGTATAATAAAAAAAAAACTGTTAAAGATATTTATTTACCTTATAGAATGGGCTTTTTACAAGTTTCATGTTTTTACTAGAATTTTACCCACATATTTGTTTATAGGCTATATAGGTATTGGGCAGTCATTTTCATCATATAGCAGGATTCTTCACAGCATGGCGATATCTGCATTATCATTGATAAAACAATTACCTAATTTTTATTTTTATTTTTCAGGATCTCCCTCCATCTGGACAACATGAGTAAGTTTCCAATAAGACTCTGTTAAACTAAAATCATTTGGAAAAAATGCACACGAATTTTAACCAAAAGGATTCTCCTATACATAAATATTTTCTCTTGTCACTAATAATTTTATTAACGCTCAAGGCAATTCACTACTTTGGGCCACTGTATGTATGCTAATAATAAATGAATTATAATACCGTAAATATCGCTATATGAACAAATTTTATTATCATAATATGCTTCTAGGACTGATGATGAAGATATCGATGCTGGGTCGGGTAAAGGTGGATCAGGAGAAGTTGAGGAAGACAATCATCTTGTTCCTACGACTACCACACCAAGACCAGTTGGTCATCCCAGTAAGTATTCTAACATCCATTGGCTTAGCAGGCATAGGCGCCGATCCCGTGGGGGCTTGGGCCCCCAGAGCCATATTTCTTTGGGGGCGTAGCCCCCATAGCCTAACCCTTAAAGTACGTTTACATAATAATGATACTAATAGCAATTCGTTTGCGAACGTGCGTTACTTAAGATTTGATAATTTAATTTTTTTCTATAAAATGTATCTACAGTTGTCGTTTCCTTTTTTAATTTAGCAGGTTATTATATTTAGGAAAAAATTATTTTGGCTTTGAAAATTAAATTATGCTAGATCTGGCAACCCTGGTCTGCCACTTTGCTTAGAGCACGTAGAGAATTTGGAAAGTCCCTGGTCTCAAAGTCTCAAGGTTACCAGGTCTGGTGAAATTTCACTAGATTTAATGATTTCGAAACCAATCCAAAGTGATTTAGTGAAAACTTTCGTTAAAGTTTTAGTGATTTTTCGGATTTTGTAGCAAATGAGACAAAGTCGTCTAAAATACAATACAAAAATGCAATATTTTAAAAATATTTTTTTCAAAAACACGGCTGTTTTTAATTATCCGCTCGATCTATATTTTCATCATCATCATGCAGATCTGACATCACGGCCTAGTCAGCGAGGAGCGAGGTCAAGCATCGGCGCGGTCAAGTTGGAGCCAGTGTTACCAGATCTCCTGTTTTAACAGAAGATCTACTGTTTTCACCCTCAAATCTCCTGTTGAAAATTTTTTAATACCAAAGAGGTAATTAAGCTACATAATTCACAAATGTACATAAAAACATTGGATCATTCGGAACTAACTGGCCAGAGCCGTCTTTCCGTACGGGCCCAGTACATTTTTTTTAGAAGTCACTTTGGATGGAAGAATGGCCCCGCGCGTCTTGGGGCCCACAATTTAAATCGATGACCTTTTTTTTTAGAAGTTACTGTGGAGGGGGGCCCCAAAATTTGGACCGATAACCTTTTTTTTTTAGAAGTTACTGTGGAGGGAGCCTTATTATATTTAAAATTTATTAACTATTACATTATATTATGTGTATTTTTAATAAAGGATTTTTTTTAATTCGTTGAGATCCGGGCTCCAAGCCCCCAGAGCAATTCTGAAGTTCCGGCGCCTATGTTAGCAGGGACCTCTCAGGTCCCTTTGAAATATACATTGTATCCCAGAAAAGGATGCACTCTACAAGGATCCGTAAACCATGGAGGATACAGAGATGGTTAAATTAGAAAAAAAATGCGCTCTACTAAATTTTGCAACATAGTGTTTTCAAATTTAAAAAACTTTGAATCCTTTTGAACATATTTCATTTTAATCACTCTCCCAATCAATGTATCTAAGGCCAGTATGACATAATGAAATAATTAAACATATTTCATCGTTAAGAAATAATAGCTCTCCTGGTTTTGTACGGATCACAGCAGACATGATTAAAAAAACACACCAACACATATTAATCCCGCTAAAGCATATCATAAACACCATCTTTAAAACGGGCATAGTCCCTCAAAGCTTCAAAACATCTCTAGTTTGTCCAATCTATAAAAGCGGTGAACATACAAAAATAAAAAATTATCGGCCTATTAGCTTAATAACGCATTTTGCAAAAATATTTGAAAAATGCATAAAACATCGCTTAGTGACATTCTTCGCACAATACAAAATTTTATCTGAGAATCAATTCGTCTTTTTAGAGGGATCTAGTACGGGAGATGCTTTGTATGCATTTACGTCGGAGGTAACAAAAAATCTAAACTTAGGTATAAAATGCATGGGGATATTCATTGATCTCGCTAAAGCCTTTGATACGGTATCACACAACCAACTTTTAACGGTGTTGTCACAGTACGGCGTAAGAGGAACGGTACTCAACTTAATAAAAAATTATTTACAGGAAAGATCGCAAATGGTTAAAATTAATAAGACGTTAAGTGAGAGACTGGTGATCAGAGTTGGTGTTCCGCAGGGAACTGTTTTGGGCCCGATTCTCTTTATCACGTATCTTAATGCTCTTTTAACAGAAAATATTGGAGGAACAGTTATATCTTATGCTGATGACACGGCTTTAATTTTTACTGCTAAAGATTAGGAAGAAGCTAAAAATAATGCCATAAAAGGTTTTAAAGTAGTCAAAAATTGGTTGGAGACTTATAAACTATCACTCAACTTAAATAAAACCAATTACATAGCTTTTTCATTAACAAGGGCTGACAAACCAAATTTTACAGATATTACTGTCGGTACTGATAAAATTATTGAAGTGACTCACACAAAGTACCTTGGTGTACTGGTTGACCAATTTTTGAAGTGAGAACAACATATTAACTATGTTTCTTATAAAATACATAGGCTCATTAATAAATTCTATATATTAAGAGAATTTTTGAACGAAAAAACATTGGTGATGGTTTATGGAGCTTTTGTGGAGTCGCTATTGCGAAACGGTATAATTGTATGGGGTGGTACTTATGGCACAATACATAATAAATTAAATATAACACAAAAATATATTCTTAAAATTATATTTAAAAAAAAATAAAAGATTTCCAACTAATTTACTATTTTCAGAAGATACTGTAAAAATTAGAACTTTATATATTAACTGTATATGTAATTTTGTCTATCGCTGTAAGTCCTAACACAACTATGTAGATCACACTATTGAAACAAGAACTAAATCTAGTAACAAACTTAAATTGAAAAATTTAACAATTGCAAATAAAAAGTTTATAGATTATTTTGCACCAGAATCATTTAATATACGTCCAGGGAACATAACATCAATAAAAAATATAAAAACCTTTAGTAAAGAGTGTAATCGGTATGTTTTTCGTAATATAGAAAAATTCTCCATATTGTTTAATTAAGGAATTAAACCAGTGAAGATTGTAAACATGAACATTTCTTAGTTCACATAGAAAAATAAGTAAAATAAAGCACAAAATAAATAAATACACATAAGTCTACTTTTAGGTTTTGACACATACGGGTGCACATATGGGTTTATTGATTATACCAAACTAATATAGATAGGAATAAAGTACACATGTACTGACTCTAATTGAAGAGATATATTAAAATAAAATATATTTTCTCATTACTACTTTTTCTCCTCTACCAGTTGGTTTAATTGGATTTTTAATCCGACGTTTTATTTTTTTAAAACCATCATCAACTTTGCTTTTTTAAATAGCCGGGAAATTTAGTTTCAATATTTTTAAATTTCCCTCCTCCTTTACAATTCAACGACGTATAATATCTAGTATTATTAATACATTTCGGACCCATCATCAATAAGAATAAGTGCTAATTCATCTTGTATCTATCAACTTTCTTTTGTTTTCAAAGCCAACTAGAAATAATTTGACTCTGGACGCCGACTTCAAATCATATCCAATTTTTCTTCTCTTGAATAATGTTCCATAATTAAAAAAAAAATACAATTACACAACAAGAACAATAAAATAGTTTTAAATAAGATTAATTTGATTAATCTTATTGATGATGGGCTTTTAAATCCGAAATGTGTAATTAATACTAGGTGTGATACGTTATTAAATTATAAAGAAGGAAGAGAATTAAAAAATAATAAAATATAATTTCCCGACTATTCAAAAAAGCAAAATTGATGATGGTTTTGAAAAAACGAAACGTCGGATTAAAAATCCAATTACACCAACTTGTAGAGGACCAAAAATGCTAATAAAAATGTAATCTTTATATTAACATATCTCGCCAAATAGAGCCAGAAAAAAATAAAAATAAAATCGCGAAAGTTCGGTTTTGCCCAAATATCTTCGGAAAGATTGGGAGTTTTTTAAGTTTGAAAACCCAATTTTACAGAATTTAGTAGGGCCAGGCCAACTCAAAGATAATTGAATTTAAACATATGACATTTTATACAAAATATACGTGGAAATATACAGGGTGTCCCACCGGGAACCGAATCGATCTATATATAGAAAACTATACATAGGAAAATTTTGAAAATTTGACAGTATGCTGATGCTGATAGGGGCGATCGGGCTAAAATATTTTCATAATGGTGGCACTTCCGGTTATACCGGAAGTAAGTGTTAACTTACTTATTTTAAATGGGTCACCCTATATATAATTACATTTTTGCATTCTACGCAAGATTCTAGGCAGATTTTGTATACCATATCCTATACCTATGTCTAAACGTTTTTGACATTTTTATGTCAAAAATGACGTTTGCAAGCCTTAGAATAATTATCAATTTTTTCTATAAAGAAGCCTTATTCATTTAATTTAAGTGGGATTTCTTGTTATAAAGGACCTGCTTTAATAGATTTTTTAGAATATTTTGATAACTATTAATACAGGGTGTTTAAAAAATAAGATTAAAAATGAAAATGAAAAAACTGCAAAGTCCAGATTTTCAAATGGAAACACACAAATTTTATAATTATTTCTTATTTAGCATTAAAAATAAAGGTAAGTTTGTATAAGGTTGTATATCTCAAAAATTCTTAGTTTTCGAAATATTGCCAATTTAATATTTTTATATGGGGATTTTGCTGCAGATTTTAAGTTCAGTTGCTCTTAGTTGGCTATAGCGGCGTTAAAAAACAATCAAATGGTAAAAAAATTTATGACGCTGTCACTTAACATTATAAATAATCATTCCCGGGCGCTTAAATTATACAAACGAAGATTATTTAAACTTATTTATTATTTATGGAGAATGTGATAAAGTTATATCATGTCACATTTGCCATTCGATATCCGCAAAAACAGAAGTTATCACGATGTGCTTATTAATAATGTTTAAATGGTAAGTGACAGCTTAATAGATTTTTTAGCATTATTAAATTGGCAATATTTCGAAAACTAAGAATTTTTGGGATATACAACCTTATACAAACTTACCCTTATTTTTAATGCTAAATAAGAAATAATTATAAAATTTGGGTGTTTCCATTTAAAAATCTGAACTTTATGCAGTTTTTTCATTTTCATTTTTAATCTTATTTTTAAACACCCTGTATTAATAGTTATCAAAATATTATAAAAAATCTATTAAAGCAGGTCCTACATAACAAGGAATCCCACTTAAATTAAATAAATAAAGCTTCTTTATAGAAATAATTGATAATTATTCTAAGGCTTGCAAACGTCATTTTTGACATAAAAATTCAAATATGTCAAAAACGTTTAGACATAGGTATAGGATATGGTATACAAAATCTGCCCAGAATCTTGCGTAGAATGCAAAAATGTAATAATATATAGGGTGTCCCATTTAAAATAAGCAAGTTGACACTTACTTCCGGTATAACAGGAAGTGCCATCATTATGAAAATATTTTAGCCCTGTCGCCCCCATTAGCATACTGTCAAATTTTCAAAATTTTCCTATGTATAGTTTTCTATATATAGATCGATTCGGTTCCCGGTGGGACACCCTGTATAGGGAATAAGAAAATGATATAATATAGGGTGTTCCATTTAAAATAACGATGTTGCCACCTGCTTTGGGCAGAATCGGCAACGCCGCGATGCTAAAAATATTTTAAAATGATAGAGATCTGAGCAACCAAATTTTTGAAGAAAACGTATCACCCGTTTCTCTTAACGTCTAACATTCCATCCACCGTGAAACACCTTGTATTATTATATGGAAAAGGTTTAATTTTATTTTTTTATTCTGGCTCATCCAGTTTCTTTTAGTAATAATTAGTTCACAAAATATATTTTTACTATACAAGTTTAAACCATAGCCTATAATATCCTGTATTTTTAGTTACAATACACTTACAACGTAAGGCGATTGGATAGCCGAAATTTTAACACCGCCACGTAAGCTGTCACACGAGTGATTCGACGATTCTAACCTCACATTACCGGGCCATTGTAAAAATCGCGCGAAATAAAGTGTCATAATGTAGGAAAGAGATAGATAATTTAAGCGCAAGGCATACTGGTGTTAGTGTATCACGTTTTAATTAAAGTTTTTTTTTTCTTTTAGGGTATTATAGATTTACATTCACTGTCAACGAATACTACACTGACGAGTTTAATGACCGTAATAGCAATACATTCCAAGACTTGGCCAACAGAGTCCGCAGATCAGTAAATGAGCTCTTTGCTGGACACCCCGGACAACAAACTTCAACAGTTATCAGCATTGAGTAAGTTTTAAATATTTTTTTTTGGTGTACCTACATGATTTTTTTACTAAAAAGCAGTGGCGTGCATACAATATGGGCAAAAAAGCATTGCCTACCCTGGGAACAATAAAACAAACAGACAGAATTTTTTTTGTATTTTAGTTTTTATCCGTGTAATTCAACTTTAGCAATTTATCTCTACATTAATATAATAAATATTAATATAAGAACAAAAAACGAATCCTATATCATTTCCACGAACGAATTCTTTGCTTATTATAAGTAAACTAGAACCCTGTATACGCAATCCGTAAGAAACTTTTTAAAGCAACGATCTTCCTATACAATGGCCTCTTATGTAAAAGCAAAAGCAGTGCTTTTGTACGAGTGGAAGCAAGCGAGAGAGCCGGTAGGCAGTATGATAGAAAGAAATGTGACAAATGAACCCGTCGCATCAACGTTCGACCTTCGCCAAGAAAGACGCGTTTGATAAATGCATTGGTGCCAATACTGCCAATCTTCAAGTTTTACCGTAGTTTGGAAAATAGTTCGCTTTCTCAATATAAAATATGAAACACGCCTATATAAGTTTTATTATTAATTAGTTTAGTTTTAGGATATTTTTAAAGGGATAACGGATAATGTTTCGTAAAATAGGAAGCACTTTTGTAACAATTAAAATAATATTTAATAGTCAGTAGGCTTATCGTCATATTTCACATAATAATTAACTTCGTTTTTGGCAATCAGGTGGATGATAGATTTTTAATATATAATTATTGTTTTCGGCCTTTTGCTAGACTCCGCGCCGTCGGGTTTCGGGAAAAAAATAAATATGGTGGCGTTAAATGTTACTATTCCAGCTAGCAGCGCGTCTGCAGAACAATCCTAATCTGGATTAAAAAGAATTCATTCCTATTTACGAAACACAGAAAGAGAGAGGCTTTATTAACAATAATCTCTCTGGAGAGCGACCTTTTGCAAGATTTAAAACGCAAAACCAATTTTTATGACGATGTTTTAAAATAATTTTTACGTAAAGACCGCCGTGTTAAACTAATTTACAAATATTGTCATTTTATTCTTCTTCTGCCACAGTGTTCTTTCTATAAACTCAAAAACAAGACATTTTGTGACGAAATTTAGATGCATGACTGCTACGGAAGATAAGTTTTTGTCTTAAATCCTATTTTTGCCTACCCTAGTTAAAACAGCATTGCACGCCACTGCTAACAAGTATTTAAATTATTAGTTTAAAAATATATAATTTACAGGATGTTGTAGAAATGGCGCAATATATTAAAATGGGTGACTCATTGGAGAAACACTCTATATTTTTTTTAAATCGACCGTTGAAAACGTTGGGTAAGGACCCAAAAATCGGACCAAATTGGCTAGAAGCTTATGGAAAAACCATGACCTTCTCAATGTAAAAGGAGTTACCTTATTGTTTTTTGGGTTGCATACTTTTTACTTGTTAGACCTCGTCACCGGTACCGAACCAAGTGAGAATAATCATTAAAAAAACACTATTTAAAAGTTTCTGCTTAAGCACAAAGAATTTTCAATTTCGAGTTTTGACATTTAAATCTTTTTGGCACAGTAGTGTTTAAGATGTCGTAAAATACGTACGAGTCGTAATATTACGCTCGGAAGTTCGTTGTACTTCCTTGGGCGTATGAACTCCACTCTTGTTGTACAAACTACTATATTTTGTTCGTAGTGGTAACAATAGAATCGTAACAATATTACTACTTGTGTTTTTTTGTGCTTATATTTTTGATTTTAGTATGTAAAAATCCTGCTTTATTATCCTTTAAAGAATATGATTTAATGCTTTTTCAAGAATTATTGAAATACGTTATATTTTTAAACGAGAATTTCCAGCGAAAAACGTAGACTTCAACAGGCAGTAAAGCCGGAAACCCATATAATATAGACCCGAAACTAGTTAAAATACATACATATTTATGTATTACAAAAGGCATTAATATTTCTTTTTTCTCTCTCTAGAAAAGACGAAAATGAACCCTTCCAAGTCAGGACCACAGTCGACCTAGAATCAGTAGGCTGGTATGATGCAGACGCCATTAGAAGGATCATATACGATGAACTTCAACAAAAGCACAGACTGGGAACGACAGTTACCGCAGTTCCAGATAACTTTGTATTTAGGGCTTTTGAAGGTAGCGTATTATTCGGTGATTTATGTGAATTATTTGAGAAAACTGCGGCATCCTTCCAAAAGCAAGGCAAAAATTGCGAGGTTGTCTTGTTAGTTAGAGATACCACGACTATAATAATATACTTATATGTTTTTATTTATAAAGCCATTAATGTATAATGCTACTTCATCTAAGAGCGCATAGATTGATGAAAGCTCTCAAGGTAAAAGTTGATTTCTATAATATTTTTTCGTAGATTGCGAATTTCATGTACCAAAAATTATCAATTTCATGGTTAATTGTTTTAAAAAAAATTAGGATCTGCTCATTTTTTAATCATATTATTAAACTCGTGGCTATTTATTTTATCCAATCTCATACGTAAAAAAATGCTCTTGGAATCGACTTTTACCTCGATTGATCGCTCATTAGTTCAGATGTTGCCGCCGATCGGCGGGTACGATATTGCTGGGATTATTTTCGTTATGGTTCTAGTGAGATAATAAAATCGTTATAGCACCAGAGCGATTATAGATCTTACTATAACAGAGGAAGAAGTGTCATCAACATTCAGTGTAATCAACTTTCAATGACCTAATGGGTATTTTTAGTTCGTTAACACAACTTAATTTAATTAATACAAACTTTTAGTTAAGTGGGAAATTATTAAGAATGCTGAGGGCGGTTTCCACACCATTTAATATTTTAATTATGTTACAATTATTTTTAAAAACTGTTCTTTATAATAGCGAAAGATATTATAATTGCTAGAAAACTATGCAACAAAAGTTCAAGTTAGTACATAGTCTCGTTTGAAAGAAAAAATGCACAAGTTTAAATAAAAGCCATAAAAGAAAAATGATGAAGAAACTGCACCAAGGCCTCTTATTTGTTAACATTTTTCAATTCAATTGATTCAATTTTACAATTGTTTATTCTATTTCACAGCTGTTTTACAATAATTAAAACTTGCTTTACCATCACTTTGTAGAGAGTTTATGGTGTTATACGATTGGCTTCATGTTATAGGTACTTACAGTATTCGCAGTGAATGATTACTCATGCGTCATAACGTCATTAAAATTGTATAAATCAAATCGAAGAAATATGGTCAAAACAAAGTCTAATTTCATAAATAGTTTAATAGATGTGCCTAATGTTCCAATCTACGGATTCCTAAAAGTTGCTTAAAGTTTTGAATCAAAAATTTAAGTCTAGTACAAAACCAATGTTATCCTGTTATCCATTTATTTAATAGATCGTTCAAAAGCACTTTGCACAATATTTTTATTAACAAAGTATACAAGAATATTTAATTTTTAGCATATCTTCATTTAAAAGACTTTAGCCACAGTCGTAATTTTTTTCGCGACACACCTACCTTTAAAAATTAGAACTTTTGACAATAAATAAATACGTAATAATAACTACTTATCGGAAACAAAAAAGAACGATAATAAAAGCTCCGAAAAGAACTATTTTTACGAATAAATGAATTTTCAAGATGTCAGAATGACAATCAAAGAAACGATAAATAGTCCATTCAATCTGCTCAATCAACGCTCTTCCTTACAATTTTTTCTCTGTCTGGCACGTTTCATTGGCAACGACGTATTGCGCCATAGAATAAATCCCGAAAGACGTTCGGTTATGTTTTTGTTCACCTTTATTATTATAATAAATAAAGATGGGGAGTAATAAATCACGTTGACTCTTAATTGTTGAACAATGACTCACGAGTAAGAAGCACTGTAAATACTGTATAAAGTCCATGCAATTACTGGCTATATGCACGTCACAGCTTCTGATGTAATTTTTGATTCAAGTCATGTCGTTGTTGAAATCGTATATTTTTCGCATTTAAATTCCTTTTAATGTCTAAAATTAAAGTTCTTCGAAATGACAAAGGTTGTCAATGTGTCAATTGACGGAACCCTTTAATTAATAACAGACCTACCTTTGCAAGTTGTGACCACATATACACTATATTGCTAATACCATAATTCAATGATGACACCACTGTAGGCAGATGATCAAGGTCCATTGAGTTTGCGCAGCTCGGAAATTTGCTTCTTGAGGTAAACATTTGACAAAACCAACTTTCAAAATATTTTTACAAGCTTTCATTTAAATTCACCCGTTAGTTCGGGTGTGTACAGTTTAACTAAGTACTTTACATACCTGAAATACCTTATTCCTGGTATTGAACCGCGATTCGTGCAAAAAAGGATCATGCACTTTTTTCTACCCATCTTCAGACACAAGTCGCTAACAATAACAAAATGTCTGGTAAAGTTTTTACCTAAATTCGCTCCCAAAACTTAAAAATAATATCCACAATCACACACGGAACATCCGAACGAATACAGCGTAAAAAAAAAGAAACGACTAACAACTTACAAACTAAGAAAAAAAAATGTCTAAAGTAAAGTTTTATAAATATTAACACCCAAAACTTGGAAATTATAACAACACACACGAACGAACGAAACAAAAGATGGCGACGAATAAAAATACAAACAACGGCAAGCCGGTTCTGTAAGAAATCGTGTGGGTTTGCCTAATTTTTTCCCTACTGCGCAAGCGCCACGGGCCCAAGTTCAGGTTATTTTAAATCGCACGATGGGTATTTTCTTGCTTCATGCGGCTGCTTGTATTGGCAATATAGTGTATATGTGGTTGTGACGTGTATCCAGCCAGTAATTTTAAGCAATATGTCTACGTGTATTTAATAAATATTGTATATTGATTAGTCTTGTCAATAATATATAAAACTTAGATTATTGTTTATAATTTCTAAATGCTAAAAACATTCTGCAATCCAGAAAATGGACTTTTTATTACTTCATTGGTATGTGTAATCCTTATAATTTAAGCACGTAGACTAAACTTTATTTAAAAAAAAAATGTATATTAGATAATGTGAATTTCGTATGGTAGAAAGTTTAGTGTCAAGGGTACTCTAGATTATTTTGTTGGCTTAATTTTAAGTATCTACAAGGTGTTATGGAAATAATGTATTATATTTAAATGGGTGACCACTAGGATGTCCTAGAGATACCCTAATCGACCGTGTCAAAAGATGGGTAAGGACACCTAAAATCGATCTTTATGGGCCACTAGTGACTTCCTCTGGGAAGAATATAATGCCGGCCATATTTTTCTTTAAAATGTTTTTATATCTGGATTTACGTATTTAAATATGATAAATCGTTTCCATAACACCCTGCATAATACAGGATGGTACAAATTCGTATTGGCACAGGGGGATCTCTAAAATAGTAAGAGATTCGAAGACGATTAAATTTAGGCACAGTTGCGTATTTTTAAACCTAATTTGTTTTTTTGTCAACTGCTAAAGCTCCGCTATTCGAATTTTTAAAAGCTAATATCTTCGCTTTCGTTAACTCCTGAAATCTGAATTTTTGTTATCTAGAAATAATTATATTTGCCGCTGGCTATTGCGTTTAAAGAAACCTACAAATTTTATATAATATGTACTTTTTCAGGTTTTTGTTTTAAATAAAATAGTAGAATTTAGTGTCCGTTAAAATATATAGAAGAAAACTTAGCGGCAAGCGGACAGAGTAGTGCGTCTATCTTTTGCATTAAAGTTTGCAAAGACGCCAAAGGAAAAGGGTTCCCTGGGGCAAAGGTAGACAATGATAGGCTGTTTCGTCCTTATGGGGACTCATCAGAAAGCCATAACCTGTAAGCAATTCCCAATAAAGCGAAAGCATGTTTTTAAGATATTCTTAAGAATAAAAATATGACGAGAACCTAGTATGGCGATACTACTATAGCATGTCATTGTCTACCTATGCCTCAGGGAACCTATTACCTTCGGCGTCCCTGTATACTTTAATACAAAAGATAGACGCACTACTCTGTCCGCTTGCCGTTATACTATATAATATTATAATATACTATAATATATATACTAGGTGGGCCAAGATTTCTTATTGAAGAGGACTAGTGACGCATTCACCTTGATTTTTTAAGATTAATATTTCGTTTATTTTTTCGTTTATCCATAAATCGGTAAAGTACTCATATTTGGTGCATAATTGCCTACAGTTAACAAATTAAATTGATTGTTGAATTTATAAAATTGGTTAAATTTATAACATAACAATTTCACAAAATTTCGTTCCCTTTTATTAATTCATCAATAAAAATGTATTTTAATTTAAAATGTAGGTTATTGAATAAAGCGAAAACGATACGAAATATTGACATAAAAATGGCGAATGCGTCACTGAACCTTACTTATTACTTAAACAAATGTCACCTCGGTGGTCTAATTTGACGGTATACATATTCTAATTGTTGCTTACATTTAATTTGGAACTAAGATTTTTTGCGAAGCATGACGAAATTTAAATACCCTTTTGTTGTTACATATATATTTTTATTACATTCCTTTGCTATTTTATTCCTTTGTTAATTTTATTGTTTTTATTCTGTGTTATGTCCGCTTTTTATGTTATGTTTTATTTGGTTATATAGACGCTCGGCCGTCATGCAATGAAACCCAGTATCCATGTAAAAGCCAGCAGTGCGTTGACCATAGTGCCCGGTGTAACGGAATTAGAGACTGTAATGACAACTCGGACGAAGAAGGATGTCCACCACCTCCTACACATCTCCCTACTGGTATGATTTTTTTGCTTGTTTTTTTTTTTTATAGGGGGTTCATAACAAACTTAAAAAATTCCCGAAATCTGTCCAGGGGCTTTGAAAACAAATAATATTCTAATATTTAAAGATAGTGGCCTTAGAAATATTCGCGTCTATTTCCCAACACTATTGCAGACACACTGCGCATGTCAGTCGAATAACCCGATGGCGGGATATTTAAAATGGGTTTAATTATTTTTTAATGTTTTATTACGTCACGGCGTGAGTAATAGTTTAGGTTCTAGTCTCTAATCATTTTTTTGTAAGAATATTGATGTTATTCGTAGCTTGCCAGTTTGTTAATTTATGGGCCATAATTAAAATGGAGGGGCAGACTATTAATCAATAAATTTTGTTATTGTAGGACCTGTGTTTGTAAGCACCTGTAAAGTAAAAACCTAACCTCCAATTTTTTAACCTTGAAACAATTTATGTATGCAGAGACTGTGAGATGAATTGTATGTAGTACAAAAATATACTTGCTCCATTGAAGAAAATAATGTAGAAATATGGACCAGCATAATAACCTCTATATTGTTTTCTTCAATGGAATAAATATATTTTTGTACTACATATAATTTATTCTACAGTCTGTGCACATACAGGGTGTTACAAATTCGACATACCAGCATTGGAATCTCGGAAGCCATACGAGTTAGAGAAACGGTTAAATGGGTCAAAGTTGTGCAATTCGGTGCTGATTATAATGCAGCTTTAAAAGTTTTCAAATTTCGAATACTTATTCGAAAAAAACCGAAATTTTGCAAAATCGTTTTTATTTTTTCCTGAGCTCATTTGACAAGCTATTTAAAAATTAATGACACTTTGTCATTGCCACTTTTTCTCCTCTCCAAAATGACGTTATTAAACCAAAGATCTGCGGTTTCGTCTTCGAGCGGCCATCACCAACTTTACTTTTTTAAATACGGACCTGAATTTTTTTAACCGATTTTTAAACCCTCCTACCCTCAAAATGTAATGGCGATATTACTTTCTCATAAGGATGAATTGTTCTTGCTTATTTTTTTAAATTCATATTTTTTACACTTCTTGTCTGTCCGGTCCTGGCAACGAATCACAATATTAAATAAAAACTTTATTTTATTTAAAACATTCATACATAAGTAATATAATTTATTTTATAAGAATTTTCTAATACTTAATGCTAAATTTACTAATTATAAATTCTAATTTTCTAAATGTTCAAAGAGATTGCCGTTTTGCTCAGTACAACGATCGATTTTTTTTCCAATTTTGGCGACAGTCCTTTCAATCGATCTTCTCTTTATCCTACCAAATGCAACCTCTATGCGTTCTTCGAGTTCTTTCCATGGTATCTACGTCATTTTTATAAATTACATTTTTTAAAGCCCCCCATAAAAAGAAATCCAGCGGTGAAATATCTTGCCAGGACCGGACTGACAAGAAGTGTAAAAAATATGAATTTAAAAAAATAAGCAAGAACAATTCATCATTACGGTAGAAGGGTTTAAAAATCGGTTAAAAAAAATCCAGGTCCGTATTTAAAAAAGTAAAGTTGGTGATGGCCGCTCGGAGACAAAACCGCGGATCTTTAGTTTAGTAACGTCATTTTGTAGAGGAGAAAAAGTGGCAATGACAAAGTGTCATTTATTTTTAAATATCTAGTCAAATGAGCTCAGGAAAAAATAAAAACGATTTTGCAAAATTTCGGTTTTTTTCGAATAAAATCGGAAGTATTCGGAATTTGAAAACTTTTAAAGCGGCATTATAATCAGCACCGAATTGCACAACTTTGCCCCCATTTAACCGTTTCTCTAACTTGTATGGTTTCCGAGATTCCAATGCTGGTATGTCGAATTTGTATAAATTAATATACAATTTAAAAAAGTGAAGGTAAGGTTTTTACTTTACAGCCTCGACGACAAAATTTACTGATTAAGGAGTAATAGCCTGCCCCTCTATTTTATAATTATGGTCTATAAATTAACAAATGGGCAAAATGCAAATAACAAAAATATTCTTGTAAAAAAACTTAATTGGGACAAGAACCTCGGGTATGACCCACACCGTGACTTAAAAAATCACCAAAAAATAATTATACCCATTTATACCTATATTTTAAATATCCCAGCATTAAGTTATCCTCCTGGCATGCGCAGTGTGCATGCAATAGTGTTGCAAAATAGACACGAGGTTAAAAATTGATGGTGGCCATATTTAAATAAAAATGTTGAAATGTATGGCCTGAGGCATGTGAGTCATAAAATACCTTTAATCTTTTGTTTTTTCCTCTCAAAATTAATGTTTTCGACGAAAACAGGCAACGTCAATTTTAAATTCGATTGTCCTTTAAAAAAATTATTGACCAAAATGATATATTTGTATTATTGAATAGCTGCAAACGAAGCAGCTTATAATAATCGCTCGTCCTTACTATTAATATTTCGAATACACCGGCACCTGCCAGCAGGTCTTTGATGAAACCACATATTGGTGGTACTTTGAGACAAATTAAACATTTATTTTTTATAAAGTAGTAGAGTTTAGTGTCCGTATAAGTAAATAGAAAAGAAGGTTTTTTAGCGGCAGGCGGACAAAGTAGTGCTTCTATCTTTTGCATTGAGTACACAGGGACGCCAAATGCAATGGGTTTCCTGGGGCACAGGTAGACAATGACAGGCTGTTTCGTTCTTATTAGAACTCATCAGAAAGCCATAACCTGTAAGCGACCCCGAATACAGCGACTCGGTTTTCAAGATATTTTTATGAAATAAAAATGCGATGAAAACCCAGTAACGCCATCTATAGGAATCAACTCAATGCAAAAGATAGTCGACGATAAAAGCAACATAAACCAAATATGTTAGGCCAACACACCAGTATAGGCAACATTTATCGCATCCCCACAAATGTTGCATATACTGGTGTGTTGGCCTAACGTATTTGGTTTATGTTGCTTTCGTCGTCGACTATCTTTTGCATTGAGTTGATTCCTATAGATGGCGTTACGGGGTTTTCATCGCATTTTTATTTCTTAAAAATATCTTGAAAACAGAGTCTCGCTGTATTCGGGGTCGCTTACAGGTTATGGCTTTCTGATGAGTTCTAATAAGAACGAAACAGCCTGTCATTGTCTACCTGTGCCCCAGGGAACCCATTGCATTTGGCGTCCCTATGTACTTAATGCAAAAGATAGATGCACTACTTTGTCCGCCTGCCGCTAAAAAACCTTATTTTCTATTTATTTTTTATTTCATAGTCACACCAACATAAGGAATAATATGTCACACCCAGAAAAATACGAAATTACTCACAAACTACTGAAAGATTGAAGAAAAAGTACAGAGAGAATATCATCGTCACTAATAAAAAAAATAATTGCATTTCGTGGTGGGACTGTAGTAAAAAAACCTCAAACAATAATTAATGGTATAATAATGCATTCGCCATTTCATTTTTTATGCAATTTTTCTTATCCTTTTCGCTTTATTTAAAAAGGAGCCAAATACCCGTCCTTAAGTGGCAATTATATACATTTTTAAACTTAATAAATTTTTATTTATGAATTAATAAAAGTACTAAACGAAATATTAGGAAATTTGTCCATTTTTCTTTTTCTGCTTTTATTACTTTATAAATTCAATAGATTGTAGTTAATTATGCTTTAAATATGGGTATTTGGTCGATTTTTGGATAAATGGGAAAATTAACGAAATATTGATCCAAAAACTAAATGGCGAATGCGTCACTAGACCTCACTCTTAAAAGATGTTCTCTATTTTGTGAAATTTGTCGTTACCTGTTTTAATAAAAATGTTTAATTGGGAGAACAACCTATAAAGTTAATGTCCAATGATTTTTTTTATCAAACACATTTGGGGTCGTATTTCAGATATTTATGTCAAATGATTTGGTCAATATCTTTTTTTTATTTGTAAAAAAACCTAAGAAATAGTTTTATTCACTCTTCTCTATATACGTACATGATGTTTTGTTTATTTAGAAATATTAATCGAGAGCTAAGAAAGTAACATTTTTTTTCTTTCCATTATTTTCGTTTATAATGGTACTTTGTCTTTTATACCTAATTTTTTTTACTAAAATAAATTTATTTATAATTTATTTATATAAACTCGTTAAATAGTAAACAAAGCCCTTAAAAATTCTATACCTATACCTGTACCCAGTTCATATTTTTTTATTAAATGTGTTATGTACAGTTGACAAATAAATTTATACTGCTTATACTTTATTTGTAATTCTTACACCTTTACTTGTTACTAAATTTGTCATTATGAAATTATTTCATTCAAACCTTGTTTTTTTGTTCCTAGCTACTTGAAGACAATTATTCTTCTCACGAGTTATGGTATTAATAGACACAAGGAAAGCTGGGAAGCACTGCTTTCTCTAAAATATTACGCGATTGACACCATGCAACCAGGCGCGTATACAGCCTCGAAATATGGGGGGGGGGGGTAAATTATTTTTATAATTATCTATTAACCACCTCAAGGCCATCAAGGGGAGTTTATATCCTTCTTCCACGTTTCAATAAACATCTGTATATTTAAAATAATGGTATATTTTCTAGTAGATCGCCTAATGAGTAATAGGAACTAGCATTTACAATGTCAATGTTACCGACGAAGTCATTTAAATTTAAAACTTTTTACTCGATTCTTGAGTTAGGGAAGGGGATTCCCCTTGTATACGCGACTGCATGCAATTAGTTAATATTTTACTATATTATTTATCTGCTGTCATTCAATGTAGTGATGGAGAACTATCGATCCATATCGCGCTCGGAAGTTTCAGCACTCCGCCTACGGCGTCGTACTCAATTTACTTCTTCGTGCGGTATGTACATCATATCCACTCTTGTTGTACAACCTACTATTTTGTACCAAGGGTATTATGTAAATGTTTGTGCACTGAGGGCGACGACCAAAAAACTCGAAGTCCTCCGACCCGAGGGTTGGTAAGTCACCTGAGGTCGTAAACATATACCTGTTCCCGTGATGCATATAAAGTTTTATGTCTTAGAGGGTGTCTTAAGCGCTACAAGGTACACATTTTACGTTGATTGAATAGGCCGTGTCCAACACACTAACGCATGGTTTTGATTGCATTCTGGATTACAGGAGAACCAAGTTTTATTCAGGAAATTAGAAATTTATCATACACATTTAAATTATTTATTTGTCAGCTGTACATTTCGTTGTTTATATTTTTAACAATTTAGTTGCCTTAATTTTTTTTAACTAACACACTTTAGGTGGAATCTTGCAAAGAATTTTTTTAAATAATACTTTGTCAAAGTAAAAGGAACATTCAGTTGTTTAGAAAGTTACTAAGCAACTTACAATTTATAGAATCCATACCCACGCTCTCCCCGGATGTAGAAGTTGCCACGAATCCCCCTACCACGTTACCACCCGTTACTACAACAACTACTCCTACAACTACTACAACGCCTATTCCCGAATTTGGCAGTGGGGATGGAGAAGATCCAATAAACAGGGAGAGATCAGATGATATATTTAACTGCGCAGATGGTAATGGGACGTATTATGGCGACCAAAGGTGTGACGGAAGTATCCAATGCCAAGATGGTAGCGACGAGATATATTGCCCACGCGAAGCCCGTAGGTCTTGTTTGTTTGTGGTGGCTTTTGGCTGGATTTGGCTAAAGTTTACTAATAAGTTTGGTGGTGGGCTTAACTAATACATGATTGTGTTATGTATATAGGACTTGGTGAAGGCGTTCATAAATTTGTTGTAGTCTTTAAAAATGCAGAGGAAGACATGTCTTTGAAATCACGTTACACGAAAGTATTTTCCTTAAAAGCTGAGAACGACATGCCTATTTCGCATATTGTATATTAATATTTAAAGTTTGATTTGAGGTCTGTCCTAAAGAGGGCAGAAGTAAAGGGCGGAGAAAAGGAATAAAACGTACTGCGTGGTCATTTATTAGCAGAAGTACCTGTAGGTAGTTAAAACATGCATGAGTGCACCTGCTTGAGTGCTTTAAATCAGTGATACATCTCTTGTCATTTATCAGAAAACATTATCATAGTCTCTTTCACTTAATATTCATATTCTATAATTCTATATGCGCTCATGCATTGATTATCATACTTATGACTGCCTGAAATGTTTCAGTTTGATCTGCTTATAACGAGCGCGCTGCAAATATATTACAAAAACCTTCTTTTCTATTTTTCGGCTCATAAAGGTACAAAAAACAGTATCATTTAACCATTAATGTCCCCCGAAAAATCTTTGCCATACAGGTAATAATTTTTAGGCTATCGCACATAATTATTGCCATCGTCAGACACAGGTACAAGATGCGCGATGTGGTGGAAATGCACTATTTGTCCGTCATGACTCATAGACTACAGTTTGCTCTTAATTTCAAATCTTACTCAGATTAGGTTAATTATACTCGTACGACAACACAATTACAATTTTATTGATATAATGTGAATGCTACACTTTTTTTCACAAATTTTTTCACACGGACAAGGTTTAATTTATTTTTATTTATTACTATTCTGTAGTTGTTCAGATAGGTTATTTGCTCATATACATTATACAGTGTCTGTCCAGATTAATTTGAAAAATAGGGAAGTTTTTTAAATATAATTCCTATAAAAAAAGTTTGGCTTGCATTAAAAATAATATTGCCGTTAGGAAAATTAAGTTTATATTATACAGGATGCGACAAAAACTTAAAATACCTCAAAAGCATATCTGTGGAAAGAGGATATTCTTAAAAATTCTTTAGTTTCGACAAAAACTAATCTTATTACTAAAAAATGTAAGCTGTATTATACAATGTGTGATAAAACTTAAAAAATTGTTTCCCAAGAAACTAATTTTATGGATTAAACATTTGTGATATAGAAATAAGAAATATCAAAAATCTTATTAAGCTTTTGGCAGAACCATCATTTTCTCTGCATTTAATTAAATGACTTTTAAAGAAAATCTATAGGAATTGGTGATATCTGATTACAACAAACTGGTCTAATTCTGTTTTTTAGGTCAATTACATTTGCAGGTCAACAATAAATTTTTGTAGTGTAAACTCCATTTTACATTTCTGTTATCCACTAGTTTAAGAATGTATCCTAACTTAACTTTCTTAGTGGTATTATTATTTTTAGGCCAAGCAAAAAGAAGAATACATTTTGCTTTAAAATTGAAAATAAATATGTATTAACTAAATCTGGGAGACACTTTATAAAAGAAAACTTAATTTAACATTAGTTTATAACGTTCATACTTCAGTAGCGCACAGTGGCGCAACCAGAACATTTCTTAAGTGGGTGGGGGAGGGGGGGGGCGTAGTACACGTAACTAGGACAATTTTTAGAGGAGTAGCCAGAACCAGATAATAATTGTATTTCGGAGCCACTCCCAACGTTCGTTAAAAATAATAAACTACCTACTATGAAATTTTAAAAATTAAATTATTACCCCCCCCCCCCCCCTACCCCCTTCTCTAACTAACCCATGGTTGAAGTAAATTTGTTTTTTATTTTCTTTTTGACATTCCTAGCTTTAAGTAGTACACGTAACTAGGACATTTTTTAGAGGAGTAGCCTGAACCAGATAATAATTGTATTTCGGGGCCACTCCCAAAGTTCGTTAAAAATAATAAACTACCTACAATGAAATTTTAAAAATTAAATTGTAGGACTTCCAACAAATTAGGAATCCCCCCCCCCCCCCCCCTAAGTTACTACGCTACGGCGAGGGTCATATTTTCTAACCAGGGTTTTTCGAGCTCGATTTTTCATGTTTTAAAATAGGGTAAATATCTTTTATAAACTAACCACGCCAAAATTGATGATTTTTTTAGAAATTATGTTGTTTTAGGGCGTAGATTACGAAACTGAAAGAACTTTTTGTACGAAATGCTTAGGTTTTAAGAAATATATTCCTTCTTAATGTGTCGTTTTGTATAGAGGTTAGGTTTCCAATTTATAATGAAGCATTCTCGTTTCTTCATGCACTAGTTTTTTTATTGTAAATTATCACACTGCTTCAATAAAAAAAAGTAGAAAAAGGTTATTTTTCTATTTTTTCAATTAAAATTATTACTTTAATTTTCGTCTGACTGATGGTTGTCATTTGTTTTTCTTGTTGGCATATTTAATTGCATTCGGTTATTATTTTGTTGATTAAAAATAGGTCTAAAAAAGGGGTAACGGCACGGAAAAATATTATAAAATATGGTTCTTGTTCCTCTTCGTAATCTAAGCCAAAAAATACATCATTCCTTATAAAATAATTAATTTTGGCGTGATGAGCGTATAATAGATGCCCATGCACCAAAAGGTATATGAATATATTGATATTGTTTTACATTTTTTCAATAAATATTTAAAGATTTAAAATAAGGGCCCAAACTTGAGATGAAAAATTAGGTTGCAATTGCAATTTTAGCCCCGAGCTTTTAAGCATAGGGCGGTAGCCCCCTCCTCTTGGTTGCGCCACTGGTAGCGCAAACAAAAAATCATCTTGTGGGAGAAATATCTATAAATATTTCTTAATTTTTCTATACGGAAATATATCCTTAACAACATAAAATGTAACCGATTTTAGATATTGCCTTTTTAGATAACTCCTTATATTAACCAGAACTTACTTTTAGATATTTAAATGTTTTTTTGTAAATCTGCACTTGTCGTTGTGTAAATAAATAATTTAAAACAAAATAGCTTTGTTTTTAAATAAGTGTGTTAAAATAAAAAATATAGAAGATAAAGTTAAAGAAACATAATAATAAAAAAGCGGCATTTTAAGGAAGCTGCATTGCCTTGCGCATGCACCCGCATTTTGTGCGTTCTAAAGCTCATATCGATTTTGCCAAATAATATTTGTAGTTGCATAACCAGTAGTATTTAAAAGCTGATTTTATTAAAGAATTGCCGTTTAAAATTTAATACATACTAATATTGCCGGATACCTTCTAGAGGTATGATGTCTAGCTTTTTATTTGTACCTATAAATATTTTTTAAAGTAAAATAATTTGTGAAATTGGTGACAATTTGACAAATTATGACTAGCATTTATCTGTGTAGTTTAAAATTGTACGATTCATGATTCACATTTGTTAAATTGTCATAGCAATATTAAAAGGGTTTTATGTAGGATAAAATATTTTTTTAAGGTCGTACACAGCGTTGTGTATAAAGCAGTCTACGTTTAGTCGGCCTGCCACAAGTCGTCAGTTCGTAGACTGTCCGGCCGCCAGCCTGGCAATTATCCGTAGTCACACTACCCTTCAGGTTTGTTCGCCAAAAATTGCCGGTAGTTCTGAGAGATTGCGGCCTTCATTTCACTATACAGGGAAATTTTTTTATCGTCAATTTATTGATAATAAACATGTCACAAGAAGACAGCGCAACGGCAATTGTTGTTATATTACAAGAGCAGAGAAAAAAGAAAGTAAAAACAATTTAAATGAGAGAGTGGTTAAAAAGGCGTTGCACGTCCTCACACATGGATCTGATACGAGAACTTACAATCAAGTGCAAGTAATTTTAAAAACTTTCTTAGGGTGAATAATAATTGTTTTGAGTTTTTATAAATTCTGCTTCTTTTTGTTATTTTAACCTTTTTAAGTTCCTTTTTGAATGCACTTCTCATATTACGTATCTTATGTTCCACAGACAGTAGCTTCAACATCTACTATTTTATACGGTAAAAGTAATTCTTTATAAGCCTTCATTCGCAAAAGTTCTGTTGGAATATGAAGTTTATTTTCCAAAAACATTTATGTTTGCGATAGAAATCAATAAAATCTTTTATATTTTCACCTTTTTAAAATCTTTCAGCCATTTTCAATAACCAAATTTTCGTCCGAAGTAGAAGTGTAGGCCTGCAGTTCATTGGGCCGGCAAACGACTATACACGTTAAGTTTTAACAATCGATAATCGCCGGCCGGCCGGCCCTGGCCCGTCATGTAACTGTGTGTATATGTATAGCGGAATCGGCCGGCCGGCCATTATCTCTCCGGTAAATTCCGGCCGGCCGACTGAACGTGAGTTGGCTGTATGTTCAGAATCATTATTGACGGACCCATTGTATATTTAATATTAGGTACTAAAACCAACACCTTTCCAGATACATTTGTAAAGCTTTAGAGCAGTTATTTAGTCAGTTCAAACTTATAAGATCCCGAAACAACTACTTCTCTGGCAATATGCTATGTCGGGCATTTGCAATCTATGGAAGTTTTGCATTCCAAATGTTTGATACTTAAAACTCTCTTGAATAAAAATGTAGTTTTTTGACTAGTTTTCACTAACCCAATAGGCTTTGACCGAAAAGACGATTTTTAGGTGGACAGCAACAATGGTCATTACATTTTATTTAAGAGTAAAGTCTAGTGGTGCATTCGCCATTTCGTTTTGATCAATATTTCTTATCCTTTTCGCTTTATTCAAAAAGCGGCCAAATAGCCGTCCTTGAGTAGCAATTACCTACGGTTTTGAACTAAAGAAATTTTGATTAATGAATTAATAAAAGCAAAAAACTGAAATTTGTCTATTTTTCTTTTTCTACTTTTATTACTTTATAAATTAAAACTTGTTTAACTTTAAATTGTAGCTAATTATAATATAATTATATATAATATAAATATCGGTATTTGGCCGATTTTTGGATAAAGGGCAATTTAACGAAATATTGATCAAAGAACCAAATGGCGAATGCGTCACTAAAACTCACTTTTAATAATTTAATTTAAAGCAAAATTAACAAAATTCCGCATCAGTATGATGGCTTGACCACGCCGCCACCGAAAGATTGATATGAAATATTTGAAATGCAAATTAATAGAAGTCCGAGATCCGTGATTATCTATCTATAAGTTAAAAATAAAAATTGAACCTACCTCAAAAATCTCAAGATTTTACCTTGTTCTAACCAATTTTTTTTTGATTAAAAAAGTCTTCTTTTTAGAATGATTATAAACTTTATCTTTCTGTTTTACCCGAATATTACACAATAAGTACGTACTAACCTCCATAATATAACTACATTTTTGGTGAATACAATACGGGGTAATATTTCACCAAACTTGACTCAAATTTGATATAGACGCATACGAATGTCACGGTAATGTTACAGTGAAATATGTTTATTTCAGCTTGTCATGGCTAGGCAGATTTCTCAAGATTAATAATATGTATTATTGTAATTAAAATAAATCTTAAGGCAGGAAAGTCGAAACCAACGATAGGAAAAACTAATTTAAAATTAAATAAGTCCTAAATTTTGATTACTAACTGGGTCAATGGAGTTTATGTTATAAAAATGGGAATAATGTCTAATGTTGTAAAAATGGGTAATGAAATACCATTATTCTGTTTAACAATTTTTTTTTTCACAGAATGTGCTCAAGGAGAATACAGTTGTGACGTCACTCGATGCATTCCAGAAAGTAGTAGGTGCGATGGTCTTCGAGACTGCTCGGATGAAACTGACGAACGGGAATGCGACCGTAAGTTTCTAGCATTCGCTGAGAAAATTTGAAAAAAATCATAAAAATGAAAAATTGTGATCATTCAAGAATCGTAAATTTTGCGAATTTCACACTGATTGAATTTTTATTTTAAAACTTTAAAATGTTATTATTTAAATACCCTTTTCTGCAAAATATCATGTTTGGACGTCGGTAAGATTGTCACTAGCTCTTAGCCTTTTAGGTCTTTATACACGCGTCTATTTCTCAACACTATTGATGGAGGGATATTTAAAATATATGTAGAAATGGGTTTAATTACGTCACGGTGTGAGTCATAGTTTAGGTTCTAGTCTCTATTACATTTTTTTGCAAAAATATTGTTGTTATTCATAGCTTGCCAGTTTGTTAATTTATGGATCATAAGTAAATTGGAGGGGCAGGCTATTAATCAATAAATTTTGTTATGGGTGAGGCCGTAAAGCACCTATAAAGTAAAAACCTAACCTCCAATAATTTTTTAACTGTAAAATAATTTATATATGCACAGACTGTGAGATGAATTGTATGTTGTACAAAAATATATTTTGAAGAAGTAGTCCATTATTAAAGTGGAGTTAATTTATGGGAATAAATAAAAAGCATGAAGTCTTCCTCCACTGGTTTAATAAGGTAATAAAATTAAAATATGGTAGACATTCTACATGTTTCGGGTGTAGAAACACCCATCATCAGGAATGAGATACAAAGAGAAAAAATAGTTATATTAAATGAGAGGAACAAAGTTAAATGGTAGTGAACATCGATGGAGCTCTCCTGGAGCCATGAAAGATAAAATAATATGAAATGAGTTAATGATTAAAGATTGGGATACTTAATTCTTAACACTGAACATGGGCAACAGGTAACAGTGATAAGAGGGGCCCGTTTGGGCAAAGAGAAAGATATAAGAGAAGTGGAGACTCACAGGTCAAGAACTTTCCTCCCGGAAACCAAGGGGAGAAAGAAAGGTTGTTTATTTAACCTTTTTTTATAGAAAAATTATTTAGATAGGTAACAGTAATTGTTTAACTGTATACTGTATGAATCTTAGTCCATAACTACAGGGGGAAATTGGGGGACAAGTCCGAAACGGACTGGCACCCCAGTGGGTTTTAATTTCAGCATGGCTGGAATTAAGTTGTTAAAAAATTTTTAAAAAAACTTTTAGTAAAACTATGTGCCTGCAATAGTGTTGGAAAATAGACACGAGTGTCTATACCGAGCGAGTAAAAAAGTGAAATAAACATTAAGTTATTTAGTAATTGAAAAATCGACCGTTTGCATAGGATAAAACTGAATGGAGATTTTTTTTATACAATAAATGTTTTAGGGTGCGCTACTGATGCCTTCCATTGTGACACCACCAGATGTATTCAAAGAGATAGAGTATGTGATCATAATCCAGACTGCAGGGATGGGGCGGATGAACTCAACTGTCAAGGTAAGTCGGCGTAGGTTTACATTATGTATCACAATACACCTACAAGGGTAGGCTAATAAGCAAGTTGAAATTTAAAAATCGCTGCGCATAACGTCACGAGCGAGAATGCGAGCACGGTTGCATAACCTTTAGACGTGACGGACGGTTCTAACCTGTCATAAAAAGTGAGCAAATTTTCACTATTTTTGTTATTAGGACGTCCTAAAAGAAGTAGCTGGGATAAATTAGGGCAGTATATCGTTTATAATGATTATTTCCTTGATCAAAAATAAAACAACCATTTTCTTGCACACTTGTCGTCACAATGTGGGAAAGAGACACAGAATTTATATGCGTTAGCATACAGGTTAGTGTATCGTGCATACGTTTGTAAGAATTTTATAGAACTTGCGAGATCGTGTCTCAGTTATATGACATGCTGGTTAATTTTAGTGTATTAAGTTGGTATGGTTTGACGTAAATACCAGGATTAGAGCGTTTTCACACGGCACCATATATCGCGCGCGATAAATGGTCGCAATATTGCTTTACACCAAATTATGTGTTCTCTAATATCGCTTGTGTGTGAAAATGGCTCATTAGAAAACACATAATTTGGTGTAAAAGCAATATTGCGACCATTTGTCGCGCGCGATATATGGTGCCGTGTGAAAACGCCCTTGACTTAGAAATTATATATTTTTAAATGAATAATATTCTTTAAGGGATACTAAATTTACACTTTTTTGATATTTATCAAAAGTGAGGTTAACAATATATTTCAAAAAGAAGCAAATCTATCGGATAAAATTTGTAATTTTTTATTTTTATCAAAACATTTATTCCAGATCCTATGCATACACCAATTTTTCGCGTGCACGAAATGGTGCGAAAATTAAAGATATGAGCCATAAAATATATTTTTTATTTAATTTTGAAAATAGTCGTTAAAAACACCTTTTACATTTTATTACTATAAGAAGAAAACTGATAATTTCTGATTTTATTTAGCTATAAACATAAATATCTGTAAGTAAACCAATTTTCTTTACCTTTTTATGTAAGCAGAAAATACAGCGACATTAAGTTTTTATGACGTAATCTATTTTTATAGCAATTCTAAGAGGTAAGGATGAATTTTTTCCAGTCTCGCACTTTTTCCTAGCCCTAAAGAGAGTTACATTATTCGAAAATATTGTCTTTTTCTCTCAAAAAGGCCTAGTTTTACAGCGACAGATAAACACTAAAACTTGATGGGTTACATATTAATATATATTTTTTTCATTGGATATACAGGGTGATTCCTAAGTTGATACTCCTTTTTTTAGCTGTGTATAAAAGGCATTAAAATAAACAACATATTTAAATACCTTTTTTGAAAAAATTCAAAAATAAAATACTTACATTCATTTATTACACTATGGATCAAATACGGTCCTGCCTGACTTGCCCGTTGAATAACATTAAGAAAAGTTCTGGCGTAGAATAAGCCCGCAAGGGAAAGCGTTCTGCATATAATCTCGAAGCAGCAGCCGCACTTTGACGATACTCACCGTAACTTAGCACCATATCTACTAGTTCATTGTTTTCAAATTTTACCATTTTCACGTGTCACCAAGTTAAAATTAACTTGCCTCAGAAAAACACACCCAGCGGATTGCTAAATAACTAACCACCGACCCATAAATTGCATGACTAATAAAATATAAGACAACCAACATAAAGTATAACAGGCCACATTTTGATGACCAGTCCCGCACTTAGATTTTTTACTTTTGTATCTCGCCTATTTTTAAGTTTTTTGAAAAAACGTATTTGAAAATGTTGTTTATTGTAATGCCTTCCATACACAGCTAAAAAAGAAGTATCAACTTAGAAATCACCCTGTATTGTTATCGTTGTTTCGATAACTTAATTAGACAAAGACATCAGTTTACAAACAGGAAACCAGACTCTTGACCTCAGTCAGGTAGAAGTGCGTCGTTCACAAAGCGATCGGCTGCTGCCATTGCTGACAGTATTTTGTTTAATTATTTTCTCAGTAAATAATTAAAAAATTTAAAAACTGACAATCTATACGTTGAGTTTTTCAAAATCCTCTTCGTTTTAATTTCAATTTTTATTTAAAAAAATCATAAAATCAAAATAATTAACATGTGGATTTGTGTACTACTTAAATTAGGTCCCATTTTACCCGAATTCGCTCTATCCATAAATTAACTATTTTCTTTCCTTTCCTTCTAGTGTTACCAAAAAATTCCAATTAGGGTTCAAGATAAATCTATTTTGAATTTGACCCAACACAAGCATTTTGGAGTCGTTTTTTTCAGCCGATTCTATGGCAGCAATAGTTTCCAAAGTCAAATTTTTTAAATTGTCCCGATCTAAGTCATACCTTATGCAACCAATTTGTATTTCAAGTAATCCAGATTTTCGAATGAGCATTTTTCCAATGTAACCTTCGGGAACATTACGTAATTTGTATTGATGTACAGATGAATTCGGTGTTGGAATTTTAATGGCAGCCACTTCAGGCATTCTCCATAAGGTCAAAGTAGAATGTTGGTTACCATTTGAATCATCCAAATTATTTTCAAAAAACTCGTAACTATTTTCTTCCGTCTTAAGATCAGCTTCTGTATGTTCACGTTTTGGAAGAATGAGTTGAATATTTGTTTTTAAACAATTGAGGTAGTCAACCAGTTCATATTCTGTTTCGAATTTGATTTCTTCGTGACTCTTCAAATCCAGATTTTCAGACATATTTGTCTGTCTAAAAGAAAAGTACGTTACGTAAAAAATAGGCAATGATCTAGGTATAGTTAGTAGATCTTTTGAGTAAGCCTGCGCATGAGTGGAAGTAAATAGAAGGGTACTCATGTTCAGCCTGCCGGCAATTATCGATAGTCACTTCACCACACCTTCAGTTTTGATCACCGTTAACGGCCGGCCGTTCTCGACCGGTTTCGATTGCGGCGTTCATTTCATTATACACGCACAGTTTTTTTTATCGTCAGTTCAAACATGTCACAAGAAGAGTGTGCGCAGCAGCAATTGTTATTATATTACACTAGTAGAGAAAAAGAAAAGGAAAAACCATTTGGATGAAAGAGTGGTTGCACTTTCTCCTACAAGCAAGGAGCTTATGCGAGAACTCAGACAATCGAGTGCAAGTAATTTAAAAAACATTTTTGTTTCGAGTATTTATTAAATTCTGCTTTTTTTTGATACTTTCATCTTTTTAAGCTCTCAGTCATTTTCGATTACAAAATGTTCGTCTGAGGTAAAAGTAGGCTTGCAGTTTATTGCCGGCCGGCAAACAACTAGACACGTTTAGTTTTAACAACCGTCAGGCACCGGCCGGCCGGCGGCCTTGGCCCGCCACTTAACTGTGTATGCGTGTGTGTGTAGCGGGATCGGCCGATTATCTTTCCGGCAAATTCCGGCGGGCCGACTGAACGTGAGTAGGCTACTTAAAAGTAGCAATAATTAATGGTTATATTGTCAAAAAATATCAATATCACCGTTGAGTAAAATGTAGCGGTAAGGCAAGAACTGCTGACAATACTCATTATAGCCAAGGCGTTCTGTGAGTTAAGGAGTGAGAGGAACCCAATACAGGCCTGTTCATAAAAAAAAACAAATGGAAATTTGACTTTACCACTGGGCTGACTCACAACCTTCTGCTACTCAGTTACGGCTCGTACCTAAAGATAAAACCAAATAACTGCAAAGGAGAGGTCACCATTTGCTCCAACCCCCCATTGCCCCCAAAAGACGTCGCCGCAAATGGATCCGTAAAATGATCCAAAATGAAAGGGTTAGGAATTTTGTCTTTCTCAATCGAGAAGCGCACCAAAAATTGTAACTTAAGATTGTCATATCCAATCTCATTGGTAAATTATCGGCATGGAAAAGCTGTAATTTAGCTAGTAGCGCCCTCATACCTCTGGTTTAGCGAATAGAATACTGAAATGGAACCGTTTATTTTTATTAAGTTTTAATTTGTTCTTTTAGTTATTCACAACCGTTAAAAAATTATCGAAATAGGTAAACATATCGATAGTAGATCTCCGCTTTAGGTTATATACATAACCTAACAAATTTCTCTACTTGAATATTTTAGTTTACTCAAAACTTATTGTTTTATTTAAAAGAAACGAAACTTACGAAATGTTAATGAAGGCTTACACTTTTCTAAACCAGCAAACTCACACTTGACCAATAATGTCACCCTTATCGTGCACCGTTGTATTAATGGCGATAGTCAGACGGCACCACAATAAAGGCTTTTTTTTGACAGCACAAAGTACAATGATGTGAATGATGCAATGCCTTCTGCGATATAGCCAGCAACCTTATGCGGTGTTGTCATGATATTGTAAACGACTAAATTAAAAGGAAAACAAATTATTATTGCATTTTTTCGATTGATCAAATTTCCCATTTTTGATAAATTCATCTCAGTCTACACAGAGTAGATAATATAAAAAATAATATTTTGTATAAACATAAGAAATTACCCAAATCGACAAATAATGTTATAGTGTAATTTCGTCCATGGATTTGCCAACGAAATGCATTTTTCTTTAATTGTTTTTTATTATCTTTCTTACAAGTTCACGGCTAACTTATATAACAAGTTATAATGCCTAATTTAAATATTTTTTTAAATTTGTATGTATGAAGTTCGGAAATTGAGTCGTAGAAAAAATATACTGTACCGGGTGAGTCAACGATTGCGCGGAGTAATTTTATGCCTTGAGGATAAAATTTGTAGACGATAAACTTTTATGTTAAGGTATGGTTGGATATCAGGCACATTTTAAAAATATTTTGAATTATACAGGGTGCGCCCAAAAAGTAAGGTGTCAAAAAGGTACATTTTTTTAAATGGGACACCCTATATATTGTATTATTTTCTGATTCCTCACAAAATTCTACGCTTATTTTGTAAATGTCATATGTCTAAATTCAATAGTTTTTGAGATATTGACGGTTAAAATATGGCATTTTCAGACTTTGACAGGCTGTAGAGTAGCATTGAAACGGTTCATCTTAGAAAAAAATGATTTTCCCCTCCCTATCTTAGTTTTATATTCTCTATCCAAAGAAACCAACTTCCGGTTTACCATGTTAAACCAAAAAACCTGTTTTAATGGTTTAACATGTTAAACCGGAAGTAGTAACGCTTAGATAGAGAATAAAAAATTAAGATAGGGAGGTGAAAACCATTTTTCTCTAAGATGAACCGTTCCAATATTACAGCCTGTCAAAGTCTGAAAATGCCATATTTTAAACTTCAATATCTTAAAAACTATTGACTCTAGACATTTCATATTTACGAAATAAGCGTAAAACTTTGTGAGAAATCAGAAAATAATACAATATATAGGGTGTTCCATTTAAAAAAAGTACCTTTTTGACACCCTACTTTTTGGGCGCACCCTGTATAATTCAAAATATTTTTAAAATGTGCCTAATATCCAACCTTACCTTAACACAAAAGCTTATTGTCGACAAATTTTATCTTCAAGCCATAAAATTGTTCCGCGCAATCGTTGACTCACCCGGTACAACTCGAGTGGATTCTCCATATTGCGCTCGGAAGTTTGAGCACTTCGCCTACGTCGTCGTGCTTAATTTTCTTCTTCGCACGATATGGACACTTTTGTTCATAATTTAAAGCATTCACTATTTCTTGTATGATCTGTTAATCCCTTTTTAGAATTAAAATTATTTTTGCCGAAAAATTAAAATTAGGTACCTGCAGAATTAGAATTTATGTAGACATTTTTCTCCTTTATTTATTAGACACACTGTGCTCTGACTATTTTACACAAAATACAGTTTACCGTATCCAAAATATGTACTTATTTGTCACTGTAATCTGAATAAAGTATGATTAAGTTCTGGCCATATTACATTCGCTGCGGGGGGTTTTTGATTAAGGGGTGGAACGGAAAGACAAATATGCTTGAAACGGGTGTTAATGCAACTCAGTCGTTGTTTTATTTACATTTTTTTTTGTAAATTTTGGATGAATGTTTATAAGGGCGATATTAACCGTGCAATTTAATTTTGTATGGAAATTGCTTTTTGTTTTTTTATATTTACATACAAAGAATCACATTCGATCCAAAGTTCGCCGTTTTGCCGTTTCGGCCATATGATCATGTTAGAAACTATGGTAAAACCAACTCAATAATAATGCTACATGAAATTAATTTTCTATGCACATTCAGGAGGTTGTATTATTGATAAAACTATTATATATTTTGTTATGTTGAACAAATTAATAACATATTTGACCATACACATATAAATTATATAATTTAATGTCTTGAAAAAAAGGCAAAGCCTCAGTAAATACAATAAACTGTGAATGGTCAGTATTTTATTATGACGCCACAGAGAAATCTAATTTTCATAACAAGGTTTTCAACTAATGGGAAATTTCCGGATCGGTGAGAAATGAAGATCCAAAGCACAGAGGAATGATAGGTGGGCCTTCTCCAAAGAGAAAAGGGACATTTTTACGCACAGTGTTATATTTGTAAGATTACTTGTGGTTGTGATCTGTTCAAAATACTTTTTCAGTCTTGTGTGCATTCGTGAATTTTTTCTTTAAAAATGAGAAATTTTATTTTTAAACGTTGCAACACTGTGCAGAACTGCCGCAATGAACATGAGAGATTTTGCCGTACAGTTAACTGAAATAGCCTACTTTTCAAACAGCAAATATCCATGTGGGAGTAAAAAAAAATATTTATAGTTCTTCATATCCTTACCACGCATCCCCGTAAACGGCTGAAACCTTTATCATAAAATGAATGAATTCTACGTCTAATAATTAAAATTTCACCGCCCAGTATATCAGTCATTGGATCCAAAAAAAAATTTCAAACCAATTTTGTACATTTACGTAGGTACTTACAAAATAAATATTCCCTTTTTTGTCATTATATGATGGAAATTTATTGCAATAAATTAAAATCATAGCATGTTTTGTCGATAAAAAAAAATTGTTGAAAATAACAATAAATGCAATAGCTTCGTATATTTTGAATATTCTCATAATTGTTTTTTACGTGTAATTGTGCCGGTAATGATTTACCATTTTAAAATTAAATTTATTAATTAGTTTTTAATGCTGTGCACTAAACACTGACCGTATTTATTAAATTATAAAATAAGAATTTTTATTATAAAATTTATAATAGTATATTATTAACCAAGGTTTAGACAGCTACCATTATCATACAGAATGTTTTACAGTAGATAAAACGTTAGACGTTTATGAAAAACGGGTGATACGTTTTCTTCAAAAATTTGGTTGTTAAGATAAAGACATTTTTCCATGTGGATATTATTTCTGATTAGCCTGGTCAATTCTGCATAAAAATGGTCTCTTGCGTTTTTCTCCTCAGGCACGCCGTTTTTAACTAAAATGATTAAATTAAATTAGACGGGCGGAAGCATGCCTATTAAATAATGAAGGTGGTTATTTCCAGCAATTTTTATAAAACAAAATTTTGTATTATCAATGTTAATAATAATAAATAGTAGAACTAATTTAATTATGTTAATTTAGAACGGTGTGCCTGAGGAGAAAAACGCAAGAGACCATTTTTATGCAGAATTGACCAGGCTAATCAGAAATGATATCCACATGGAAAAATGTCAGTGGCGTACCACTTTTTTTCTAAAAAATATCCGGAAATGTTTGCAGGGACGCCACTGGTGGGACAAGAAACTAACTTTTATTACTAAAAGATGTGGTTTTGTCCTATTAGCACATGCCAAAATTAAAAATATCATCTAAAGTACTTTCGGAGATATTACAAAAAACGCATTAAAAAAAAATAATTCACACTGTAGCAAAAAATTTAAGCCGTTTAGGACATATTATGTTTATATGAACTTTTCTTCATAAAATTACTTGAGGAATCACACCCTAAAATATTAGCACGTTATAAAGGAACACCCTGTAAATCGTTTTAAAATATTTTCAGCAATGCAGCTTTCCGCCCGAAACATTTGGCAACATTGTTATTTTAAATGGAATACCCCCGGATTGCCCATTTGCCGGTTTTGTTGTGACGTCGGTACCTTTTTCCGCGTGTTTTCATAAGAGAACGTCGTTTGTTTAATTAGTTTTTCTGTAAATATTTTGAAGAATTTAAAAACTGGAGCCGTAAAAATTTTTATTTTTTCCTACACTATACAATAGGGTCAAAATCAAAATTTAGTGAAAAAGTTTATTGTTCTCCCTCTCAGCATGTGTATGTTATTGCACTTTATCGACATTCCTTTTTGTAATATGGCTTTAATTATTATCTTCACTAGGTGGTATACAAGAAATATTTATTATTTTAACAAAATCGTAAGAAATATGGCTAGAATGAAGCATCTAAGCACGCGATAATGCTATAAAATTATAGAAATACATTACTTTGGAAATTGCACGACCCGCAAAGTTAAATAAGGCATTCCACGGATCTTAGTTTACAACGTTCTGTCATAATTATTTATGATACAAAATGGTTCTAATAATAACACTGCATTGTAATTGGTATTGATCAAATTATTTAATTTGTTTAACTTTATCATTAAATATACAGCGTGATCAGTTAAGGGTACGGAGCGGCCATATCTCGGAAACTACTGGGCATAGAAATTCAGGAAAATAAAATTATAACTAAAGTGGCCATGAGAAAATCCTGGAAATAATTTTTAAGTTCCGCATTTTGCCGCAATAGGGCGTAATTGAGAAGTAAATTTTAAAATTTTACATATCTTCGAAAATCCCACATTAAGGTATATCTTTGATAACACCATTAAAAAGCTTGGACAATTATCCATCATTTTGGTTTTATGCTCATTGGCGTATCGACTTTAATAAGAGGGGGGAAAGCTGTTGAAAGTGTAATCATTTAAATCGCTGTAACTTATAAACGACTTATCCGATTTTAGTAAACTAAAGACTGGTTGGAAGAAAAATGTATGCCCTTTCACCAATCGTATTTAGTTGTCCATAATAGTTCTCAAAAAAAATGTGTAATGATAACACATTTTTTGATTTTACTCTGAAAAAATAAATCATATGGTATAATTATGATACCATATTCGAAAAGAAGATGAAATTTGCTAGAAAAAATATTAAAACCGTAGCTCGATATCTCCGTTCGTTTCAGCGTTATCGCCAATAGAATAATTTTTAAAATTTTAAATGAAGAAGCGAGTGGGACGCCACTGATATTTTTCCATGTGGATATTATTTCTGATTAGCCTAGTCAATTCTGCATAAAAATGGTCTCTTGCGTTTTTCTCCTCAGGCACACCGTTCTTAATTAAAATAATTAAATGGGGCAAGCATGCCTATTAAATGAAAGTGGTAATTTTCAACAATTTTTATAGAACAAAATTTTTCATTATGAATGTTAATAATAATAAATAGTAGAGCTAAATTAATTTAATTATTTTAATTAAGAACGGTGTGCCTGAGGAGAAAAACGCAAGAGACCATTTTTATGCAGAATTGACTAGGCTAATCAGAAATATTATTTACATGGAAAAATATCAGTGGCGTCCCACTCGCTTCTTTATTTAAAGTTTTAAAAATTATTCTATTGTCGATAACGCTGAAACGAACGGAGATATCGAGCTGCGGTTTTAATATTTTTTTTAGCAAATTTCATCTTCTTTTCGAATATGGTATCATAATTATACCATATGATTTATTTTTTCTGAGTAAAATAAAAAAATGTGTTATCATTACAAATTGCGCCCTCTAGCTTTTTTTTTGAAAACTATTATGGACAACTAAATACAAGTGGTGAAAGTGTATACATTTCTCTTCCAACCAGTCTTTAGTTTGCTAAAATCGGATAAGTCGTTTATAAGTTACAGCGATTTAAATGATTACACTTTCAACAGCTTTCCCCCTTCTTATTAAAGTCGGTACGCCAATGAGCATACGACCAAAATGATGGATAATTGTCCAAGCTTTTTAATGGTGTTATCAAAGATATACCTTAATGTGGGATTTTCGGAGATATGTAAAATTTTAAAATTTACTTCTCAATTACGCCCTCTTGCGGCAAAATGCGGAACTTAAAAAATATTTCCAGTATTTTCTCATGGCCACTTTAGTTATCATTTTTTTTTCCTGAATTTCTATGCCCAGTAGTTCTCGAGATATGGCCGCTCCGTACCCTTAACTGATCACGCTGTATACTATAACAAGGGCGGATTTAGCTCTTTGTATTGGGGGGAAGAGTTAACATTTCCTAGAAAATTTAAATTTATTGTTAAAGTCGTACGAATTCTACCAAATGACGGCTTCTATATGAAAGCATATTTTGTGCACGGGGCCCCAAGGAAACCTACACACACACAATCATAACCTAGTATGTAATATTTTATTTATGTATGAAAGTTTAAAGAACCTTCGGAAGAGAAAATTGTTAAAAATATCGGGTGGCCCAAATCGAAAATGAAACAAGGGACTTCGAAAAAACTGGCGCAAGAGATTACCGATTTTAATAATTTATTTATAAATAAATTAGCAGAAATCAAAGAAAGGCGAGTAGACTTTGTATGTAATAGTAGAAATTTAGTGTCCGTTATAATAAAATACAAAGCAAAGTAAGCGGCAAGCGGACAAAGTGGTGTATCTGTCTTTTACATTAAAGTATACAGGGACGCCATAATAATGGGTACCCTGAAGCACAGGTAGACAATGACGATCATTTCATCTTTGTGAGGACTCTACGGAAAGTTATAACCCGTAAACAGCTCCAGAAACAGCAAAAGCGCGCTTTCAGTACTTGCTTAAGAATAAAATGAGTAGTAAAAATGCAGCATCGCCATCTATAGGAAACAACTCCAATGCAGAAAACCGAGCCACCGGACTTGAAATTATAGAACTAAAAAACAACCAAGACACGGTAGTCCACACTTCTCGTATAGGGAATTACATTTTGCGGTTCACCATGATAGTCTGCAATTCGCAAGTGGCCGCGTTTTCACTACTTATTTTATTCAAAGCGCGCTTTCGCTGTTTGTGAAGTTGCATCCAAATAAGAATGAAACGGCGGTTATTGTTTACCTGTGCCCTAGGGAACCCATTGTTTTGACTGCCCCGCGACTTTCTTACGCGGCTTGTAAACGGATAGCATCGCACCCTAGTGGGTACTTCGGTGTGATCTATTTCTTAACCTGCGAATTGCAGACTGTTATGGTGAACCGTAAAATGAAGTGCCCTATACTAGATGTCTGGTCTACCGTGTCTTGGTTGTTTTTAGTTCTATGTTGTCACGTCCGGTGGCTCTGTCTTTTGAATTGGAGTTGATTCCTACAGATGGCGATGCCGCGTTTTCACTCCTATTTATTCTCAAGTAAGTCTTAAAAGCGCGCTTTCGCTGTTACTGGAATTGCTTACGAGTTACGGCTTTCCGTAGAGCCCTAATAACGACGAGACGGCCGACATTGTCTACCTGTGCCCCACGGAACCCATTGTTTTGGGTTCCTGCGTACTTTAATGCAAAATATCGCATGCCGCTAATTTCTCTTTCTATTATTTGTTGTTTTCGTTAGCTCTACCAAACTGTTATACTTTCTTTGAGAATATCTAGGAAAGCTCGACAAGTAACATTTACTTTACTTTAATTACTTACTTTGTGAACCCCAAGTATTTTCATCACGAGCCGCTTCTTACACCTTCCCCCTCCCCACTGGAATAAATTACTCGATTGTAAATATTTTTTTTTTGTTTTCTATTTGGCATGACATAGCTTCGGTAAAGTAAATATTTTCTTTATTGTGACTTTTTTAAATTTGATTTGCATTTTTCAGGAGAAAATTAAGTAGAGTAGACTTGCAGGTAAATTATGCCTTTGAGGCTATGTAGCATGTAGCAGAAAAATAAATGACCGGGCAGTGTTGCACAATTAAAAATACACAGAGCATAAATGCCGGTTTTAAACTGTTGAGTAATTTAAAATTATATGAAAAATTTTAAATAATAAAACTATTTATATTTAAATTAAGAGAATTCTAACTTTTAAAAATTGATATGCTTTGAAGTATTTTTATACAGGAATTGTAACCCATTTAGTTATCCGCTTTTATTAAAAAAAAAAAATAAGGTTTTTCCATTGTAATTTATAACACAAAGTAAAACTAAAGTACACCTAATGGAAAATACCGAAGGTCAGATAGGAATGTAAAAAACTGAAGGCAAGACACTCCCCCTGTTCTTTACCTTGGGCTTTAAATTTCAACATTTAAAGAAAGCCGAATAGATAGGCGCACTATGATTCATTCGCTACGTAAGAACCGACGTGACTTCGGAGCGCGCCGTCTTTTATTGCATAAAATAATACAATATCTTGTGTCTGAAATCAATCGAAAATGGAGACAAACATTAGTTCGTCTACAAAAACGGTTGCCACATTTTTGCACTGATCCATCGTTCTTTAAATATTGAAATTCAGAGCCTTAAGCATATGAAGATAACAGGGAAAAAACGTGCAATGTCCATTTTAACTAGTTTTGAGAAATCGCGGTTTTAAATTTTAAAACCAAACTAGTTAAAATCGGGTAAGGATATATAGATTTTTTTACAAAATATGAGACCAGAAAATCTTTGTCCTGTATTTTTAGTTTAAAATAAGCGAAAAACTTTTCACTTTGTAACTACATTTATTGAAAAAAGAACAAAAATACATAAAGTACAGGGAAAAAACGATACAACTCGGAATGTTTCTTGTAATATTGAAGCACAAATGGTAGTTAGCTATCTTCTAGTTTGGGTTTTCCTTGTTTTTTAGTTTTGGTGAAAGTCTTGGTCGGGGTCTTGGTCGAGGCTTTGATTAAAGTTTTGGTCGAGTCCTCGTAGAGGCTTTGGGCGAAGTCTTGATCGAGGTGTTGGTTGAAGCCTTTGACAAAGTTTTGGCCGAAGTCTTAGTCGAGGTTATTGCAGAAGTCTTAGCAGCTGCATTGAACGAAGTCTTAACTGATTCTCTTTTAGGCAAATTTTCACAATATTGATGAACAGAGTAGTCGCAAAATTCCATCAGCTCCTGAAGATTTTTGTATTTTTCCAGTGTAATCGGTAATCGCTCTGTAATAATAACAAAAATTCTTTTGTGCTTATGCAAGCCATACACTTACCATGATAAGCTCTCTCTCTCTGGTCGAGAGCGGTGGCCCTCGAATTTAACTTCGGGGTCCTAGGGTTGGAAGAGTCATAATGGAACTTGTCCAATGTCCATTATATGAGTCGCGATGAAATATCATACGAGGATGATTGGCAGAAACCTTTAATTCTCGAATCGGTCTGGAGATAAATGGGCACTTTTTGGTGTATTTGAAAAAGAGACAACTATTCCAGTTTCGAACCATGCTGTTATCAACCTCTTCAATTTCAAAAGGAGCTGGTTTGCATCTGGCTGCCCTAAAAACTTCTATCCAGTCCTTTGGATGCTAAGTTTTGGCCTTTCACTCAAACAATTTATTAGAATATTCAAACACGCGTTTCCTGACTTAGCACGTTCCTTCCCTGTTACGCGCTGACTACACACGTTTTTTTCCCAGTACAAAGAAATTTTCAATGCAAATATCTCCTGACACCAAGCGTTTTTAACCGAACCATTTATGCCACGCCAAACTACGGGTATTTATCCACTATTTACCAGTGTTAGTCAAAAATAGCAAAAAAGTGATTTTGCACGTTCTTTCCCTGTTGTCTTCATATAATATAATAAACAGGCTATGGCAAGAAAAAAAAATTTAAATCTGTGAAAAAAAAAACAGTTACTAGTTCAGGAGCGAATAGCCGTGGGGCGTGGATAAAATTAATATTATAGTTATTGAAACAAAGATATATGGAGATAAACCATTGAAGTTCAGATAAATTAGTATTTTTCCGTACAAGTGGCAAATTTTAAAAATTTATTGTTGACTCGATAAAAATTTTTTATATGCAAACAAATGACGATGGGAATTTCGTTATAAAATGTGGTTATTGTTAAATTGTTCGGTTCTATGGGCGGGAGGTGTTAGACGATCCCTAAATTTAATATTAAGGCATGAACATCTGACCTAAATTTTATTTTCTTGCTTAAATACGAAGGAGATTTAGTTAGAACTATTCGATGAATAAGTGGTAATAAATAATTGCAACTTAAATTGCTCTTCATCCAGACTTTTTAAATAATCCAAAGGCGTTTTTAAGTCAGACAAAACTCGCACAGCTTCAAAAAATTATTATGTGTATAGGTTTATAAAATCATAAAAAAAAATTTTACAACCCCATTTTATTAATGAATGAAAATAATGATTTGTTTCCATGGCATTATGGAACCAGCCATTATTGTATCACCCAGTAAAACAAAATAAAGAATCAAAAATAATGGATTTTTTACTGGCCAAGAACAAAACAAGACAATCTTAAGGTCCCGAAGTTCTGTCCATTGTTATTTCCCTTGTATTATGCTTTTAGTGGGATTTTTAGGTTGTTAGCTGTCTCTTGTACTCCGTTTTTTACGCATTTCTTTAAACGCAAAAAATTCGAATTCAAGTCAAGCTCAGTTTTATATATTATGACCCGAAATTATCTTGTAGGGTCGTAAAAAACCTTACCCTACTCGACCAAAAATATTTTTTTACAAATGAAATAATAATAATAATAATAATAATAACAATAAATGCATATATTTCTGAAATAAATTTTACAATATACAGGGTGCTACAAATTCGTGTGCATACAAGGTAAAATATACGAAGATGGTTAAATTGAGGCAAGGTTACGTATTTTGTGGCTTAATAATTTGGCGAAAGAAAATTGCAAATATTCCGAATACCTTCGGAGATATCCGAAAAAAACCGAAATTTGTAGTTTTGGTTTTTAATTCTTTCGCCTTGATTTTTGATTACGGAAAAAACAAAAACCATTTTTTTATAGCCGTTTTTATGTTCTTAAAGATGGGGTTATTAGTTTTCAAATTCGACGTTTCGTTCTTTAGATACCAACCTCGTCAATTTTTTTAAATATGGACCTGGAATTTTAAAAACAATTTTAGTGAATTCTAAGCTTTAAAAATTGATTATAATTTAAAGTTTTTGTTTAAATATTAACGCTTTGTCATCAAATAGAACATCAATAGTATTTCAAATTATTCTTTCTTTACTATTACGGTCCTGGCAATTATTTTCAGGATTACTTAAATATTAAAATTATGTTGTTTAAGACGTTTTTTATTTTAATAAGATTTATCGTAATTAATACTCTAGAAGGTAAGTAATTTTTTAAGGCAGAAGAAGTAATTTTGTTTTTTATTGTGTATTTTCATTTATTTTAACAATATAACATATTTATATCTTAAGTCCTATGGATTTTGCCTTAGATCTAGACCATAATACTGTAAAACAGAAAAAAGGAATGCTCCCGAGTAAAAAAAAGGTAACTGGAGTGTTAGTCTAGTTTAGTTACTGTGATGCGCTATGTTTGCAGAGCTGTGAGTAACTTAAGTAACTAGATACTTTTTAGTAACTAGTTACTTAAAGTAACTAGATACTTAGTAACTTAGTTCTTTTTTGAATCATGCCAAAAGTAACTGTAACTTCGTTACTTTTGAAAAGTAACTTTTATCTAGTTACTTTTTAGGAGTAACTATACACTTAAAAAGTAACTAGTTACTTTAAGTGTATAGTTACTCCTAAAAAGTAACTAGTTACTTTAAGTGTATAGTTACTCCTAAAAAGTAACTAGATACAAGTTACTTTTCAAAAGTAACGAATAATGCACACCATCAGATGATGACCAAGGGACGATCGGCGGCCGTTAATCAGATTTTCACGAAGGGACGAGCGGCGAGTCGCGAGCGTTAAACAGCAAACTGGTTGGAACGCGAAATTTCTTGGAAAGCATTTTATTCTACTTGTTCGTTGTTCGAATTAACACTTCTTAGTTTAGTTTTCTGATGGTAATAGTGGTAGTGTGTACAGGAAAATGAATTATCACTACCTGGTAATTTTATGGTATCTAGTTTAAAAGCATCTTAGTAACTTTTAAAGTTTCGTAGTTACAATTAAAATAACTAGTTAGTCAAAAGTATCTTAATTACTTTTAGTAACTAGTTACAATCAAAGTAGCTAGTTACTTAAAAAGTATCTTAGTTACTTTAAAATTATCGTAGTTACAATCAATGTAACTAGTTACTGTAAAAGTATCTTATAGTTACTATAACTAGTTACTAAGTAACTAAGAACTAAGTTACTTTTAGGTAAAAGTAACTATTCCTTATAAGTATCTAGATACATTTGGGCAAAAGTAACGAAAAAGTAACTAGTTACTTTTACTAAGTAACTAAAAACTAAGTTACTTTTAGGTAAAAGTTCAGGACCGTAATAAAAAAATAATTAAATAAAATGTGATATTAGATGACAAAACGTTAAAATTTCAAAAACCTTTAGATTGTATTAAATTTCTAAGGATTAGATGTTTTTAAAATTCCAGGTCCGTATTTAAAAAAATTGACTTGAGGTTGGCATCTAAAGAACGAAATTGAATTTGAAAACTAATAACGCCATTTTGTGGGACATAAAATCGGCTATAAAAAAGCATTTTTTGTTTTTTCCCAAATCAAAAGTTAAGGAGCAAAAATTTAAAACTAAAAATGTCGGTTTTTCTCGGATGTTTCCAAAAGTATTCGGAATATTTACAATTTATTTTTACCAAATTATTAAGCTTCAAAATACGCAACTCTTTTTTTAACCATGTTCGTATCTGTTACCGTTTTCGAGATCCCCTTGTACGCACACGAATTTATAGCACCCTGTATAGATTTTATCAGGTACTTACAAAAAAATATATAAATTAAAAATAAATACCAAAACAAAGTCAGGTACTTCTTGAAAAAAATGCTTCCAAACTATAAATGACTAAATAATTTTTTACACCTTTTTCAATACTCACTAAATTATTAGCATTTTTTAAATCCGGAGTAAGAGTGGTTAATAATTTAGGTTTATTAAACTTCGATTTGTTTGTAAACACGTAAACACACATTTCAAAGATTAACACAGATATGACAGTTGAGATATTATATGCTTTAAAGAAGCTTAAGCCCCAAAATACACAACTTGTCTCTATTTAACCATCTTCGAATCTCTTCGAGATCCCCTTGTACGTGCACGAACTTGTAGCACCCTGCGTATACGAACATTCCAATTTTCAAAAAATAATATTCGGTAGTTTTTGAAATATCTGTTAAATTCCAGACTTTTCTGACAACCTGTATACCGTTCATTGAACCGAAGGCATAGTAAAGTAACTTGAAAACTTCAGGTTAAAACACCCGGTGTACGATTTTTTGCTGAAAATGCTTTTCCGTCCGCCAAGAAGGAACAAATTGAGCTTTTTTTTTCTTGATTCGTGCTCCTAGTGCGAAACTTGAACTGCTCTTCATATGCAAATATTCGCTGTTTGAATATTCATTCGAGTCATTATATTCAACGAACAGGCTACGACATAATATTCTAATTCGGTTAACTTATAGAGACATTGTCAAATGTACTTACTGGATACATATTTCGGCTGTAACGAAGATGTTACTGTTTATTGGTTTGGTTAATTGATTGTAATGCATGAAGGAAGAAGTTACTTAAACGAAATAGTAGTTTGTACAACAAGAGTGGATATAATGTCCATATCGCACGAGGAAGTAAATTGAAAACTTCCGAGCGCAATATGGACAATCCACTCGAGTGGTACAGTATATTTTTTCTACCACTCAACTTCCAAATTTCATACTAAAAATTTTTAAAAAATATTTAAATTACGCATGACAACTTGTCTTTTTAGTTGGCCGTGAACTTATAAGAAAGTTAATAAAAAACAATTGAAGAAATATTCATTTCGTTGGCAAATCCATGAACTAACTTACACTGTAACATATTCATCGATTTGGGTTATTTCTTATATTTACACAAAATCACTTTGAATATACCTATCTTCCTTACATTTGGCCTTTTGCAGAATAATAGACAAAGAGCGATATTAATTAATATTTATTAATAAAAATTAACAATTTATTTTCCTCAACCATAGCTGATTGATTAAATTGTTCTGCTGAAATGCACAGAAGAAAAAATGGTTTGTTTGGAATTGTTTTTGCGTGCGTCAGATTTGAAACTCCGAAAGTTGTTGTACTACTAACTACTAACTATAGAATTTATTTTAAACAATTAAACACGGCTTTTGTGCATTAATATAAACTTTTAACATTCGCTATGGTAAAGTTTTTCAAAATTAGCGTCACTTTTCAAACTAGCAACACTGTTAACGTGGAAAGAGTTGTCTCAATACTGTAAAAATAACATAACCGTAAAACCTTTCGTCCTTCCCTTCGTCTGTTTTATCTAGTTGTATGTACTCATCTTTATATTCCACCATTGAAGGAAGATTTACCAGTTAATTCTCTATATCTCTTGCGTATAATAAAAGTGTTAAGGTCGATTGGGGTTGGATCCCTGTTGAAAATATATTAGAAAATATCGTGATGGACAAATATTTGCATGGCAAAAAACCAATCGAGGTTATTAAAAAACGTTCATTTTGTAGGTATATAGTACATTTTACGCATTACATTTTCGCACGATTTTGTGCATTCTTTAGGAGAAAATTATGTAGACATAGATTTAAAATAACAAAATAATGTATACCATCAAAGTTTATTGTTACAATATTGAAGAATTATTTTTTTTACAGGTAAGTCCAAAAGTTCTTGTTATTGCTCTGGTGGCTGAGACTATTGGTAAGTACTTATTAATAATTTATTCACTATGAAGAGATTTTTTCCTGCCACGTTTTAATGGTTTACGTAAACTAAGAATGTAATGATGGGGTTCTTTAAGAGTTTATCACCGCATGTAAAACAAAACACTTTTTGACATTCGCTGTCACCGAATTTCTTCGTAACTAGACATACGATTTGCTTCAATTTAAATACAGGGTGATTCCTTAGTTGATACTTCTTTTTTAGCTGTGCATAGAAGGCAATAAAATAAACAACATTTTCAAATACCTTTTTCAAAAAACTCAAAAATAAAATACATTCATTTATTACACTATGGATCAAATACGGTCCTGCCTTACTTGCCCGTTGAATAACATTAGAAAACCTCTTGGTGGAAGATGAGCCCGCAAGGGAAAGCGTTCTGCGTATAATCTCGAAGCAGCAGCTGCACTTTGACGACACTTACCGTAAATTAACACCATATTTCAGTTCATTGTTTTTAAATCTTAGCATTTTCACGTGTCACCAATTTAAATTTAACTTGCTTCAGAAAAACACACCGCAGCAGATTGCCAAATAAACAACTGACGACCGACCCGTAAATTGCATGACTACTAAGACGAAAACAACATAAACTATAGCAGGCTACGTTTCGATGACCAGGCCCGCATTTAGATTTTTCACTTCCTTAAATCGCCTATTTTTAAGTTTTAAAAAAAGGGTATTTGAAAATGTTGTTAATTTTAATGCCTTCTATACAGACATCTAAAAATTAAGTATCAACTTGGGAAATTCCATTTCACCAAGAATATACCTTAACTCAATTATACAGGGTGATTTCTAAGTTGATACTTCTTTTTTAGCTGTGTATAGAAGGCAATAATAAAAAATAAACAACATTTTCAAATACATTTTTTCAAAAAACTCAAAAATAAGGTACTTAGATTCATTTATTACGCTATGGATCAAATACGGTTCTGCCTAACTTGCCCGTTGAATAACATTATGCAAACGCCGCACTTTAAAGACACTCACTCTAAATTAACCATATTTTTTAGTTCATTGTTTTCAAATTTTAACATATTTCACGTGTCACCAATTAAAAATTAACTTGCTTCAGAAAAACACACAGCAGTGAATTTCCAAAATAAAGAACTGACGACCGACTCGTAAAATGCATGACTTACATACTAACAATACAAGAAAAGGACAAAAACAATATAAAGTACCTAAAGGGTCCGCACTTAGATTTTTTGCTTCAGTAACTCGGCTATTTTTAAGTTTTTTTAAAAAATGTATTTGACTATGTTGTTTATTTTAATGCGTTCTATACACAGATAAAAAAGAAGTATCAACTTAAGAATCACCCTGTATAACAAAAGGTTTTCATAGTAATTTTTTTCTATAATTGATTTTTTCTCCCCTTTTTAAACTTTCTATAAACATCCTGTAAATCATGTTTCAGCCTATTTCTTAACAATAGAACGACAAAATGATCCTTTTAGCCATATTTTATGCAAAGTAGAAAATAAGCACAAGCGTTTCCCATTCATAAGGACAGTGCACATCGCTGTGTGGTACGAGACTAAGGGAGACTCTCTTCTTTGCTCGTTTGACTGAAAACGGCGGAAATGTCTGTTGTTTAGTAAAGTTAAGAAAGCTAATTTTACGATAAATGCCTATATCTTAATTTGAAATAGAATTTTTTCTACTCCCGCATGTTTATTTCCTTTACAATCAAGTGACTCGATAAATGGACTATATCAGTTAACGGACTGAACCGGTATAATTTCATATTAATCCTTGTTAGGGTATAAAATTAACCAATCACATTAGGTAGTCAGATCATTATAATTTGAGATTGAGAAAGATTGAGTAGAATAGTATATTACAAGTGATGAAAGTGATACTTTTCATTGAGGAGATATTTAGCATGACGCGTTAGCCGAGTGCGGAAATTCTCCAAGTTTTAGAATAATCACTTTCACACGAGTAATGTACAGTATTTTTCCTACGACCACAAAGAATTATTAAAAAGTCTTTGATTTGTGAAAAAAATATTTCAATACTAGTGTTGAAAAAAATATAGTAACACTAGTGTTGAATTTAGCATACTTAGGATTATATTTCACTTAATATCTGCTTTCATGATTTGTCAATATGCTTTTCCTTTATTTGTAGTTTAACTTTTCATTTTTTCACATTTTATATATCATAGAAAGAACTAATCCCGCATTAACTTCCAGATTAACCAGAATGAAAAATTTTAAATTTAATCAAGGAAACATAAATTTACAAAATCCACCCAACAAGGAACATTTCAATTCAAAATAATTCTATAAATTATTTAATGTTTTTATAAATAAAAGTGAAATACTTCTAATATGGTTTGAACCTGTGACCTTGCTATCTGTAGGCTAGAGCTCTATTCTCTACACTATCGCTACCGATAAAGATTTGTTGTTTAATACATGACACTCTCTTCAGCGCGATTTGTTTTTTTCTGGTAATAGATTTTCCAGTATATTATTAACATTTTTTATAATTTCAGATGGCGTATTTTCACACTCTAATTCTAAATCACTCGACAAATACATAATAAATAAGTTAAATACTTTATACCTACTGCTTTCTAAAATTTGTTCTTTTTAATAAATAGGGGTGGTCTGTCAAATTGGCACCATATGTTTAAATTAAATAGTGTGCCTTGATATTTCAACACTAGTGTTGAAATATTTTTTTCCTACGACCACCTATGAAAATGAGAAAAAAAGCACGGTTAACTTGGCTCGAAAGCGCCGAATATCACACGCGTGTTGAAAGAAAATATTTCAACTCTAGAGTGGAAATACATGGCACACTATTTGATTTAAACATATGGTGCCAATTTGACAGACCACACATATTTATTAAAAAGAACAAATTTTAGAAAGCAGTTTAGTGTTTAACTTATTTATTTATTTATATATATTCAGAATTAGAGTGCGAAAATACGCCATCTGAAATTATAAAAAAGTTAAGAATATACTGGAAAATCTATAACCAGTCAAAACAAGCCCCGCTGAAGAAAATGTCATATATTAAACTTAAACAGAAAATGTTTATGGGTAGGCATAGCGTAGAGACAGAGTCATGGGCTACCGATCGAAAGATCACAGGTTCAAATCCCGTCAGGCGTATTTGACTTTTTTTTATAAAAACATTAAATAATTTATAGAATTAGGTATTTTGAATTAAAATCTTCCTTGTTGGGTGAATTTTTTAAATTTATGTTTAATGCATTTTTCCTTATAATTAAATTTTAAAAATTCATCCAACAAAGAAGATTTCAATTCAAAATAATTTTATAATTTATTTAATGTTTTTAAAAAAAAAAGTCAAGTACTCCTGATGGGATTTGAACCTGTGATCCATCGATCGGTAGCCCATGACTCTAGTCTCTAGGCTATGCCAACCCATAAACATTGTTTAAGTTTAATATATGACATTTTCTTCAGCGGGGCTTGTTTTGACTGGTAATAGATTTTCCAGTATATTCTTAACTTTTTTATAATTTCAGATGGCGTATTTTCACACTCTAATTCGAAATCACTCGACAAATACCTACATGATAAATAAGTTAAACACTAAACTGCTTTCTAAAATTTGTTCTTTTTAATAAATAGGGGTGGTCTGTCAAATTGGCATTATATGTTTAAATAGTGTGCCTTGTATTTTCACTCTAGAGTTGAAATATTTATTTCACAAATCAAAGGTTTTCTTAATAATTCTTTGTGGTCGTAGGAAAAATAGTGTACACTCGGAGAATTTCCGCACTCGGCTGAAGCCTCGTGCTAAATATCTCCTCGTTTGAATAGTATCACTTTCATCACTTGTTATGTAATATACTATTTTCAACACGCTTTCTAGCCAAATTAGCCGTGCTTTTTTTCTCATTTTAATAGATGGTTGTAGGAAAATACATATACGGTACAACTTGATTGAATTATCTATTTTTACAGCGATTAGTAACTCTTTGCATATAAAGTTGCGGTTATCACTATTTTTTTAACTATAGCCAGTATGTGTTTATACTTTGTGACTGTAGAGTTAACTAAATACGAAATGCAATATTTATCTTAAGGTTTTGATTAACCGCCAGTAAGTCATATGGGCTTCTAAAAATACTAGACTAGCCCGTTGCTGCATGGCCACGCATCACCGATTTAGATGAGTAGCGTAAACATTTAAAAGCCGCCGCAGCTCAATAAAAAATAGCCCCGCGTTTGTCGGATGAAATACATTGCAGATTGATCATTATTAATGTCGGCTATTTGTCATGCGATGCTCGTTTATAAACTGAGAAATCAAATTTTACCATCTGGATGGAGAGGTAGCTAAAGAACCGGTAGACTACTTGCCAACTGCACAGTAAATTTCTAAAAAAAAAAATTGGTAACAAGGTTTATGTTTAATATAAATTTTAAACCAGTGCCAGATTTGGGGACAAAGGAACACAAAAAAAATTACTGTTTTGACTAACTCTGCAGCATAGATAAATATAAAAGAGTATATTATATACTAGGGTGAGAAATGAGCCATTATTGACCAGTGGCGATCGGTGGTCAGTAAAAGAGGTGAGGGCAAAACAAGTTATGTATAATGCGTGTTTATTTTAAAAACACTAAAAACATAAAAATACAGAAACAAATGTAAGAGAAATCTAAAATGACGTTTGCCGTTCTGCCCTTCTTTCGAATTAGACTTTTTTCCTCTTCGTTCGCTACCAGGGCCATTCCCGAGGGGACCTACAGTTTAACGTGGGTTCCGAACCACGATCCTAAAATGACGTTTTGTATATAAAGTCTATTCTCTTTTTGCATTTAATCGCAAACGATTGTATTACTAAAACATAAAATGACTCAGAAGAATTTTATGTAATAACCCCTTTTTATAGACATTGCAGCCAAACCATTTAACCTTTCTTGTGCAATCGAATTTCTCAAATAGGTTTTAATTCGTGTCAAACCTGAACAATTTCATTTAACTGAACCGAAGTTGCTAGTAGTGTTACTACTAAACATAAAAATTTGGATATTTCTGGTAAAATCTCGTTTAGACCATTTTTGTGCATTGTCTTTATGATTTTTGGCAGGGTTAGGACCGGAACTATTCATCAGAAAAAAAATTAAGGCTCGGTTTTTAATCTATCTTTTTGAAAAATATTTTTATAATTTTGTATTAAATTACAAATTTTGAAATGATATTATGTCATATTCGGCAAAGGGCGTTTGGTTAAATAAGTTCAAAAACAACTGTTATTATCGGTAAACCGATCTGTAATTTAATTCTTCTTCTAAAGGTTTTAAGTATAACTTTTACAATAATATAGTAAAATATGGCTGAGACCAAAGCGACAGTGATTTAGAATTGGAGAATTGTACCCCGCCTGAGCTCCGAGAGGCAGCCAGCGGCTAGTGCGAGCTGTGATTTGTTGCCTGAAAAGTGGCTTTATGCGAAGGCACCCTCAATTAAAGAAATGGCGTGAAGAAAAAAAGTCGTTAAAATTACTGAATTTTTAAATTTGATTCAAAAATATACATGTTAAATTTTAAAAAGTTTGTGTTTTTCCTGGATATCTCTACAGTATGCAGAAAGTGATTCGTCCTTACGTTTTTAACTATATAATGTTGTGCCAATTTGGAAAAAATATATATTTAGTAGTTCTTGAAATATTTGCGATATTAATTACTTTTTTATCACTCTGTATAATATCGGTTCTTTAGTTTTTCTAAGTATAAATATTTTGCCTTCAATAAGGTCGTTAAATCACACGACTTACCACGCGTTGCTTCCAGAAAGTTTTTTGATTGGGTTAAATTTGTGGGCGGTTTAATTTTTACTATGTGATTTCCACTCTATAAATACATTGGTATAGTGTAGCGGCCCTGTTAAATTAAATTTACAATTTCAAAAGTTTTGCTACCTAATTAATCAAACTGTTTTACATCGTTCTGACTCTCTCGCGAAGTGTACCGAAATCGACGACGGATTTTTCTCTTTTCCGTCTCTTTTTAACTTCCGAGAGCGCGTAGGTCTGTTTCGCTCTTAGTTTCCACATTTATATAATCTTCTAATTCAATAAAACTCATTAGGTCAACCGTGAGCTATACTGTAATACGGCCCGCAAAGTGCTTCGATTTCGATCTGTGTTGGAAACTTGAGGCTTGACACATTTTGGAATATTTGCATTTTTTGAAGGATAATCATTTTTATTTGTTTTGAAAAATAAATTAATTAGGTTGGAGTTGCTAATTTTAGACAAGAATTTTAAAATACTGGTCTGATGCTCTTAAGATTACATGGAATTCACTACCCTACGCATGAATAGGCAAATTATCCTTTGATTCGTACAGCTTAGTAGGTTCGCAGACAAAAGTTAATATTTATGGACCAAAAAATGTGTTTGTACGCAGAAAGCATTGCGCCGAACTGCGATGCACTAAATAAGTATAGTCTATACGAAGTCAGTGTAAACAGCATAAACACTAAAACTCTACTTATAGTCGGGCTTTCCTTTCTAAAGCATGGGCGTGTTGCAACACGACGATGGAAATGGAAAATTATTTAATTATATTTTTTTCCGAAAATCGATCGGAAATATTGACATTTTTGATAACATTTCTGAAAGAAAAAGTCAATATTTTCTTACGCTTAGTCGTTGGTAGGCAACGGAAAGTAACTGTTAGGAAATATTTATTATTGTACTGTAAGGAAATATTATTTCTGTACGGCTACTTGTAAACTAAAATGTGTTAAGCTTGACAATTCAATATTACTGTGTTTCTATAGTTGCAACACAAAGATTTAATGGCATCTTTTATTTGTGGACAAAGTTAATAATATTTATTTAAAAATTTTAAAAAGTTGATTGTAATAAGTTATGTTCTTTTAATAATTTTCGATTTACGGAAAAATAGTACATTGTATACCTCGTAGAAAAAGCCACATTCCCGGACTCCGTATTGTCGAGATTGACAATCTTTACGGTCATCCGAGAATGTTAAGCTTTTCCTACTAGGTATACAATATACTATTATAATACCCACCTAAAAAATCATATAAATGTTCTTAAGTTGGACAATGTATAAAAAACGCTTTACCCAAGGAATTTTAGCAGGGACCATTGATAGGGGGGCTGGTCTTGTAATCCTGCCTATATTTTGTCATGACAGACTTATCAAGTCCATGTAGACTTTTGACGAGGAGCCGTGAATAAGGATTATGATTTTTATGTCAATCGTACCCCAATTTCCTTACTGTTTACACTGACTTCGTATACTTACACTTTACTAGAAAAAATAAGGTAATACAACAACTTTTAGAAATCTCCCCCCAGCATAACTGTATTATTTAATAAGCAATTGCAACAAATATACAGTGATGAGGATGAGTCAGTAATAAAAGTTCAGCCGTAAATTCTATTTCAAAATATTTCGCTTTTAGAATTTTATTTTTAGTTTATGTTTAATTGACTGCCGATGGCAAATTGATAGCTTAGTAAATCTCTATAAAAAGATTCTTTCATAGCGGGCGGTAGTAGATCATCAGTGTCAGGCAGAAAGCATGTGACATACGAACTAGTACATTATATACCTGGTTTAGGAGTGAAGTCTAGTGATATATTGGCCATTTCATTTTTTGAACCAAATTTCTTATCCTTTTCGCTTTATTTAAAAAGGGCCCAAATACCCGTCCTTGAGTAGCAATTACCTAAACTTTTCAACTAAAGAAATTTTGATTTATGAATTATAATAAAAGCAAAAAAGGTAGGTAATTATGCTTCAAACGTCGGTATTTGGCGGATTTTTGGATAAAAGGAAGATGTAACGAAATATTGATAAAAAAAAACGAAATGGCGAATGCGTCACTAGACCTTACTCTTAAAAAGTTAACTAGTACCCCCCCCCCCTCCCCCTCCCCCCCGTTGTTTGTTTACATGTACACGGTGTTACTCAATGGTATGTACTTTTAATAGGCGATTCATTGGCCAATTTTTAGTTGAGAAGTTTATATTAAGATAAACGTTTATTATTAAAGGGTTGGATTTTCATATCCAGGGTGCCAACATTTTTTGCAATAATTTACTGAATATATTAGTGGCCGAAGACTTAAAGTTTTTTTTCCCCTTTTCTATTTAAGTTATCGAAACAAAGATAACAATTCAAAGGAATCACCCAATAAAATAATTACTTGTCAATAAGTTACACCCTGCATAACATCTATTAATATTCTTCATTATTTAATAAATATTTAAAAAACTTCCATCTCTTGCAATTAAAAATAAAACAAAAACCAAAATGCACAAATGTTGGCTTTTTATGAAACGTGTACTTTTAGTTTCTTTTGGCGATGGCCAAAATAAAACAATTATTAAATTAATTAAATAAATATGATAACTTCGATATTTGCTACACAGTATGTATTTAATATTGCCAAGTTTAGGCCATATTTTATAAAGTCCTCTTAAATCTAAGTTTAAACCTACGTTTAAACCGAAGAATAATTTTAAAATCGTAGAAATGTCAGAAATGGTCGATTTATAATGTGGAATGACAGCAAAGTTCAATTTAAGAGTAATCAAATTGATTTAGAATTATTCTTTGGTTTAAACTTTGGTTTAAGAGGACTCTATAAAATTGGCCCTTAGAATACCAAATAGATTGTTAAATTGTCAAAACGGAATCTTTTTATTTCCAATAAGTTAGAAATCGTGAGATTACTGGATACCATATAGAGCAGATTATAGTTAATTACCTAACAAGTGCAGAAAATACCATTTTCCACAAAGGAGGTCTCCGACGTCATTCTAACTAACATGGAGGCCTTTATTCCTTTCTCCAAAAAGCGCGCTTCTAACGGCAAGCCCTGGTTTAGCAAAAATTGCGAGCGTGCTGTCAGATCTAAAAACCTGGCTTACCGACAGTGGCGTAAAAACCCTACTCCTGAAAATCGCGCCATCTTTGTTACCACCCGAAACCAATGTAAGCAAATGATAGACCAAAGCAAAGAAGCTCATAACGAGAGAATCAAAAACAAACTTCTTGCCAGTCCTAACGGATCAAGGTCCTTTTGGTCAGTCGCTAAGGCCGTCAGCCAAAACTTTACAAAGTCAACTATTCCACCTCTAACACGTTCCGACGGCACAATAGCAACCACAGCCGGGGATAAAGCAAACCTACTTGCTGAACTGTTTTCCTCGCATTCCACTGTAGACTTTCAGGGAAAACCACCACCCAACATTCCCTCAGTTCAATCGCAAATGTCTGAAATCGTGTTTCGTCAGCGTCTTGTTAAACGGATTCTTAAAGGACTCGACGTCAATAAAGCTTCTGGTCCAGACGAAATTCCTATCATTGTTCTCAAGACATGCGCCAATGAACTTACACCAGTATTTTGTAGACTTTTCAACTTATCCTACAAAAAAGGAATATTTCCATCCTGCTGGAAGTCGGCGCGTGTCCAGCCCATTCCAAAAAAAGGTAAGAAGACCCTGCCAAGCAACTACCGACCCGTCGCATTGCTTTCAGTAATTTCAAAAGTAATGGAGAAAGCTATTAACCAACAACTCCTAAAGTATCTGGAAGGGCTTAACATTATCAGCGACCATCAATACGGTTTTCGTAAGTCCAGATCAACAGGTGACCTTCTGGCATATGTCACCCATCTTTGGAGCAACACCATCGAACATCATGGAGAATCCCGGGCTGTTGCACTGGACATATCTAGGGCTTTTGATCGTGTTTGGCACGATGGGCTTCTAAGTAAATTGCGATCCTACGGTATGCCTAATGGATTCTGTTTATGGTTAACCAGCTTCCTTAAGAACCGTTCCCTGCAAGTGGCGATTGACGGGTTTCTTTCAGACACCTTCACCATAAATGCCGGTGTTCCTCAAGGGTCCATATTGTCGCCTACCCTCTTTTTACTGTATATTAACGACCTTCTAGTGAAAACCCAAAATCCAATTTATAGCTTTGCTGATGACAGCACACTTGTCTCATCTTTTACCTTGACTCCCCAAACATCCGCTGCCGACGCACATCTTCGCAGGCAGCATGAAGTATTGCGCCTCAACAAAGACCTGGACGAAATTTTAGCTTGGGGTGACAGTAACCAAGTCGAATTTAATGCTAAGAAAACCCAGGCAGCAGTCTTCTCCAAAAAGGTTAACATTGCAGAACCGGATATAGTCATGGCAGGACACGCAATTCCCCTGGCACCGTCTATTAATTTGCTGGGGGTCAATCTGGGAGGTAATATGTCTTGGCATGATCACGTTGCCGCAATTGCCAAGGCAGCTGCACAGAAACTTGGTGTACTTTTCCGCACCAAAAGGTTGTACACACCTCATCAACTTTTGACACTCTACAAAGCCCAGATTCGACCATCATTAGAATATTGCTCTCATGTCTGGAGCTCTGCACCCAAGCACACCCTTCGGCTACTGGATTCCATTCAAAGGAGAGCCATTCGTCTGATCGGCGACCCCGAGCTGACCAAGACCCCTTATAGCCTGGAGCATCGAAGACAGGTTGGTGATTTGGCTCTCTTTTACAGATATTTCCATGGCAGGTGTTCGACTGACATTGCCCACTTGATTCCACCTAGAGCAATGCAAAACAGAAATACACGGCAAACCACTGCCGCTCATCCATATGTTGTTCAGCTTAGTACTCCTCGAACTTCATTGTTCAAGAATTCTTTCATCTGGAGAACGTTATCTTTGTGGAATGATCTTCCTGAGGTCGTGTTTCCCAATGAATACAATCTTCAACGTTTCAAGACCAACGTTAATCGCTTTTTTCGCACTCGCACCGCTCCCAGAGCGCCTTAAAGGATTTTTCCTACAGTGCAGGTGTTTTATCATAAAAAAAAAAAAAAAAAAAAAAAAATAACACTTCGGTACATCAAATTACATGTGATGTCAGCAGTCGAGTTTAAAAAATAATTTCCGTGTTAGGTGTAAAAGTTTTTCTACGAACAGGCGTAAAATGACACTCTTCAGCACTCATTTGGGTTTAAGAAGAAGCTGAAACATTTGTATTCAAACCTTAGGCGTACCAATTTTTACAAATATAAATTAAAAACAAATAGTTTGATTGACATGAGATATGGCTCAAAATCCTTGTGAAAATACCATATGATGACGTGAAAACGTCTGTTTTGAAAAGGAACTTTCTATATTGAACGTTGTCTGCTGCGCGGCACTGTTCCGTAGGTAAGTTGCATCCCAATTTTATTAAACCAAACCCACACCGCAATGGTAGACAGCTCGCAAAAATTTCCGACCGTTCACACCAGTTTGAAGGATTCGTATGAGGCTTGTCCTTGCCCGCCCTCTGCGACGCTTTGCTATTTCAACTCCATCGTTGCAGCTTTGCCAAAAAGTTGTATTTTTTAGCACTTGTGCATGCTCGCAGGGAAAACTTTTTTTTTTTCGTATAAATAAGTTCATAGTTTAATTCTCAAAACTACAAAATCCGTTTTTGGTCATTGGCTTAGATTTCCGTCTAAATCTACATATTATTGTCTTCGATGCCGGATATATTCTGTTGGGTAATGAGGAAAAATAATGAAATGTCCCAAATATTCCACACCAATAAAATGTTATGGGATTATTAGCTTTGTAACAGGTCCCTATAAAAGATAATAAACCTACATCTGTGATCTGATGAGAGCTAGTAAAGATATATTTAGAATAGTTGCCGTCGGACATTTTTAAAATTTTGATTAGTTATTATTGATCTTTTTAAACTGAAGACTACAATTTGTTAAAAATAATCATTTAAAAGTTAGGTGAATTGATGCTGTAGCTATACAGGGTGATTTTCTAAGTTGATACTTCTTTTTTAGCTGTGTAGAGAAGGCATTTAAATAAACATTTTGAAATACTTTTTTCAAAAAACTAAAAAATAAGGTACTTACATTTATTTATTACATTATGGATCAAATACGGTCTTGCCCAACTTAAACAATATTTTCAAAGTTGTCACCACGCACTTTGACAACACTCACCGTAAATTAGCACCATATCTACTGGTTCATTGTTTTAAAATGTTACCATTTTCACGATTCACCAATTTAAAATTAACTTATTCAGAAAACCCACCGCAACAAACCCGTAAATTGCAATAAGACACACAACACAAAGTATAGCAGGCTACGTTTTCATGGCCAGGCCCGCACTTAGATTTTTTTACTTCTGTTTCTCGCCTATTTTTAAGTTTTTTGAAAAAATATATTTGAAAATGTTTATTTTAATGCCTTCTATACACAGCTAAAAAAGAAGTATCAACTTAGGAATCACCCTGTATATAATGTATATCAATTTCTGGGCTTTTATCATCGAATAATAAAACTTACATGTTTCAAAAAATAAAGCATTAAATACCAAAGAAAAAACATCAAGAAACAAAAATTTTAATTTACAAAAGTGTAGTAAAATCTTTTAAATTTAAATATACAGAGTGAAACTTTTAACTGAAATAAATTCAGTATTAGAGACTTGCTAAAAAAATACAGAACTACGGCTGCGTTTAATTTAAGTATGACATACTTTTGTAGTGTCTTCATGAAGTTTACCCTTATTTGGGGGATAGAAACCGCCCCCACTTTTTTATCAAGTGATGGCTCGTTGGAAAGAATATAAAAAGGAAATACGACCCACTATTTACTATGAAGCATTTCGGTCATGTAAACGCAATTTGTTTATTTGTAAAAATTGTTTTGATATTGTTTCTTGACAAACCTCTAATTATTGACATTACGTACCATATCCGGGGTTATTTGTTGTTGGTTTGTTGTTGCCTAAGTTCCCCTAAACATTTTTTTGTCGAGGGCCGGATGCACTTAGGCCAGGTTTGGCCCATTGTGCTCATCGTGTTTGGTTGTTACACCCACTCCGTGATCCCAGTTCCTTACCCTAGTTTGTGTAGGTCAACTGGGGAGAGGGTAAGGATGTTCTCTGGTTCCAGTTTTGGTTGCCTGAGTATTTGTTGCGTCTTCCGATCTAGTGAATCGCAATGGCAAACTATGTGCTGTACAGTTTCTCTGTCTAGATTTCCAAAATACAAAAGTAAATGGTGGGTCATATTTCCTTTTTTATGCATTTTCATCACAATACATACTTTTACATTTGAAAAAAAAGTTAGAGGCGGTTTCTACCCCAAAAAAAGTTGTACATTTATTTCATGAAAACGTGAAAAAGTATGCCAAATTAAAAATAAACTCGGTCGTAGGTCTGTATTTTTTCAGCAAATAATTTAATTATTTTAATTAAGAACGGTGTGCCTGAGGAGAAAAACGCAAGAGACCATTTTTATGCAAAATTGACCAGGCTAATCCGAAATAATATCCACATGGAAAAATATCAGTGGCGTCCCACCCTTTTTCTGAAAAATATATAATATTTAAAGTTTTAAAAATTATTCTATTGGCGATAACGCTGAAACGAACGGAGATATCTAGCTGCAGTTTTATTAGTTTTTTTAGAAAATTTCATCTACTTTTCGATTATGTTATCATATTTAAACCGTATGATTTAGTTTTTCGGAGTAAAATCAAAAAATGTGTTATTATTACAAATTGCGCCCTCTAGCATTTTTTTAGAACTATTATGGACAACTAAATACGATTGGTAAAAGTGCATACATTTCTCTTCCAAACAGTCTATAGTTTGCTAAAATCGGATAAGTCGTTTATAAGTTACAGCGATTTAAATGATTACACTTTCAACGCCCTCTTATTAAAGTCGGTACGCTAATGAGCGGAGATATGTAAAATTTTAAAATTTACTTTTCACTTACGCCCTCTTGCGTCAAAATGCTGAACTTAAAAATTATTTCCAGGATTTTCTCATGGCCACATTAGTTATAATTTTTTCCCCCCCGAGTTTCTATGCCCAGTAGTTTTCGAGATACGGCCGGTGGCCATCCATAATGGGACACCCGGTATGACATTTGTTGATTGATCTATAACATCGTATAACTTACTTTTATAAATATAAAGTTTAGTTACCCCCATAAAACAATGACAAATGAGCGATACTGCTAGTTGACAAATTTGCATGTCTTGTATTATAAGATCAATACAAAAATAGAAAATAAGTAAATAGTTTTAGACCTGTCGTGAATGATCGTATCATCAAAACATTATATTATCTATGCGATGGAGGGAAAATGAATTTAAATGTTTTCAGAGGAGACACGCAACAGTAATGCGGATATATTGAGGAGTCTAGTTAGCGGTTGAATTGTATTTTAATGGAATACAATGTTATTTATTTCTATAAACTCGTGTATATTGAATTTAAGCTACACATAAAGTGATTTGGAGCGGTGGACCGGTAATTACTGCGGGTATACCCTTGGTTAACCTTGTTTGTTTGTTCTGGTTAACTGATGGCCACTTGTCCTTTCGAACATTCAGCCAGCTTGCACTTGAAACTACAGCTTAACGTGGGTTCCAAACCACGATCCTGTTATGCGACACCCCCAAGGGCTATCAACTTTCGGTTTATTACCATTGCATGATCTACTGATTGGGGAGTGTGTACCTTCTTTCGCAACCCACGAGTTGTCCGATCTCATTCGGCCTGGTTACCGGCGTGCTAAATTTCGGACATACTTTTTTTTATTATGCGTATTCCCACTTCTAGGATCGAACTCGGACCGCCACGATCGACTGCCAGTAAAACTCACCCCTAAGCCACTGCCGTGGTTTGGTCACCTTTCAATGTGCTCTTTTTAAATTATGTCTTGAATGTGCTCTTTTTAAATTATTTTTCACACAGCACAAGAAATACTTGAACCATAGTCTTAATGAACGTGAAGACTAGGAAAAAATCACTTACCTCTTTTCTACTCTTTAAACATCCAGAACGCTGATAACTACAGACTACAGGCGCTACAACGTCAGTGGTTAAAACCAATTTTGAATATTTATAACCGGTCCATTGCTCCAAATCGATTTTAAATATTGGTTAGAACATCGAGGTAGAATCAAACAAGGAGACGCTATTATCATTAGGGTTGTCAACTTTTGAAAGTTGTTGACCTGGAGTTTTATATTTTCTCCGATCAAAAATGATTTAAAAAAAAAAAGGTCGCATCCCTCCCACATTCTCATCTCTATTCCCAATCAAAGGTGACTTCTAGAAAAAATGGTTATCTACACGTGTAACTCTTCTCCCCAGCAGCGCCGCCAGGATATTTGGAATGGGTGGGCACAAACGGGCCCGATGATTTTTAAGTGGGCACTACTCAAATCAAAAGTGAGATCTGAAAAAAAAAAAGGTCTTCGTTCTGTTCAAATAACCCAAGATCACTCTTTTCTCATCAAACCTTTCATAACTAAGTTTCCCTTCCCCCCGAAAATTCCATTACAAAAAACTGAATCGATCAATTTTGGGGGGGGCACCAGGGTGGGCACTTATGTTTCTAGGGTGGACCGGTGCCCCCCCCCCCCCTGGCGCCGCCGCTGCTTCTCCCCGATACCCGTAACCTGGAGACCTGGAGCCTCCACACCAAACCTGGATACTCCAGGTCAAACCTGCAGGGTTGGCAACCCTAATTATCATTTAATTTCGTCTGCAAATCACTGGGCGGGACTAAGTGTAGCATCAATATGGTCGATTAAATTTATTTTAAACAATTACTAAAAATGCTTGGGTTAACTAGAATAATATAATTAGATGAACGTTGTTCGCTAACATAGTTTTGGTGTGCTCGCCGCTTCATAATTCAATTTGACTTTAATTAACATGTTTTTACTTGCTGAAACCTTTGTACTTTTTTTTGGTAAATATTTTTTTAATTATTAAAGAAATTAAATTAAGCAATAGAAATAACGTTTCGTTTTTCTGTAACTCTAAAATTAATTCGTAGCAAATCAGTTTATGCCTTTTAGCTCACGCGACCTAAATCCAATCGCTTTAAAAATAAACTGTTGAGTTTTTAAGTGGAAAATAAAAGACTGTTGACAGTTTCCTGTCGTTGTCTACATTAACAGCAATATGTGATGCGAAATAAAAGTATGTCTATCAATAAACATATTAATAGTCGATTAAGTTACGGCATCGTCAAAGATTTGAAACTGGAAAATTGATTAAAATTGGGAAGGAAATTTAGTGTAAACAAATATCTGATAAAATATTACTGTCCGTCGGCATCGCCATCAAAAAGTCTAGCATATAGCATACAATCCTAGTTACTAAATTGTACTTTATATTTCTCTTTCTAGTGTTTTGTAAACATAAATAATTTCAAAAGTTGTATTGTAAAAAATATTGGGAATTATTTTTTCATAATAAAAACACCGCACTCACATTCTCCAATATCTGTATAGTCCAAATTTAAAAAGTTTTTAGAAATCCGTTAATAAACATGGACAGGATTCGCTTCAAGAGAATGCAATGTTTTGATTATAGGGTCCTGCACCTCAACTTCCGTCTTCTATAGTTCACTTACTTATTAAGTTAGGTTTTGATATTTTGCAGACTTTACCTTTATCCTAGGGCACATTTTAGGAAAATACTTTTGTTTATACAGGGTGTTCCAAAAAAGTGTGACATCATCAGGATATATTTTTTTAGACTGCAGACTGCACCCATATATTTTCTTACTTATTTGAGTGCCTCTTAGTTACCTACATACCCCTGAAATTTTATTGAAATCGGTTCGGTATTATAGTCGAAAAAAAAAAATTAAAACTAAAAAAAGTCAGTTTTGCAAAGCTGGTTTTAAAAATTAATAAAAAATAAAAATAATGCCTCGTTATTAAATTTATACAAAGAACAATTCTCTAACAGCCTGGTTAACCAAGTTTGATTAATACGAATTTTACAGAGTGTCCAAAGTTTAGTGTCAAACTTTGCAAACAACAATTTATTTTTCTTATTTCAAATTGTATATTTTATATCATTCGATGCAGAATTAAAAATCAAACATTTGTCCTAATTACAACCCTATCGCAGTTTCTAACGCATCAAGACTATTTTGCAGATAACTTATTTTATCAACTATTCCAACAGTCATTATTACCTTTGGGGAGGAATTTTAAAATATTGATCTCCCAATACTGGGATCCCGCGATAGCTACCATTTTTACCATACTTTTCCGATCCCGGGATCTCGGGAAATAAAAATATAATCCCAGGATCGAAAAAAAGTCTCTGTTCATGATATTACCAGCAATTTTATTAAGTAAACTCAAAGTCTTATTCCTAAACAAACTTAGTCAGCCTAAAAAGCAGTCGCAGTAGACTTAAAATGCACGACGTTGTGTTCAAGGTTGAAAGCAGCAATTCCCTGGTAAACTGCTGCAGGTCAGGGAAGCACGTAGGAATTGCGATCCAGGGATCCCCGAATCCCGGGATCGCTACCGTTTTTAACATACTTTTCCGAACCCTGACTTACATAAAGGGATTCTAAAAATCCCGGGATTGTTTATTTGCTCCGAAATTGCAATCCCTAGCTCATATCCACTTAAGGGGGATTTCTACTGTGATGGTCCTATTTTCATCGTTTCTTTACGATTTTTTTCTGGGGATAATAAGACAAATGCAGAAAAACAAGTTTTCAATTCTTTTTATTAAAGATAAAATGTACCAAAAAAAAATTTTTAACCCCCAAAAAATAAAAAACTTGAGGGTGCTACAGGGTGTTGAAGTTACCCCCTCAAAAAAAAGTAACTTGCTGGCGGAATTTAAATACATTTTTCTATTTACGACAAAAATAAAATTGACCCAGATTCTTCAATTGTAAGCATGTAGTTATAGCCCCCACTGGAATCAAGTCAAAACTCAAGTAACTGTTAAAATGGCACAACAGGGTCTCGAGAAAAACAACTTTAAAGTTTCAACGGTGGCTCACAACAAAATAGTCTCACTGTCACTTAGTCTGCGATGCCTGGCCCGTAGATTACACCCTCCTTTTCCTCGAAAACGATAAACGAGCTGATTCTTCCTGTCTCTTTGCGAGCCTGGCCTGACGATCCTGATTGGTCGAGATGATGTCGCTGGCGACAGAACGTAGCTCTGAGAATGCGGCTTAACTCAAAAGCGGCTAGTGGTGAGAACTGACCGGCAATCATAAAATTGGATGTAACTTTTTTTTGGAGTAGATTTGGTAAAAACGTTTACACACGGTTATTCTAGAGGCTATAGAGAGTCAAAAAACGTCGGAAAAAAATTTCGATTTTTTGATAACCACTACAGTAGAAATCCCCCTTAAGATTTAAGTATAAGTTATGAGACCGAGACTTTATGTTTTTCCTTTATTAAGCAATATATAAATAATATTCTAGTTTGAAAACGATTAATAAATTAAAAATACTTTTAATGCACGAACTTGGAGATTTGTATAAGCTATTTTTATTAAGGAATAACGACCAACACATAATCCTAACTAAATGTACTAAATATAACATTTATAGAGTCATTAAAAAAATCTAATATTTTGTCGGTACGCTTCAAGTTGTTCTAAATACAGAACCCACATTCTTTTACGTCATTTAATGTAACCATGTCGTTTCTAATTTGCTTATCCGTATAAATCTTTCAATTTGAGACGATCTTGAACCTTTCTAAATAATATTTGATCCTGTTCTAAGATCATTAAACTGCACATAAAAGTTATTTAACATTTGTATTCTTCTCGACCTTACAATATATTTTTATTAATGACATTGGACATATTTTATAATTTTTAATATTTTTTTTAATTGGTGACATCAGTTTCGTTGATTGGCTAGACACGAACATGCTCTTTTTTGTTTAATAATTTCGATGTTGCTGTAATTAATATGGAAATAACGTTTAAATAGGTTATTTTTTTGATGACAGGATAAGTGATGGCTATATTGTTTTAATGTAAAATTTAAAATGGGTCAACATACTGTGCAAATAAAATATTAGTAGATATAAGGCAAGAATTCAGTTATATAATCAAAGTCATGAATGCTTTAATGTCAGATAAAATCAGCTATATCGACAAAACTTTTGTAAATTGTAACTTACAATAATAGTATATTGTCGTATCAAAATGGTAGGCAGTGGCGTAACTACCCCTTTGACCTGGAGGTGGCCTAGGGTGGGCCTGTTATTGTGGCGGTTCGTGTAGATGCGGGTCGACGGAGAGCTCGTTTTTTTTTGGAACACGACCAAATTTTAACAAATTTGGTCAATAATCAACAGTAATATCACCTCGTTTTTCAAACATTTTTTGGAAATTTTTCGTGTTGAATTTGGACATGTTTATTCTGATTAGATCCCGAGAGGGAAGCTCGACAGATTTAATTTTTGAATAAACAAGCCCAAAGTTCAACGAGTATTGCCAAAAAAGTTTGAGGGAAAAATGGATAATTTAACCAATAAAAAAATGATTGTCGAGTGATATTTGGCAAGATTATTTCGTACATCGTTGAATAAACATGCCCAAAGTTCAACGAGTAAAATTGCCAAATAAGTTTGCAAAAAATACATTTAATATGCTATATTTGCGAGACGAGTAGCGAGCTTACAAAGTCAGCCTTTTTTTCTGGGGGGGGGGGAGGGCAGCGACGTCTGTGGGGGGCGGCCCCCCCTGTAGTTATGCGTCTAATGGTAGGCAACTGGAACGTGTAGCTTAAATAATTTGAAATTACATTTTAATTTATTTAATTTGTTGTGCGTTATTTATTTATTTAAACACCAATTTACGATTACATTATGGTGGATACCATATAAGAGAAAATAAACAATTTAACACTTAAATAAACATTACAGAGATCACTTACTCACTGGCTGGAAACTGCTCTAGTTCTGGGATTGTGTTTTTACATCATTTAGAGAGACTTAAGTGACCAAACGGGCAGAGGTTTCAACACTAAGGAATAAATAAGTAGTAAAAAGGCGGCAACGCCATCTGTAGAAATCAACTCCAATGCAGTAGACAGAGTTACCGGACGTGAAATCATGAAATTAAAAAAAAACTAGGTAGATATGTGGACACTGGACATCTAGTATTGGGCACTACATTTTCCGTTTCAGTATAGCAGTCTGCCATTTGTATGTTTAGAAATAGATCACATGGAAGTATCCACTAGAGTGCGGCGCTCTTCATTTAGAAGCCGTTTAAAGAGTTGCTTAAGTAAGTTATGGCTTCCCATAGTGTCCTAATAAGGAAGAAACCGTCGTCACCTGTGCCCCAGGGAACCCATTGTTTTGTCGTCCTTGTATATTTTAATGCACCACTTTGTCTTTTCTTTCTATAAATAATAATATTTATTTTTATCATCAGTTCCTGACAGCGGCGGCGCCAGGGGGGAACCAGGGTGGGCACCGGCCCACCCTAGAAACATGAGTGCCCACCCTGGTGCCCCCCCCCCCCAAAATTGATGGATTCGGTTTTGTAATGGAATTTCCATGGGGAAAAGAGAAAGAGACTTGGCAATGAAAGCTTTTATGAGAAAAGAGTGATGTATGTTATTTTGAAGAGGACGATGACTTTTTTTTAGACGTCACTTTAGATAATAAGGAAGTTTTGTTCGTCCCCGCTTATGGCGTAATAGAGCTTGGCGGGCGACGGCGACCTTTTGTAGTGCCCACTCCAAAATCATCGGGCCCACTTGTGCCCACCCATCTCAAAAATCCTGGCGCCGCTGCTAGTTCCTGACGTCCACTAGATTTTTGATAACAGTTTATTTTTAGCACTGACTAACCTATGACAAAAATCTCTGTGTATAAAAACATTCAAAATTTTTGGCAGGCATTGTATTTTCGCTGCAGTTATGGCAGTGGCTATAGGTATACATATATTGAGGGTATCAGTAAAGCTAATTTAAAATTATGAACTCATTTTTTAGTTAAAATAATTATTAGGTAACAGAACCAGCTGAGATATTTATATTTTTTTCTACTAAATATAATTATTGCCCGTGCATAAATCTACATGCACATAAATACAATTCAGTGGCGGCTCTTGAACATTGACACGCAAAAGTTGATGTATGACTATACTTACTTAAATCTAAAAAGCTCATTAGTTATACAAAGTGACTACAGAGTGACCCAACGAATGGCATTGATTTCATTGCAAAATTATTTATTTTCATCAAGTGCAGGTAGTTCCACCCGGGTTTGGGTCAATTTATGGGTTTTGCCTATCGTTATCCATTCACAAACACTGAAAATGGTGTCACAAAGGTGTACATAGTATTAGGTACACTTATTTTTTATTAAACATTATAAAAAAAATACAAAATACAAGAAATACATTATACAGAAATTAAATTATAAAAATCATAATATTCTTCGTCATCTGAGGAACTGTAATCTCCTATTGACGTTATAATTAACGGGTCGATGGTCCGATCGATCAGGTGGTCAAGATCCTACATTTTCTCCTCTTCTTTAATGACCTGATGGACAGCTTTTCTCCAGTTCTCTGGTGTCACTTCCTTAATGGCTTAATAAAACAGTTACTTAACGTCTTTCATTTTTAATGTCGTGTTGTTTCTTGCTACAAATCCTTTCACTTGCGTCTATATAAGTATTATAGGATTTAGTTCGCAATGATATGGCGGTGTGCGCAGCATAGTTCCTCTATGTTTTTCAGCTATATCTTCCACGGCATATTTCATAAAAGGATGTTTGTGTAAATTTGCTATAGCTAATAGTTCCTTCTTTATCAAATTATCTTCTTTTTTTTCTTAGTTAGTTATCATAAATAATTTTTTGCACAAAATTTACCTGCGCCTATGGCCAACACCAAAATTAAGCCAAACTGGACGGAATTTCCCATTTTATTACCCTACCTAAACCTTCCTGAAATAGACCATAGCTAGGAAAAATGGCCACAAGATGATTCCATGTTATGATATATATTTATTTATTTTTGTGGGGAGATGATGAAGATCTTTTATAGCTGTTCTTGCTCAAATGGCAATGGTAAATAGCAGTATTGTGTCAAGTTTAGATCGGACTACGACCTACCTAACTCCTTAATTTTTAGTTTACGCACGGGGGTTTGTACCTGCACGAACAGAAAATAGTAGAATGTACAACGTAAGCTCTACTGATTGTTTCATTATTTGGTAAAAGAGTTTGGCGGCAGCTCTGGAACATTTTAGATTAGGAAAAGCAGTCACTGATAAAATTGGTATTGAGTGAAGTTTCAAATTGAATTCTATTTTTGGTTGCTTATTTATCAGATTATGAATTACCGTAGATAAACTGAGAAGAATATTTCGTTGGCCGCCCTGCCGCTGGCAAAATACTGTTAAAACAGTAGCGGCGGGTCGTAAACTTCAAAAAAAAAAAAATGATAAAATTGTTCTTGCTTATATAAAGTCATGTTTAAAAATATTTTCCTACAATGTGCTTTTAAATAAGTAAACAGTTTAAATATATTTATGTAATTTATAAGTTTTTCTAATCGTTTTTCTGATTTTTTATATCTGCTAATTTCACTTCATGTTTGTTTATTTTTTTTTAATGTTGATATTCAGAACTTAATATAATCTTTTAATTCGTGAAAACACGCATTGGCGTAACTAGGCGGCCAGGGGGTTCAGCTTAGCTTTGCCCTCCTCCCCCTTCCACTGCAATGATTTACGCAAAAATTGCTTGGTATCCAACCACAAACATTTACAACAAAATGATCGAAATCTTTCAAATTCTATATTTTAATTTATTTAAAATAACAATAAAAATAAGTTTCCGAATTTCCGTGTATAATTGCTGCCAAGTATAAATGGCACTCTCTGATATGAGCGCCTGGATGAAAATCCAAGGTGAATTTATTTATTCGACAGTGGCGATCCGGGTTCGATCCCCGGAATAGACATATCGCACCCCCGCTAAAAAAGAGTCACAACTCAAAAACCGCCATTATTAAGATAAACACGCAGCAAGCATTGAAATTACTCCAAGTTTCTTCTACAAAAGGGTTTCACTTTTATTTCAACCATTAACCGCGAGATGGCGAAAGTGACGCTTTTGTTTTGACAAGGTTAGCGCCGCATGTTTCCAGTTACAGTGTCACTTTTGACTTTGCAACATGGTGCACTTAGTATTCGAACGAGTTTTATTCTAAAAAGAGTCACATTTTGTATTGTGACAGTTTTTTTGTGAATTATTAGTTAGATCTGATAATAATTAGAATAAGTAAAATACCGTTCTTTTTTGTGTTGTTACTGTTTTTTCGAACTTTTTTACAATAAAACTAATTTTGTGTGGTGCAGAATACTGGTACATTTTGAGTTTTGTAAGTTTTTTTCAACCAGGAAGTAATATTTTTTGCATTATATTGATCTATTTTTCAAAAGTTACTGTTTATTAGAACCGATACATGTGATTTTAAAATTTAACAATTTTTTTACTTATTACACCTTTTTAGAGTTATTGTCTGATATTTACGTGGTAGTGACTTATTGTTCTTTTTAATTTTTGTTTATTTTCTATGCAATCCCAAATTCAGGTAAGCTGGAATTAAAAAATAAATGAATGCATGTTTATTTTAGTTATAAAAAAACACCATTCCAAATACTTTACAACAGTCTTACAAAAGTGTACTTACCATAAAGAAAAATAAGAAGATGGATCTTCTGAATTTATTAGAAAATAATCATATTCCTAGTTATTATTCACCATTTTATAACTCTTTGTAATAATATTTATAAGAATAATAATATTTTGTTCTAAAAAAGTGTCACAACATCAATATTTCTTTTTTTTTACTAAAATCTAGAGAAATGGGACTATAAAAACCATGTCGCATGACTGAGGATCGTGGTTCGGAACCCACGTTAAGCTGTAGGTCCCCTCGGGAATGGCCCTGGCAGCGAACGAGGAGAAAAAAACCCTAAATCAAAAGTAGGGGAAGAAATGACAATTTCTTTATTTTTAATTTTATCTTTACGGAACATTTTTTTTTTAATTTTTATTTATCTTTATTATATAACAAAGTTATTTTTTCATTAAAATATCGGCCATTGATTTTTTTTAATTCCCTCGCCCATGCCTCGTTGCTCACGTATAATACGCTAGACTGATTTTATTTGAATCCCCCAGCACAGATTTTCTGGATGCGCCACTGTACCGTTTTATAGACTAGAGCTTGGAAAAGTGCTGCTATTTGTACAGCTTTCATTCAGAGTTCCAGCTAGAGAGCTTGTTTGCTGGGACAATTTTATATATAATTTATAGTTTATTACATAACATGAGAACTAATCAAAATTCTTCGGAATATTGAAAAGACACTTACCGATATTATATGCATTTTTTAAATTTCAAATCATTACGACTTGATACCTACAATTTTACTTTATTAAATATCAATAATTTTATATATAATTCTGCATATCAGTACCTCTAATAGCATTGCTTTTATCTCGATTATAGGCATTTATAATACTAAATAAGGCAACATCGAACAATATATGACAATAATATTCGTAATAGTTGTCAACTGTAATGATAGGTTGTTGTAGGATCGTAGGAGAACAAGACTGGCATTTTCATTTTAATGTTTATGTTTTAAATAACGTCACAGGTGACCATCAATCAATCGTCAACATTTTAATAAATAAATTTATAATTTCGACACGTATTCTAGTGTTTATTTGATGGTCCAGTCTAGTTACCTGATTAGTAATTTAAAAATTAACCGGGCCACTGTGATTGTGAGAAAAGTACTTCTGCCAATATCATGTATGTCACACTACATTAATCTTAATAAAAATCCCAAATTATGGTGTAAAATTTAGGATTTTTTCGCCTAAAATGTAATTTGTCTACTCCCACATGGAAATTTGCTGTTTCCTTTACACTTAAGTGATGCGTAAAGTAGGCTATTCCTGTTAACTGTGCGGCAAAATTTCATATCCATCCTAGTTAGGTTAAGAAACTGACCAATCACAGTAGTCAATTACAGAGAAGCCAAATTTACATGTAGTAAATTCGTTTTCTGACAGTTAACAGTTAACAATTTGCTTCAAAAATATGCAAATCTGTCAGATGAACTTTGTTGTTTTTAAATTTAAATCAACATTTATCCCAGAGTCTATGTATACACAATACTTTCCTAAAGAGTACACGAAATGGTGCAAAAATTGAAGGTATAATACCAAAATATATTTCTACCAAATTATTGTGATTTTCTGACCAAACTAAAGATTTGCACACAGACGCACTTTCTTATTTCGAAAATATCTTTATTTCCACTCATTTCTAGACAATTACTACAAGCTTTGCATAAAATGTATTATATACCTACCAAATGAACGTTTTCTTACTAACCTTGGTTATTTTTTTCCATATATTTTTAGAAATATTTGTGCACGGGGATATTTTCCGATATATTTTGAACGGGGAACGAACCCCAATTGATCACTTTTATTATACGCAACAAACACAGAAAATTAACTGGTAATTCTTCCTTAAATGGTGGAACATAAAGATAACCCAATAAAACAGACGAAATTATAAGATTTCTAAAAAAAAATCCATTTTTTACTAAAATTTTTAAGGTTATGTTATTTCTTTATACATTATTGCCACTTCTTTTTCCACGTTAACAGTGTTGCTAGTTTGTAAATTGGCGATTATTTTGACCATAGCGAACGTTAAAAATTCATATTAATGCACAAAATCCATTTTTAACTCTTTAAAACGAATTCTACAGCTATTTTGTTGTACTTTCGGAGTTATAGTTCTTTAGGCAAGCAGAAATAAACCCGACAAACCTATTTTTCTTCTGTGCATTTTAGTAAAACAATTATCAAATTACCTGGTTGGGAAAATAAATTGTTCGTTTTTATTAATACATAATACTTATATCGCTTTTTGTCTGTTATTCTGCAAAAAGTCGAATGTGAGAAAGATATATTCAAAACTAAGTTTGTATAAATACAAGAACTTACCCAAATCTGTTACAGTGTAATTTGGTCTATGGGTTTGCCATCAAAATGAATTTTGGTTCAATTGTTTCTTATTGCCGTTCTCACAAGTACATAGCCAACTTAAAAGACAAGTTTAAATAATTTTTTAAAATTCTTAGCATGAAGTTCAGAAGTTAAGTCGTAGAGAAAATATACTGTACAACTCGAGTGGATTGTCCATATTGCGCTCGGAAGTTTCTCAGATCTGATGAAGCTGCTGTGACAGCGAAACACGTGTCATGTTGACATTATACGAGTGAAAATTACAAACCACGAGTGTTTTATTTCATAATACTAACACATTTTAGTTTACAAGTAGCCGTAAAGAATAGTAGATATAGATAGCGAGCGTGAGGAACCACGAGTATCGAATTTTCATTCTAACCGAGTAGCAGACTATATTTTCTTCACGACCAAAAATACTATTCGCAATATTTGTAATTTCAGGTGGAGTATTATCCAGTTCCATATCTGATTTATCCGATTTTTCACTCATATTTTGACTTGCACTAAAATTTGTCTGCTGACATTGACAGTTTCGAAATTCATGGCAACCTATGTCGTTTAGATCAATTACAGAATATTCATTCCGTATCTTGTTATGGAACGAAAATACACGCAAAACGCATAAGAAGCAAGTGTTTCAGAATAAATATTCCAACTCAAGAGCGAGAATTTTTTACATTTTATTATCAAAAATGATTTTGGAATTATTGCATTCAGTATTGGTCGTGGAGAAATAATCTTTCCTTACAGTACGTACAATAATACATATTTCCTAACAGTTATTGTCCGTTACCTAGCAACGACTAAATGTAAGGAAATATTGACATTTTCTTTCAGAAATGTTATCAAAAATGTCAATATTTCCAAAAGATTTTCGGAAAAACGTATTTACTTAACAAATATAAAATTTTAATTAGAATGTAAATACGCGATGATATTTGATGGTCAAAAATAACCAAACATATTTATTGTACCTTCACCATATTTTCGTTCACAGTGGCAGGTTAATCATTAATTATTATTAAAAATCTGTATGCAACCAGACATAAAAATGTTGCGCAATAAGTACCACATAAGCTTGTTCTAATAATCGGGATCGGGGAAAATTATTTAGATATTTGAGACATATTTGTAAAAAATGTAGACTAAATCTTTCCTGAAAAGTGGAATGACCTTTTTAAACTTTGTCGTAAAGATCTACGTAATTTAGAAAATAGATATTTCAAATTATCAACATTGCAATATTTTCCACAACAAGGGCTTTATTTACCGGCGCATAGGCAAGAAACCAAGGGTTAATAGCCATTGGGGGTGTCGCATGACTGATGATTGTGGTTCGGAACCCATGTTATGCGAATGGCCCTGACAGCAAGGGAAAAAAAAAGTAATTCCATTATTTAAACATTAGAAATACTATTCAGAAAATGAATTGAAAGTGCAATATTTCCAAACAAAGTCGCCCGCTCCATTAGCATGTGTTAGTTGTAATAAATTTTAATAGTTATTATTAACTCGTCATAATTATGTCACTTCAACAACAATAACCTGTCAAAATAGCAAAACTCATGTGTTACCGGCTATTTAAAAAACAAATATAAAATATTGGCTTTGTTCCAATTTAACATTAGAAACTAAACGATATTTTTACTCTCACTGTGGTATGCATTATAGAAAACAGATTGTGTGTAAGTCAGGGATTATTGGCTCTAATTAATTTTGATGCAAAACATTGTTGAGCTATTCGTGTTTGTTTCGATTTGGACGTTTTTATTTCTCTTTTTTTTTATAAGTCTTGATTGAAATATAATAATTTTATTCCAGGTTCGGAATTTTATTATTACTCATATAAACATACTTTACGTATACATTTCCAGCCAATCATTGCCATTCAGTAGCTAATTTACCTCTACGCGAAATCGGATACGTAGAAATAAAGTTTTGGAAAAGGGAATATTATAATTTTGTAAAACTAAAACACGTAAGGAGACTTTTTAGTCTATATTTAAAATTCAGGGAATGTTAAAGATATTTGAATCCGGTTTAAAAAAATAATAGTGCTTATTGTTTGGTCTATGTAAGGCCCAATTTCATAAAGCCCTCCATAACTTAAGTTAACAGATGGACAGGGTTGACAACCTGTAGTACATCCAGGCAACTGTGGCCCACATTCGATAAAAAGAGAACCGCAGAGCTATTGAGACACAGTCGAAAAGACGTGAGAAATATTACTGCGGTTGTTACCGGACATTGCCTCTTCGGTAGACATGCCGAACGTATGCAAATACCCACTAACGACTTCTGCAGAAGTTGCAGAGATGAGGAAGAGGAAGAAAGTATTCAACATTTTCTGTGTGAATGCCCTGGCCTCGCAAGAAGGAGGTTCACTAGTCTGGGTGAACCATCTTTCGATAGCCTGGAGGAACTAAGCAACTTACAACTTGGACGGCTGAGCAGATTTCTGAACAGTAGTGGCTGGTTTGAATGAGTTGTTAAAATCCTTCCGCGGTTATGTCGCACAAACCATCAGAGATCTGATAAAGGTGGGTTCTACGGAACACGTGTGGTATCACAACGGACCTAATCAGGACTACGTGAGACTGTTTGGTCAGAACCAAGGGTCTGCCACTCTTAGCTAACCTTACCTAACTTAAGTTTAAACCTAGGTTTAAACCGAAGACTAATTTTAATAATAAGTGGTAGAAAAGTCGGAAATGGTCAATTTATATTTCGGGATGACAACAAAGCTTAATTTAATAATCAACCTGGTCATAACTTGTTATGTTACATTGTATTAAGTTATTACCAGATAAATCACTTTTAACTCTAACTTTGCTGTCAATCCCACATTACAAAATTACCATTTGTGACAGCTACTGCAAAAGTTGCATCCTCAACTTTCTGCAATTTTTGTTTATATTTCTTGTGCTTTACCGAATGACCTGCAACATTTCCTGTATTAAGAGCAAACACTAGTGGATGAGTCATAATGGACAAATAGTGCATTTGCACCACATCGCGCATATTGTACCTGAGTCTGGCGATGGCAATACAACGTCTTTTTATATACAAAATGTTAAAAAAAGGAATTTCACGAGAATTAAGTGGTGCGGCGCCATTGGACATTTCTAATTTAATATCGGGGCTTCGTTTGTAGTTTTAATCGAAATAAGAAAGTAACATGAATAGCCGTAATATTTCTATTTTTATGTTCTTCATGGCGAATGATATAATTTGAACCTATATAATTGAAACTTTAAAACACATTTAAATTTTTTTTTTGAAAAATAAAGTATCATCCGCCTAACTAGAAGTTCTTGTAAACCTCTTAGTAAAATTTTCAATTGGACAAGCTAGGAGACGATGCCACGTTTTAAGCTGGTGTACGCGATAAATTGTAGATATCGAAAGTTGAGTTGATTCGGTTATTCTGGTTGACCCATGGTTTAGAGCAAAAAAAAATAACATTTTCTACAGTTTCAATAATTATTCATTATTTACTGAGAAAATAATTAAACAAAATACGCTCTTTAATAAAAACACGCGGAACAACGTACCGACGTCACAACAAATCCGGCAAATGACACGCTCCGACAGTGGCGTAGCCAGAAAATATGCTCGGAGGGGGGGGGGGGGGGGCTCAGTAGGAGATTTTTTCTAGAGAGAGGGACCGTCGGGATTACATGTATTTCACGATATTGTACCTAGTGAAGAAGGCGGAAAGCGCCGGAGGCGAAAAATTTTCGGAACCACTCCCAAAGTTCGTTTAAAATTCACCTAACTACTAACAAATTTCGAAAATTAAAGTATTACCTCTCCCCCTCGGCATGGTTGTATTAAATTTGTTTTTGTAAATGTTTTTTTTTGATTTTCCGAGCTGGCTCGTTATTAAAAAAAAATCGTTTTTTATATTTGTGACAAATATGAATATTGGTGTCAATCAAAATTTTAACAGACGTATGTATGACTCTAACCACACTGAGAAAAGCTTCAGCAAGAAATTCTTTGCTAAGATTATTTTGGCTGTAATATTAAATATTTTACCTACGATAGCAAAATGAATTTCTTATTACAAAAGAAACAATTTACCTGAAAACTCTTTATGCCCGTTACAAAAATCTTTGCTATTATAGAAAACTTACATTAAGATAACAGCTAAGTAAGTCTTTATAAAAAATTATTTTCTAGGACTACTATTTGCTTTGCTAAGGAAGTAATGCAGTTTGCTGCTTTTGAAAAAAATCTTTATAAAGAAATATTTTCTAGCGCTCTAAAGAGTTTTTAAAGGAGTAGCAAAATTTTTTGTTGGAATTGGGAAATTCGTAACTGTTCGGTTCGAATCGGATTATTTCGTGGTGACGAATTCAGTCTGATTGGGTCAATTTTTATATTGCGCACCAGTCGTCCCGTTCCTGTCTCCAGGTCTTCATGTCTTTAGGTCTTCATTTTATTTATGCTCGTTCCTTCATAAAGTAAAATCGTCGCATCGGTGGCTGTTGTTGGTGATCATTACGACTCGACATTTGTCTCATTTTTTCCAATAAAAATTGTCTTGGCTCAAAAATGTTTCCAGTGTGCAGTGCTTTATTGGATTGTGACATCAATGACAGTGTAGCTTTTTAATATCAGTGTTAAAAGACCATAGTTATTTTAGTTTAATGTTAATTTTTTTATGTTATGTGATTGTTTATTTAATAATAATTTTTGTGTTAGTCAAGTTTTAGAGAAAAGAAAATTAGTAATTCTTTAGCAAATGCCATTCATACTAAAAGTTCTCAAACTAAAAGACAACTTACCAAAGTTTTAAACATTGTATGATTTTTAAAAGAAGATTTTAAGAAATATCGCAAAAGTAAAATACTTTCTTTTTCTAAATAAAATACAATGTAATTATTATTTTACCTAATATTCAGGCTAGATGCAAACACATGTTTTTTCGGCATTCCCTTTTGGATATTTGTTTAAATTTAAAGTGAACAGATATTTTTTAATAAGATATGTTTTAACCACTCAAAGAAAAAGCAGTAAAATATTATTTTTTTTTTAAGCAGCTAAAACTGAAACTATTTTTAGGTTATGAAGTGTTGTTTTCTGTTGTATTAAATATTAAAGAGAAAAATTTTTTTTAGTTTCAAATCGTTGATAACCTATTTAGACGTGGGGAGTTGCATGATGTAAAATATGATGGAGTTACCTGAAAAATAAGCTTTATACTATGTTAAATTTTTGATATAGCATGGAATAATATTATTTTTAATAACACAATTTTAAATGAATCAAAATTTTTTGAAACTTCCGTACCCAAAGTGAAAAAGCTTGGTTTATATAAATGTGTTATTAGGCATAATAAGTTCTCTAGAGTATATTAAAAATTCAACAAAATATACGGCTTATTTTTTGGGCCACCCCACATATTATAGCAAATAAGTGGTGCTGTCATAATAAACCACTTTACTATTATAGCAAATCTAAGTTGCTACTTTAGCTAAAAAAGAGTATCTGAAGTAAGTAGGTACATTCTGACCCAGCAAAGTAACTTTCTTGAAATAAATAAAAAATCTTTCCAATATGGCAAAATGCTATGCTGATATTGAAAAAAAAATTCTTGTTTCGAGAACAATGCGGATGGCGTAGAAAAGTATCTTTACTGTTCTAGCAAAGTCTCTTTATAGCCGATGGTCAGTTACTTTGCTAATACAAAATTTTTGTTTACTTGAGCTAAGTGATCATTCTTTATAAAGTGACTTTATTACGACAGCAAAGAAATTACAGCCAAATGGATTTTACTGTCTCAGGTAGTTTTTCTTTTGTCCCCATGTTAGCATTTTTCTTTATAAGCGGTATAAAGATTTTTATAAGGACAGCAAGAATCTTCTCTCAGTGCAGCGTGTTTCGAGCTCGTTTTTTTTTTATTAAAAATAAAGTAAATATCGCTCACTACGTCAATATTTATTATTTCAGAAATCATGTATTTTAGGAACGTAGATCTGAGAGCAGTTTTTGGTGCAAATGCTTGGGTTTTGAAATACTTCTTTTTAAGTGCCCTTTTGTGTATTTATAATAAAGCATTCTCGTTTCTTCCCGCACTATTTTTTTTATTATAAATTATCACACTTTTTGCATAAAAAATGTTTCAGTTAATATTTTTACTTTAATTTTTCTCTCTAAAAATAAATACGCCACTGCGCTCCGAACTGACTGAGCTGAAATTTTTACAGGAGCGCCAAAAAAATACATTTTTAGCGTTTTTGGCTTTTTCGATCAGTATAGCCCAAATTTTAAACTTATTGGGCCAGATAGATACCGGCTAAGCTGTTTGAGGTCAGCAACCTTTATAAATGAACTTTTGATGGTCACTTCAATACCCCTCAAAAAATATTTGATTTGGAAACACAGTAACTCGTTTTCATTTGAGAATAAATTGTAAGTTTCTTAACGAGGTGACTCCTTGGCCACAATAATCTCATGTTCGCCTTATTTTGCCCAAAAGTACAAAAGTGTCTGTATTTACGAGTCAGTACATTGTCGGTTTGCAGACTGTTTACTTCCCACAGTTAGGAAACACATGGATGGATAGTCTGTTGACGGCCCTGACCAGATGTGTCTGTAGTCTTTGTATATACTGGACCGGGCTACATATTTTAAATAACAAACCAAATACAACAAGACAGAGAAATAAAATATAAACAACACACATTATAATTTCTTAAATTCTTTCCTATACCGCAATAAAATTCTACTAATACTGTTTATTCGTCGTGTTTCCCAATGAATACAATCTTTAACGTTTCAAGACCAACGTAAATCGCTTTTTTCGCACTCGCACCGCTCCCAGAGCGCCTGAAAGGATTTTTCCTTCAGTGCAGGTGTTTTATCATAAAAAAAAAATAAAATTCACGACAAATCATTAAATTTCACTTGTCATTGCTGCGCGCCATGCCACATTCTCACAGAAAACTCTATGATGTCCGAGAATATAATAAAATGTTGCCATCCAAATCCAAACCAATCGGTCACTTTACGCGTATGCGTGTTGAGATATTTGGAAGTTACATTTTAAATTTATATTAAAAACAAATGACCACCATCAGTCTCATTTATTTATATTTAAAAAAAATTAAAGTAGGTATCTACTTAAAACTTTTAATTGAAGAAACGGAAAAATATAACTGTGATAATTTACAATTAAAAGTAGTGCTGGAAAAAATGAGAATGCTTTATTATGAATTCAAAACCTAATATCAAAACCTAAGCACTTGCAACAAAAACTGCTCTCAGATTCGTAATCTACACTATAAAATTACATCATTTTTGGCGTGGTGAGAGTATAAAATATATTTACTTTATTTTTAACCATAAAATATAATAAAATGGGAAATTCCGTCCAGTTGGGCTCAATTTCGGTGTTGGCCATAGGCGCAGGTAAATTTTGATTATTTATGATAACTAACCAAAAAAAAAAAGAAGACAATTTAATAAAGAAGGAACTATTAGCTATAGCAAATTTACACAATCATCGTTTTATGAAATATGGAAGATATTAGCTAAAAAACACAGTGTAACTGTACTTCGCACACCGCCATATCATTGCGAACTAAATCCTATAGAACTTATATAGGCGCAAGTAAAAGGATTCGTGGCAAGACACAACATGACATTTAAAATGAAAGACGTTAAGCTACTGTTTGATTAAGCCATTAAGGAAGTGACACCAGACAACTGGCAAAAAGCAGTCCCTCGTATCATTAAAGACGAGGAGAAAATGTGGGATCTTGACCGCAAATGTAAAAAAGGTTTCTCTTCTTTAAAATTAAGGCTAGGACTATCAAGAAAAAGGTGAAAAAAGAAATTCAGTTAGAGGGGGTAGCGGTAATAATTTAATATTCCAAATTTGACAGTAGTTGGATGCGGCGCTTTTCCGCCTTTCTACCCAAGTACAAAATCATGAAATACATCAAATGTAGTTTTGACTGCTTCTTCCCCCTGTCCTAGTTGCTCTCACTGAGACAGAAACCACCGCACTGGCGTGTCGTAAGGAAAAAAAGGCATATTTCTTGCAAAGGATAAACACTGTTGGTATAAACAAAATTTGGAATGATCTTATTATAATTACTTAATATTAAGAAAAAAAATATTGATATTCCTCCTCTTCTCGCAAATCCTGATCAAATCAATAATTATTACATAAATGGAATTACTAAACTAAATCCTAATCCAATCAAGATAGCTTGGTATGAAAATAATCTCAAACCTGGGGTAGATATATTTAAATTTCAATTGGTAAATTACAACGAGGTAGAAAAAATACTTAATTCCATAAAATCTAAAGCTACAAGTGATGATGGATTAAATATTAGCCTGTTGTTGTTGGCATGTCCATATATAATACCTTTTATAACTCATATAGTAAATTGTTGTTTGGAAAGGGGCGAGTTCCCGGACTGTTGGAAGCATGCAATTGTTACACCATTGCCAAAAATTCCAAATCCTAAAGGCTTTAAGGATCTGAGACCGGTCAGTGTACTTCCTACACTATCCAAAATTCTGGAGAGGGTTGTGCAGTCACAGTTGCGTGAGCACGTAAAAAGGTTTTCTATTTTACCTGAATTCCAATCGGGCTTCAGACCGGGACATAGTTGTGAAACTGCACTCTTGAAGGTCACCGATGACATATTAAGGGGTGTAGATCAGGGGCATCTTGCCGTGCTGACTTTGATTGACTTTTCTAAAGCCTTTGACACCATAAGTCACCAGCTTCTTTGTTCCATATTGAAATTTATTGGTATCGGTAATGAAGGTTTAAAATTACTGCAAAGCTTTTTGGACGCAAGAAGTCAGTCTGTTCTTGTTGCTGGTATTCAATCGGGGTCGCTTCCTATTTCTTGTGGTGTTCCCCAAGGCTCGATCCTGGGACCCCTCTTATTCTCTATATATACCTCACAACTTATAAATCAAGTAAGACATTGTAAGGTACATCTATATGATGATGACACGCAGGTTTACCTTATTTTCGATCCTCGTGATACGGACACATCTCTGCAGGATATAAACGATGATCTATCCAGGTTGGTCTCAGAAGCTTTTGATCACTCATTATCTATTAATTCAAAAAAAAGCTCTGTCATGGTCTTTGGTCCTGCAAGGATTCGAGAGGTTCTTTTGCCATCGATTAAACTAAAAATCAACAATGATGAATTGCCCATACTTGACAGTTGTAGGAACCTCGGTCTTACAATAGATTCCACTCTAAAATATAGAGCTCACGTGAGCAACTGTATTAGAAAGGCTTATTTTAATTTAAAGATGATTTTCAATTCTAGAAATTATTTAACTCAAAAGCTAAGGGTTATCTTGTGTGAAGCATTGGTTTTGTCAAGGTTTAATTTTTGCGATAGTGTCTATGGTTTTTCAATAGACTCGTCCGATAAACGCCGCATTCAGGTATTACAAAATTCATGTCTTCGTCTAATATTTGGTATTCGTCGTAGAAATCATATTTCGCATAAACTAATAAATCTTGGCTGGTTGAACATGGGTAATAGGCGTTTACTGCATGCAGCTTGTCTGTTTCATCGAATAGTTCTAACTAAATCCCCTTCGTATTTAAGCAAAAAAATTAAATTTAGGTCAGATGTTCATGCCTTAAATATTAGATTTAGGGATCGTCTAACACCTCCCGCTCATAGAACCTAACAATTTAAAAAATCATTTTCTTACCAAATAACCAAAATTTATAACGAAATTCCCGAAAATTTCAAGTCTAAAAGTCCCACGTCATTTAAATCTGCATATAAAAAGCTTTTATTAAGTCAACAATAAATTTTTTAAATTTGCCACTTGTACGGAAAAATACTAGTTTATCTGAACTTCAATGGTTTATCCCCATATAATCTTTATTCAATAATTATAATTATTAATTTTATTCATGCCCCACGGTTATTTGCTCCTGAACAAGTAACTGTTTTTTTCCCTATATTATAGTTCTTCTATTTTTTTTTTGCCATAGCCTGTCTATTGTATATGCTTAAGGTAAAGAACAGGGGGAGTGTATTGCCTCCAGGTTTTTACACTCCTATCTGACCTTCGGCATTTTCCATTAGGTACCTACACTTTAGTATTATTAAATGTATTATAATTACAATGGAAATAAAGACCTCATTTATTTATTTATTTATTTAAAGGGAAAGAGGTGCCAAATTTACTTAATGGTGTAATTAAAAATATTCTACAGAAATGAGATAATGATGTAAAAGCTAACCAATGTTAATATATTTTATAGCTATGAAATAATGAAAATACTTTAAGCACTTTTGTAGTCCCGTGACTCCCATTTCAAGCTATATCATAAGTAACTTTTAAAAAAATAAGGGAATAAAATGTGTTTTTATGTGTTTGAATGGACATGTTTTACTAATATTTTGCAAATCCGGGATTTTTTATGCGTTATTCCATTTTAACATATTTTGTAATTAATGAGAGCACCCGACAAGTATTTCAAAATTCGTCCTCAATTTTACCAGCTCCATACGAAACTATTAAAATTATACCAAAAACATCGCGTTCTCTTGCCCGAATCCTTTCATTCATTCAGAAAATGCTCGTTTTCTCAGTGAAATGAGTTCGCTGATATCTTACACCAGTGGCGTAGCCAGAAAATATGCTGGGGGGGGGCTCAATGGGCGTAAGTAGGAAATTTTTTTCTGGAGAAAGGGACAGTCGGAACTACAATAATGTATTTTATGAAATTGTACCTGGTGAAGAAGGCGGAAAAGCGCCGCAGACGAAAATTTTTCGGGGCTACGCTCAAATTTCGTTCAAAATTCACCTGACTACTATCAAATTTCGAAAATTAAATTATTACCTCTCCCCCTCTTCATTATTTTTTTAAATGTTTTTTTTTTGATATTCCTAGCTGTCCCTTTCTAAAAAAAAACATTTTTTGAATTTGTGAAAAATATGAATATTGATGTCAATCCAAAATTTTAACATAAGACGTCTATATGACTCTAACCAGCGTTTTTCGGGCTCGGTTTTTCATGATTAAAAATGAAGTAAATATCGCTCACCACGCCAAAATTGATGATTTTTTTCAGAAATCATGTATTTTAGGAGCGTAGATGTAAGAGCAGTTTTTGGTGCAAATGCTTAGGTTTTGAAATACTCCTTCTTAAGTGCGTTTTGTATATTCATAATAAAGCATTCTCGTTTCTTCCCGCACAATTTTTTTTTTATAAACTTCACACTTCTTCCATAACAAATGTTCCAATTAAAATTTTTACTTTAATTTTTCTCTTTAAAAGTAGGTAAATACCTAATTGTTTTTTGTTTTTGTTGTAAAAATATTTTATTGCATTGGGTTAAGTATATTTCTGTTGATTTAAAATAGCTCTAAAAAGGGAAAACGGAACAGACAAGTATATAATAGAAAAATACTATAAAATATTAATCTTTTTACTCGTTTTCCCTTAAAATTGCATTATAAATCAATAACTAAAATGATATACATTATTTAAAAATACATTATTTAAAAATTTAAATTAAGAGTCCAAGCGTGAGACGAAAAATTAGGTTGCAATCAGACTTAGACCCGAGCTACTAGGCTCAGAAGGGGGGCTGCAGCTCGGCAACCCCCCCCCCCCCCCCCCCTTAATACGCCACTGTCTCACACTTTAAGTTAGAATATATCCTGTATCACATAAAAGGTAGTGAGAGTTAACTAAAAAATCCTTGGCCAACGCCATGTAGATAAGCAAACCTGTGAAAAATCGTAAAAAGGATATATCTCGAGAACGAAGCTTTTCTAACAAATTTATGACGGATTCGTAATCTACGCGTCAAAATACCTACGGGTATTTCCTGAAAAAATCAAAACCCAAAAAAAGGATACTTTTAGCGTGGATAATTGTACCCAAATTGACTTTTTCCGTTAACTATTAAGATTAATACATAACTGAACCATTTTTCCCTAAAACTTCGCAAATCACAATAAAAATCAACGCAACAACATTCAACATGAGTTGCGCTAGATGACGTTCGCCGCATGCTGAAACTTTTAACATCGGATCGCGTTGTCTTCATTCAGTCATCGCGATATCGGCGTTCAACAACTGAACTACGGTGATCGTAGCGTGCTGTGGAAAAGCTCGATCAACGAGCTTACGACGTCGATTGTTTTGACGATTTGTCAACTTTTCAAGCGGGTGCATTTTTTGAATCGGTAAAAAATATTTTCCGTTAAGATTTAATTTTTTTTTGTTATTTTTAAAAGCATGTGAATATTATTTTTATTTGTGAAATTTAAGTTTGTTTGTTGGTGTAGAAGTTTTATTAAGGGTAACTATTTTTTTTTTAAATTTTTATTTATTTGTTGTATTTTAATGGTTAAGAGGTTCCTATGGGGTTTCATACCGATAATAAAATGAAAATATTAGTTTAACAACGTTTATTCAAATTATTTTTTGCTGAAACTAAACCGAAATAATAATTTGTCATTGGAAAATATCATATTTTACAGAAAAGAAAACTTAGCGGCAAGCGGACAACTAAGTGTCCTTTCTATATATTTTAACGGACACTAAATTCTACTACCATATTTTACTTTTTTGCTGCTTTTTACGTGTCATAGTATTCCCAGTTGTTTTGCTTATTTTACAACTTTATATCTAACGTGCTTCCTGTATATAGTGTGATGAATGATGAGATACAAACAGTGTATCTGCGAATAATGATGACAATAATAGGGAGAAAATCTGAAATAATTATTTACAACCAAAAGTCATATCAAATTTTTAAATCGGATATAGGTACAGGGTATTATAAGAAATTAGAAGCACATTTAAATGTTTCAAGAGAAAAGTACCATTATTTATTATTTTTAATAAAAATTATTATATTGAAAAAGTTGTTTAAGTAACATTAAGCCAAATTTGACATTTCAAACTAGAATAAAAGTCGACTAATTAGACGCAACCACTAAGTATTTTTTTTCAAATTTAAAATACTTATTCGAATTTTTATTTTAAAATTGGTTGGAACGTAAAAACAACTATAAACAAAACAATTTTGGTTAAAAGTAATAAATCATACTGCTTCTTTCATGTTTTTCTTATTTATTAACATCCTGTACATCTGACCTAAAATTTTAATATGGCAAACTAATTTTCTCAACAAGCAGAGTTTCTTATAAAGAATGACTTTTTGTCATAAAATTAATAATAAAAGATTTCTCCCTATTGTCAACTCCATCCGTAGACACACTGTATTTTATGGACACACTTTTACCGTATAAGCAATTATGTATACAGTGTGTCCGCGGATGGGGTCCCCAAGGGGGAAAAAATTTTTATTATTCATTTTACGACCAAAGATAAAAAAAATTCAGATCAGATGTACAGGGTGTTAACAAATTAGGAAAATATGAAAATGCTTCAAGAGAGAAGTACTATTATTTATTATTTTTTACAAAAATTTTATAAAACAAAGTTGTTTATAAACTAACGTTAAGTCTAAATACAAATTTTGAAATAAAAATTCGAATTTTTAAAATTAGTAGGGAATATATAGGCAGACGATCCTCCAACGATCCATGGATCGGGATCGAAATCCCATTACCACACACACATTTGTAACCCCTACCGCACCCATGGATCGAAATCTTACTACCACACCTATGTGATCCCCTACTCCTCTCCCCCCTCTTAATCCCACGTTTTTTCTCTCACTTATCCCCGCCCCTCTCCTCTCTTATCCCCACTTCTCCCCCCTCTCCTATCCCCACTTCTCCCCACATATATTCTTTCACAATTAAATTGATAGATCATGGTTGTTTATCTGAGCAACCAAATTTTTGAAGAAAACGTATCACCCCTTTTCCATAAACGTCTAACATTCTATCCACCGCGAAACCCCCTGAATAATAGTGACATTTTGCAAACCAACAAAATCCTTTTAAACGCTATTTTAAACGTGATTTTCTCGAAATCCACACAAACAATTTTGTAAAAACCTGTTTGATATTCAGCGGCAAATATAATTATTTCTAGCAAATCAAGAATCCGGTTTCAGGTATCAGCCAGTGCGGAGATTTTAACGCCTGAAAAATCGATCAATCGTCATTTTGTTGGTTGGCAAAATGTCACCAATATGTCGCCCTGTTCCGCAAATACCAGAACGCAAGTCGAGCTTTGATGGAACCCGCTCGGGCAAATTGATTTTTTTTAATGAATTTCAATAAAGACTTTACTAAAAATTGGTGTAAATATTATTCTTTACCTTAAGCCTTAAGCTAGGTTAATTATATTATAAAATGTTTTAGTTTTTATTATTTAAAACATGCTGCTTGTATCATTCATTCGCCTCTTTACAACAACTTTTTAACTCCGATCAAATTTCAAATTTGAAAAATGATGACGAATTCTAAAAATATTTTTCATTTTCTCATCGGTATGAACCATGCAGTGCTGATTTCATTTTAAATAAGTCTGGTAACGTGTATCAATATTAACATTTAAATATGATTTTTAAACAGAATTACATCATATATTAACTAATTTATATGATATTCCATACCAACATAAAAAGGTAAGGTAATAAAGCTAAGTAAAATAAAAATACCATTTATGTTACTGAATCAATGGCGTTGGTAGAAAGCTATTCAGGGGAAAGGGGGGATGCAAAAAATTGCTGGGCTTCTACTGAACCCTCCTTCTTTCCAAAAATGTTAAAAAAAATAACATGGTCTCTGCGTGGTCAAATTACCGTTTTTTCCATGCAAAAAAAAACTTCAAAAATGTCATGTAGGGAGGGGGGGGGCAGTACCAGATTTTCCCCCTCCCCTTCTCTCTCTCTCTGGGTGCCCATGTACTAAATAATGGAATTCACAACAAAAAAATTATACATTATATCGGGGTGGACTGTATTTAGTTCCAGACGCCTTGAGTAAAACAAAACACACTTTTGAGATCAAATATATTTTCAAAATTGGTTTTTAAAATCTGTAAACATTAGTTTAGTGTTGATTGCCACCTTCAACATGGTCGTGGTCGCGTTGGTACAATAACAGTGATGTCTATATCGCACGAGGAAGTAAATTGAGCACGATACCCCGTAGGCGGAGTGCACAAACTTCGCGATATGGACAATCTACTCGAGTTCCTGAACGATCGTAAAATTACTAGTATCAAATTACATTTGACAATGACAAATCACAGATTGACAAGTGCAATCAATGCTGGTGTCCGCAGCATCATGTGTTAAATTCCAATGAAAACCCAACCGCAATCCTATTAAAATAAGTTAAGATCAGGTGGTCCAAAATTGTTCAAACTCCGTATGCGCATTTACCCCACAGAGACCCTAAAAAGTCTTCCTGCAACCCCGCTCTAAAATCAACAAGGAAGCAAATATTTGGACCAACTACGATGCTCAACCCGGTATAGTTTGAATAAATTAATAACACGCTGTGCCTTTACATAAAACTATTAAATAAAGTTTAAATAACAAGAAACTACAGGCGGAGCTTCAGTAAATACAAATTGTTATTGGTCAGTAATCGAATGAGAAACCTCATTTTTATAACAATGGTGCCAACTCAAAATAAGACTTCTTAAAAATTATTTCATTCGTGAGATTTTTCTTTAAAAATGGTAATTTTAAGCTTCAACGCTGTTCATTACTAAAAAGAATAAATATGAAATTACATCTATTCAGTTGACTGGAATATCTCATTTATCCAGTCACGTTAGTGTAAGGAAACAGCAAATATCCAAGTGGTATAGTAGAAATAATAATTACCCCCAAATGTAGTTTAAAAATGCATGCAAGAATCCTGGAATGTTAATAAACATGAAGTAATTATTAGGTTGGCAGAACCGACTTGAATGGCCGATAAAATTCATTGGGTGCTTAAATTCCGTGTGCAACTGACCGTAAGTCATTACCGTTGATGTGAATAATGAATTGCGATAGTTAAAAGCTAATTTGTGTCAACGCCTTACTGTCCAGATTATGTTCGATATGCCGTACAAACTAAATATAGGTCCTAGGTTACTTACAACTTACTAAAATTTTCTTTATTGGTTCAAGTATTTTGTTTCACTTTCAACTGTATTGATTTTCTAAAGGCATTGTCGATTTACGATGTTTTTTTATTTATTTATATATTTATTTATATTTATCTATTCCATACACTGTTTTACAGTTTCCCAGTTATACAACAGGTAAATAACACATTTTAATTGGGTAAAATAAAAACAAATTATTTAACAATTAACATAAAGATTGGCAATATCTGGATTTATAGTACTAACAATACAGTGGTAATAATAGGTACCCGAGTAGGTACCCTACAAAAAGAAAAACAAGTAACTACATACGTCCAGTAGCATAGGAACTATAGTCTATTTCAGAGAGGTGTCGAGTAATAAAATATGAAATTCCATCCAATTTCGGTGTTGGCCATAGGCGCAGGTAAATTTTGTGAATTAAATTATTTATGATAACTAACCAAAGAAAACAAAAGAAGATAATTTGATTAAGAAAGAACTATTAGCTATAGCAAATTTACACAAACATCGTTTTATGAAATATGCCATGCCATTGCGAACTAAATCCTATAGATCTTATATGGGCGCAAGTGAAAGAATTTGTAGTAAGACACAACACGACATTCAAAATGAAAGACGTTAAGCTACTGTTTGAGCAAGCCATTAAGAAAGTAAAAGACTGGCGAAAAGCAGTCCATCCGCAGTCCAGAACTAACAATATAAGGGTACTACTAGGTACCCCACAAAAAGAAAAAAAAGTAACTACATGCGTCCAGTATCATAGGTCCTAGTAATAAAAATGTCATTTGACAGCGCGACATAAATTATGTGATGCCAAATACTTTTTGCATCGCTTTCAAAACTCTGTTTGACTAGGTTAAGCCCTGATGATGGCCTTGAGTAAATAAGGCCGAAAGCGCTTGGCGTTAGTGTTAATAAATAGTTACACTGAAATACAACGTTTTTTCCTTTCTTCTATTTTTCTTAGATTTTTAAACTTTTGTCACTTTCCGACATTTCCATTAAATGTAACAGAATAGTAGATTCTGAAACGAGGATTGATTGATTGATCCGAGTGGAAGATTCCGAACGCGAGTATCGAATTTTCATTCTAACCGAGAAGCAGACTATATTTTCTCCACGACCAAAAATACTATTCGCAATATTTGTAATTTCAGGTGGAGTATTATCCCGTTCCATATCTGATTCATCCGATTTTTCACTCATATTTTGACTTGCACTAAAATTTGTCTGCTGACATTGACAGTTTCGAAATTCATGGCAACCTATGTCGTTTAGATTAATTACAGAATATTCATTCCGTATCTTGTTATGGAATGAAAATACACGCAAAACGCGTAAGAAGCAAGTGTTTCAGAATAAATATTTCAAGTCAAGAGCGAGAATTTTTACATTCTATTATTAAAAATGATTTTGGAATTATTGCATTCAGTAATGATGGTCGTGGAGAAAACATATTTTGTGTACAAATAATATTATTTATTCTATAGCCAGTTTATGAAATATTTATAGGAGCAGCACAGACATGCATAAATCTGATAAATACACAAAATTGACCGATGCGCTTAAGATATAACCTATAAAAGATACAGATCAACTATTATAAACAAACCTTACGCTATCAGTAAAAAAAATATAAAAATTATTGTAATTTTTTAAATACAGGTGAAACAAGGATTCCTAAATATATTCTTTCAAGTTTTACCTACACATGGAAAACCTGCCTATAAAATTGAAGCTAATTAATTTTTATATTTCTTATCACTGTTTGCATAATACAATACGCGTTGATAAGGTAAACTATGGCGCCTTTAGTTGTAACATTAAATATGCAAAAATTTGAGAATAATGTAGCCAAATAATATAATTCGATCATTTTTTATCAACGTTATATTTTTTAATAATTATACGTATACTGTGTATTTTTTTTATGTAATTATTCTCTCTTCGTTCGCTGCCAGAGTCATTCCCGAGGGGACCTACAGCTTAACGTGGGTTCCGAACCACGATCCTTAGTCATGTGACAGCCCCCAAGGGCTATCAACCCTTGGTTTCCTGCCATTGCATAACCTACCGATTGGGGAATGCAATGACGTAGCCAGAAAATATGCTCGAAGGGGGTGCGGGGCTCAATGGGCGTAAGTAGGACATTTTTTTTCTGGAGAAAGAGACAGACGGGATTAAAAGTATTTCATTATATAGTACCCACAGAAGAAGGCAGGCCACGCCCAAAGTTCGATTAAAATTCACCTAACTACTATCAAATTTCAAAAATTAAATTATTAAAATTTGTTTTTGTAAATGTTTTTTTTAAACTTTTTTTTTGACATTCCTAGCTGCCCCCCCTTAATACGCCACTGGGGGAGTGTGTACCTTTTTCCGCACCTCACGAGATTTTCGATCTCATCCGGCCTGGTTACCGGCGTAAACGGGGTGGGCTGGGATACACTTTACACTCTTCCCTGCATTCTTAAATCTACCAAATTTTGGACATACTTCTTTTCAAATACCTTTTTTTAACTTAAAAATAGCCGAGTTACAGAATTAAAAAATTTAAGTGCGGGCCTGGTAATCATAACGTAGCCCTTTACTTTATATTGTTTTTCTCTGTTTTTTGTATGTTAGTCATGCATTTTACGGATCGGTCGTCAGTTATTTATTTTGGCAATTCGCTGCGCGGTGTGGTATTCTGTAGCAAATTAATTTTAATACATTAATGAAAATGGTAAAATTTAAAAACAATGAACTAATTATGGTGCTAATTTATTGTGAGTGTCGTAAAAGTGGGGTTGTTTCTTCTTTACACCCAGAAGTTTTCTTAATGTTATTCAACGGGCAAGTTAGGCAGAACCGTATTTGATTTGTAGTGTAATAAATAAATGTAGGTACTTTATTTTTGAGTTTTTTGAAAAAAAGTATTTGAAAATGTTGTTTATTTTAATGCCTTCTATACGCAGTTAAAAAAGAAGTATCAACTTAGGAATCATCCTGTATAAATAAGTAGTAGTCTTTCGTAAGCTACTTTCCCCCAAATGCTAAAAAAAAAATATATTATATTTTCCTATTAATTTCTGAAATATATTCCTAAAAATACAATATTCTGATATGTTTAATTCAAGACGTGCCTAATAAAATTATAACATTTGCATAATTTTACAACTAATTTAATTTGTCACCTAACCGCGTTTATATAATTTATGAATATTTTATGGTATTCTTGGTGGTTTGCTACTTATAATAATTCTGTCTTGTGATTGGCAAATAAAACAAATTGTTTATTATTACCATCGGGTTGCACGAAGATTTTAATCAAAAATTAACTAACCAGACTACTTTTATTCTGATGAAAATTTAAAAATAGAAATTCTTTACATGTTTCGAAAGCAGAAGTATTCATCTTCGGGAGAACAAATGAAATTAGGAAGAAAATGGTAGATATCATCTCAAAGGTGAATTAAGATTACAATATTAGATGAAATAAAGGTTAAGTGAGTAAAGCATTAAAAAAATTATCACCAAAATACACGTCACAATGTGAAGAGACAAATTTATGTAAGGTTTGTAGCTTTGGGTGTTATAAGAATTTAAGTGTGGAATAAAAGATTTAAGAACCAGTTGTGAGAAAGAGAATTGTTAAGAGATATGAAGACTAACATGGGTAGAAATTTAATAACTCATTTTAAAAAATACTATGGGCTCGGCATATCAAAAACTATGGAAACGAAGTGTGTGAGGAAGATAAAGGTTAATAAAATTTAAAATTTTTTAGTATAATAATATGATCGCCAGACAAAAGCCTGGAAAAAAAACATTATTTTAGGTTACATCAAGTGAATACTAATTGTGAGAACTTACTTCCATATGGGCAGCTAGGTATGTCAATTAGAAGCATATGGAGAAAAAAATTTAGATAATTAAAAAAAAAATAAAAATTTATTTACCATTTTCTTTTTTTCAATTTTCCACTAAGAATCGTTTAATTTTACATTTAGCAAGTATTTTAAATTTATTTAAACAAGTGCCTATCACAGCCTACTATACAGTTTAGACAGATTAGGTTACGGAGCTTAAAAATAAAATAGTTCCGAATAAGATGAATTTGCACTTATTGTTGTTGATGATGGGTTTCCCGACAATTTAAAAAAGCAAAGTTTATGATAGTTTTGGGTTGGATTAAAAATCTAATTACACCTTGTAGAGAAGAAGAAGTGGTAATGAAAATGTAAACTCTATTTATCTTTGTATCTTATATAGTTTACGAGATCCCAGTAGAGTGCATCCTTATCTGGGACACCCTGTATATATGGGAATTAAGTATTATTTTTTAAAATACTTATAAATACTTGAATTAAGCGTATTATTCTTGCTAATATTAATGTTATTTTTTTTCCATGTAGGCAACTTTGATTGTGACATAAATGATATAGACTATCTTAACCCCTATAATATTGGTGTATTAATTTTTAAATGGTTCTAATATTTGATTCTATCTTTCGATATCAAGAAATACATATTTTATTACAATAAAACGTTTTACTAAGTCGCGCCAAAAAAAAAATATATGGTTTTCCAGCTTTTGGAAAGAGTTATTTGAACAAATTTCTTAAATATAACCAACAATTAATGACTCACTATTGTAAAACTTTTAAAAATTCTTCCAAGAAATTAGAAAGCCTAATAAAACTTTATAGCTTAAACATACACTTTATGGAATATTATCGTAGATGCGTTATTGTTTATTATTAGTTCATTTTTTGTTTGTTTAATGCATCGTATGAGTAAATGAATAAATGTGTACGACCTCAAAGCGTTGAAAAATAAATCTCTTGGCAGCATCGCTAAAATAAAACTAACTCATTGATATTTGTTTACTTAGGTAATTACGTAATTTGCCTTGCATTAAACAAGTATTTCCTACACAGAAAATACAGAAGTCATAGCAGAAGTACTGGCTGTAGAGACGACGGTCAATATCCTGCAAGAATACCTTGGCTTTGGAGTAGCCTTGTCAATCACCATCTTCAGTGATATCTAGGCGACTATTAAGGCAATCTGTTTCAGCAGCATCAAATCAAGGGTCGTAAAGCGATGCTGCAATAATCTATGCACACTAGGCAACCAACATCGGGTTACTCTGGGCTGAGTTCCTGGACACTCCAATTTAGATGGTAATGAGGGTGCCGATGCTCTCGCGAGAGAGGGTGCAGGCATGCCGGCTGATCTAGCAGACAATACGGTGAATTAGTCAAAGAGGAGATCAATTACACTGCCAAGCAGCTTGCACAAAACAGATGGACAAAGTTAACAACCTGTAGCACATCCAGGCAACCATATTTGATAAAAGATAACCGCAGAGCTATGGAAGCCCAGTCGGAAAGACGTGAGAGATATTACTGCGGTTGTTACCGGACGTTGCCTCCTCAGTAGACATTCCGAACGTATGCAAATACCCACTAACGACTTCTGTGCAGAAGTTGTAGAGATGAGGAAGAGGAAGAAAATATTCAAAATTGTCTGTGTGAATACCCTGGTCTCGCAAGAAGAAGGTTCACTGCCCTGGGTAAACTGTTTTTCAATAACCTGGAGGAAATAAGCAACTTACAACTTGGTCGACTGAGCATGTTTCTGACTAATGGTGGCTGGTTTGAATGAGTTCTTAAAATCCTTTTGCGGTCAGAACGGACCTAATAGTACTACGTGAGACTGTTTAGAGAACCAAAGGTCAGCCACTCTAATCTAACCTACACAGAAAAACAAAAAGAAACGAACCTAGAATCTCAAGCTGAAAAGTCGATAATCACCTTTTTAGTAATATAAATACAATGTACTTCCGGTTAAACCGGAAGTAACACAAACTTGTTTTATGTCAAAAAATACAGATTTAAATTATAATCATAATAATTCTTCTAATTTTAGTACTGTTAAAGCCCAAAAAATGATAAGGAGGCGACCACTTTTTTAAATCACATTTAATATATTTTGTTAATATTATTGACATTATCCCACTAAAAGATTCTCTTTTAATCCTTTACTTCTCGTAAAGCAACGAGCTAAATCTTTTTTAACACTGCAATGATGTCTTTAAGCGAGCTGCTCATTGTTCAACTTTGTTGTGACTATAACTTACGCTTGACAATAATAAATAGACCCAAGAAATAAACTGACAGTATCGTTTTTGTTTTTATAAATCAAAGTTTTTATAGAACCGCATGTTTAATGCACCAGAATTATATAGGATTTACTTTTGTCTATAATGTGGTCCTTCGATATTACATTCTGGGTGTCCACAGTGGCGTAGCCCAGGGGGGGCACTCGAACTCAGCTTACCTTGACGGTGCCCCTTAAAGTAAAGTAAGCACACTCATTATTGCTCAAAGTAGCGGAAGGTAAACAAAAAAGTCCTCAAGGTATGCCATGGAATCGATCCCTCATGTCTTAAATTTTTACTTTTGAACGGTGACTTAGGTAAAAGGTAAAGGTGAATGCAAAACATAGAACTATCAAGTTCCACACCTACGCACTGCGTCTTACTCAATTTACGTCCTTGTGAGATATAAACATCATATCCACTCTTGTTATTCGAACTACTATTTTCAAAGTGTTGTAAAGTATGAACTTTGATGTCCAATAAATTTTCTAGAATTTCAATGCCAGTTTACAAAAATTCTAGCAATATATCTTCGGTTACTAATTTTCAGGCGCGGATTCAGGGAGGGGGGGGGGGGGGTCACTTTTGTGCTTAAAAATGACCTTATGTTTAAATAAACATAATTTTGTTATAATTGAACATCCGTTTTTATTTAATCAAGGAAGTGATTATATTGAGTTGTGAATAAAATATGTTATACTTATATTGGACAAACTGTTCGAAACGTCAAAATTTAACAAAAAAAAATTACCAGCTGATCAAATTCAAGAAGAACTGCACTATTATAAGAACAATTTAAGATTATGATCTTCAGAGCAGGAGCTGATCCAGGGGGAGGGGGAAGCAGTCTCCCCCCCCCCCCCCCCCCTCCCAGATCATTACCACATGTTTTTTTACTAGCCTTGAAAATTGTAGGACGTGTGAAGGGTAAGGTATTTTTTTTAGAAGCCCCTTTTGAGGGTAAGAAGATTTTTAGAGCCGGGATTCGTTGTTTTTTTTAGAATTCACTTTTTTAGTTGCTCCCCCCTCTCAACAATGTCCTGGATCCGCCACCTTTTACAGGGTGCGACGTGATAAGAGGTATAATAGAAAACACTTTTTAACAATTTCAAGTGAATCCAAAATAAATTTGTATGGAAGTTATGCTTTTCACTGATTTTGATATAAATATCGCATTTACTTTCATATATTATGCTATAACTATTTTCCTACTATACTCTCGACGACATCGTAGTTTCTTTTAAATTAAAAACTAATTAGTGAATTATGATTTATAACTAGTTTGTACAATTAGAATAATGAATACATTTTAAATAAAAATCGTTTGTTTCCGCTGTTTGAAAAAGATTACTTTATCAAATCAAATATTGCAGCATTTATAAATATAAAACAAATGGGATTGAAGGTGCCTCACCAGCAAATTTAACATTTAACCTTGATACTAATACTTTGTGTACCTAGGAAAATGGGTAAAATACAGTGCTTCAAAAAAGTCCTTCTGTTGACCTTGGTAATGCGTGAGATACACTTAGATACAATAAAATAATGTAAGATGAATTTGGAATCGAATTGGCTCTTTCACTTTTCTCATATTTGATAGTTTTGGCCTTTAAATTGTTAAGTCGGTGTTATAATGGCAGTTTATTATCAATAAAACTATTGCTAGGTCATACCATGAATTTTTTGCAGCTCATTGGAAACATGCACAATTTCCACAACTTTTAAAACTGGCGCGATTACTCGATAACGTTGATCCGATAATAAGTTACAGTGAGCATCGTTACCGATATTTCACTTGTCATTTCTGCAGAAAGATCGAAAATAACTTAGGCTAGACTTTTTAAACTATCATTTCATTAGCATAATCTTCTGTCAATAATTTCGGTGTTGCCACATGTGAAAAGTCTTATGCTAATTAAATAATATATTTTGTTTCTAAAACTTATGTTAAGACAAAATATAGAGAACATTTGGGAAATAATATGCTGATTTTTTTATTATTCCGTCCGTTTTGAACAATTATTTCTATTTGATTACTTCTTAGACTTTGTCATTGTATTATAATAAAAAAAATTTAGAGAACATTAGCAACATTGCATTGTCAAGCTGCCGTTATCATGATGTATATTCGATAAAGTCCGTGTTTTTGTTCCAATAGTTTCTGTTTTGGTTTTTATATTTTTGTTGTCCCATATTATATTGCGAAATAAAGCAAATCGAAATGTAAATAATATATTTAAAATCTCACATGCTCCAAAGTTCCACAATCGTTTAAGAATTTACAAAATGTGGCAACGCTGAGATAGGCGCGTCTTTTTATAATAATGATCAAATCATGCACCAGTATTACTTTTGAAATTTAGTCTGTTAAATGTTGAAGTTATTACACGTTTTTACATGTTGCGTAATAGTATATTAAATACACATTTTATAGCACGCGTTCACGTGCCATATGCCGACGAAATCTAACGGGATAAGTCGTACTTTAATCGCTTTATAAAACATGCACTTTATACTATTTTTTTTATTTTGCATATTTTTTATAAAAAAATACATATTTAAAAATAAGATATGCCTTTCAAACTTTTATGTTGATAATACTAAAGTAGTGGAATTTAGTGTCCGTTAAAATATATAATGAAAAGAAGCTTCTTTTCGTTGATAATACTATTAAATTATTTATTGTTGTAATATTTATGACCCCTGAGGATGAAAAACGGCTAACAGAAGATACACCAATAGAACATAGGGTGAAGTAAGGTAATTTCGTGGCATAGGTAAGTTCGTGATAGAATTATAAATATTTGGCAGCAAGTTGCCTATTGCTTTAGATGGATGATTTCTTGGCTATTAGAAGGCATTTGATCCTACTAGATGGCACTACCTGTTGCGTTGCGATATCACGAACATACTGGACATAAGAAAACTTTGTTTCCATGTGGTGCTTATTTCGTCGTGGTATTTCGCGGGTTTTGTAATTAAAAAGTAATTTGTTGTGTTAATAGGATTAACCCAAAGGTAGGCTTTTGAAATTTATATTAATTATAGTATTTGAGATGGGGAAGCTTCTTGTCAAATGCGATTAACAAATTCTGGCTTAGTTTTACCGTAATTGCTTAGTCCGTGGAACTAATTTTTTATGATTTCTGACACGTGTTCAAGATATAAAAATTCAAGGGTTGTTTAATATTAAATATCTTTTTTCGTATGCATCTCGTATTTATGCATTTCGTATGCATCTCGTATTTATGCATTTCGTATGCATCTCGTATTTATGCATTTCGTATGCATCCTGTATTCTATGGTTATGTTAAATTTATGTTTGAACACAAACCTAACCAAGACGTTATTGAGCATATCACAAACTTACCTAGTATCAGGAAGTTACCTATTGTTATTTTTATTTGCAGCTTTTATATCACCTAAAATGTCAATCATCGGATGAAGACAAGGTTTTTATGTGTGATCGATGCACCGGTAGTAGCAGCGATGATTCAGACTAATAATTTGTAACTTGTAACCGATAATAAAAATAATTTTTAGCATTAAAGGTTGTCTCACGAATATACCTACCCTATATCACGAAATTAGATATCCTATCACGAAATTAACTCTCCTCGACTAGGGCTACTTTGAAAGTTTTTTTTCGTGTTGTTGTTGAGTTTTATATAAAAAAAATACCAAAATCTAAAGGCATACTGTTAGGTCTTAGGTCTCCGACAATTATAGCAACAAAGCATGTCATTTACTTTACTTTCTGACGAAAAAACTATAATTATCACGAACATACCTTACTTCACCCTACATTGAAAACCATGAATGTTAGTTTTGCTTAACCTATTCCAGTTATTTATACATTTTTTCAATATCTATTCACCACATGTTATTCACGTACAGAATTTAATTCGTCAAGATTGGAAACCGCATATTCAGGATACGTCCGTGAATATATTATTCATCTTATTATTATTGCACTTGATTTAGAGTCTGAACATAAACTAAGAAAATAATGTGAACATGAAGAAAAGCTAATTTTCCCCTTAATTAACATATTAAAACTATAGCATGTTTTATTTTGCAAGTAGAGTTCCGTTATTTCCCGAGCTATGAAATAATATATTAGGCACACGGTTATCGCTTATTTAAAAAAGATGTACTATAAAAATAGATTTTCTATGAAACTGCTGATAGTGAGGTTTAATTTAACGTCGATATTTAGCAAAAAACTACACATAGAAAATATATCCAGCAAGTTCAGCCTATTTGAAACAAAATAATACAGGGTGTCTCACCGGAAACCGCCGCGATCTATATATGGAAAAGTATACATTTGAAAATTTCGAAAATTTTGGTCAATAAAACCGAATTTCGTGTAGAATAACCCATTTTTTAACTTGTTGTGCCAGTTGGCCAGGTAGATGCCGGCTAAAGCTTGGCGCGCACTTATGCGCTCCGACGCGCGAAGAAAAACGCTGCATTGGGATTTATCGCATGTGGTACAATGTGTGTCCGCGGACTCTGGCCAGCGCAGCGCGTCGAACTCAATACTAAAATCCCTATCCTCATATTTCGGCGCGCGCTTGCCAAGCTTAAACTGTTGGATGTCGGCAACCTTTGTATAAATAAATTTTCGATGGTCTCTTCTATAGCTAAAATAAAATCAAATAGTTAACTCTAAATCCTATAGTACTACTTAGTAGTAAACAAACCCGTCAAACTAACAAACATAACAGAAGAACTTGTGATTCTCCAACCTGTTGCTAAAAAGTCTTTAACAAAACTTAGTACATTTTCTTTTATTTTTCCTTTATGTATTGTATGTTTAGGTCGAAAAAGTTTTGGGATATTCATCTACAGTACAACACTGACCTACAAAACTGCAAAAAACTATCCCTAACAAATTTTGCATTTAACAGAACCACTCTAAGGTTTTTAGGACTATTGTTAATAATCTTGCTTCCATACGAAATATGATTGAATAATTTAAATCTGAAATTAAAATTTATTAATAAATAATTAGAAGTTGAAAAAGTTAATTTTGGTCAGTTAAATTAACTAAAATACATAATACACTGCGTCCATTAATTATTTTGGAATAATAATAAGCCCAAATTTTCAGGAGTATTATAACAAGTGCTTAAAAAATTTCTGGGAATTTTTGAAAATTTTGTTCAAATCCAATTTTTTAATAAAAGTATAAATGCATAATGCCTGAAAATATCACCAGTCCGCAGGGCGAGTGATGTTTTCTGACAATACGCATGAATGCTTTTATTTTAAAAAATTGGCTGCGGACTAAATTTTTCAAAAAGCAAGGAAAATTTTTTAATTTTTGTCAAAAATTTAAAATTTAAACATTATTTGAATAGTGATTAAACTAAAAACGAAATAATTAGTTTTTTTTTTCAAAATTACAGTTTACATAAAATTTATAGTTTTGATATTTATTTTGACATAATTTACATTGCCAGTATGGCAGAAATAATGACAGATAAATTATCGATTATCAATTTGTTGGTCATTCAGTGACAGATAAATTTCCGATTATCAATTATTTGTTTCCCATTCAGTGACAGCTAAATTTCCAATTATTTCACCGGTTGTCATGGCAAATTTCTAGTGTAATTTGCATGAGGGAAATTTTCACTTATAATCTCCCTAAAGTTTATAGAGAAATAGAAAATTTACGAGGCGTTAGCCATAGGAAATTTTCTTAAAAAGAGTCGCGACTGAGTCCACCACGATATATTTTGAACGCGGCTCCAACCCCAATCGACCATAAAACTTTTATTATATGAAAAATAGAAAAAAACTGTTTTTTTCCTTTAAATTTCACTCGAGAACATCCGAGAGCTCGATATAAATCTCGTAAAATTCTTTCTTTTTTCTTTTCTTTAGTTGATTATTATTACACGTCAATTAAAGTCGATAAAGTTTAAAGTAACATCAATAAAATTTATCTTCAACGGAAAAATGTCAGCGATTTTTACGTTTCTTTTACAGTTACCTGTTAACGATATCAAATGGGATAACGCTTTAAGCTGCAGTAAGTCACTGATAGCCCATAATCGTGACTTTAAATATAGATTGCAATCTAAAAACAGGTTGTATTTATGTTTTAAATGGATCGGCACTTCGGTAGGATACTTATTTTCAGAAGTCCAATTTATTTTGACACATTGTAGAATTTTTTATTGTGACGGTTAAATTAGGAACTTTAGAACGTATTAATTTATAGTGGTGCCTATAATTTTTTTTTAAGATAAAAGCGATACTGTCAGTATCAGTGGTGATTCAAAAGTACTTTGACATTATTTTTGAAAAAAAAAAGTTGGTGGCGGTTTCTACCCTAATAGAGGTATATTTCATGAAAATACGAAAAAGTGTGCCAACCTAAACATAAACGCAGCCGCAGTTCTATCTTTTTCAGCAAATAAAGTGGCTTGTTATTACTGAATTTATTCAAGTTAAAAATTCCACCCTGTATATATCCAGTTTTACATGCACTAAGTCTTATTTATAATCCCATTTTTTCTAAGACTACGACGGAGGCAAATGGTGCACTAGTTTTCTAGCTGTGCAAAAAACTGGCGAAAAATAAATTTAATTTCAAGTATCGATTTGTTCGTTACGCTTATTGAATAAGCTCATGAGAAAACCAGAAAGAACTATAAAAAAGCGATTTTGAAAAAATCTTTAAAATGGTATAAAAGAGGTTCTCCACTATATTACTAAAAGGAGCAAATAAAATGTCTAAATGGACAAAAACTACTGCAAAATCAATTGGTCTTGATACAGAAATAGGAAGATTACTGATCAAAGTTGCAGAGCACAGTTGTAGATTCAGGATTTTACTGAGGGGTCACTTTAAAATACTTTGCTCCACTCAAAAGTGACTTCTAATTTTAAAAGAAATACTTCTCTTACCTCAGACGGGGGCCGAGACAATACCCCAGTAGGGGGAGGCAATTGTCTTGCACCCCTTAATTATTAGTACTCAAAGTAAACAAAACACCCCTTTTGCAAGACTTAAGGAAGGGGGGGGGGGGCGATAATTCTTTCAAATGTTATCTATATTTTGTCTTAAAATAAGTTATTGAAGTTCTAGGAACAAAATATAGTATTTAATTAGCACAAAACTTGTCTCATGTGGCAACACCGAAGTTATTGACCAAATACCAAGCTAATGAAATGACAGTTGAGAAAAGTTTACCCTAAGTTATTTGTCGATCTTTCTGCTCTATGAGCAAATAAATAGAAAGCACATGTGAAACAAAAATACATCAAAATTCCTCAACAATTCGGATGTAAGTGGGATTTGAACAAAAACACTAACATGACAAGTGAAAGATCGGTAACAATATTCACTGTAAATTTTTATCGGATCGGCGTCATTGAGTTATCGCAACAGTTTTACCGTTTTAAAATTTGTGGAAATTGTAAATGTTTTCAATGAGCTGCAAAGAATTCATGGTATGACCTAGCAATAGTTTTAGTGATTATGAACTCTTATTACAGTACCGACTTAACAATTTAAATGCCAAAAAAAAGAGTCGATTCTAGAACCTCTTGCAGCGGCGTATTTGGAGCCTAGGAGCTCGGGGTCTAAAAGTCTAATTGCAAGCTAATTTTTCGTCTCACGCTTGGACTCTTAATATACATTTTTAAATAATGTATTCTTGGCTTAGATTACAAAGGTCTTGTAAGAAACGTTTAGTTTTTAAACTTTTCCTTCTAAAAGTCCTATTTTATATAAAGATTAAGGTTTCGGACGCATATCGTTTTAGTTATTGATATATATATATATAATTTTATAGGAAAACGAGTAAAAAGAGTAATATTTTATAGTATTTTCTATTATACTTATCTTGTCTGTTCCGTTTTCCCTTTTTTAGAGCTATTTTAAATCAACAAAAATATAATCCAAAGCAATAAAATATTTTTACAACAAAAACAAAAAACAATTAGGTATTTATTTTTAAAGAAAAAAATTTTAATTGAAACATTTTTTATTGAAGAAGTCTGATGATTTATAATAAAAGGAAAATAGTGCCGGAAGAAACGAGACTGCTTTATTAAGATTAAGAATATACAAAACAACATTTAAGAAGGAGTATTTCAAAATCTAAGAATTTGCACCAAAAACTGCTATATTATACTACGCTCCTAAATTACATGATTTGTGAAAAATCATCAATTTTGGCGTGGAGAACGATGTTTACTTTATTTTTAATTATGAAAAACTGAGCCCGAAAAACGCGTGTTAGAGTCATACATACGTCTTATGTTAAAATTTTGGAATGGCACCAATATTAATATTTTTCACAAATATAAAAAATGTTTTTTTTTAATAAAGAGCCAGCTAGGAAAATCAAAAAAAAAGTAAAGAAAAACATTTACAAAAACAAATTTTAATAATTTTGATGAAATTTGTTAGTAGTTAGGTGAATTTTAAATGAGCTTTGGGCGTGGCCCCGAAAATTTTTCGCCTGTGGCGCTTTTCCGACTTCTTTACTAGGTACAATATCATGAAATATATGTAGTCCCGACTGTCCCTTTCTCCAGAAAAAAAATGTCTTACTTACGCCCATTTAGCCCCCCCCCCCCCCCACTCCTCCGAGCATATTTTCTGGCCACGACACTGACCTCTTGCATATTTAAAAAATCGTGTAAAACTATCGTGCCTAATAATATAAAAAATACAATAAATTATTTTATACTTTGATTACTTAAGTACTGCTGTGTGTTTTGGAAATTCCCGTCTATACGACTGCTAACTTGTACTTTTTTACGCATACCATTTAGATTGTAAAGATACATTATCTTCTGTTTATTTTTTAAGATAACAATAATTAAGGACGGATAAATGAAATAATCATGCGTAATAAAATCTATATTCACACAATAGATATAACACGTCGGGCTGCTATTAACATACATACATGACTGCAGTAGCCATACAAGAAAGTCACCTACTTTCTGGCTTGTAAATAAAAACTGCAATTTTTCTTCGTCCGGTGATTTTTTTTTTAGTCGCACTAAAGGCGCGTGCTTGCACCAATAACAATATATCCTTTAACGCACTTAGTACTGCTGAAACATTTATATTCGCACCATAGGCGTACCCGTTTTTACATATTATCTAAATTAAAAATGCAAAATAAAAAGTTGTACTCATTTACATGTAATTTCGCCCAAAATCCTTGCGAAAATACCTTATGATGCTGTGCAAACTCCTATTTTAGATTTCAAAAATATATATTTATCGATATTTATCGCCAGCCGTTACGGAAATACGGCCGCGTCAAACGTATCAGTATTTAACTACTAAACTTTAAGTCAGCGTTTGTTAATGAGAGTTCAAATTATTTTACTGCACTTAATAAATAGTACATACATTGTATACCTAGTAGAAAAAGCTGAACAGTCCCGGACGACCGCAAAGATTGTATGTCGAGGCGCAAGCCGAGACTGACAATACGGAGTCTGGGAATGTAGCTTTTTCTACGAGGTATACATACTATTTTTCCGTAAATTGAAAATTATTAAAAGGACATAACTTATTACAATCAACTTGTTAAAATTTTGAAATAAATATTATTAACTTTGTTCACAAATAAAGGATGCCATTAAATATTTGTATTTTAACTATGGAAACACAGTAATATTGAATTGTCAAGCTTAACACATTTTAGTTTACAAGTAGCCGAACAGAAATAATATTTCCTTACAGTACAATAATAAATATTTCCTAACAAATATTTTCCGTTGCCTAGCAACGACTAAGTGTAAGGAAATATTACTTTTTCTTTTAGAAATGTTATCAAAAATGTCAATATTTCCGATCAATTTTCGGAAAACAACCTTTTTTTATGAAAATTATCAATCTTAGGATAATAATGGCGTGTCTCATTTTTAAAATAATCGCTAGTGCGAAGGCGTAAGTAATTGAATGTTTAAAATAAGTGGCTATATTATTCAGCTATGGCATCTAGGTGATTTTTTTAACCGATTTATTTCTTTTCCATTTCAGGTGTTTATTGACCTGTACCAGTATTGTGTTTTTATTGTATATATTGTATATAAGTTTTTGACCTGCTAGCCCCGATGATGGTTTTTTAACCGAAACGCGTGGGCAGTAATTGTTTTGTTTTATATTAAAGAAGGTGACGGACAAATTTGCTTTCTTATTATTTAGTTAATTACCAAATAAACAATATGTTTACTTACTTTTTCATAAAAAGGACGCTTTACAGGTACACACAGTCGAACAGTTTATAACCAGAAAGTCTACGCACAAAATAATATTAAAATGAAAATACCAAAAACAAAATACTGCTCTTATTCAACACGTAAACAATCAAAGCCAGAATGGAATGAATAGTTGCGGTGCCATGCGCGGGATGCGGATCTGTTATATTAAAAGAAAGGACTTGCATAAGAGAGGTGTATTGATAAGGTACGGAAAGCAATTTTCTTAAGGCAAAAGCATAGGCGTAAATATTATAATCGATTTCAGAAAGGTGTAGAGTAATAAAAACTCATTAGATATGCAAAGTGACTACAGAGTGACCCAACGAAAATTTACTCCACTTTCATAATTTGGTATTGATTTCATTTGCAAAATTCTTTATTTTCATCAACTGCAGGTAATATCACCCTGGTTTGTATCAATTTATGAGTTTTGTCTATTGTCATCCATTCACAAACACTGAAAATGGTGTGACAAAGACGTGCATTATGTATATATAATAGGTACACTTATTTTTTATTAAACATTATAAAAACAAATCCATTATACAGAAATTAAATTATAAGAAATCATGATATTCTTCGTCATCTGAGGAACTATCATCTCCTCTTGACTTTATAATTAACAGGTCGACGGTCCGATCCATCAGGTAGTCAAAATCCCACATTTTCTCCTATTCTTTAATGACATGATGGACTGCTTTTCACCAGTTCTCTGGTGTCACTTTCTTAATGGCTTGATCAAATAGTAGCTTAATGTCTTTCATTTTAAATGTCGTGTTGTGTCTTGCTACAAATCCTTTCACTTGCGCTCATATAGGTTCTATAGGATTTAGTTCGCAATGATATGACGGTGTGTGCAGCACAGTTACACTGTGTTTTTCAGCTATATCTTCCACGGCATATTTCATAAAACGATGTTTGTGTAAATTTGCTATACCTTATATAGTTCCTTTTTTATCAAATGATCTTTTTTTTTATTGCACAAAATTTAACTGCGCCTATTGCCGATACCGAAATTGAGCCGAACTGGAGGGAATTTCCCATTTTAATACTCTACGCCTTTCTGAAATAGACTATAACGGCATTAAGGTCAAGTTCTGTAACAATAATCGCTTGACGGATTTTAGCTGACAGGCAACATATTGGAGTGTTCAGTGTGTATCTTTGTCGTGTACATGTCAATATACAGTAAATTATATATCCATCTCTAATACATCTAGCCAATGTTTGTCAGGAAAAACCGTTTTCGGAATTAAGGAATTTTTAAATCATAAGTTGGCCAACCCGTTTGACAAAAGAAACCTCAAAGCATTAAAAAAGTACGTGAAATATAATACACCGGTCCATCGCTCCAAATCGCTTTATGTCTTGTCTGGTTGTGATAAAAGGGAATGCTTCGTCTCAGTGGCGTAGCCAGAATTCTAGTTCGGTGGGGGGGGGGGGGGGGGGGGGCAATGGGGAAAGGGACGAATCAGCGCCACCACGACGCCCAAAAACCCTTTTTTTGGACAATCAAAAAAAAAATCTAAATAAAAAATACATAGCCTAGTTTCACGGCTAACTTCCAGGTGAATAAAATAATTTTAAATTTGCTGCAATTTTTAGCCGCAACAGCCTATATATTTTCGGGTCGTGAAACTTCGTCTTTTAGCGTTTTTACAAATCAATAGTATGCGTAAGACAGAGAAAGAAATGCCTTTGATCACTATTAAACACGATATTGTGATTTAATGCTTTGGAATAAATTTAAGAGACCCGCTGGCAATAGGTTGCCGTTAATTAGGTCACAAGAGTGGGGGAGGGGGGGGATAAGGGTTTAATTGTTCGCTGTTTGAATATTAATAATAAATAAAATTAATTGCTATTAAAATTATTAAAACCAAATTAAATGTTACGCAAAAAAATCTATTATCAAAATTTGACACGTGTCAAATTGTAATGATCGACGATATTGATACAATGAACTATGCGGACGCAAGGACAAGGTGACAAGGTTTTTAAGTTATTTTGCGATTCGCAAAATTTCAATTTAGAGGACGAGAATCTTGAAGGATTATATAATCTTATTGGCCGATTGAAAATTAGTGGCGGGAAAATTAATTTTGTGATTCTTTAGCCTCATTTCCTGAATTAAATTATGATAGGCACCCTGTTTTTTTCTAAATTGAAAAATCTCGCAGGTTTCTACTAACCTATGTGTTTTTGTGCTCTATTTTTTTTAACAATAAATAGGCAGCGATTGCTTGTCTTCATCACCAATACCAACATAACAAATTTGCATTGTTCATTTGGACGTTTCCTAATTAAAGTTTAATCAACAATGAATACAGTGAGGACCCAAAGCCCCCCCCCCCCCCCCCCTCTAACTTCTAAATCGTTTGGTATATTTTAATAAAATTAGAACAATAATATTTGAGTAACGTCGGGTTGCACAAAGAATTTTAATAATAACTATTTAACCATCAAGTTTGACTGTGATATAAATGAGTTTGACATTAAATAGGTACTCACATTCAAAGGTGCGTGATTAGTAAATTAAAAATTAAGGGGAAACGGGCCAGTATGATGAGAAAATTATTTTTGCCAATCTTACGTCTGTCACAGTCAAACTTGCTGGTTAAATAATTATAATTGAAATTCTTTGTGCAACCCGACGTAAATATTGCATTTTTTGACATACCAATGACAGCTGTAAATTTCTAGATGACATCTGAGTCCGCTTTTGGAATACATTCTTCTACTTATACCTCATTTTAAAGGTATGCTTGAGAAATTCTCTAATTTAAAAATAATAAAAAAATTTAATTAAAAAAAAATTAAAATTAGTTTTTGCAAAAAATTTCGGCATATTTTGCGTTCCGGATATCATTCATTGAACATACGAACAGCAGCTTGGTAATTTCGACTAGCTTCGCCAAAAATAATAACCGCTTCAAATTTATCTTGTAAAGAACAAGCCATTTAAGACAATTTAGGGCTAAGAATATTTTCTGTCAATCAGTCATTTAAAAATATTATGACAGCAACAATAAAGTCATCTAATAGGTAAAAAAAAATTTGCATAGAGTAATTTTATTTTTTTTTTAATTAAAAAAAATATTAATTGGAGAATTGGAGAACCCCATTTTCATTTAAAAAAATATTCCAAAAGCGGACCCAGCTGTCATCTTGAAATTTACAGCTCTCATTGGTATGTCAAAAAATGTCAGACTTACTCAAATATTATCTTGTCTTGGCCTCCTAAGTAAGTAATCGAAATGAATAATAAATCTCAACTTTTAAACTCTACCTCCCTATTGTCTAAAATACTATAAAATAACCTTACCTCACTTTCGATCTTTGTCACAGTCAATCAACAGCCAAATTATTATTTAATTTTAACGATCGCGCAACAACGCTAACGATCGCGCAACAATGCTTAGGCAGGCCGACACTATTAGTGGACCAGCGCAAACATCGGGGCAGTGTTGCCAGATTGGTCAACGAATTATTCTGCGGAGTGGATCATCTGCTGAATTGTTTATCAAGGTTGTATTATCAGATATATTTTTATTGGCCCCTTGCTGCCCTTACTTCGTCCTTATCAATAGTTTCAGAAAAAAACAAAATTCTGAATATTTTCATTGTATATTGTGTTTTTAAATCTAATTGTTAAAGAATTTCTTATTTATTAAAAATTCTTTAAAAATCTGCATATTACAAAATGATTCTACAGCTCTGCAAATATGCTTCCAATAATCTGCCAAATGCAGAAAAGTCTGCTATTCTGGTAGGTAGGTAGTTATTTATACGGACGATAATTTGACAAATAATGCTTATCGACTTAAGATAGGTATATGAGTACTACGAGATCGTCTCAAACTGGGGGATTTGCTGAATCCGAAAAGTCAAACCTTATCGGAGTATGTGGTGCCGACCCGGCCATAATGATTTTGCTCCAATATTGACATATGTCTTTTGTTGTAAATTAAATTAAAAATTATTATTAAGGAAACTATTTTAGGATTTATTAGCATGCCTAGTTTGAAAGCGTAAATTAATTTACGTGTAATGTTTAGCGGTAGCTTAGCGATAGACAGGAAGACATCAAAACGATAGATCCACCGCTAAAACTAAAGATCTGGCAACACGTATCAATAATAAAAACTGGCTTGGCTGGCTGCATTACATTCCCTTCTTCCCAGAATTATATTAGTAGTCGGTTTTACTCGGCTGTATATATAGTGCGTATCATATGAACAATCCACCAAATTTCGATATTTCCACCTGGAAGTTAACCGTGAAACTAGGTGTACTAACCTATATTTAAAGCAACTTGTATTGAGTTATACAAATACACTTATATAGGTAATATAACACAGATAATAAACTTCTTCATGAAATAAGCATAATTGAGCAAAAAAATATTAAAAACAAGGTATATTTTGTATTTATTGAAAAAACAAAAATTAACCATAAACTATAAAAAAGCACAACATATTTTTTTGTCTAAAACTAAACCGTAATTCGTCGCCTTTTTTGACAAAATATATTGATTATTTCATATATCATTATGGATTTTTTGATGAATACTTATTAAAGCTAAACTTGGTGTAACTTGGTGTACTTTTCCGCACCAAAAGGTTGTACACACCTCATCAACTTTTGACACTCTACAAAGCCCAGATTCGACCATCATTAGAATATTGCTCTCATGTCTGGAGCTCTGCACCCAAGCACACCCTTCGGCTACTGGATTCCAGTCAAAGGAGAGCCATTCGTCTGATCGGCGACCCCAAGCTGACCAAGACCCTCGATAGCCTGGAGCATCGAAGACAGGTTAGTGATTTGGCTCTCTTTTACAGATATTTCCATGGCAGGTGTTCGACTGACATTGCCCACTTGATTCCACCTAGAGCAATTCAAAACAGAAATACACGGCAAACCACTGCCGCTCATCCATATGTTGTTCAGCTTAGTATTCCTCGAACTTCATTGTTCAAGAATTCTTTCATCTGGAGAACGTCATCTTTGTTGAATGATCTTCCTGAGGTCGTGTTTCCCAATGAATACAATCTTCAACGTTTCAAGACCAACGTTAATCGCTTTTTTTGCACTCGCACCGCTCCCAGAGCGCCTTAAAGGATTTTTCCTACAGTGCAGGTGTTTTATCATAAAAAAAAAAACGCTCTTCGCCTGAATGGTTTCTCAGATATGTTTTTAATCCGTTTAAAGTCGAAAAACTTCTTTCCGCTGAAGCTGTAGTTACAGGGAGGGCGCATTATTGATAGCATTGCCGTCAAAGATTTTTTATGTTGCCCAATTATATTTTTTATCTTCTTTTTTTTTATTTCGGGGGGGGGGGGCCTTTGGCTACGCCACTGCTTCGTCCATTTTACTCCGTCGTCGTTGGTATAAATAAACACACAACAACTATAGAAAAATCTATAAGGCGTGAAATTATTCACACCTAATTTACCAAGTTCTGGCGCCCCTTTAAGCTGCCTTGCTATTGGTTTAATATTAAGTGCAGTGTTGCATGTACTTGTATAATTATATTTATTAGAATAAAAGGCAATGAGCTTCAATAGACAATACAACATAATAAATTAAATTATAGGAGTTAAGCAGTCAAGGTATCATTACGGTATTTTATAAATATTAAATGATTATCTACTTAGACTCATTTACAGATGAAATTAGAGCCGAACTTTATGTTTACTGTAATTTTTTTTATTGATTTCATAGATTACGTTTTACGACCATGAAATAAACAAAACAAAAATGATGTAGTAGTGTAGCTTTCTTAATATACAGGGTGTTACGGAATTGACGTGGGTATAATATTTAAACCCGTAAATCGTGATATGAAAATATTTTTAAATATCGCCTTGCTATAATATTTAAACAAATATTGAAAGTTCGCTTGTAAGTAAATAATGCATGCCGGTGTTATTTATGTGACAAGCAATGTTGCTGGTTAGTTCTTTCTGGTTAAAAATCTTTGTGGAACCCAACATACAAGTTGTGTTTATTTCGCGCATAGAAAATAATAACCTGTAACAATAAACAAATGCTGAAATTGCAGTTAAGCGACTGGTCCTAAAAAGTTCAAAGCTGATTTAACTTAACTGTAGATGTATTGTTTTTACATTTTTTTGTTATTTAATAATTTAAATAAAATTGTAACTAAACAAACCATAGGTAACAATTAGCACCCAAAGTTTATAAATACTGACCTGTCCTTTATTTATACTAATCTATGAAACGTAATTTTCGCCGTTTTCTTCTTTCCACAGCATTTCTGCTGGAACAACTTCGCACTGCACAAGAAATAATTAATATCTATCACACAGTAGCAATAGTTTTACACAAGAATTGAAACACTTCTCATAAAATCTAAAACCACCTCGATTATGATAGATCGAACAGCTGATTACACAAATGATATAAGTGTCAGACCAATATGGCGCAGGTAGGGTCCCTTTTAGTCACGTGATGTCGCCTCCTTGTTTAGGTTTATCTCGATGAGTCTAATTAAACCACATGAGCGAGTTTTGACTAATTTTCAATTTTTTGAATACCTAGGTTAGGTTAGGTAAGAGTGGCAGACCCTTGGTTCTGACCAAACAGTCTCACGTAGTCCTGATTAGGTCCATTGTGAAACCACACGTGTTCCGTAGAACCCACCTTCATCAGATCTCTGATGGTTAGTGCGACGTAACCGCGGAAGGATTTTAGCAACTCATTCAAACCAGCCACTACTGTTCAGAAATCTGCTCAGCCGTCCAAGTTGTAAGTTGTTTAGTTCCTCCAGGCTATCGAAAGATGATTCACCCAGAGTAGTGAACCTCCTTCTTGCGAGGCCAGGGCATTCACACAGAAAATGTTGAATACTTTCTTCCTCTTCCTCATCTCTGCAACTCCTGCAGAAGTCGTTAGTGAGTATTTGCATACGTTCGGCATGTCTACCGAAGAGGCAATATCCGGTAACAACCGCAGTAATATTTCTCACGTCTTTTCGACTGTGTCTCAATAGCTCTGCGGTTCTCTTTTTATCGAATGTGGGCCACAGTTGCCTGGATGTACTACAGGTTGTCAACACTGTCCATCTGTTCTGTGCAAGCTGCTTGACCGTGTAGTCAATTTCCTCTTTGACCAATCCCAGTAGTTTGTTCACTGTATTGTCTGCTAGATCAGCTGGCATGCCTGCGCCCTCTCTTGCGAGCGCATCGGCAGCCTCGTTGCCATCTATTTTGGAGTGTCCAGGAACCCAGCACAGAATAACCCGATGTTGGTTGCCAAGTGTGCATAGATTGTTGCGGCATCGCTTTACGAGCTTTGATTTAACGCTGCTGGAACAGATTGCCTTAATAGTCGCCTAGATATCACTGAAGATGGTGATTGACAAGGCTACTCCAAGGCCAAGGTATTTCTTGCAGGATATTGACCGTCGTCTCTACTGCCAGTACTTCTGCTTGAAAAATCCTTCAATAGTTGGGGAGTCTATATGACTTCTGTATTTTCTGTTTAGGAAATACTAGTTTAATGCAAGACAATTTTCAATCAATAGGCCTCCTATTGATTGAAACTCATTTTCAGTTATTTATACAACATAAAATTTTTCTAATAACATCGGATGACTAAAGCAGTTTTTTTTAATCATCCAAAATTATACCTATTTTTAAAGGTTAAGAATCCCATTAAACAAAAAAATAAATAAAAACCAATTAATTTTATAAATTGACTATAAAAGTTTACAATAAATAATAAATGCACACGAACACAATGTAAAGTTCGCAGTGTAATATTTTAAAAGCATATTTATTTCCATTTTGCAACTTCCATATTTTACTTTAATCTAAATATACCTTTTATCGATTCTATACGCTACTATTATAACAATCAAATTAATTTTGAATTATAGTCACGATGATATTTTTGTTGGTTCAGTCCACTCCATTTCACCCTGTAAACTAATTTTCCAGCAATGTTTGTCTTATATTTAGTGGCATCGTACAGCTTAAATGTGCACTGTGCATATGTACGAATTTGTATCCTCTTAATTGGAATGTGCAAATCGTTATTTCTAAGTGACAGATCAGTTGCTTTGTCTGTCTACCTTAATATTTACTAAGTAAGAGAGAATACGATTGCATGAATCAGAGACGTAATGAGAAAGTTCGCGTTATAGATCACTAAAAAACATCGCTTTTTTCAAAGTTTTATTCATATTTTGTTAATTTTTTTGCATTAATTTATTTGTCCATACAATAGTTACTTTTTTCAACCAACAATTCGAATTCTTCTATTCGAATTTTTAAACGCTAATATCTTAACATAATGGCGGCAAAAATCATCCACAACTAACTGACCCATAAACTAGGTCTGAGGGAAAACCTCCCAACATACTACCAATACTCACCCGAGCCACTCCTTAAATCCCCTGAATATCTTTTATACTGGGACATGCCAATAATAACGTATAGAACAGTAGACCACAACCGTCCGGATATTCTTCGTCGAAAAGACGACCAACAAAGCTTTCATAATAGATAACTAACACACAACCTTTCTAGAACCTAATCGGAGAAGAAGACCAAGTTTTCGAATTTGGCGATAGAGATAAAAAAAATATGCACTCTTAAAAATGACTTGGTATTTCATACTAATTTTTATTTGTTCTCGAGTTTACGTTACCAAAAATAACTATTTTTAGTTAGGAAAACAAAAAAAAATTTGTTTGAAGGTTGGGGACAATGATGTTTCTTGAATGATAGAATAGTTTTGGACTTGTTGTTTTCATATTAGTTGGCAGAAATAAAATATTTTGTTTAGCTGAATTTTACTCTGTATATATCCTATTTAAATGTTACATCAAGGTTCCTACAAACTTGTATTTATCAATTAAGCTTGTTGTAATAACACATTATGAATTTATTTTGTAGTCCCTATCCTTTGGTTAATTTTGATTAAGATGCATTCTTAGTTACCAGAACTAACTTTTCTTTTCAAGTAATATTATTTTTCATATTATGTCTAACTAACGGCATCGCTGTACTCACTTTACAACAGATACTTGACGCCCTTGACGGTGGGTGACATATCATTCTAGCCAGGACTGTCAGGAGGTTAGCTTATGTTAGGATGCTTTTGCGGTTCCATGTCCATTTTTTCGTGTTTTGAAGGCAATAATTGGCCATTTTTATGGCTGTGTGGACAATGGATGTGACAATATTTGCTGTAATTTAATTGTGTTTATTGTCTTTCTTGTACACGTTCTTATTGGCATAATATTGGATAATAATATCGGTGGAAGGAGCTTTGACAAAAAATGTCAAGCCCAATTTGGAAAAACTTGGCCTTTCAGGTTATTTATACCAACAAATTCAGAAAAACGTCATTCTCTAAACGTGCCATATAGTACGGAAGTTTCTAAACAGTACAGGTTAAGATAACCCCGAATTTCGGTTCCCTAGAAACAAAATTTACCGCTGATAATGAAACAGTTTTTTACCAACTTGTTTGTGAAGTAATTTCATCTAATAAATAAATATTACTAATAGTTTTGTTCGCGGTAAGGATTCCGAATCGATTTTCTGGATGTACGTGGTGGCTGAGACAAACTGGTGATGAAGTGATAAAAAACCAAACTCCCTGTATTTAGAGGAAGAATTTCCTTTCATTTCGTCAGATCTATCCCTAGACGCGTTCCGCCATTCTCCCTGTATTTAGTTTACCTTAGTTTTTTTTTTTAATTTCCAACAATATACCCTTATTATACTTTCATATGGAATAACAACATATATATACATTCCTCCTTACCTAAAATAAATACCACAAAATTATCTATAAACACAATATATGTGTTTATTTGTATTCATGATATCATGGTAATTACACCATATATCAAAACAAGAGCTGATGCTAAATAACTTTTGGCAAATTCACACAATGTCATGAACAAATTATTTAGGTCTGAAAATTTAGTTAAAAATATATTATCCCGTGGTAATTCGTGGGAAACCTTTAATATATATACATAACAGTATGCATATTTTATTCTTTATTTTATAAAATGTTGAATTATTATGTTTATCTGTTGATATTAAAGTTGGGTTAATTGGAAGAAATTTATAAAGGTGATATCACTCTAGAAACGCTAATTACAATTACTGTAATGCAGTGGCGGGTATTCAGATGAATTAAGAAGTGTCACTTCCTCAAGAAAAAAAGTTATAACAAACAATTTATTTTCCTACGACCACCTATGAAAATGAGAAAAAAAGCACGTTAACTTGGCTTAAAAGCGCTGAATATCACACGCGTGTTGAAATAAAATATTTCAACTCTAGAGTTGAAATACAAGGCACACTAATTAATTTAAATATATGGTGCCAATTTGACAGACCACCCCTATTTATTAAAAATAACACATTTTGGAAGGCAGTAATTGTAAAGTGTTTAACTTATTTATCATGTATTTGTCAAGTGATTTCGAATTAGAGTGTGAAAATATGCCATCTGAAATTATAAAAAATGTTAATAATATACTGGAGAATCTATTACCAGGCAAAATAAACCGCGCTGAAGAAAATGTCATATATTAAACAACAAATGTTTATGAGTAGCCATAGCGTAGAGACTACAGCTTTAGCCTACAGATCGCAAGGTCACAGGTTCAAATCCCATCAGAATTATTTGACATTTTTTTATAAAAACATTACATAATTTATAGAATTATTTTGAATTGATATCTTCCTTGTTGGGTTGATTTTTTTAAATCTATGTTTAATGCATCTTTTCTTGATTAAATTTAAAATTTTTCACTCTGGTTAATCTAGAAGTCAATAAAGGATTAGTTCTTCCTAGGATATATAAAATATGAAAAAACGAAAAGTTAAACTACAAATAAAGGAAAAGCCTATTGACAAACTATGAAACCAGATAATAAGTGGAACATAATCCTAAGTATGCTTATTTCAACACTAGTGTTGATATTTTTTTTTCAACACTAGTGTTGAAATATTTTTTTCACAAATCAAAGGCTTTTTTAATAATTTTTTGTGGTCGTAGGAAAAATAGTGTACATTACTCGTGTGAAAGTATTTATTCGAAATCTCGGAGAATTTCCGCACTTATAGCTTTGCTGATGACAGCACACTGTCTCATCTTTTATCTTGACTCCCCAAACATCCGCTGCCGACGCACATCTTCGCAGGCAGCATGAAGTATTGCGCCTCAACAATGACCTGGAAGAAATTTTGGCTTGGGGTGACAGTAACCAAGTCGAATTTAATGCTAAGAAAACCCAGGCAGCAGTCTTCTCCAAAAAGGTTAACATTGCAGAACCGGATATAGTCATGGCAGGACACGCAATTCCCCTGGCACCGTCTATTAATTTGCTGGGGGTCAAGCTGGGAGGTAATATGTCTTGACATGATCACGTTGCCGCAATTGCCAAGGCAGCTGCACGGAAACTTGGTGTACTTTTCCGCACCAAAAGGTTGTACACACCTCATCAACTTTTGACACTCTACAAAGCCCAGATTCGGCCATCATTAGAATATTGCTCTCATGTCTGGAGCTCTGCACCCAAGCACACCCTTCGGCTACTGAATTCCATTCAAAGAAGAGCCATTCGTCTGATCGGCGACCCCGAGCTGACCAAGACCCTCGATAGCCTGGAGCATCGAAGACAGGTTGGTGATTTGGCTCTCTTTTACAGATATTTCCATGGCAGGTGTTCGACTGACATTGCCCACTTGATTCCACCTAGAGCAATGCAAAACAGAAATACACGGCGAATCACTGCCGCTCATCCATATGTTGTTCAGCTTAGTATTCCTCGAACTTCATTGTTCAAGAATTCTTTCATCTGAAGAACGTCATCTTTGTGGAATGATCTTCCTGAGGTCGTGTTTCCCAATGAATACAATCCTCAACGTTTCAAGACCAACGTTAATCGCTTTTTTCGCACTCGCACCGCTCGCAGAGCGCCTTAAAGGATTTTTCCTACAGTGCAGGTGTTTTATCATAAAAAAAAACTCATCTCCTCGTTTGAAAAGTGTCACTTTCATCACTTGTTATGTAATATACTAATTTTATTCACTGGTATATTTCAAACTGCAATAATATAATTATTTTATTGTTTTCATAATTAAATTCGATACACTTCTAGTATCCGAAAAAAACAACGCTAATATAAAAAATAACATAAATTATTCAAGTAAATACTAATTTTATCATTCTTCAAATAAAATAATAATACTTAATTTCAATTCTAGCTTATTCTTAAGATCATTCCATACCAGCAGCGTGAAACGCGGCATCGGTTCCTGGCTTGTCTAATTGAAAATTGAATACAAAACTTTTACTAAGGAATTCACATGAACTTCTAGTTTGGCGGATGACACCTTATTTTTTATTAAAAAGAAAATTGAAAATTCATTTTAAACTTTCAATTGTATCGGTTTAAATTATATCATCCGCCTTGCAGAACATAAAAATAGAAATATTGAGGCTATTCATGTTCATTTCTTGTTTTCCATTAAAATTCCAAACGATGTCCCGATATTATTTTTCAAATCTCCACTGACGTCGCGTCACTTAATTCTCGTGAAATACGTTTTTTGTATACTATTTTGTATAAAAAAAAAAAGAAATTTTATTTTCATCGTCGGACACAGGCACAACAGACGCGATGCGGTGGAAAGACATTTTGTTCGTGATGATTGCTATCTAATAAGATTAGGGTCTCTTGAAATAATTTCTAGTAAAAATAGTGATCTATTTATTTTAGGATAAAATAGACATCTCGTTTTCAGTGTATATTATTCATACATTAAATTAATGTCGCATTATTATTGTGACGCTTGATATAATTAAACCAAAAATTTGTATTATTGATTTTAAATACAGGGTGCTACAAATTCGTGTTCTTACAAGGGGCTCTCGAAAACAGTAAGAGATACAAAGATGATTAAATTAAGGCGAAGTTGCGTATTTTCGGGCCTTATAAATTGATAAAAGAAAATTGTAAATATGTCGAATACCTTCGGAACAAACCCGAAAAAAACAGAAAATTTTGATTTTGGGTTTTAATTTTTTGCGCCTTCAATTTTGACTTAAGGAAAAAATAAAAAACACTTTCTCCTAACCGTTCTTTAGGTTCTATAAGATGGTCTTATTAATACTCAAATTTGACGTTTCGTTTTTTAGATACGAACCTCAATTCATTTATTTTAAATACGGACCTAGAATTTTTAAAACAGATTTAAGGACTTCTAAGCATTGAAAATGTAATACAATTTAAACGTTTTTACAATTTTAACGTTTTGGCATTAAATCACACATAACTAGTATTTCAAATTATCCTCTCTTTACTATTACGGCCCTGGCAATTATTTTTAGGATTAGTTATATATTAAAATTACATTACAGGAAGTTATGGTGTTAAGGCCGTTTATGTTTTCAAAAAGATTTATCGTCACAATACTGAAGAAAAGGTGTGTGTTAGTCTAGTTAGGTTACTGTGATGCGGTTATGTTTGTTTCAAAAACAATCTGAATTTTTTTTATAGTTTAAAAGATCTGATGATGCTAGTTTCAGGTGAAACATGTAACAAAAATAAACAGACAAAAAAAGATTTGAGGTCGAGACTTTGGGTTTTTTTTTACAAAATTTTTCAAATAAGAAATCTTTTGTTTCTTAGTTTGGCTCTAAATGTTCAGACCCGTAATGAAATGAAAAAGATAATTTGAAAAATGTGTTATTAGATGACAAAACGTTAAAATTTTAAAAACTTGTACATTGTATTAAATTTATAAAGCTTACGAATCCCTAAAATTGTATTTAAAATTCCAGGTCCGTATTTAAAAAAATTGACTTAATGTTGGTAACTAAAGAACGAAAGGTCGAATTTCAAAACTAATAACGCCATCTTATAGAGCATAAAAAACGGATATGAAAAAGCGTTTTTTATTTGTTTACCAAGTCAAAAATGAAAGCGCAAAAAATTTAAAACCAAAAATGGAAATTTCGTTTTTTTTCGGATATCTCCGAAAGCATTTGAAATAATTACAATTTTTTTTCACCAAATTATTAAGCCCCAAAATACGCAACTTTGCCTTAATTTAAACATCTTCGTATCTCTTACCGTTTTCGAGATCCTCTTGTACGCACACGAATTTGTAGCACCCTGTACATGTTATAGTTCATATAAATCACTTACAAATTTAAAATAAGTTTTATTGTTTTTGTATAAATCATATCCAATAGCTTGATTTAAGAACGTTTAAACTTGATTGTACGTACATAAGTACAAGTATTGTTGGAATTAGTCTTTATTAAAAAAACCATTTATTTTGTTAGTTTTTTCATAACTTTGTTTCGCAATGCGTGCATTTTTTTTCTCTACACGTTTATACACAGCTCTTAAAAATAAGAATAGCCTACCGGTCCCTTTGCTAACAAGTTCTTGGGAAAAGGAAAAAAGCGACCATCGTAAAAAACCCTTAGTAGTAAAACATGAAGACCCCAAAACAAATAAAACTTAATTTGAGTAATAATTTTTTTGTTTCTTACCGCTTTTAACATGAAAACACTGCAAACTATTCCCTTTAATTGTTTCACACAGTAATAAAGACATAATCACAAAAAATCTATCTGGCTGGGTAAAAGAAACCGAAACTGTCCAGTGACGCAGTAATAAATAGTTTGCTATACAGGGTGTTGCAAATTTGACGCTAACTATTGGGACCTCGTAAACTGTAAGACATACAACAGACTAACAAGGCGTTGAGAAATTTAAAGAAATTTCATATATACTTCCGCCATTAAAAAAAATATTATAATAATAATAATAATAATAATAATAATAATAATAATAATAATAATAATAATAATAATAACTTGTGCAAGTCGCAAGAGACCTCTATGAGAAAATACTTCCAAGAATCGAATGGGGAAATTCTTTAAAAAGTGGTAACAGCAGACGCTGGATATACAGCCCTTAACTTAAAGCAAAACGGATTACCCAACATCATCCGCGCGCTGCCAAGTCAAAAGCTTGTAACTTGGCAAGAGAAAGCTCTACACGGCAAATACCCTACTGCACTCCAAAATCCACTCATAGATAGAGAAATGTCACTGAATTGGTTAGAGAAAAGGCAGCTTCACGCTGAAACAGAAGGTTTTATAATCTCTATCCAAGACCGTGTCATTCGAACTCGAAACTATGAAAAGGTCATCTTGAAGAGAAATGTGGAAGATGTGTGCAGAAAATGCAATTGTCCCGGAGAAACGATAGAACATATCACGGCGGGTTGTGGTGTTATGGCCCCCAACGCTTACCTGGGGAGATATAATCAGGTGGCAAAGATCATCCACAAGGAACTAGCCCATAAACTAGGGCTAAGGGAAAACCTCCCACCATACTACCAATACTCACCCGAGCCAGTCTTTGAATCCCCTGAATATCTCTTATATTGGGACAGGCCAATAATAACGGATAGAACAGTAGACCACAACCGTCCGGATATTCTTCTCATCGAAAAAACCACCAAGAAAGCTTTCATAATCGATATAGGTTGCCCACTAACACACAACCTCTCTAAAACCGAATCGGAGAAGAAGACCAAGTACTCGAATTTGGCTATAGAGATAAAAAATATATAGAAGCTAGATAAAATCGACATAATTCCGATCATAATATCGGTAGAGGGAGCTATGACGAAAAATTTCAAGCCCAACTTGGAAAAACTGGGCCTTTCAGGTTATTTATACCAACTAATTCAGAAAAGCGTCATCCTCCAAACATGCCATATAGTACGAGAGTTTCTAAACAGTACAGATTAAGATGCCAATGCCAACAAAAAGCTGTGAAAACTAACATTAAAAATAATAATAATAATAATAATAATAATAATAATAATAATAATAATAATAATAATAATAATAATATAATACACATAACAGTAGTAACAGATTAAAATGAATCTTTTCAACGATTTCATTGCCTACTCTTTACCACTTATCTTGTTTTATCAAAGTTATGAACATTTTAGAAAACAAAGTAAAATTGATCTAGGCTGCCATTGTTAAAACAAATGATTAAGTGTGATATGTCATTGAAAAGAGAATTTTTCATAGAATTCAAGCATCGAATAAAAATGGTGGATTTCCATTTAAAAGTTGACCTCACTCTCGGTTAAATCGGAAGTGGATTTGAAGGTTTGAATTGGCCGAAGAATGGTAATTTACACACTTATTAACTATTCAAATTTTTAAATATTTACTTTTAAAATTACGGAAAAAATATTGTGCACAGAGAAAACGGTATTATGGTATACTGTATTTGCTATATAACTGTTGTATTCGTTTTAATGTTTAACCTATTATTGTTCCCGACAAGGAAATTTTTCATAACACAATAAAACTCGCTTATTCTTACAAAATAAACAAAGCATAGATAAATACTGTAGGAGGCAAGGCAACGACGCGACTCGACGGCATCGGCAGCTAATAGAGGAATATGTCCCTTATCCCCGCTACGAAGGTGAAGAATTGTTGCCTTACTTTTCTATGATTGAATTAAACATAAGTACCATTGACATAAAAGAAATTAAATTTATTTTAATATTTGATTAAATAATATTTTCTTAAACAAGTCAATATTAAAAGAATAATTCATCAAAATATTTTAATTTTATTGATTTAAGTGTAATTTATTGTTTTAAGCTTATATTTTATTGAAACAATTTAAAGGCAGTCGATAAAAACACTAATATTGGTGTTAACATAATATTTTTTCCGTGTATCGCCCGGTATAGGTTCTAGTTCAGGGTGTTAGTGCTGAATATGAAAAATTCGATTATAGGGAAAAAGCCCATTCGATTACTAACACGTATTGTCCATTAACTTTTTTACCAAAATGTTATCTTACCATTGTATTGGAACCACTCCACCAACAAACCCAAACAACCTGGCATATTCAATTTGTACATTTGCCTTTTAGATAAAAGATAAAACGAATTTTTTGTTTTATATAAACCCAAGTATAGTGGGTAGTAGTAGTATAAAATAGGTTTATTTAAAGTTTCCTTATATGATTTTCTCCTACCTTAGCCTAATTTCTAATCCGGCTTCTATTGAAACACTGAGCCGCTATAACGCAGAAAGCAAACAACAAAAAGCTAAAAAAAAGTTGCTTTAGCTGACTCAGCTGACAAGATTTGTTTTTTATGTGCGCGTAAACCTGTATATAAAATTGAGTGATAAGTCAAAAGGAGAAGTAAAATCTTGCCACCTTAAATATACTTTTCTTTAGAAAATCTTAAAGTAGAAAAGCAAAAGTTGGGGAAAAAATCTTGATAATGCTTCAATTTTGTGCCAAATAATCTAATAAAAAAAGGAAGGAGGAGATAAATCTGACAATAAAAAAATATGACGGTGTCTTTCTACACAAAGACAAAATTTGGTTATTAAAAAGCTAATAAAGGAAAAGATTTAAATGTAATATGATTTACATTTAAAAAAATGCGAAGGTAAAATAAATCTAATACTTATTTATGAACTTATCTAGCTATAATAAAATAGAAAGTACTTTTTAAAGTTTTCAATAAAATATACCTTTATTTAAACGTTAAACAGCGAAAATGCTTGTGCTTTTTTTTCTTACTTTTAAGAGTATCTATGCTTTAGATATTATTGTTATACCACCTGTTTTAGTAAGTTTATCTAAACTATTTGATGATTTTTAAAATACACATAAAAAAGGTTAGTCGGCAATATAAATCTGGATTATCAGATAGATACCTTTTTAAAAATAATTTTACACCCCGAATATAAAACTGATAAATATTACTATGCATTTAATTTTTTTATTATTTTATTAAAATGACATGTTTATGTATTTTATTTTTCTGTCTCTATCGGCGTCGTAGGTCTATAGCAATCTGTAGGAGTGGTATGTACATCCTAAATATTCTTCCAATCTTTTTAAAATTTCCCATTATTTCTTTTTCAAGAATATTTTTAATTTAAATCCTGTATAGAAATTCTAATCTTAATAAATAAGCATAAGTACAATGATATAATTGGGGTTATTTTATTTGGGGCATATCCACAATCGGGTCCTTGAATTGTTTGCCTTAATTTGACCCATAATAAGAGTTTGATTTTTTTTAAAATTTGAATTCAATAATATAAAAAATAATTTTTGAGATAATTCTCAATATACAGGGTGATTCCTAAGTTGATACTTCTGTTTTAGCTGTGTATAGAAATCATTAAAATAAATAATATTTTGAAATACCTTTTTAAAAAAAATTTAAAAATAAGGTACTTACATTCATTTTGTTCGCTTGTCACTAACTTTTCTTTCTATTTTTTTAATATTACGGACACTAAACGTTTTAATAACAGATAATATTTCTTTTATGTCTCTGTTTTTTTAGGTGACTAATTTTATTATCTTTTCGACAATTTTCTATTTTAGAAATGAAAAATAATATTTATTAAAAATTCAGTTTTTAAATTATCGGGGGTATACCACGAGTGCTTAAAAATTATCTGGTTAATTTTTATGCACGAGCGGTATTTAGGGAGAATATTTCTAGAATGAAATATATATAAAAAAAATTTTTTGTCATACAATTTTCAATTTCATATAACATAATTAAAACTGTAACTGAAATCCAATAACAATTTTTTTTTATTTTATAAAAAAACTTAACAAATAGCAACAAACAATTGAAAAATATTAACTAATTATTGATTGAATAATAAAAATTGCAATTATTGTAATTGTTAATTACATTTTGATTTTGTGATGACATGGAACTGCTGCTGCTGCTCGTCATAGAATAAGTTGGAGTCTGAGGAGTCTGCTGAAGTTCCGTTCCGCGTTTCCTCATTTTCTCGATGATAGTTCTGTGGTGGTCTTCATCCATTTGTAAATAGCTGGATATGGATTTTACATTGGAATGACCCGTGATTTGTATCAAGTTTTGTTCTGAAACTCCGCTTTTGGTCAGTTTTGATACAGCAGTAGCCCTAAGTGAATGATTTGTAATTTTTTTGGTAATGTTAAGCCCTGTTTTTTTTGCTTGCCTCTTTGTCCAAGCCGATATCTCATTAACCCCTACGGGGCTATTTTTAAACCAATTTCCGGATGTTTTCCAATATGGATTTGGAGTTAAAAATAGTCGGGTGTTGGTGACATTTTTTCTTTTTTCTTGGAGCTTTAAAAACATTCTGACGGGGCAAATTTTAGGATCTGTGTCATTTTTCACCAGCCACTTTGAATCGGCTAGTTTTCGGCTACACCCTTGCGTAGTTTTTGAAAATACAGGGTTATATTCGATCCTACCTGTTTTCTCTCCACTATTGTCGGTTTCTTCTTTAAAAAATGTTGTATCGGCTCTTGCGCCCTCTCCACCTCTCCAAGCAAGTTCGTAAGACAACAAAAAAAATACTTTTTTTTGGATACCTTCTGGGGTTTGTTCATCGCAAGTTTGGATAAGTTTTTCAAACTCATTATAGGTCAAGAAATTTGCTGATTCCTTACGCTTACCATCCATACCCTGTAATTCTTTTCTTTTTGTATCTCTTGCGTCTCGGGCCACTTTAAATTCAATTTGATGGAAGGGATTTATTTTAATATTGTACTCATTAAAGTACTTTTCCATTAGTAATTTCGCTGTAACATTCCAAAGGAGTTTTACTGTATGTTCTTTATATTCTTCGCCGTTTCTTTTCCTCATATTAAAAGCCCAACATTTTAAAATTGACGCGAGCTCGGATGCCGAAGTATCACGGCCAAAAGTATATTTTTTTTCGGTGCAAAATTCCATGAACTGCTTTCAAACACTCTTATTTGATTTGATTGTATTTTTTGGGGTCGTTTTTATAATTTCTTTGTCTATTTGTTCATTAAGTGCATAACCAAATCGGTTCATTTTGACTTTTTTAATAATAACAATACAAACAAACAGGTATCTACGATACAGTATTTCGCCCGACCAAACCTGACTGTTGTCAAACTGCTTTACAATGCTGCACCTAAGACAACTCTTCTTGAATAATTGACGAATAATTTGTAAAGCCTTTGATGGCTCAAGTGTTAAGGAGTTGCGTTTCGCCAGGACGACCCCGGACGACCCGGGTTCAAACCCGGGTTGTTTTTAGGTAAATAATATTTATATTTTTTCATTTATGCCATAATTATATCTTTGTCGTTATCTGTTGAGAGGGTTTGTTTTTCAAAAGCAATGAATTTCCCGAAGGGAACTCATAACAATAACGATCACGTTCGCAGTAAAAAGGTAAAAAAAAAACTCTCGTCAAATAGGTTCGATTGTTGTGTGTTGGATATACAACGTTGTCTAGGCAACGTTGTATATCCGCTGATATTTTTTTATTTTTAACGTTTCTTATAGGAAAATTTATACATGAGTGAAATATTCTCCATTATTTTTTTGTTTGTTTTGTTAAAATTCCGGAATTACTCTACGGAAAAATGTCTTTATGCGCTTTCTACTTGTTCTGTCCTCGTTTGCTGCTTATATATATATTTAGGTTTATAATTAATATTATTTTTAAGTTTAAAGTATAATTCTTATAAATATTTTTCCTCTTTATGGGTGTCTACTTGCATTCAAAATTACGCGTTTTGTTTTACTTATTGCAATTTAATTAGTTAATTTACATTTAAAATTACATATTCTCGACTTTCCATTTCCTACCTTTTTACCGTCCCTCGTACCTACCCACCGTACTCGTGTACGATGCGATGCGCGATTTTGGAAAGGAGAGAGAACCAGATACCAATAAACGTTCGACGGTACTGCGCCGTTTTGGTAGGTGTCCATTCTTCCCAGCAAATCCCAAAATCTGGTAAGTCGATGTATTCTGTTTCTATATTCATAATTACATAAATACTTATTTTTTACCGATACTAAACGTTGCTAGACCTTGTGGTGGTTCCTGACCGGGAAGATCTGGGCGAGGGTTAACAAAGCCAGCGCAACCTATGTTAATCACAGTCTTTTTTTTTATTTTGAGTGGCTAATAACGCCACATTAATTGGTCCTTCTTTTGCCAGATGCTTTTTGAACCCAAAAGTTTGGATTTTCTTTGTTTCAGACCACCTTCGGCTTAGCAACGTAATAATTTTGAATGCAATTTATACCGACTTATCCTTACATACTTATTTCTATACTACTTATTTTACAATCGCATGGTACTATACTGTGCCATTTTGCAATTTATTACTATCTACTGCTATTTTTACTATATTTTGCATAAAATTTCGTCGATGCACGAATTTACAAATTTGCTACATTTTTTCGCCATTACTAGTACTGCTAAAGTGCGTTTTTTATTGAATTTATATTTGCAGCAAGCGAAGGTTCTTGTGACATCCTGGCCGGTTTCACGGTCGCAAAAAAAAGGGATCTCGAACGGTGTTAAAATATTTTTTGTTCGTTGCCAATTGCCTCTTTTTTTATATATAAATACAAGTATTGCTTTATTTACAGTTTGAGACAGCTGTTCGTTGTCCTTTTCTATGCACATATGTTACTTGCAATTTAATTACAGGGGTTATTCCAAAATTACATTAAATTTTATTTTGAGTATTATTAAAATATATTAAAATTTAAAACGCACCTTTTATCTCGCCTTTTACATTGTCTGCATATATTTTTTGTACATTTACCTAAAAATAAATTAATATGTCAACCTCCGATAAGGTTTTGAAAGCAAAAGCTTTGCGGCAAACTTCTATTTTACAATTGTCTTTGCTTATTGATGCTGCAGTGTTAGCCAAAACGGATATAGCTGCACTTAATCCTTTTAAAGTTCGTTATAGAAGTCTCAGTAAAATAATGAAGGATTTTGAGAAACACCATAACAATTTATTAGCTTTGCTTGCGGCAAAATCTGACGAACTGAAAGTTGAGGAAAAGACAGGAATTGATTTTGCTAAACGCTGTCACGAAATTGAGACAGTATTTTACGAGTTATTTGAATTGCCATTAGAAGAACATGGCGTTTTGGATAATTCAATTCACCCTCTTTTTTCTCCGCGTAGCAGGCAGCAAGCAAATGTGCGAGATAATGCTATTTTACCTAAAATACAATTACCTACTTTTAAAGGAGAAGTCACTACTTTTCCTACTTTTAATCAAACCTTTTCTACTTTGGTACATAGTAATCGTACTTTAAGCAATATTGAAAAGTTTAATTATCTACTTTCTTCACTGGAAGGTCCACCTTTTAATTTAATTTCAGATATTCTAGTTACAAATGACAACTATATGGTTGCCTATAATACGTTAGTCGAACGATATAATAACAAACGTTTACAAGCTTTTACTCATTGGAAATCTATTGAGGATTGTCCTCGACTAACCACTGAAAATATTACCGGATTACGAAATTTATTAGACACTTTTTCAAAAAATTTGTCTTCTTTGCAAAATTTAAAATTTGATACTGATCGTTGGGATTTTATTTTATCTTATATGATACTTGATAGGTTGGACCCTTCAACAAGAAAGACATTTGAGCAGCAATATGCTTCAAATAACGTACCAACATATGACGTAATTAAAGTTTTCTTGCAAAAACAATGCATTGCCTTAGAATCAGTTCCACAAAAATCAAAACCCATTTTACATCAAAACTCGCATTTTTCATACTCCCCCCGTAATTCACAAAATCATACTAATACTCATAATCAAAGTTTACGGAATCGATCTGCTTTCTTATTAAATAGTCAACAAAATAATACGTGTTTTTTATGCAAAGGAAATCATGTTATTTATCGATGTCCTGTTTTTACTTCAAAGTCAATTAAACAGAGGTTTGAAATTGTAAAAAATCAAAAGGCATGCGTGAACTGTCTTGCGACTGCACACACCGTGAGTCGTTGCAATTCAGAAAAACGATGTCGTTTGTGTCGTCAAGATCACCATACTATGCTTTGTTTTAAACACGGTATTAATAATTCTGGTCATAATTCAAACACCGCTAGCTCTTCTGACTCAAATATTCAGATTAACTTTGCGGCTGAAAACTCTGATTCTATTCCTACAGTTGCGAAAACTTCTACCGTGGGAATGTTACTCAACGATCACGAGGTCTTACTATCTACAGTTTTGTTGCGAGTCAAAGATACTTTTAATAATTGGCATACTGTCAAGGCCATACTTGACAGTGGAGCCCAATCCTCTTTTATAACTAAAAGTTGTGCAAATAAATTATCCTTGTCTAAATTTAATATTGCTCTATCATTACAAGGTTTAGATTCAATGTGCACTACTGCCCGATCAGGCGTGCATTGTGTTATTTCCTCTGTACACAATCCAAATATTTTAATTGATTTAGATGCCATTATTCTGGATAAGATTTGTGATGATATACCAACTGTTTCTTTTTCCAAAGAAAGTTTTTCCTTTACTTCCAATTTATTATTAGCCGATCCAACATTCTCAGAAAAATCTAAAATTGATTTATTATTAGGTAATGATGTTTTTCCTTATATTTTACAAGACGGTCGATTATATAATGGACCCGAGCAACCAGTTTGCATTAATACAATATTTGGTTGGACTCTAATGGGTAAAACTACTTTTACCCCTTCCAACAAAGTAACTAAAACCTTTTTTTCTACTACTCTTTCAAATTGCGATACTCTCACTAATACTTTACAAAAGTTTTGGCAACTTGAGGAAGTTCCAGAGGTTAAAACTAGATCCCCGGCGGATGAATACTGTGAAAATTATTTTTTGCAAACTACCAAAAGAGATATATCAGGTAGATATATGGTTTCATTGCCATTTAAAATTACTGCACCGGATTTCGGCGATACCTTTACTGTCGCCTTGCGTAGATTTTTATCGCTAGAAAAACGATTCTCGCGAGATCAAATTTTTTACAAGTCTTATTGTGATGTAATTCAGGATTACATACAAAGTAAACACATGGAAATTACTCTTCAACCTCCTGCGTCTGATATACAGAATTACTTTTATATTGCACACCATGCTGTTTTTAAAAGGGATTCCACTAGCACACCCATTCGTGTTGTCTTCGACGCCAGTACCTCGGCTATTAATAAGCCTTCTTTAAATAATACTTTATACACTGGGCCCAAGCTACAAAGGGACCTAGTAAATATACTGCTTAATTTTAGATTACATAAATACGTTTTTACTTGCGATATAAAACAAATGTTTCGTATGATCTTAGTAGATCCTAAAGATAGAAGTTATCAAAGAATTTTGTGGCGTTTTTCTCCCAATGATCCTATTTCTCATTATCAAATCAATACTGTAACATTTGGGGTTGTTTCTAGTCCATATCTTGCAATCAGAACACTTTTAAAACTGGCAGACGATTATACTGACCTTCCGTTGGCATCAGAAATTCTACAAACCTCCACCTATGTTGATGACATAACAGGAGGAGCGGCTACGCATAAACAATTACTTTTAATAAAAAATCAAATTATTGAACTTTTATCCCGTGGAGGGTTTGAAGCTCGAAAGTGGGCAAGTAACTGTCCCGCCTTACTTAAAGGTATGCCAGATTCTGATATAATCAACCAGGGTATTTCCTTTGATATCGATGCTAATAATACTTTAAAAATTTTGGGATTACAATGGGATCCTAGTTTGGATGTTTTTTGTTATAAATTTTCTAATATAACTAATGAATGCACTAAACGTACGATGCTAAGTGAACTTGCTCGAATATTTGACCCTGTTGGGTACTTAACCCCGCTTACTATATTTATTAAAATACTTATACAAGTTCTATGGTCACTTGGGATCGATTGGGATAAAAAACCGCCTGAAGAAGTTATAATTAAGTGGAATAAATTTAAAGCCGAATTAGAATTTTTAAATACTGTAAAAATTAACCGCGAAATAAATATTTCAGACTCTATTTCACAAGAATTGTTTGGTTTCTGTGATAGTTCAGAACGGGCCTTTTGTGGAACGGTATACATACGTGCTCTTTTTCCTGATAGTACATATAAAGTTTATCTTGTTTGCGCTAAGTCGAAAGTGAGTCCTCTTAAAACAGTAAGCTTAGCTAGATTAGAGCTCTGCGCAGCTGTTTTACTTTCAAAATTAATGCATTATATTCTAAAAGTTTTTTCACAAAAAATAAAGTTTACAAATATCTTTGCCTTTACTGACAGTTCAGTTGTACTAAACTGGATTAAAAGTTCCCCCCATCAGTGGAAAACATTTGTGAGCAATCGTGTGTCATATATACAGGAAAGGTTGGCGCCAGAATTCTGGTCACATGTACCTTCAAAACTTAATCCTGCCGATTGTGGCAGCAGAGGTATGTTTCTCTCAGAGCTCACAGATTTTTCACTCTGGTGGAACGGACCAGATTTTTTACTTCAACCTCAAAAGGACTGGAATTTCTCTAAATTTGAAATAAGTAAAACTACCGATATTTCTCACGAACAAAGAAAATTAGCAATTACTACCTCTGTGTCCATAAATTTTATTGACTTACTTTTCGAAAAATTTAACTCACTTTCTAAAATAAAACGAATTATTGCATACATTTTAAGAGCTACAAATATATTTAAGAAATACAAAAAAAATACGACAAGTTATTCGCCGCATTTGACGATTTTTGAATTACATAATGCATTACTTTTTCTTACAAAATACTGTCAAGCTACTCACTTTGCTTCAGAAATACTTTTGTTAAAAAATAACAGGCCCTTGCCAAAATACTTGAAAAAATTAAAACCTTTTCTCGATAAAGATGGCTATCTACGGGTAGGTGGTCGTTTATTTTACTCTGATTTACCCTACGATAAAAGGTTTCCCTTACTTTTGCCTTCAAATGCTAAATTTACTACGTTACTCATTTATGAGTTGCATTATACCTACCTACATTGTGGTATACAAACCACTCAACATTTGCTTTTCCAAAATTTCTGGATAATATCTGCTAAAAGGGTCATACGAAAGGTAATACACAAGTGTCATATCTGTTGGAAGGTAAATCCTAAACCTTATCAACCCCCTATGGGTGATCTGCCAAAGTTTAGGGTGTCTGAGTTTCCAAAAGCTTTTACCAATTCCGGACTTGACATGTGTGGACCTTTTCCAATTACTATAGGTAAGCTCAGAGGTGCAAAAGTGCATAAATCATACATTTGTTTATTTATTTGCTGTAGTACAAAGGCGGTACATCTCGAGTTAGTATCTGACCTTTCTACTGAAGCGTTCTTAGCGGCACTTCGCCGATTTATAGCTCGACGAGGCCAAGTTTTAAATCTTTATTCTGATTGCGGCACCGGGTTTGTCGGCAGTGACAAATACCTACGTCAAATATTCGCTGACGCAGCTGAGAGTGAGGCAATAATTTGGCATTTTAATCCACCCGCTGCACCTTCAATGGGAGGCATTTGGGAGGCTAACATAAAATCAGTTAAATCTCATTTAATAAGAGTGATGGGTTTACAAATACTTACATATGAAGAACTCAATACCGTTATTATTCAAATAGAGGCAGTGCTTAATTCGAGACCACTCTCCCCAGTGAGCTCTGATCCTTCTGATTTGTCAGTTTTGACCCCAGGTCATTTTTTAACATTAAAACCTTTGTCGGCCATACCCGATCCAGACACTACAGATTTACCAATGAATCGACTTACGCGGTGGCAACTCTTGCAGCGTTTGCACCGTGACTTCTGGAAGCGTTGGCACAGAGAATACCTCCACACTTTGCAACAAAGAGCAAAGTGGCATGACCCGATTAATTCTGTTGTACCAGGTACAATGGTAATTATCAAAGATGATAATATTGCGCCTTTAAATTGGGTTTTGGGTAAAATTGTGGAAGTTTTCCCTGGCCACGATAAAGTACCAAGGGTTGCGACGGTGAGGACGGCTAAGGGCACTCTTAAAAGACCTTTGCTTAAACTTTGCCCGTTGCCTATTAATTAATACCTATTTCTTCTCTTATGAAAGCCCTGGGTTTTCATGGGGGTGGGGATGTTCTGTCCTCGTTTGCTGCTTATATATATATTTAGGTTTATAATTAATATTATTTTTAAGTTTAAAGTATAATTCTTATAAATATTTTTCCTCTTTATGGGTGTCTACTTGCATTCAAAATTACGCGTTTTGTTTTACTTATTGCAATTTAATTAGTTAATTTACATTTAAAATTACATATTCTCGACTTTCCATTTCCTACCTTTTTACCGTCCCTCGTACCTACCCACCGTACTCGTGTACGATGCGATGCGCGATTTTGGAAAGGAGAGAGAACCAGATACCAATAAACGTTCGACGGTACTGCGCCGTTTTGGTAGGTGTCCATTCTTCCCAGCAAATCCCAAAATCTGGTAAGTCGATGTATTCTGTTTCTATATTCATAATTACATAAATACTTATTTTTTACCGATACTAAACGTTGCTAGACCTTGTGGTGGTTCCTGACCGGGAAGATCTGGGCGAGGGTTAACAAAGCCAGCGCAACCTATGTTAATCACAGTCTTTTTTTTTATTTTGAGTGGCTAATAACGCCACACTACTTTTAAGTGGAAAACATAGTTTGAGGTATATTTACCCACATGCTAATTTGATATGTACCGCTGGAAAAAATGGCGAATTCGTTCCTATTTTGCATACGCGGAAACAGCAAGAAAATACTGGCTTCAAATTTATTATTCCTATCCATTTCGCGCTAGATAATTTTTATTGCTAGCAACGTACCCGCCTGTAAAAATTATACAAAATAATTTTGCAAATGTACTGCTACCGAGTAGTATTACGGTTTACATTATGACTATGCTGTAGTATTAAATATTTATTAACCCCCGTATTCAATAAAGGTATTTTAATTATAAGGATGGTATTTCTATTTAATTGTGTTATTTTAATATTATACATATAATAATTTTTAAAAGGGGTTCTAAACCTTAAGTATAGGTTAAGATGCCGAAACCTAGTTCTTCCTGTCAAAGGATATAAAGAACTATAATTTAGTATATTACGTTTGTTCTTTTAGCGGTGTTCTGTTTCTTGAGCAGTCTCGCCGTTTTAAAATCGTCAAACTTCGCAAAATTTATTGCCCTAGATTCATTTAAAACATAGACTAATCTGTAAGTAATAAATACTCCAGAGCACAATATTATCACAGAAGTTTAGCAGATATAAAGAACGATAATATTAAAAGATACGGCCTTTAAATACAGGGTGGCCCATTTGACTGACAAAATAATATACCGTCTCTACTATTAAAGATATCAAAAAAAAGTTGTGAGGTATAAAAAACTATATGTTCTAAAATTATTTTTAAACATACAGGATGGTCCAGAAAAGTAGGACAATAAAAAGAGACATTTTTTTAAATAGAACACCCTATATATTTTAGCATTTTTTGTTTCCTTACAAAATTATCCATATGACGCCATATTTAGTTTTTTGCAACGTTGCCAACAAAATGACATTATATTCAATTACATTTGTTTTGACTTTCCTGGTCATGGCTTACTAGAAAAATAAAAACTATAGTTTTTTCACCAAAATTTAAATATAAATCGAAATATTGCCAAAACTAGTAAATTTAGGTATAGGTATGACATAACAATAATAAAAGATACTTACAATATCTATCAGACGAGCCTAATAAATACAGGGTGTTTCAATTGAAAAAACAGAGTTATTGTGTTTTAAAATTTTGTATATTTGAATGTCAACAGAAAACACCCTGTACAAAATTTTCGGTACTTTAAGATTTAAGACAGTTTTTCTATCCCTAAACTTAAGAGCTTACAAGAAATTTTCGATTTTCGATACTTCTATTGAGAAATACAGGTAATTTTTTACTATCATGTTTTTTCCAAAATTTTAAGAGTTTTGCCTTTTGTTTGGCAACGTTGCAAAAAATTAAAAAACTAAATAATATGGCGTCTATGGATAATTTTGTAAGGAAACAAAAAATGCTAAAATATATAGGATGTTTCATTTTAAAAAAGGTATCTTTTTATTGTCCTACTTTTCTGGCCCATCCTGTATGTTTAAAAATAATTTTAGAACATATATTTTTTTATACCTTACAACTTTTATAAGCACTTTTTTTGATATCTTTAATAATAGAGACGGTATATTACTTTGCCAGACAAATGGAGCACCAAAATTACGTCCATGATTTAAGTTATAAATGTAGAAAGAAAATTAACATTTGTGGGAACATAGTCGTTTCAGTAATACACTCGTATTAAAATATTCTTAAAGAAGATACTACCTACCTAATATAATATGATACACGTTTATTTACTTACATTACATTATATATTCTCATATGACTCACCGTTATTAAAAATAACAACTTGAGAGGAAAATCAATGATAAACATGTTCATTTTTTCCTTATTATAAATACTGGAAGGTACAGGTTTTATTTCGTTTAAAGATATTTTGCTCCAAATTCATAAATATCAACAATTTCTATAAATGTTTCTGTAATCGCTACGTAGAAGAAGCATTTCATCAAGGCAAAGGATTGGTAAGGGTAATGATAAGGAATGTCAATCTCGGAGAGTTTTCTTAATCCCGGGATTTTCGATATTTGTACTATTAATCCTGGAATATAATCCCGGGATTAGATGGACCGAAAAAAATCCGATAACATTTAAAAACTTCAATTGTATTAACTTAAAACATAAAATTTAACAAAAAAATACTCCTAAACGAACTTAACCCATTTGGTACCAACCATCGAGAAAAACAATAAACATATTTTTTTTTATAAACATGTTTTATTTTGGTTCTACGAATACATTTTATGGTTTTACAGGGGGGGGATATTGCCAAAAAATATCTATTGTACGAAGCACAAGGATTTTTTATTTTAGCCATTTATATGCATATATTAATTGATGGAACGGCATTGGCTCGGGTTACCGAGATGCGGGATCTTGGAGTCATTTTTGATTCTTAATAAATTTTTTAAAACTCATTTATTTGAAATAACAAAAAAAGCTTCTAGAATATGTGGATTTGTGGTTAGAAATTGCAGTCTATTTACAAGTATGAAATGTTTAAGAGTGGTTGTATGTAAGAAGTGTTTTGGAATATTGCTCAATTATTTGGAGTCCATACTATAAGAACAATAAATATGCCATAAAAAAGATTCAAAATAAATCATATCTATTATAAAGAAACAGATGCATACACCCAAAATGGATGTTATGAAAGCGTACAATCTCAAGAGCTTAGAGAATCGAAGGAAAATAGCTTCTGTTCTTTTTTTGCACAAGCTAGTAAATAACTTGTAGATGTCACTAGTCTATTATCTTTTTTAAATTTTTATGTACCGTCTTACAGAACAAGAAATCCTCTGACATTGTATGTTGATAACGCCCGTACAAATTGCTATAGAAATTCACCCAATACACAAACGTGCAAGCTATATTATCAAATATAAAACCAATGTGATTTGTTTAATAGAAGTAAAGTTAGGCTTAGGAAAATGTTAAATGAAGTATTTTGGTTTTTTTCTACTCTCTGTCAACTATCCTACTCTGTAGATGGATTTTTTGTAGAGTTTGTAAATAAATATAATCTGTGCAAGATTGTCGTAACGTCAAAAATGAATATGGCAAGACGCACTAATAAATAAGGCATCTGGGGGTAAGCGTTATCTAATTTCTTCATTTGATAATTCGACCCTTGACGCAGGCTTATTCAAATTGGATAATTCGGGACCGCGTACCTTCCAAACGTAATAATACAGTTCTATTAGGTTACCGTATTAGCATACATACTAACTTCTCTAGTTTCCGCTGTGATTTTCGCCCTGTTTTTGGTCTATTTTAAGTTGACGAAAATAAATGTATAAGCTATTTTGATCATTGCATCATTGCAATGATTTTACATTAAATTTATAAATACACCGGCATAAATTCGATTAGTTTTACTAGTACCGGCGTGTTTATGAATATTTTATTAAAATACATAATCGAATCACGTTCGCTTTTTATATTGACGCATTATTGTTCAACAAAAAAAGAAACAAATTATGTCAAATTAGCATATATTTTTAAAAATACATAATTTCTTTAGCAACATTTTATCATATTATGTTTAATTAGAACCAAAATTCGGTTAATTCTAACACTGTTAATTAATTTTTAATATCTGTCGGTAAGCAACATACAGGGTGCTACAAATTCGCATGCGTGCATGGGGATCTCGAAAACGGTAAGAGATACGAAGATGGTTAAATTGAGGCAAAGTTGCGTATTTTAGGGTTTAATAATTTGGTAAAAGAAAATTCTAAATATTTCAAATGCCTTCGAAATTTTCATTTTTGGTTTTTAATCTTTTGCGTCTTTATTTTTGACTTTGGAAAAAAACAAGAAATACTTTTTTATAGCTGTTTTTTATGATCTACAATATGGCCTTTTTAATTTTTAAATGCGGCGTTTCGTTCTTTGGATACCACCATCAAGTCAATTTTTTAAATACGGACCTGGATTTTTTATTGCGGTTTTAGGGACTTATAGGCTTTAGAAACCTAATACAATTAAAACATTTTAAAAATTTTAATGTTTCGTCATCAAATAATACATTTAAATTATCAATTTATTTCCTTACGGCCCTGTAAATTATTTTAAAAAATTTAAATCTTTTTTATAGTTTTAAGATTTTTTAGTTAGACACCTATTAATAAAATACGATACAATTATTATTACAAGGAAAAAGAAATATTAATGTTGATTAGTGATGTATAAGTGTGTAATAAACTAACATGTTATTAAATGTTTTCATTTTTCTTTACGATTTCACTATTTTTTTTAGATGTATTATCGAGTAAGAAAAAATTGTTATCGATAGCGATTACTATTATCTGTCTTAAAGTTTTGCCCAAGAACCTTCAAATTTTTATTTGAACTTCACTCTACTGCTAAGTAGTTCTAATTTAAAATATTTTGAGGTCTTAGGACAAAATTATACGAATTAAAGTAAGTGTTATGATAAGATATAATACAAAAACAATAATAAAAAATATAATTACTTCCCATGCTTTAAAAACTATGCGTTTTATTCACCAGCTGAAATATTTGACTTTGACTGTCTGACTAATGCAATTTTAATATTTAATCCTAAAAATAATTGCCAGGAACGTAATGGGTAAAAAGGGATAATTTTAAATATTGATGTGTTATTTGATGACGAAACCTTAACATTTTTAAAACGTTTTAATTGTATTAGGTTTCTAAAGCCCATAAGTCCCTAAAACCGCAAGAAAAATGCAGGTCCGTATTTAAAAAAATTGACTTGATGGTGGTATCCCAAGAACGAAACGTGGCATTTAAAAATTAAAAAGGCCATATTGTAGATCATAAAGAACGGCTATGAAAAAGCGTTTTTTGTTTTTTTCCCAAGTCAAAAATAAAGGCGCAAAAAATTAAAATTCATAACGGAAAATTTCGGATATCTCCGAAGGCATTCGAAATATTTAGAATTTTCTTTCACCAAATTATTAAGCCCCAAAATAAGCAACTTTGCCTTAATTTAACCATCTTCGTATCTCTTACTGTTTTCGAAATCCCCATGCACGCACGCGAATTCGTAGCACCCTGTATATCTAAAAAATAAAACTTTCATTTCGAAGACCTTTGGGATTCCCCAAAATTTGTAACTTAACGTAGGAGCTCATAGTCGACACTTTAAACTCTGGATCTAGAATGATACAAATTGAAAATGATATTCGAAATTGTAGTTTCAGCACAAGCAGACGTTTTTATAAAGATTTACTTTTTCTTCTATACTTACTAATAAAAAAATGTTTCCTCCTCCAAACTCTATTCGTGGACACACTGTATAGGCATATCTTTTATTGAAATTATGTTTAAAATGTGTTTGATTGCTAGCCTATTGATTAAACATTGTGCACTGTGCCATAAGATCTTTTTAGAAAAATAGTTACATTCATTCAGTAAATAAAATGAGAATAAAATTATTTCAGCTCTATAGAAATTATATTATGAAATTAATGTTGTGTCGCATTAATTTGAACTCTGTCCACATTCTCATGTGCTCAGTGTTACTCAGTATTTGCATACTTAATATAAACAAACATTTTAATTAAAATGCTATTCATAGCTAATTAAAATGTAGTTGTAACATTTCTTATAATTGGTTGGATGTTTCTTTTTTACTGTAATATTAGTATCTACTATGTAATTTATAGTTAATTTTCATTATTTAAGTTTTTTAAAAATATTTTTATGAAATATCAAACCGACAAAGATGTCATTAACCGATTTAAAAGAGCAAATTGAAAAACAAAATAAACTTTTTTTACAAAAGTTATGGTTTTCAGATATTTAATATTGAAAATAGACTTAAAACGAACACTATGTGATTTGCAATTTGTAATACGAATTTCAGAAAAGGATTTAAAAAAAATGTGGTGACATCATATACAGGGTCCTGCAACAGTGCGTCAGAGTTCTATAGCTTCTCATTATACGAATTAGGTTTGGAATTTCATTCACATGCAGACTATTTTAAAATTGTGCTGGAGTATACAGGGTGGCCAAAAAACTTGGCGAATTTGGCGGTTTTTTTTTAATAGAACACTCTATATTTTGTATCATTTTCTGATTCGCCAAAAAATTCCACGCTTATGTTGTAAATGTCATATATTTAAATTCAATAGTTTTTGAGATATTGACGTTTCAAATATGGTATTTCAGACTTCGACAGGCTGTAACATTGGAACGGTTTATCTTAGAGAAAAAAGGTTTTCAACTCCCGATCTTAATTTTTTATTCTCCATCTAAAAGTTACAACTTACGGTATAACATGTTAAACCGTTTTTTTTTTGTTTAACATGGTAAACCGTAACTTTTAGATAGAGAATAAAGTATTAAATAGCGAGGTGAAAACCAGATGAACCGTTCAAATGTACAGCCTGTCAAAGTCTCAAAAAAACATATTTTAAACGTCAATATCTCAAAAATTATGGAGTTTAGACATATGATATTTAAAAAAAAACGTAAGATTTAGTGAGGAATCAGAAAATAATACAATATACCGTGTGTAACAGGATCATGGTACACCCCCGTATCTCCGTTAGTTTTAAAGGTAATTGCTTGAAACTTGAGATATCCCATATACATAATAAGCTGCATTTTTTGACCTACAAATGATTTTCTTTTCACTTCCGGTTTGCCGGAAGTGACACAAACTTTAGATTTTTAAATGGAACACCCTGTATATTATTACATTTTTGAATTCTGCATAATTTTCTGAATCCAATGATACTACAAAAGTGACATTTCAAGCGTAAAAAATATTTATTATTTAATTTTTAATTTTCCATTTAAGTGTGCCATGACGGTTCCGATTTATTCCAATTGATCTGTCTAATGCTAGAAAAATCGAAGTCCCGTCAAAAATACTAAATTGCGTTTTTTATAAGCAAATAAAATTCATCGTAATCGTTTTTGGGATAAAACTCAATTTTTCCAAATGGAACCATATTGGTACCGTGGTACCATTTCTTAGTACTATTAATAAGAAATTTATTCATACCTGGTAATAACATGTGCAATAAATACAATCAAAATTACAGCTAAAAGAAAATACAATTATTTTTTGGAATACAAAAAATGAACACAAACTATTACATAAATAATTAACATGTCCACTTTTTCATCTCTTGTATAAATGTGCGGCATTTTGAACAAAAATAACAACAAATGTAAAGACTTTTCCAATTCAGAATAAAAACACCGATAAATCACCGAATACTTATTTGACAATCTGAATAATTTCATTGTTTTCAAAGCCTCCTTAGTAATCTCTTAGCATTAAATTAGAACAAAATAATTGTATTTTCTTTTAGCTGTAATTTTGATTGTATTTATTGCACATGTTATTACCAGGTATGAATAAATTCCTTATTAATAGTACTAAGAAATGGTACCACGGTACCAATATGGTTCCATTTGGAAAAATTGAGTTTTACCCCAAAAACGATTACGATGAATTTTATTTGCTTATAAAAAACGCAATGTAGTATTTTTGACGGGACTTCGATTTTTCTAGCATTAGACAGATCAATTGGAAGAAATCGGAACCGTCATGGCACACTTAAATGGAAAATTAAAAATTAAATAATAAATATTTTTTACGCTTTTGTAGTATCTTTGGATTCAGAAAATTATGCAGAATTCAAAAATGTAATAATATACAGGGTGTTCCATTTAACAATCGAAAGTTGGTGTCACTTCCGGCGAGACCGGAAGTGAAAAAAAAATCATTTGCATGTCAAAAAATGCCGCTTATTATGTATATGGGCTATCCCAAGTTTCAATCAATTACCTTTAAAACTAACGGAGATACGGGGGTGTACCATGATCCTGTTACACACGGTATAGGGTATTCCATTTAAAAACTCAAGTTATATTGGCCACCTCGTATACTCATAATTTTAAAATGTGCACTTCAATGGTCTCTACAACTTTTGTATTTCGAATTTTTATGTAATTCTTAAGATAAAGGAGAAAATGAACTGTACTCGTGGACTCACGCTGTATAATAATATGGTTACGATGCCTTATAATTATAATTGTTTCGATGAAAGATACACAAAAATATTGTCCAGAATTGTTTTATTTATGAAATCAGCGTTGTAATTAAATTGATGGGAACCTCTTAACTTTAAGGATCCCATTTAAACCCCTTACATTCTGTTATTTTCCCACTAGAATCTAAACTAACATGTTGCGTCCCTCTTGATTTGATTTACTGCCATCGCTCCGTCTCTCTCCAGCAGCCTACGGAGAGGAAATTATTGCTTCCTCTTTTATACGCACAACGGCGACAAACATGAATGGCTCTATAAGGAGGACCTTTGTCTGTGCGCTGCTTCTCACCTTACTTCATAAAGCAGGTAATTTTTTATTTATTTATTAACTTATATTCATGCCTTTATTTAGTTTTAATTCAGTTTTTAATTTTAATTCAATTACATGTTTCAATATTAATGCAATTTAAATATTTAATTTTAATTCGATAAGATATGTAATTCAATTAAATTATTACGTTTTAATTAAATTAAATTGATTTAATACAGTTAAATATATAGATATTTAATTAATATAAATGAGTGCATGAGTGCAAACTATAAACCCATTTTTATGGTTTAACATGATAAACCGGAAGTCGGTATTTTTGGATAGAGAATAGAGAACCAATACAGGAAGGTGAAAACCATTTGTCTTTAGGATGCGCCGTTCCAATACTACAGCCTGTCAAAGTCTGAAAATGCCATATTTTAAACGTCAAATCCCAAAAACAATTAAATTTAGATATATATGACATTTTATACAAAATATACGTGCAATTTTATAGGGAATTAAAAAATAATATATAAGGTGTTTCTTTAAAAAAAAAATTATTGTAGTCTTACATTTCTTTGAGCCACCCTGTATAATGTAAAATGTTTTTAAAATATGTCGCTTTTAAGTCCAAACCTCATGTTGATTTAGTATTTTTGATAAGTTTCTTGATAATAATTTAATCTTCTGTCACCACTTCGTTGGCGGACTCGGTTTGTAATAAAATAGATTTGCAAAAATTATACCATAATTAAATAACTTAATATAATAATAACCATAATAACCATAATTAAGGCTTAATGGAGAGGTTCTGGGTTCGATTCCCAACATAGGCATAAATTTTTTTCAATTTTAAGCTTGTCTGCACGCCGACAAAAACTTTTTACTTTTAAAATTATTTACAGACACCAACATAGGTACCTATATTTTAAAAATCTTTTAAATTAATTATATCCCACATGCCATGTCAACGAAGACGACTACTAAAAATAAAAATAATTAGCCGCTGTGACGAGGGCTAACAGAGAATAAACCCGAACAAACCCATCGTGCGATTCGAAATAACCTGAACTTGGACCAATGGCGCTTGCGCAGTAGGGAAAAAATTAGGCAACCGACACGATATCTAACAGAACGTAAACAGAACCGGCTTGCCGTTGTTTGTATTCTTATTCGTCGCCATCTTTTGTTTCGTTAGTTTGTGTGTGGTTATAATTTCCAAGTTTTGGGTGTTTTAAAACTTTTTTTAGAAATTTTTTTTGTTAGCTTGTAAGTTGTTAGTCGTTTCCATCTTTTTTTACGTTGTATTCGTTCGGATGTTCCGTGTGTGATTATGGATATTATTTTTAAGTTTTGGGTGCGAATTTAGGTATAATTTTTTACCAGACATTTTGTTATTGTTAGCGACTTGTGTCTCAAGATGGGTAGAAAGAAGTGCATGATCCTTTTTTGCACTAATCGCGGTTCAATATCATTGGTTACTTAGTTTTATTTGACCATAAACTGTACACACCCGAAATAACGGGCGAATTTAAATAAAAGCTTATAAAAATATTTTGAAAGTCGGTCCTGTCAAATGTTTACATCAAGAAGCAAATTTCCGAGCTGCGCAAACTCAACGGACCCTGATCATTTGCCTACAGTGGTGTCATCATTGAATTATGGTATTAGCAATTTAGTGTATGTATATATGTGGGGCGTACACGCTCACATTACACTGCTTATATCAATCATTCGCACCGCCGCGCCGCTTTGGCTGCATTGATATCATCTCTTTCTCAATTAGTTATAACAGTCGAAATTAAAGATTATCGATATCTAATTGGTTAATAATTATGTGTCGATTGTACCAGCGTTGATAAACTTATTCTTCTACATTGAGTCTCCATTCTCTCGCTTTCTTGTAATATATTTCAATAAAAATCAATCGTACGAGGCAAATACTAAATAATCAGGTTTGGTTGACGCGGGTCTATAAATTATACATAGAAGAAAGAGCACAAGAACATTAGATAAATCTATGATTTCAAGCCGATGCCCCAGCCGCAGCGAATAGAATTTAACAACACTCTAAACATTGTATTGTTATCGGTTAACAATAAAATATTGTGAAGCAAAAGGTAGTTATGTTTACAATTTTTATTGTTATATCTCTCAAATTTCAGAAAATCAAATTCCTATCGTAGTCAAATACATATCGTCTAATTATAGCAACATAATATGGTACACAATAGCAATAGTTTATGGCAACAGCAAGGAAGTAACTATATTTTACATTTACTTTAAAAAACCTAGTTAGCGCCAAAGTACCTAGGCGTCACGCTGGACCGTACACTAAGCTTTAAGCAGCACTGCATAAATACAAAGGCCAAAGTAAGTGCGCGCAACAACATCCTTAGGAAACTCACAAATAGATATTGGGGAGCCGATCCACAAACCTTAAGAACATCCGCGTTGGCCCTATGTGTATCAGCCTCTGAATATGCAGCTCCGGTCTGGAGTGCTTCAAAACATGCAAAACACGTCGACACAGCCGTCAATGAGACTGCTCGGATAGTGACTGGATGCCTAAAACCCACCCCTATCCAAAAACTCTACCCTCCAATTGGAATCGCCCCACCACATATTCGACGTGAGGTTGCGGCCGATGTTGAAAGGAAAAAACAACAAAACGATCCAAGACACCCTCTGCATGGCCATCAACCACCAAATAAACGTCTCAAGTCTAGAAAAAGTTTTCTTTTTCGAACAAAAGCACTGGAGGGTTCGGCGGAGAAAAATCGCGTGGAGAGGTGGAAGGAGGAGTTGGGTCAAAACAATGCACAGAATGTTAAAGAGGAACTTGCTTCCGGTAGCCAGTGCCCCTTTCCTGTATGGAGGACCCTAAATCGAATGAGAACTGGGGTTCCGAGATGCAAGACGAACATGGCTAGATGGGGACTACTTCCGGCCAACGAAGACACAAGATGCGACTGCGATGAAATCCAGGACCCGAATCACCTTTTGGTCTGCCCAAGGCTTGAACAGCCCTGCAGGATGGAGGACTTAGTTGTTGGAAATGACAAGGCTATAGCGGCTGCTAATTATTGGAAAATGAGTGTCTGAACCGGACACGAAAAGTAAAGTAAGTAAGTAAGTTAGTGTGATATAGTCGAGTATCCAATAAAGCACAAGTTATATTAGCAACACAATAAACTTATCTCCAATTGCACAAAGAATTTTAATTTAAATATAAAAAAAATATAAATTTTCTTACAATCATACTGGCATGGTTACCTTAATTTTTAATTTACTAATCAGGCACCTTTCATTGTGAGTGCATAATGCTTGTCAATGTCATTTATGTCACAGTCAAACTTGCAGGTTAGTTTATTCTGCTTAAAAATCGTTGTGCAACCCAACATAAGTTTAATAACTAGTGGTTATCGTAACCCGTTAAACAACTACCACTATTATATTATCAGTGATCATTCGATTATGTGTGTGTCTTTTTACAGAAGCGCACAACCTTGTTATTGTGGTAGGAGGCTGACTGACTCATTAATACTTTTTTGGCATGATCTTTCAAAGGAACAGTTGTCGCGATGTTGCTACAGTTAACAGTATGCTGTGCATTTCTTTAAATTAACTAAATTAAGTATCGTATTACTTCCTCAAAAGTTATGTAGTTCTGATAACGGTATGTATGGCTCTGCCTATACTAAACAGGAGATATTGTTAATTTAACCATATGCGTGTTTACGATGATCATACATTTTTTTCTTGTGAACCAACAAATTAATACATTTTAGGACATCCAGTAAAAAAATATATTTTCGTGGCATTGCCAAAATTAAAAGATTTTGGCAGGTATCATCGTGTTAAAATAGAATTCGCTATATAATTATTTTATCCAAATAAAATTACCCAGAAGCCTATACAAACCAATTACTACTAATATATCCGTATTAATTTATATTAAATAAATGTAACAACTTTACTATCAAATTATATGCCACAGTCAAAACTGAAAATTAATTTCAAATCTTATTACCCATATTACGGAACGCTGACAGAATCACAACGACAACGAGGGTCGTCCTTAAAGCAACAGTTTGCGATTGTCAGTTGTAAACTTGAACCTAGTGATGCGAAAATATGTAAAATTGTCCTTTGGAATAAAAAAAAGTATATGCAGTGCTCATACCTATTAGTTTTTCATGACGGCTTTAATAGTTTATGACCGCATCTAATAGTATATTAAGTAGAAGAAGCTTAGCGGCAAGCGGACAGAGTAGTGCGTCTATCTTTTGCATTAAAGTACACAGGGACGCCAAAGGTAATGGAATCCCTGGGGCACAGGTAGACAATGACAGGCTGTTTCGTTCTTGTTAGAACTCATCAGAATGTCATAACACGTAAGCGACCTCCAGTACAGCGAGCCTGTTCTTTCAAGGCGTTTTTAAGAAATAAAAACGCGATAAAAACCCAGTAACGCCATCAGAAGAAATCAACTCAATGCAAAAGATAGTCATCTAACGTGAAAACGTAGAAATATAAATAAATCTAAATAAATCAAGCACGGAACGGCCACCTTACCAGTATAGAAAACATTTTTTCGCTTCTCTATACATCTCCACGGCTTTGTGAATTCAGATCTAGATCGCGCTGCAGTCGCATTGAAAGAACAGGCTCGCTGTACTGGGGGTCGCTTACGGGTTATGACTTTCTGATGAGTTCTAACAAGAACGAAACAGCCTGTCATTGTCTACCTGTGCTCCAGGGATTCCATTACCTTTGGAGTCCCTGTGTACTTTAATGCAAAAAATAGACGCACTACTCTGTCCGCTTGCCGCTAAGCTTCTTTTCTTTATATATTTTAACGGACACCAAATTCCACTTTTTTTTTTTTTTTTTTTTACGGTTCGCCGACTACGTAGGCCATCTTGAACCGGTCATCGACCACAAATGTGATCTACCGACTGGGGAGTGTGAAACGGCACCTTCATCCTACGAGATATCCGATCTCATCCGGCCTGTCCGGCGTGAATAGGATGGCTAGGTGTCGATTCATTTTACACTCTTCCCTGAGGCAAGAGCACGCCGTGTTCCCAAGCGGTCACCCGCCCAAGTACTAACCGCGCTCGACACCGCTTGACTTCGGTGATCTGCGGGAACCGGTGCTTAGTATGTCGACAGGCCCTTGCCTCCAAATTCCACTTTTTTTTTTTTTTTTTTTTTTTTACGGTTCGCCGACTACGTAGGCCATCTTGAACCGGTCATCGACCACAAATGTGATCTACCGACTGGGGAGTGTGAAACGGCACCTTCATCCTACGAGATATCCGATCTCATCCGGCCTGTCCGGCGTGAATAGGATGGCTAGGTGTCGATTCATTTTACACTCTTCCCTGAGGCAAGAGCACGCCGTGTTCCCAAGCGGTCACCCGCCCAAGTACTAACCGCGCTCGACACCGCTTGACTTCGGTGATCTGCGGGAACCGGTGCTTAGTATGTCGACAGGCCCTTGCCTCCAAATTCCACTTTTTTTTTTTTTTTTTTTACGGTTCGCCGACTACGTAGGCCATCTTGAACCGGTCATCGACCACAAATGTGATCTACCGACTGGGGAGTGTGAAACGGCACCTTCATCCTACGAGATATCCGATCTCATCCGGCCTGTCCGGCGTGAATAGGATGGCTAGGTGTCGATTCATTTTACACTCTTCCCTGAGGCAAGAGCACGCCGTGTTCCCAAGCGGTCACCCGCCCAAGTACTAACCGCGCTCGACACCGCTTGACTTCGGTGATCTGCGGGAACCGGTGCTTAGTATGTCGACAGGCCCTTGCCTCCAAATTCCACTATTTTAAGTATATTAAATATTAAATGTGGTAAAAAGCATATTACGCACGAATGGAAAAATTGCATGAGTGAGTATTTGCTTTACAATACCCAACATGTATTATATTTTTTCTACGACTCTGACTAATAAATTAAAGAAGAAGTTTATAAAGTATCGATCTGAACATCAAATCTCAAATAATGATAATGTCACTTTCAAATACTCAAAACGCAAGTTAGATAAATGTCACGATTTTTGTTGTTTAAGCCTAATTTGATTGTTATATTAGGCATCATAACGCACAATTGTGTATGTTTATGTATTATAACGCACGGTTGTGCGTTTTTATTCTTTACGCACAGTTGTGCGTACTAGCTTGACCGCGAGAATAGTAGTTTGTACAACAAGAGTGGGTATGATGTCCATATCGTACGAGGAAGTAAATTCCGAGCGCAATATGCACAGAAGAAAAGAAGGTTTGTTCGGGTTTATTTCTGCTTACGTAAGAATTATAACTCTGAAAGTTCATAAAATAGCTGTAGAATTCGTTTTAAGTGCGAATTGGCATACTGTAGAAATATCATAACCTTAAAACCTTTAATAAAAATGGAATTAATTTTTTTCCAGAAATCTTATAATTTCGTCTGTTTTATCTGGTCTTATGTATTCATCTTCATGTTTCACCATTTAAGGAAGATTTATCAGTTATTTTCTATATCTGTTGGGTTTTCGTTCAAAATATATCGCGGCGGAGATATGTTTGCATTGAAAAAACAACAACCAAGGTTAGTAAAAAACGTTCATTTGATGGGTATATTAGTACATTTAATGCTTTAAATCTTGTAGTAATTGTCTAGAAATGAGTGGAAAACGGAACTTTTGAAATAAGAAAGTGCATCTGTGCGGAAATATTTAGTTCGGTCAGTCCGCGAAATATATTTTGGTATTATACCTTCATTTTTCGCACCATTTCGTACACTCTTTAGAAAAAAATTGTGTATGCATATTCTGGGATTAAGGTTTTGATTTAAATTAAAAAAGAACAAGTTTTATCTGACAGATTTGCACATTTTTGAAGTATATTCTTAACCTCACTTCTGTAACGTAGGTATCAGATAACGACTCCTAAATTTTACATGTAAATTTGGTTTCTTTGTAATTGACCACTGTGATTGCTCAGGTTCATATCCTAACCAGGATGGATATGAAATCATATCCGTTTAGTTAACCGAACTAACCTACTTTTTTTGTCACTTGAGTGTAAAGGAAACAGCAAATTTCCATGTGGAAGTAGAAAAAAAATTAAGCCAGTGCAACGCTCGATTTAAAGCTTGCCGTACACTTCTAAATACCTTTTACATTAGATGCAAGTGCAAGTCAATGGTTGTTTTAAATTGGAAAACTTGCAACAGCTGATTAAAATGTTATTTTTATTTAATCAGCTGATGCAAGTTTTTCCATTAAAAACGACCATTTGCACTTGTAACTTGCATCTAATGTAAAAAGGCCTTGATATAAATTATACGCTTGGTCGGCTGACGAATGGCACGCGATGTTTCTGTGGAGATCTTATACGAACAAGTGAGCCGGTTAGATTTCATCCTATTAAATGATTTTTAAAATGCGTTAAGATTACGCGACAGAGCTTGCCGCGAAAATTTGTTATGTTGACTGATTTAGAAGATTTTATGCATAATTATATGTTTTGACTCTATTTTTTTCAAATTTATTGAATTGGCCTACCTAGTCCGCCATCAGATGGATCATCTTTCATTTATATTAAATTGCCACCCTTATATTATTTTTGCACCTCGCGTATACATGGGTTTAAAACTAAATCAAAAGTAAACTTCATTAACAAACTAAAACGGCCAGCGATAAAATACCCTTTTGTGAATGTGATTATTACGGTAAAGTGTATAAACATTGAGGTACAAGGATATTTGACCATGTGTGCGAGCCTGCGTCCCTGCATGTACCCCAGACCAGAATGGTAATACAAATATTGCAAAATTAAAAAAGAAGTTTTTTCTACCCAAGTTTTTTAATACATTCGTTATTTATAAATTGGGGATAAACATTTTTATTAATTATAGAGTGAAGTACTGAATACATAGTGGGTCGATTTAAATTAAAATATATTTATAAATTAAAAGTTGCACCATATATAAAAATTACCCTTAATATGCTTTCACGGAGCAATCAAATAATATTTTTATAAATTATTAGCTTTTAATTTGTTTCATTGTAAGATTTATTATATTTTATTGTAACTAATAAAAAAATTAAAACTTTTAACGAATCAATAATATAAGACAGTTCCAGATCTGTAAGGTAACTGGTTGAGTATCAGGATTTTCATTATATAAGTAAATGTTGATAGACATGCGATCCTCTATAAATACTAAGTTGCGCGGTTTATAAATGAAATGAAAAAAAATTGGTGGTCCCTCAAATAATGAAACTACTTTCATTAAACTACTGTAATCAAATTTCTTTTACGGTTAATACGCTTTAAAAAAAGAACAGGCTGACTCTTAAGTTAGATACTTGCTCTGTTATTAGAGAACGCATATTAATTCCGCTTTAAATAAACTCTGAAGATAGTATATACCTTGAAAACTGTTGTTTTCAGAGAGACTTGGGATAAGAATTTTCTATTAGAGCAAATTTAGGTTTTTTTCTTTTTATGTACTCTATAGGTCTTGGCCGAAAGAACGACTTTATTTCATGATTCTGTTCGGAAAGGAGTCCTTCTTGGAGCTCCTCCCTCCTTTATTAGTAAAATAAACTAAACAGTACGCTCTAACCAATATAAGGTTTCAACTTGAAGAAATAGTCCATACTTAAAGTGGAGTGGAAATTTAGAAGGTAAGAAATAAGAACACAAAGTCTTCCTCCACTGTTATATTATAGAAATATTTTAAGCAACTTCTCTACATGTTTCGAACGCAGAAGCATTCATCTTCAGGAGAATAAATAAAAGAAGAAAACCAGTAGATATCACCCTAACTGAGCAACACAATTGATGTAAAAATGAGTAGAACGGTGAGAAAACACACGTTGCGTTGTGAGAAAGAAAAATATGTGTGTTTGAGGCTTAAGGCATTATAAAAAAGTTAAAGGTAGAATGAAAGGTTTGAGATCTTTGTGTGAAAAAACTGTCGAAACATGAAACTGAAGTGAATGGGAATAATCATTTAAGCAAAAGAAAATTGTTGGCTAGTCATTTAAGAAAATATGGAGAAGTGGATGTAAGTGTGAGGAAGATGACTATTAAAATTGTAATCCTAACTAGATGGAACTCGTAAACCAACATGAGGTTTCCATCCAGTTAGGATTACATTTTAATAAAAAATGTTTAATAGTCATCTTCCTCACACTTACATCCACTTCTTCTCCATATTTTCTCAAATGACTAGCCAACAATTTTCTTTTGCTTAAATGATTGTTCTAATTCACTTCAGTTTCATCTTTCGGCAGTTTTTTCACACAAAGATGTTAAACTTTTCATTTTATAGTGTCTTAAGCCTCAAACCCACATATTTTTTTTCTCACAATGCAACGTGTGTACCTGTTTTCTCACCGTTCTACTCATTTTTACATCGAACCTACAATTGTGTTGCTAACCGAAGTCTAAAAGAAAAGGTCGATATTAAAAATAATGGACGTCCAACGCCAGTGTTAATTTTAGTTTTGGTTCTTTCGATTTTTTTATATGCTCCCTCCACTCTTTTCCTCCAAAGCAAAGCTCACGAGTCGCCCCGTCTTGTTTTATTAATTTAGACATTTACCTCTACAGTTTGCACCCTGTATTACAAGAAAATTTAAAGATAGTTCTTGACAAACTGGTTACAACAATTAAATTTACAAACCCAAGGCTACAGGGAATAATAATTTCCATATTAAATCACTAAATAAGTATACAAACTTTACGAGAAAATTGCGCGAGACAAGAAAATTAATTTCAAATCAAATTAGCTGCATTATGGAAATCTAACAGAGGCATAACAAGGGTCGCCCTCATATAACCATAGTTTATGTTTGACAACATAAAATAATGTGATGGGCTTTTGCTTTTAACTATATATAAGTGTGTATTAAGGACTTATTTAGATTTTATGATTTACTCACTACAAATCTTAAAGTAGGAGTTATTTAAAAAAAGTTTACCCTTTTGAGCTTTTATAGAAGTTGAGATGATTCAGACCCGGAAAAATTGTTTTCTCTCTCCTTGTTTTTTTTTAACCGCCTAAATGGTTAAACCAGTATTTAAAATGTTTAAAATTTAATAATAAATTAAGTACATTTTTACAAATTTTATGAAATAAAAAACAGATATTTCCATTTTAAAATCGGTTGTTATAATTTTGGCTGTATACCGGGTGTTGCATCGTCGAGCGGGACATAGGAAATCCCATGTAATTTTAAATGGGGTCAATTATTGGCTTCCCTAATTATTTTAGAGAAAAATTCTATTTAGGTTTATTAAAGAGCACTAAAACCCACATTCAAAAGAATAACTTTAGATATTTTTGATGAGCCCGTTTACGGGTTATCGCCGATTTCTTTTTAACTATTTCTCCTTTTTATGGCCCCGTATTTGCGGGCACCAGTCAAGGTAAAAGATGACTGTCAAATAAAGTTGTCATTTTGAAATGTGTGCTTTATTGTTTTAAAAAAATCGTACATCGAAAATATTAGCCATGAATTACACTTCTGAAGAAAAAATATTGATGATTAAATGGTATTATCAAGGAAATAGTTATCAAAATGTGTCAGACATGTTTGCTGCTCTGTATCCGAATAGACCGATACCTGCAAAATCTACAGTCGAAAGGACTATCAAGAAATTTGAGACAAAAGGCACTGTAATAAATAACTGCAGATGTGAAGAAAGGCAGGAACAAAGAAGATTTACAGCTGGCTGATATAAACGATAGAAATGAATCTTCCTTTCTTCGTTCTAATGTCTTAATATTATGTAAAGAGTTTGGCTTTGTTTGTATACAGGGTGCTACAAATTCGTGTACGTACAAGGGGATCTCGAAAACGGTAAAAGATAGATGCGTATTTTGGGGCTTGTTTTTAGTTATCAAATTGGACGTTTCGTTCTTTAGATACCAACCTCAATTCATTTTTTTTAAATACAGACCTGGAATTTTTTGGAACAGTTTTAAGTTTTAACCATTGTTGTCGTAACAGTATGAACACAGTTCTGGTGCTTCTGTCTTGCCAACACACATAGTTTTTTATCTTTCCTTTTTAACCACAATCTCTCAACAATATACTCCACCACTTAAGTAACAGTTATTTCTTTAGATCATTCTCACACAACGTTTCTGTTTTTTAACCTAAAATGCCATTTAACTCCCATATTTATCTTCAGAACCTGGTAGTACAATTTTTCTCCGCTACTTCTATGTAAGTAAGCATTATTTTCTCCAATTATTTAGTTTCCTCAAAAGCTCTATGACGGTGTCACTCACAATTTCCTATACTATATAACTATACTTCTCCTGAAGATGAACGTTTCTACGTTCGAAACATGTAGAACTAAGTAACTAAAAATGTTCTTACTAAATATATCTTAATGAAGGTTGACTTTGAGTATTATTTCTTCCTATTTTTCTTTGTTTATGTTTGAGATTGATTTGACTATCCTAATTTCTTTATGTGTCTGTACTGTTGTAAATATTGTAGATTATACTATATATTTGCAGTATTTATTTGTAGGTAAATATACAGGGTTGCCCAGAAGTCCGGAATAAAATTAATATCAATTCAAGGAAAAAGATCTAGGGAAAACGCTCGGACCCGTAAATTTATTTTTAATTGTGCATTTTTTGACATAAAAAAATAATTTTTTTTAATGGAACACCCTATATATTTTATCATTTTCTGATTCCCCACAAAATTATACGCTTATGTTGTAAATGTCATGTGTCTAAATTCAATAGTTTTTGAGATATTGACGTTTAAAATATGGCATTTTTTTGACTTTGACAAGCTGTAACATTGGAACGGTTCATCTTAGATAAAAATGGTTTTTACCTCCCTATCTTAGTATTTTATTCTCTATCTAAAGAAATTAACCTCCGATTTACCATCTTAAACCGTTAAAACCGGTGTTTTGGTTTAACATGGTAAATCGGAGGTTGGTTTCTTTGGATAGAGAATAAAAAACTAAGATAGGCAGGTGAAAACCATTTTTCTCTAAGATGAACCGTTCTAATGTTACAGCCTGTCAAAGTCAAAAAATGCCATATTTTAAACGTCAATATCTCAAAAACTATTAAATTTAGACACATGATATTTACAACATAACCGTAAAATTTTGTGGGAAATCAGAAAATGATACAATATATAGGGTGTTCCATTGTCAAAGACGTGACGACAGTTCTATGAGACACAATATTTTTATGTCAAAAAATGCACATTTAAAAATAAAAGTTTACGGGTCCGAGCGTTTTTCCTAGATCTTTTTCCTTTAATTGATATTAATTTTATTCTGGACTTCTGGGCAACCCTGTATATATTACTGTGGCTGAACTATAGTGAATTTAGTAAACAATAATCTAACCACATAACGCTCAATGTGACCGATACAGGACTATATTCAGATTTGAATAAACACGTTTTCCGATTATATTGTAGCTTTATCTTGCACAACATCTGAGTTTGGCATTTTGGATTTGCAGAGTGCAATGCTTATCTTGCTGTGCGAAATAAAGTAACTTATAATGTAATCGGAGAACATGTTTTAATAAACATGTTTAAATAAACATGTTTTGCATTTAAATAAATGAGAAAGCTAAATGCAGTCCTGTACCGATCGCACTGAGCGTTTTGTGGTTAGGTTATTGTTATTATTAGATAGTATTATATCGGTGCCAGTCGAACAGAAATACACTTATTATGCTTAATTAAAAAACTACATTTCTAATTGCCCTCAAAATTTGCCCCACCTGTGAAAAACTCACCCACTGCGCCTGCATAATATCTATATAATAATGTGTAATCATACCCAATTATTTTCTCTAACTTCGTACAACCCGCTGCACTCTTGAATAAAAGCGATAAATCACTGACCGCAACTTTGGACTTAGGGTATAATTAATATTTTAATTTTTGTTAATTGAAGTAATAATATTTGAAAATACTTCCAAATTAGTGCTTTTAAACAAAGTAATATGCGATGGTGTTTTTTCGGTGTAGACGCAATATCAACTCACATCACTATTACACAGTATTACTATTACATCGTGATAAATTTAAGAATGAATCGAGCTACGTTAGCCAGGTCATGGATAGTTAAAATTCATAACGATAAACCTGCTATAAAGGCAGTGTGCCCGCTTTGCTGAGCACCAGGCAACAATTATTACGAATTCAATCTTTTAAACCTGCTGATTAGTTTATTTTGTGTAATGGCGACTCTTTGCTGACAAAATATTAACTACTAAAATGCTTTATCAAACGTACTACAGAGTAGGAGCCGCTTGCACCACGATTAGTTTATCAACGTCTTATCTAAACCATATCAAGCAATTAACTGTAAATAACTTAACAAAAATCTGCCTTGGTATACTTTTTTTTCTGGGTTAAGCTTACTTTAAGCAGTCTTTAGAAGTATATTTTTGTAATGTTTGCATCTAAAAGCTACTGAACTGATTTGGTTCAAATTTGAGACACGTTTGTAAAATTAGTTCTAAGCTCCAGAAAAAAATATAACAGGAAATGTTAGTAACCGATCGCTGTGCACAATTTCTATCAAAAAAGCTATTTTCCTTAAAATTAAGTGTATATACCCCCGACTTTGGCTCTTATTAAGTTAGATCCAATAAAATGAGTAAAACTTGAAACGCCCTAATGCGCGGCGCGACGAAAAACGGTGCTTTGAATTTATTGCTTGTGGTACAATGTAGATCCGCGTACACAAGCGAAGCACAAAGCGTCGAACTCAATGTTAAAATCCCTATCCTTACGTTTCGCCATTAATTATTAATTCATATCTGCTTAAGGCCTAATTTTAGAAAGTTCTCTTAAATGGTCAATTTATAATGTGTGATTAACAGCAAAGTTCAAGTTAACAGTGATAAACCTGGTCATAACTTGTTATATTATGTTACATTAGGTATATTAAGTTATGACCAAGTAAATCACTTTTTAGTCGAACTTTGCTGTCAATCCCACGTTATAAAATTACCATTTTTGACATTTCTTTAATTTAAACTGGACCTCGGATTAAATTATTTTTCCCAATTTTATAAAGTCAATTTAAACTGGTCATAATCTAATTGCATAAACATGTTAAACCAAAAAACCTGTTTTATATGTTAAACCGGAAGTTATAACTTTTAGATAGAGAATAAAAATTGAAGATCGGGAGGTGAAAACCATTTTTCTCTAAGAAGAACCGTTAAAATGTTACAGCCTGTCAATGTCTGAAAATGCCATATTTTAAATTTCAAACATGTGCAGTGAAACCTCTCATAACCGACACCTCTGATAAGCGGACATCTCTATTAAGCAGACATTTTTTCATAGTCCGGAACTAGGTATATGAAATTCCATACAAATCAACCTCTCTTGGGCGGACTCTCCTTGGGGCGGACGCGGACAGGCTGTTTTCATACAAAGAGTGCGAAAACTCTTCTTTAAACCGACAAAAAAATTTAAACGTATTTGGGAGACGCATAAGTACGGTGCAAAAACTCCGGTCACTAATCGCGTATGCGTGGCAGCGCGAAATGACTTCACCGAATGAAAGTAGTGTGATTCCCCGAAAGCAGGCCGACGTTTATTTGTGAGTTGTAAGGTTAAAATCGTCAACTATGGCAGAAAAACGTCACGTTTTTTTTAGTACTACATCCTAACTAAATCGAGTGTATTTTTGTTATGTTTAATAAATGTTTATTTGTACATACATATATGTAGTGATAATAAAAAAATTCCCATGAGCGGACACCTCTATTAGGCGGCCACATTTAGACAGTCCCATAGTTGTCCACTGTATATGAAATTTAACCTTTCTTGGGCGGACTCTCCTTTGGGCGGACGCGGACAGCCTGTTTTCATACAAAGAATGCGAAACTCTCCTTTAAATGGACACACATTTTTAAAATGTATTTGGGAGACGAATAAGTACGGTGCAAAAACTCTCTGAAAACAGACCCGCAACCAATCGCGTATGCGTGGCAGCGCAAAAGGACTTCACCGAATGAAAGTAGTGTGTTTCCCTGAAAGCAGTCCACCGTTTATTTTTGAGTTGTAAGGTTAAAATCGTAAACAATGGCAGAAAAACGTCACTTTTTTTTAGTACTACATCCTAACTAAATCTAGTGTATTTTTGTTATGTTTAATAAATGTTTATTTGTACATACATATATGTAGTAATAATTTTACATTTACATATTACCTAATAACAAATTTCCCATTGGCGGACACCTCTATTTGAAGGCCACATTTGGACAGTCCCGTAAGTGTCCGCCTAAGAGAGGTTTCACTGTAACATTTTGTACAAAATAAGCGTAGAATTTACTGAAGAATTAGAAAATAATACAATAGAGTATTCTATTTAAAAACAGCAGTTATTAGTCGCCACCTACAACCTTTGTATTTCAAATTTTTATCTAAATCTTAAGACAAAGGAGAAAATGAACTTTATTCTATCGTCGACTCACCCTGTATATTTGTAGGTGGGGATGAGTGGATGCCTATGCCTTATATAGGGTGAGCCCCCCACCATGTTCCGTGTTTTCGTTAGGTATCTTAGGATGAATGCACACCATGTGTTTGTTTTCACCAATTTTTTTCTGAGCGTAGTTGTACTGTAGGTATTTTAAATGATTTAACTGTAACAGGTTACATAAAGCTATTCAAATCACTCGAAGATAAAATGTTCACGAGATTGGCGGTATTGACAATTTCGCTTTCTTATTCCGATAACGTTCGTCTCATCAACGTATCAATTGTAAATCGTCTGTTCAATAACGAAACACTATTTTTATGGAATGTACACTAGGAAATCGTGACGCACATTATAAGGAGAAATGGAGGGGCGTGTTACCCAATTTATTGGTACTTTAAATTCATAACGATAACCCGACAATAAGCCGAGTGACTGTTCAGTGTTCTGATTATAATTGAAAATTTATTGTTCTTTGGAAATTCCTTCATAAGAATGTATTACAAAAAATAATATTTTATTAGTTGCAACGAAATATAAAATATTATTTTTAATGTACCTATCGGTTTTCAATGCAATTATGCAAATTAAAAATTCAATACGACATGATAAATAAATAATTTTTTTGTATAAAAATATTATCAATATACAAATAATATTCTTGTAATTAAAAAAATATAATTTTTAATATTTTTTACAAAAGGAACTTTAGTAATTATTTTTAGGGTTTTGGTTTATATCTTTTCCTACGACCACTTATGAAAATGAGAAAAAAGCACGGTTAACTTGATTTGAAAGAGCCGAATATCACACGCGTGTTCAAAAAAAATTACAACACTAGTGTTGAAATACAAGGCACACTATTTAATTTAAACATATGGTGCAAATTTGACAGACCACCCCTATTTATTAAAAAGAACAAATTTTAGACACCAGTAATTGTAAAGTGTTTTACTTATTTATTATGTATTTGTCGAGTGATTCCGAATTATAGTGTGAAAATACGCCATCTGAAATTCTAAAAAATGTTAATAATTACTAGAAAAAACAAATCGCGCTGAAGAAAGTCTAATGAATTGAACAACTAATCTTTATTGATATTGATAGCGTAGAGAATAGAGCTCTAGACTACAGATCGCAAGGTCACAGGTTCAACTCCCACCATAAGTATTTGACTTTTTTTTTACAAAAACATTAAATAATTTATAGAATTATTTTGAATTGAAATCTTCCTTGTTGGATGGATTATCTAAATTTATGTTTAATGCATCTTTCCTTGATTAAATTTAATTTTTTTTTATTTTGGTTAATCTAGAAGTTCATCCAGGATTAGTTCTTCCTATGATATACAAAATATGAAAAAATGAAAGAGTTAAACTACAAATAAAGGAAAACCCCATTAACAAATTATGAAATCAGATATTAAGTGGAACATAATCCTAAGAATGCTAATTTCAACACTAATGTTGATATTTTTTTTTTCAACACTAGTGTTGAAATATTTTTTTCACAAATCAAAGGCTTTTTTAATAATTTTTTGTGGTCGTAGGAAAAATAGTGTAAATTACTCCTGTGAAAGTGATTATTCTAAAACTCGGAAAATTTCCGCACTCGGCTGGCGCCTCGTGATAAATATCGCCTCGTTTGAAAAGTATCACTTTCATCACTTGTTATGTAATTACTATTTCCTTCGATTTTTTTTTTCTACATAAAAATAACTTGCCCCCTCCGACATAGATACCATCTTTTGATTGGTGAAAAAAAAATCCAATAATTTGCTTACATTTTTTTTTATTTGGGTTAAGAAAACCGCAATTTAACTCGTAAAATTTTAGCTCGGTCTGGCCCACTTAACGGCTACATATTTCGGTTAGGATCAGAATACAGTACAGTTCTATTAAAAATACAATATTATATAAAATTTCACGAAAATTAAGTGGATATTTCGAAGATAATATCCGGGCATCGTTTGTAATTTTAATGGAAAATAAGAAATTAACATGAATAGCCTCAATATTTCTATTTTTATGTTCTGCAAGACGGATGATATAATTTAAACCGATATAATTGAAAGTTTAAAATTAATTTTCAATTTTCCATTTAATAAAAAATAAGGTGTCATCCGCCAAACTAGAAGTTCATGTGAATCCCTTAGTAAAAGTTTTGTATTAAATTTTCAATTAGACAAGCCAGGAACCGATGCCGCGTTTCACGCTGCTGGTATGGAATGATCTAAAGAATAAGCTAGAATATTTCCATTTTTATGTTCTGCATGGCGAATGATATAATTTGAACTTATATTATGTAATTGAAAATTTTAATTTTTTTTTAAATTTTCATTCATAAGACTTTGGGACAAGTAAACAATTAAAATTCTATTGTCGGGTTGCACAAATATTTTAAAAAATAATTAACTAACCAGGCAACTTTAACATAACTGATTTTTTCATGATCAGACTTGCCCCAGAAGTAGTGTCGCTCAGTATCTCTGAAAGTGGATCTTCAGGTAGTAGGTCCTGGTTAGTTAGATATTGTTTAAAATCTTCGTGCAACTCAACATTATTTTATTTAAATTGGTTTATAGCTTTATATTATAATCTTACTGCTTGTTTGTTCGATCTAAAGTAACTAGACGTATACAATATTTTTTGTATATTTGAGATAAAATTATTTAAATTATTGCTTTACATTTTATTTGTTAAATTAATAATATTATTTTTCCATCGTTGACATGAGAATAGTTTTATATAAATAGTACATTGTATACCTAGTAGGAAATGCTGAACATTCCTGGACGACTGTAAAGATTGTATGTCGAGGCGCAAGCCGATACTGACAATACGGAGTCCGGGAATGTGACTTTTTCTACGAGGTATACTACATACTAGTTTTCCGTAAATCGAAAATTATTAAAAGGACATAATTTATTACAATCAACTTGTTAAAATTTTGAAATAAATATTAACTTTGTTCACAAATAAAGGATGCCATTAAATATTTATGTTGTAACTATGGAAACACAGTAATATTGAATTGTCAAGCTTAACACATTTTAGTTTACAAGTAGCCGTACAGAATAGTAGATTCTGTAACGAGGTTGGAATGAAAATTTGATCCGAGTGGAAGAACGCAAGCGTAGCGAGCGTGAGGAACCACGAGTATCGAATTTTCATTCTAACCGAGTAGCAGACTATATTTTCTCCACGCCCAAAAATACTATTCGCAATATTTGTAATTTCAGGTGGAGTATTATCCAGTTCCATATCTGATTCATCCGATTTTTCACTCATATTTCGACTTGCACTAAAATTTGTCTGCTGACATTGACAGTTTCGAAATTCTTGGCAACCTATGTCGTTTAGATCAATTATAGAATATTCATGCCGTATCTTGTTATGGAATAAAAATATACGCATAAGAAGCAAGTGTTTCAGAATAAATATTCCAACTCAAGAGCGAGAATTTTTACATTCTATTATCAAAAATGATTTTGGAATTATTGCATTCAGTAATGGTCGTGGAGAAATAATATTTACTTAACAATAATAAATATTTTCTAACAGTTATTTTCCGTTGCCTAGCAACGACTAAGTGTAAGGAAATATTGACTTTTTCTTCTAGAAATGTTATCAAAAATGTCAATATTTCCGATCGATTTTCGGAAAAATAATATAATTGTATAAAGTGGCTGCCTCTGCATGTGCACTATAAAAGCTTTGTTGACTTAATATAGTCTGAAAAAATACTACCTGCTCGTATGTCATTAAATTTATCTAATATTAAGATATCACATAATAATATATGGTTTTAATGAACTTTACCGTTGCTGTCATTAATAACGTCAACGTACTTTTGATGGTCTATTATAAAAGTAGACAGTAAGCAGTTAAATAAATGTCATGTTAAATTATAAACAAAGCTAGTTATTGCATGATTTTTATCCTATTTTTATTATTGTTGGTGATTATACACTCGAGCTTGGCATTTATATCTCTTATTCAAGAACGCCCAAAACAATCCAGTTTATTTAGGCAAGGGCCTATCGACATATTAAGCACCGGTTCCCGCAGATCACCGAAGTTAAGCTATGTCGAGCGCGGTTAGTACTTGGGCGGGTGACCGCTTGGGAACACGGCGTGCTCTTGCCTCAGGGAAGAGTGTAAAATGAATCGACACCTGGCCATCCTATTCACGCCGGACAGACCAGATGAGATCGGATATCTCGTAGGATGAAGGTGCCGTTTCACACTCCTCAGTCGGTAGATCACATTCGTGGTCGATGACCGGTTCAAGATGGCCTACGTAGTCGGCGAACCGTAAAAAAAATCCAGTTTATTTCAAGATCTATTTGTTTATTAGTATTGAAGTTATTTTTGTACATTTGACACTTGCGCTGTTAACAAACGCCAAGATTAATAGTTTAAAATTGTCACAGAATATCCATACTTACAGATATAAAATGTGATATTAGTATTATAGTAGATCTGAATAATATAGTGTGAATTACAGTACCTGTAACAGTTTAAGACCCAGTTTTATAATATTCTCTTAAACCTAAGTTTAAACTGAAGAATAATTCTAAAATTATTCTTCGCATCTCCGTTCTTCTCTGATAGATATGGTAGGAATCGTAGTCGTCAGAAATGGTCGATTTAAGAACCCTTCACACCTACGCGAAACATAGGCGTTGCAAATATTTTGCAGTGAAACATTCGCAAGCACTGCTGTCGCTATAGCGCAGCCGTTCCACGTCTGTTGGTGTCATTACCTTCGTATACCACTGTATATATCAATCCGTCGCGGTTCCGGATGGGTGCTTACATACAGTTCTGAAAAGCGGTAGGATTGGTAAATTATGTCAAACGCACCTATTTCTTCTTCAAAGCATACCACGATAGAGACGTTTTGCTGATTAGTTTTGATTGGTGAATTTTGATTGGTAAAACATCAGAATCACGTATCTAATATTAATATAAAAAAAATAAAAACATTTTTTAATGGAACGTGCTATTTCTGTTATAACTGTTTGATAGAGAGTGAAATTCTAAACGCATTTCCATTGAAAATCGCAAATTTTTTTTTTGTTAATATCACATTTTAATTGTTTTCTTGACATCACCATAATCATCAGCACATGAAATTACAACTCTTTACTAATTTAACCGACTTCGTATTTCTTATAATAAAAAAGTTAGCAATCCGACTTCATTTTGAACATCCGGTATACAGGGTGCTACAAATTCGACATACTAGCATTGGAATCTCGGAAACCATACGAGTTAGAGAAACGGTTAAATGGGGGCAAAGTTGTGCAATTCGGTGCTGATGCCGCTTTAAAAGTTTTCAAATTCCAAATACTTCCGATTTTATTCGAAAAAAACCTAAACTTTGCAAAATCGTTTTTATTTTTTCCTGAGCTCATTTGATTTACCGCTGGATTTCTTTTTATGGGGGGCTTTAAAAAATGTTATTTATAAAAATTACGTAGATACCATGGAAGAACTCGAAGAACGCATAGGGGTTGCATTTGGTAGGATAAGAAGAAGATCGGTTGAAAGGGCTGTCGCCAAAATTGGAAGAAAAATCGATCGTTGTACTGAGCAAAACGGCAATCTCTTTGAACATTTAGAAAATTAGGATTTATAATTAGAAAATTCTTATAAAATAAATTATATTACTTATGTATGAATGTTTTAAATAAAATAAAGTTTTTATTTATTATTGTGATTCGTTGCCAGGACCGGACTGACAAGAAGTGTAAAAAATATGAATTTAAAAAATAGGCAAGAACAATTCATCATTATGAGAAAGTAATATCACCATTAGATTTTGAGGATAGGAGGGTTTAAAAATCGGCTTAAAAAATCCAGGTCCGTGTTTAAAAAAGTATAGTTGGTGATGGCCGCTCGAAGACGAAACGGCGGATCTTTGGTTTAGTAACGTTATTTTGCAGAGGAAAAAAAGTGGCAATGACAAAGTGTCATTAATTTTTAAATAGCTTGTCAAATGAGCTCAGGAAAAAATAAAAACGATTTTGCAAAATTTCGGTTTTTTTCGAATAAAATCGGAAGTATTCGAAATTTGAAAACGTTTAAAGCGGCATTATAATCAGCACCGAATTACACAACTTTGCCCCCATTTAACCGTTTCTCTAACTCCTATGGTTTCCGAGATTCCAATGCTGGTATGTCGAATTTGTAACATCCTGTATGATGTTGGGATTATTATTATTATAAAAAATGAATGAAAGTCCGTAAAACTACTGGCTGGATGCACGTCACAGCTTCTGACGTAATTTTTGATTCGAGTCATGTCGTTGATTAATTCGTATATTTTTAAAATTCTGTCAGGATTTAAATAAGTTTCAAATGAGCATTCCTTTTTTTACTTAATATTGAGACATATTTTCAGAATATGTTCCAACTAACTATTTTTCGTTTCCAAATCACTTTTAACATGTAATGACAAAGGTTGTCCAAACGAATTTTATGTCAATTGACAGGGCCCTTTAATTAATAACCAGACTTACCGTATTTTTTGTTTCTGTTATGATTATGTATTACGAGTTGTGACGGGCAGTAATTGGACTGACTATATTAATGTTACATGCGACTGGCTGTATGGCTAATTATCCAAATGCCAATGGGCTCTTTTACTAAATTTTGACTTTGGTTGTAGTGTATAAAGAAACAAAAAAAATTCTGTGTTGGTACTATTTTATATTTTAAAGCCATCACTAAGAAAATAAATAAATAAAAAAACTAGTGGGACAAAGACAAGGACTTTATCGAATATGCGCCATGAAAACGGCAGCTTGACAATGTTGCCAATGTTCTCTAAGTTTTTTATATTATAATACAATGACGACGTCCGAAAATTAATCCAATAGAAATAATTGTCCAAATTAGACTTATGCGGAAAAATAGAAAAATCATATTAATTCCAAAATGTTATCTATATTTTATCTTAAAATAAGCTATTCACGTTTTAGGAACAAAATATATTATTTAACTAGCATAAAAGGTTTCACACGTGGCAACACCGAATTATGGACAGATGATCAAGGGAATGAAATGAAAAAAGTCTAACCTAACTTATTTGTTGATCTTTCTGCTCTATGAGCAAATAAATAAAAACAGTTATTATAAACAAAATACATCAAAATTCCACAATAATTCGGATGTAAGTGGGATTTAAACAAAAACATCGACATGACAAGTGAAAGATCGGTAACGATACTCACTGTACATTTTTATCGGATCGACGTCACCAAGTAATAGCGCCAGTTTTGCGTTTTTAAAATTTGTGGTAATTCTGCATGTTTTTAATGAGCTGCAACAAATTCATGGTATGACCTAGCAATAGTTTTATTAATGATAAACTCCTATTACAGTACCGACTTAACAATTTAAATGCCAAAACTATCAAATGTGACAATAGTGAATTAAATATTAGAATTTAAAAAAAAAAGGATACCTAATCATTTTAAATGACGTTCTCACTGTATAGAAAATGTGTCCTATTTTTTTTTTATTATTTCGTAATCCGTACACCACTGCCAGTTATAATAACTTTCGATTCGTAATGGCGCCTCGCGTCGTGACGCTCCATGTAGGTATAATGTATCATTTAATTGGTACGAATGGTTTTCCTATATAAATTGAGATCGCCCTCAGGCTGACAAATTAACCACTTTAATTTACTTCTGATCGCGATAACAAAGTTGACATGTTGGGGTTATAAATTGAAGCCAGACCATTTGTCTTTTGCGACCCATCTCCCTGCTACCGAAACCCTTGTATTCTATTTCAGCAAATGATCCGATTATATTTTTTGTTCATATTTTGCATTATCCGTTACCTGCTTTTTTGGTCATTAATTTTCTGCGATGGAGGGGGGCTGCCTGTAGCATTGATGTTGGCTTGTGCAGAATTTTTTTATTGATGTATAAATATCATAAAAATTGTTCTGTAAATTTTTATCCATCGGACTAGTATTTTTTATGCTGCCAAAGTCTGTACCATTACTGGTTGGATGCACGTCACAGCTTCTGAAGTCATTTTTGATTCAATTCATGTCATTGATTAAATCGTATGTTTTTTCAATTTTGTCAGGATTTAAATAAGCTTTATCTAAAAGCGTGCGGTAAGTAACTACTTACACTTACACTGATTTAAGTGCGGTAGGTATTACTTTACCGCACTAGTGCTTTAAGTAATTATTTCGTTGTCAAGTTTTACACCTGTCATATAAAAGCTATAACTATTAAATTTCTATAATTTATTTCCCTAGCAACCTGATATTAATGCATTGTTGATAACGACTTAGGCACCTACGGGGTAAATTAAAACAGTGCTCTTTTAGTTTTTAATATTGGTGCGCTAAAACAGTTTTGTAGATAAAATATCGTACAATACACTTACGGTAGGTGTCTTACCGCATTTGCGTGATTTACCAAACTCGCCTTCGGCTCGTTTTGTTAAACATCACGCACATGCGGTAAAGACGTAACTACCGTACTTGTATTGTATTATACTATTAAACTGAGCTTTTTTTGCTGAATAATATTTTCAGAATATATTTCAACTCCAAATAACTATTTTTCGCTTTCAAATCATTTTGAATACGTATTGGCAAAGGTTGTCAAAATGAATTTTATGTCATACCAGTACATTATTGTATTTTTATACCTTAGATACCATCTACATAATGGATTACTTTATGCCCGTGCGGGCATAAAGTACACATTATGGCCCGCGCGGGCATTAAGACGCAAAAAACAGTTTTCGATTAACTTATTCTTTATTAACAAAATCACAAAATATAAATTTACGTTTATATATTATATTTATTATTTTATATAAAAAATAAATATATATAAATTTACGTTTATATATTATATTTATTATTTAAAACGAACGGTATGACATAAAAGTTTGTATGTACCACGGGTACTAATAGATATATACCCTCGGGCGACTTACGAACCCTCGGGCCAGAGGCCCTCGGCTTTGTAACAATGTCACCCTCAGGGCATAATCATCTACTTAGTACCCTTGATACATAAATAACTATTATGTCTATTGACACTACCTACCTTATTTTTTGTTTCTGTTATTCATTTTAGAGAAAAATGGTTTTCACTTCCCTATCTTAATTTTTCATTCTCTATCTAAAAGTTACAACTTCCGGTTTAACATGTTTAATTGTAAAACCGGTGTTTTGATTGGTTAATAACAGACTTACCTTATTTTGTTTTTGTTATGATTATGTATTTTCGAGTTGTGACGTGCATCCAGCCAGTAATTGGACGGACTAAAATACGGGCGTAGTGAACGGGTATGTTAGGTTAGGTTAGGTAAGAGTGGCAGACCCTTGGTTCTGACCAAACAGTCTCACGTAGTCCTGATTAGGTCCGTTTTGATACCACACGTGTTCCGTAGAACCCACCTTCATCAGATCTCTGATGGTTAGTGCGACGTTACCGCGGAAAGATTTTAACAACTCATTCAAACCAGCCACTACTGTTCAGCCGTCCAAGTTGTAAGTTGCTTAGTTCCTCCAGGCTATCGAAAGATGGTTCACCCAGAGTAGTGAACCTCCTTCTTGCGAGGCCAGGGCATTCACACAGAAAATGTTGAATACTTTCTTCCTCATCTCTGCAACTTCTGCAGAAGTCGTTAGTGGGTATTTGCATACGTTCGGCATGTCTACCGAAGAGGCAATGTCCGGTAACAACCGCAGTAATATTTCTCACGTCTTTTCGACTGTGTCTCAATAGCTCTGCGGTTCTCTTATTATCGACTGTGGGCCACAGTTGCCTGGATGTGCTACAGGTTATCAACCCTGTCCATCTGTTCTGTGCAAGCTGCTTGGCCGTGTAGTCAATCTCCTCTTTGACCAATCCCAGTGGTTTGTTCACTGTATTGTCTACTAGATCAGCTGGCATGCCTGCACCCTCTCTTGCGTAGTGAACGGGTAACTTAATGACGGAAGTTGCTCTCTATAAATTTTTTTCCGTACATTACGAATATCAGGCACGCTGTATTAAAAAGTAGTCATGATTTCAATATTTTTTTTTACTATAATCAAATTCATCATCTTCGGTACTAATATCCGTAATAAGAACCTATTAGAAATACGTATATTATTTATCTTAATAGTAAAAAGTGTCCCAAACTTTTTTTAGAATCAATTAAAAAGACGTCTCGACCGCGGAACGTTTAAAACCATAGATGAGAAGAGAAAAGGCTCTTTTGCTATTCTCATATTTGATAGTTTTGGCATTTAATTTGTTAAGTCGGTGCTATAAAAGGAGTTTATCATCAATAAAACGGTTGTCTCGACCAACTTTAAAATCGCAAAACAGGAAAATTGTATTTTTGTTCCTTCATACACCACAACCAAAATTAAAATTTGGTGAAAAAGACTAATGCAATTTCAAATTAAGGTTTAAAACTTTTAGTTTACAATAAAAAATGTAATGTAATGTAACCATTTCACATCTTTATTGTTCGACGTTTGACCAATCGAACGGGGATCGGGAATTCCCCGAAAGATGCAAAACAACAATACCTGGATGTCATTTTAAACCCATTAACGTCTAATTAAAACAGTTTTAAATTTAAAAACACCTGTATTTTTTCTCAGCTGTTAAAGTTGTAGATATACGGAGATACCCAATTCCCTTGTCCTTGTCAATCAATCCTCCGAATGTCAGCGTGCCTGGTAATACATCTCGACATAACCACGCTGCAGGTTTAGCGCAGACAGCTGCTCAGAAGCTTAGGACATCGTCAAGATTATTTTATTCATAAAAAAATGGATATGACATCTAGGTATACACCGAAAGAAAATCGCCAGTAACTTGGGATTAGTGGTTGTATACAGGGTGGGGATTTTAAATGGAACGCTGCTTATAGCGGCTCTGGGAATAAGATTTCTCTAAAATCCCAAAATACATCCTCAATGATTTTTTATAGGCCTCGTTTTTGTAATGTAAACAAAAATTGAAATCCCAAAGGGAAGGCGCAGCCCTAACTAACTTTTTTGTTACGGCGACTGGAAGATACGGCAACCCGAGTATCTGCGACTCGACATGCTGGGTCGCCACGCTACTCCAGTCTCTTGACTGACAAAAAATAATAGATATGGAGCAAGACTTTAAGCAATTCATGAATGTACTCAGTAGCCTAGTCGCCCACTATCCTAGTTTCCAAGCTACTACAGTTTCTTTTAAGTTTCCCGTGTGAGGACTGCCTTTATCGTTCAATTGCTTAATTAGGCGAGACCTATAAATAAAGAAGACATATTTCCTTACAAAGTTTAAGTGACTTAAGCATAATGGGATTATTTGAAGTATTTATAGATCGAATCGATTAGTTGTCGTTCATGCCGGTGGAGAAATGCCTTTTATTCCCAAGAGCTTGCTTATATTTAAGTCTGCCCCCTAAATATTCCAAATGAATGTCCAAATTAAAAAATAATTAGTACAGTTCACTTATACACGGTGATTCCTAAGTTGGTAGTTCTTTTTTAGCTGTGTATAGAAAGCATTAAAATAAACAACATTTTTAAATACCTTTTTTCAAAAAACTTAAAAATAGGCGAGATACAGAATTAAAAAATCTAAGTGCGGGCCTGGTCCTCAAAACAGCCTGCTATACTTTATGTTGTTTATCTTATCTCCTATTAGTCATGCAATTTATAGGTGGTGAGTTATTTGGCAATACGCTGCGTGTGTTTTTCTGAAGCAAGTTAAATTTAAATTGGTGACACCTGAAAATGGTAAAATTTGAAAACAATGAACTGTAGATATGGTGCTAATTTACGGTAAGTGTCATTAAAGTGCGGATGCTGCTTAGATTATACGCAGAACGCTTTCCCTTGCGGGCTCATCCTACACCCAAAAGTTTTCTTAATGTTATTCAACGGGCAAGTTAGGCAGGACCGTATTTGATCCACAGTGTAATAAATGAATGTAAGTACCTTACTTTTGAGTTTTTTGAAAAAAGGTATTTGAAAAAGTTGTTTATTTTAATGCCTTCTATATACAGCTAAAAAAGAAGGAATCACCCTGTATATTGTAAATTTGTAATTAGAATATTAGAAATATTAATTTTAAAGTAAAATTATTCAGAATATGGGGATGTGGTAATAAATCTGGTGCAATCAATGAGATTAAAGATGGCGGATTATTACCTGCGTACGTCGTGGATAGTGATATACTTCAAGATTAAGAAGTACTGATTTTCAATTTTTTTTTAATGTTTAATCGGAAATACCTACGTAAAGCCGAACCTCGTGACATTGACGACACATGTTTAAGTTGAAATTTACAATTGCTAAATCTTACCCTTACAAGAAGAAAAATTGTCCACTTTCATGAAATTTGTTGCAAGAAACAGGGAATTTGTTTTATTTCACACAACCCATATACTCAAATAAGAAGGAACCACTAGTATTTCGCTAGTTTTAGAAACGCCAGTGCGATCCGTCTTATTTAAATATATGGATTGTGTTTTAGTTAATTTGTATCTCTAATATTGGGTTTCATAAAGTTTTTAACAATTATTAACTAACCAGCTACTTTGACTGTTACATAAATGACATTCGCCGACGTTATTTAATCACAATCAAAGTTGCCTAATTAGTAAACCAAGAACTAAGCTAATCGTGCCGTTTTGATAAGAGACAACTATTCTTTCCAATGTCATGTTATGTCACGTTACCATCAAAGTTGCTAGTTATATAATTATTGTTAAAAAAATGTTTGCAACCCGACATCTCACCAACAAACCAGAACAATATTTCTAAATTATTTTCCGAAGTTACCAACTTCATGCGAAATTATATCTTTATATACAGGGTGTGTCAGTAAGGTGTCTGTCTTAGATAGCACCTAAACTATCAAAGATAGGGAAAAAATGTAATACAAAAGTTAAAGGGTTTTTTAGGATACATAATCTAAAAATATTTTCTAATCTACAGGGTGGTCCTAAAAAGTGGTACTGAATAATAAAAAAGAAAATTAAATGGGACATCCAGTTTTATTTTCTAGAATATGATTCAATGGAATAAGGACCTTGCAACCCTATTAAAATTTTTAAAGTAAAATGCAACGTTGCCAAGTAATTAATTTTTTTCCGAAATTTTAGTAATTTTAAGGGTATCGTTAAAAAATCATAAAGTTTAGTTTCGCGAATTAACTTTATCGAAATAGAAAAATATGAGTTATGATAAAGTTAGCTCAGGAAACTAAAATTTAAACAGTAATAAAGCACAAAATGTTAGCGAAAAAATTTTGCAATGACAGCTGTGACAAAGAAAATTATTTTTTTTTGTTCCAAAGCAATCTTGACTAAATAGTTTAATTAGAACTTAGAAAAAATTAGGGGGGTCCCATTTAAAAAAAATGAAATAAATCATTTTTAAAACTATCGAGTTGTCCACCTTGTAATGAACGCTCTGTATAAGAGATTTAAAAAACATTATTATAGATCAATATATCGTACCTTAAAGTACTTACAACTCAATTAATATTTACCTAGGGTTAATCTACAGGTTGATATGATTTTTTAACGATAGCCTTAAAATTACTAAAATTTCGAAAAAAAATTAATTACTTGGCAACGCTGAATTTCACTTTAAAAATTTTTATAGGGTTGCAAAGTCCTTATTCCATTGAATCATATTCTAGAAAATTATACTGGGTGTCTCATTTAATTTTCTTTTTTATTATTCAGTACCACTTTTTAGGATCACCCTGTAGATTAGAAAATATTTTTAGATTATTATTCTAAAAAACCCTTTAACTTTTGTATTACACTTTTTTCCCTATCTTTGATAGTTTAGCTGCTATCTAAGACAGACACCTTACTGACACACCCTGTATATTAAATACACTGCATTCTCTTGAACCGAATCCTGTCCATGTTTATTAATGGATGTTTAAACAGTTTTTAGAATTTTACTCTACAGATATTAAAGAACATAAGCAAGTTATTTTTATTTTAAGAAAATCCCAAAAATTTTTACAATACAATGAACTTTTTTTAGGATTTGTTTTGGCTTTTTTTGTGCATAAAAAGAACTTTTTTACATCCACATAGATGCCACCTTTCCATTGGTGAACACAGAAATTAACAAAATCTTGCTTAGTTTTTTTGTAATTCGGTTCGGAACAAAAATTGCAATTTAACATGGGGAATTTTAACGCTTTAGGATCCACTTAAGTATTAACAGTTTAATAAGAAATTTTAAAAAGTAGCCGTGGAATGTAAAAGGTATCACAAGTCATGATAAAATCGAAATAATACGTGAGTAATGTAGCTTTAGCGTTATTGTTTAGTCTACTTGGGTTTTTATACCTGCATAATAATATTATAAAAAATGTTAGTCCTTTAAAAAAAATTATACTTGTTATTCCATTAAAAAATAATCACGTTAATGATTAAGTAGGCGAACGTAAGACTATACCTTCCTAAGTTGATAATTCTTTTTTAGCTGCGTATAGAAGGCATTAAAATAAACAACATTTTTATACCTTTTTTCCAAAAACTCAAAAATAAAGTGCTTACATTCATTTATTACACTACGAATCAAATACGGTTCTGCCTAACTTACCCGTTGAATAACATTAAGAAAACTTCTGGGTATTGGATGAACCCGCAAGGGAAAGCGTTCTGCGTATAATCTCGAAGCACTTTGCCACACTCACAGTAAATCACCACTTTATCTATTAATTCATTGTTTTCAAATTTTACCATTTTCTTGTATCAATAATTTAAAATTAACTTGCTTCAGAAAAACACACCGCACCGGATTGTTCAACACTACCCGTATGACTAATACTAATAAGAGATAAGAAAAACAACAGAAACTATAGCGGGGTATGTTTTGATGCCAGGCCCGCACTTAGATTTTTTACTTCTCTATCTCGCCTATTTTTAAGTTTTTTAAAAAAAGGTATTTGAAAAAGTGGTTTATTTTAATGCCTTTTATACACAGCTAAAAAAGAAGTTTCAACTTAGGAATCACCCTGTACAGTCTTAAAAGTTCGCATCATGTGGAAAATATTTTCAATAAGTGAATTTGGTCAGATTTTCTATATTTATTAGAATTATGCTTATTGGGCTGTTATTATAAATACATTCGACAACTGGCTGTATAGACAGGTGTATAGCCACGGGGGGAGTCAGACCCCCCCCCCCTCCATTGAATCACTTCGTTAACTTAAGAAAGCACTTCTAAAATAATATAATCCTTTCCTTAAATCTGAAAAAATAAATTCGTTTAAAATAAGAACGTCGGCAACAACGCAGTTTTAGTTCCGTAGTCGTCAGTCGTCACTACGTCCATTATTACACTTTTTTTAGACCAAATAATATACGTTATCTGTAAAAGTCGTGTTACTTATGTCAATAAACTAAACTTTAAATAAAAAAAGGTAAGTAAATAATATTTAGGTGCGTAATGCAGCATTTCGAAATACTTTTAAATATTTTCTATGGTTATGTTTTTGCATTCTTGCCGGTCGGCAGCGAGAAGTAATTTTTCAACGTTGCCATATCTTTATAATTTTTGCCGCTAACCTTTTTTTTTTCCTTTTCAGCAAAATGTCTGACAAGGATAAGAGAAAAAAAATCAACACGCTCGATTTCTTTATTATAAAAAAGCAAAAAGTTGATGATAATCAATTAAGTAGCATACCCTTGCCCTTTCCTGCCGTGAGTGCTGTGCAATCTAGTACAGCAGATTCAGAAGACCCATGACTTCTTAATCCTTATCCTCGCTCCCAAAAAAGGGCGTGGCACCCAAAAAATTTTCGCCCGCGGCGACTAAGTTATAAATTCGCCCTTGGACTCTACAACCCTTAAATAATTTCTGGTTACGCGCCTGTAGTATAGAGTAATTATTTGAATTGTATACCATATAACAGTGGGAGCCCCTCCATAATTTTATTTTTAATGGTTACAACACTGTGCAGCACTGACATGAAATTTTGCTGTACAGTCTACTTTTCTCGTCACTTACGTGTAACCGAAACAGCAAATATCCATATGGAAGTAGAAAAAATGATTTCTACCAGTCTCATTAATATCCCAATCAAAAGCGGTGAAAAATTAAAATTTCCGTATTTTTAATTTTGTTTTTAAACTAGAAAATAAGCCACAAAAGACGTAGGTCTACAAAAGAAATTCTTTGACCTTTTCGACGTCATTTACCCCGAACGTATAATAGACTGTATAATAGGGTGTATTGTAGGCGAATAAAACTGTCATATTTTCTAAAAGTTTAATTTCCGTTAAAATTATATTACTTCAAAATTATTATAGGCATAGTAACGTAGGATAATATGTGATCGATAAGCTATTGTAACGATTTAAATTCCATACAATGCCGTCGCTAAAATATGGTCTAAATATAGGGCATAATTAGAAAACTTTATCATTAATAACCCTCCTATTAAAAAAAAAATGGAGAGACTTCATAATCACCTGGTTTTTTCCCCTCAAATGTGTATGTCTGCTAACAGGTTAAAAACCCTTGTCCTGAATACATTAGAATATTTCCTAGTCTATTTATTTACAGTCGGGTCCGCTTATAACGACCGCGCTGGTGTTAAAAAAATGTGTGATATTTAATGTCTCTTTAATTTCGTCTCTATTTTTTCAAATTGTAAAAATAGTCGAAGTCGTCTTGCATACTGTTGCCATACCATCTTTATAATACCTATTTATTTTTTCTACTCCCACATGGAAATTTGCACTTTACACTTTAGTGGCGGGTAAAGTAGGCTATTCCAGTTAACTGTACGGCAAAATTTTATATCCATCCTATTTAGGTTATGAAACGGACCAATCACAGTAGTCAATTACAGAGAAGCCAAATTTACATGTTGTAAATTCGTTTTCTGACAGTTGAGAAACTTCTCTCAACTTAAGGTTAACAATACGCTTCAAAAATAAGCAAATCTGTCAGATGAAATTGGTTCTTTTTAAATTTGAATTAAAACATTTATCCCAGAGTTTATACATACACAATTGTTTCCTAAAGAGTGCACGAAATGGTGCAAAAATTGAAGGTAATTATATTATTACCAAAATATATTTCTACCAAATTATTGTTATTTTCTGCCGAACTAAAAAGATTTGCACACAGACGCACTTTCTTATTTCAAAAATATCTTTATTTCCACTCATTTGTAGACAATTACTACAAGCTTTACATAAAATGTACTATATACCTACCAAATGAACGTTGGTCATTTTTTTCCATATAAATAATATATATTATAAATATTTGTGCACGGGGATATTTTCCGATATATTTTAAACAGGGATCGAACCCCAATTGATTTTAAAACTTTTATTATACGCAACAAACATAGAAAATTAATTGGTAATTTCCTTAAATGGTGGAACATAAAGATAACCCGATAAAACAGACGAAATTATAAGATTTCTAGACAAAAAAACATTTTTTACTAACATTTTTAAAGTTATGTTATTTCTACTTACACTATTGCCACTTCTCGTCTTCTCTTTCCACGTTAACAATGTTGCTAGTTTGTAAATTGGCGATTATTTTGAAAAATTTTACTAAAGCGAACTTTAAAAATTCATAATAATGCACAAAATCCATTCTTAACTGTTTGAAACGAATTTTACAGCTATTTTGTTGTATTTTCGGAGTTATAATTTATACGCAAGCAGAAATAAAACCGACAAACCTTTTTTTCTTCTGTGCAATTCAGTAAAATTAAAATACCTACGGTTGAGAAAATAAATTGTTCGTGTTTATTAATACATATATCGCTTTTTGTCTGTTATTCAGCAAAAAGCCGAATGTGAGAAAGATAGATATATTCAAAAGTGAGTTTGTATAAATATAAGAACTTACCCAAATCGATAAATATGTTACAGTGTAATTTGGTCAATGGGTTTGCCATCAAAATAAATTTTTTTTCAATTGTTTGTTATTATAGTTCTCACAAGTTCATGGCCAACTTAAAAGACAAGTTATGGTGCCTAATTTAAATAATTTTTAAAAATTCTTAGCATGAAGTTCGGAAGTAAAGTCGTAGAAAAAATATACTGTACAACTCGAGTGGATTGTCCATATTGCGCTCGGAAGTTTGGGCACTCCGCCTACGGCGTCGTGCTCAATTTACTTCCTCATGCGGTATGGACATGATATCCACTCTTGTTGCACAAACTACTATATCCACCGAATTTACCGAATTTTATAGCAACAACATTCAAGGCAAGCTGAATGCAGTCATGTTAGTATAGAAGGGACCATAGAAAATTCGTTTATAGAGGTTGCCGACATCAAACAGCTCAGCCGGCATCTATCTGGACCAAGAATGGGTTATTCTAAGAGAAATTCTGTTTTACTGAAAAACCAGGAAAAACGTTAAAATATATTTTTTTGGCGCTTGTGTGAACATTTCTCTGTCCAGAGAGTTACCCATATATTTAATATTTTTTTGTCGATGGACTCGCTCCCTATATGACCCACGCATGATGATGCCGAGTTAGCAGATGTAGATATTTCGGCGAAAATGTTTTGGCTTTTATGCGGCTTTATAAATAAAAATAAATTTCTATCGTCTCTTCTATACCTGTCTAATTGCATCGTTGCTGCTAGACCAAGTAGAATAGTGAGGAGTGACCAACCGATTTAGTGGTTAGGGTCATTAATGTTTACTGTTACTGCCAATTGAAAATAAATATACTAGATAAGTATAACCTACATTTAAAAGCTGTAAAATTCACATTTTTACTTACGGCAACTAGGATTATTTTTTCTTCACACAACTCACAAACTACTTAGTAGCGTGTAAACGATAAATATACCCCGACGAACTTATGAACTCGGGGGGAGGGGGGGCATAGCCCGGCAGCCCCCCTTCCCCTAAATACGCCACTGATTCCGTCTATAAACATCGCAACGAGTCTGGTTTCCTGAGCCCATTGGCACCTGGTTTAGTATGTCAACCTCTTAACTTTTAGGCTCCTGCAACTTACTGCATCTTCATTACCTGTTATCCCCAAGTAGGAGATCAACCTTCTTTCCTGTCCGAGATTTTAAGCCGCTTCCTCTGAGTAGAAATTGTCTTTTATATATTTCTCTTTCGAAACAAACAAACGAAAGCAGTGTTGGAAAATACCTTATTTTTCATGTTGTGCTTGTATACCAAATAATAATATTATAATCAAGGAATAACGATTGTGTGAAAAATATTAATATTATTTACAAATATTTAAAAAGTATTTCAATATATTTTTTTGTTTAGTTAAATTATTTTCTGTTTTTATAAATTGACAAACTTATTGATGAAATTGGGTAGAGCTTTTATTTAAATATTCCTCAATTACCGAAATGTATTGATTTGCCTTTGTTTTATTTTAGGAACGTAATTTAAAAAGGCAGGTTAAATTAGAAAATATAATAACTTTATTATATTTTATCGTATAAGTGACAATTATTTTATAAATTTTTATATTCTCTTAAAAAATATTGTTTTTTTGTATGAGAAAGAGAATTTGTACCTGGAACATACTTTCATTACGTTTGGTAATTTAAAACCAATTCTCGAAGTTCAAAATTATAGAAATATTTATTTTTGTTTGTTTGTTTCCGTTCCGTAATAATGTTTTGTGGTTTATAACGCCCAGTGTCGGATTGACCTAGGGCTAATTAGACCCTGATTATAAATTTGTGGAGGCGGCAGATCGGCGTTAAAAAAAATTATAATTCTTAAAAAATTATAATACTTACTCCAATTACAATAGAAAACTTAACATTAAAAACATTTCTTTATATAAGACCCACATTATAATGAGCTTATTACGTAACTCATTTTAGCCTGTTTGAATTACGTTATAAGTTATATTATTGTACTAGTGATATAATGAGCTAATTACATCACTAGTGATATAATTAACTTATTACGTAACTCATTTTTATTTAGAAAACAGCAATTTTTTACACTTCATTTAAAAAAAATGCTTATAAATCTCCTCTCTCAGTGAAGTGATATTATAAGTGAAGAAATTATAACACACAGTCTGCTCCACTAATTTATTAAAATGATTTCTTTTCAGAACAGCCTCAATATTAAGCCGTACATGTTTCGAAGGTAAAAACCTTCATCATCAGCGGAATATTACTACTATATTTCATAAAGAGAGACTTTCGACATTGCATTGTTTGAACTGAGGAACAGAAAAAGAAAGAGTTGTAACTTTATTTACATGATGTAATCAAACGAAATTAAAATTAAAAATTTTTAAAAATAAGAGAGTAGTCTAAACCTTTTCTTATTAAAAAAAAATAAATTATAAAAAATCATAATATTCTTCGTCATCTGATGACCTGTCATCTCCTCTTGACGTTATAATTAATGGGTCGACTGTCCGATCGATCAGGTGGTCAAGATCCCACATTTTCTCATGGAGTGCTCTTCGCCAGTTCTCTGGTGTCACTTCCTTAATGGCTTGATCAAACAATAGCTTAACGTCTTTCATTTTGAATGTCGTGTTGTGTGTTGCTACAAATCCTTTCACTTGCGCCCATATAAGTTCTATAGGATTGAGTTCGCAATAATATGTCGGTGTGCGCAGCATAGTTACACTATGTTTTTCAGCTACATCTTCCACGGCATATTTCATAAAACAATGTTTTTTGTAAATTTGCTATAGCTAATAGTTCCTTCTTTATGGGATTATCTTCTTTGTTTTTCTGTGGTTAGTTATCATATTTATTATACATAATTTACCTGCGCCTATGGTCGACACCGAAATTGAGCCGAACTGGACGAAATTTCCCATTTTAATACTCTACACCTTTCTGAAATAGACAAAAACCTAAATATATAACTTGTCCACATCATCACAGACTTTATACTTAAAAACTTAATAAATATTTACCCGAAAAGCCTCGAGTACAGTCCTAAAGTCCAAAATCTAATATTACAAAAACTTGTACCCGTTTTAACTTTTCTTATACGTCTCTTACAAATCCAGCGTATCTTTACATACGTTACAAATGAACTCTTTCGGGAATTGGTCAAAGGAATAAAAGCCATGAGTTCAAAGATTCTGTGGACATGCGGTGGTTTACAGTAATCGAGTTTCTGGCACCTCCAGGCATTTGTTCATCCCTCAGGACGTCCCTCCTATACGCTCCGAGAGCGTTTAATGATCAATTCGATTTGCACATTTACAAATTTCGGGTGCTTGTTGTATATGTATGCAGTGGCGGCTCGTCAGATGAAGTAAGTGAATATATTAAATATTAATGTACCAATACAGCTACCATTTTAGCCCTTAAAAAATAATTATATTTGAATTAATATTAATTTAATCCGAATGTAGCTATGCATGCCATGTTATGCCACGGTTAACTCCGATGGACAATAATTATAAATACTCGTGCATTTCGGCGCGCCCCAGCCGACTGTGTCCGTTAGCTCAAAGCAAGTGAAGACCCAACCCCCAACATGGCTTTGATATTCTCCGTTGCTATGGTTACATGACGTCAGTCACGCAAACAGCATGTAACAATTTGCATTGTGATGAAGGGCAATTTAAAAATAGATCAGTCGTATGCACCATTGTTTTAGCATTGCTTCGTCTAACCTTAAGGTATTTATTTTGAGGCTTCGCGAAACTTACGATTATAGATATCGTTTTTACGTGATTTACTGTGTGATTAAAAAGTTTGTTTATATTTTTCAGTTAATTCAGTAGTGAACGTACCTACTTAGTTGTGTGTTTTAAAAATGAACCCAATTAATGACATAGTTTGTAATTTGTTGGAAACTCCATTCAGTCGTTGGACAGATGAGGATAAGAGAGACGTTTTGTTACACGGGTTTTTAGTCAATGTTTAAGTACCCGCACTACACGTCGCCTCACCATTTTTTAAGACCGAGAGCCGCCACTGTATGTATGTCGTGTGGAATTTAATTTCGGCCGTATTCGGCACTAAAATTTAATCAATGGCTTTTTGTTTTTATTGATTTTTTAATATATTTGTTTAGGGGCCACCCATAGTCTATTTTAGAAAGGTGTAGAGCAGAGCTGTGAGTAACTTAAGTAACTAGATACTTTTTAGTATCTAGTTACTTAAAGTAACTAGATACTTAGTAACTTAGTTCTTTTTTGAATCATGCCAAAAGTAACTGTAACTTCGTTACTTTTGAAAAGTAACTTGTATCTAGTTACTTTTTAGGAGTAACTATACACTTAAAAAGTAACTAGTTACGAAGTTACAGTTACTTTTGGCAAAAAAGTAACTTGTATCTAGTTACTTTTTAGGAGTAACTAAGTTACTTTTAAAGTAACTAGTTACCTTTTAAGTGTATAGTTACTCCTAAAAAGTAACTAGATAGAAGTTACTTTTCAAAAGTAACAAATAATGCACACAATCAGATGATGACCAAGGGACGATCGGCGGCCGTTAATCAGATACAATGAATTATCACTACCTGGTAAATTTATGGTGTTTTTATATCTAGATACATTTAGGCAAAAGTATCGAAAAAGTAACTAGTTACTTTTCTGAAGTAACTTTCACAGCTCTGGTGTAGAGTAATAAAAACTCATTAGGTACGCAAAGGGCTTACAGAGTGACTTAACGAATATTTAAGCCATTTTCATAATTTGGCATTGATTTCATTGCAAAATTCTTTATTTTCATCAAGTGCAGGTAGTACCACCCGGGTTTGGGTCAATTTATGGGTTTTGCCTATTGTTATCCATTCACAAACACTGAAAATGGAGTGACAAAAGCGTGCATTATGTACGTAGTATTAGGTACACTTATTTTTTATTAAACATTATAAAAAAATATAAAATATAAAAAATACATTATACAGAAACTGAAATATAAAACATCATAATATTCTCGTCATCTGAGGAACTGTCATCTTCTCTTGACGTTATAATTAACGGGTCGACGATCCGATGAGCTATATCTTCCACGGCATATTTCATAAAACGATGTTTGTGTAAATTTGCTATAGCTAATAGTTCCTTGTTTATCAAATTATCTTTTTTTTTTTTTGGTTAAATACCATAAATAATTTAATTCACAAAATTTACCTGTACCTATAGCCGACACCGAAATTGAGCCGAACTGGACGGAATTTTCCATTTTGTTACTCTACACCTTTCTGAAATAGACTATAATATATATTCCGAGGCACATCATCGATGATGTCATTTCAAAAAATGATAGGTACCAACCAGTGGCGGCTCGTGACCTGTAAAAGAGACTGTGCTGCAGAGCGTGGGTATCAACAATAAAAACATAAAAGCTGCGCTTTTATATCTTATGTTATCTACCTAATAAAATTAATTTAAAATGTACTCACCCATGCTGTTTGGCCTTTTAAAGCAAAATCAAAACAAAACACTTAACCCAAAAACACAAAAGGCAAACCCGCAAACGCTCTGTAATATCACGCCACGGTAGACTAAAGATTTTGCAGCTCTGCATGTACACTTAAAGATGCTCTTAAAACTATAGAAGATATCCCGGCCTAAAAACAATTCTTATTTGCCATTGGTTGGCTCAAGGTCAAACACTTGTTTTGTGACGTATACCACCAGTTCTGCAACGGACAGCATACGTAATCGAATTCGACGGTTGGCCGCCCGCGACTGAGTGCGGGCAAAACAAATCACATGAAGAAAAATTATACTAAGCAACTAATTATTGTAAATTATTAAAAAAGGCATTTTAAAGGAGCTTCCTATTTCTTCCTCTTGTGAATACGCATACAGCTTAGTTAAAAAAAAATGGGCTATACTACTGCTGGTCGACCCACACCTACATGGGTCATACTCTGGACAGAGACATTTTTAACATGATGTCGGCAACCATTGTAAATTAATTTTTGATGGTCCCTTCTATAAATTTTAACCCAATCACGAAACACCAATTTGATTTTTACAAAATTCATCACATTTTCCCAATAAAATTAGCGAAAATTTTAATTTGATCATTTTTCTCTATATTCATCTTCCCCAAAAAGCGACATGGGCTCAAATCCTATAAAGTTTAACCTAATAAAGGCAATACGGAGTTTTACTCAATTACTTATGTTAGTCCCATATTATATCCATGTCTACCTCAAGGTAAAAGCCAAGATAGAAATGTCAAAGATTAGATTTTATGTGCACATTACGAGTCTAACAATATTTGTTGCGAATGTGGGAAGCGGTCAATGGTAAATATGTTTTAAATCGAATTTGGGAACGCAATTTCTTTTCTTCCGGTGGGTCCTTTTTTATTATTATTTGTCTTATTTTATTTGTGCGTCGAAGCTTCAAAGTCTCTTTTATTTATTGCAAGCGACTGTATTGACGTTTATAAATCAAAATTGTAAAGTCTTATCCTGCTTTCCTCCTCAGTAAGAGCTGGGAAGAAGTGATTGCAGAAGAGGACTGACATTTAATTTCTTCCCACGGGTTTATTAAGCGATTAGGAAAATAGTATATTACATAACAAGTCATGAAAGTGATACTTTTCAAACGAGGAGATATTTAGCACGAGGCGTTAGTCGAGTGCGGAAATTTCCCGAGTTATAGAATAATCACTTTCAGACGAGTAATGTTCACTATTTTTCCTACGACCACAAAGAATTATTGAAAAAGCCTTTAATTTGTGAAAAAAAAATATCAAGTGTTGAATACTTAGGATTATGTTCCACTTACTATCTGGTTTCATAGTTTGTCAATAGGCTTTTCCTTTATTTGTAGTTAAACTTTTTCATTTTTTCATATTTTATATATCATAAGAAGAACTAATCTTGGATTGACTTCTAGATTAACCAGAATGAACATGTTTTAATTAAATCAAGAAAAGATGCATTAAACATAAATTTAAAAAATCCACCCAACAAGGAAGATTTCAATTCAGAATAATTCTACAAATTATTTAATGTTTTTATAAAAAAAAGTCAAATATTCCTGACGGGATTTGAACCTGTGACCTTGCGATCTGCAAGCTATAGCTCAAACTCCCTACGCTGTTACCACCCATATAGATTTGTTATTTAATACATGACACTCTCTTCCGCGCGACTTGTTTTCTCTGGTAATAGATTTTCCAATATATTATTAACATTTTTTATAATTTCAGATGGCGTATTTTCACACTCTAATTCTGAATCACTCGACAAATACATGAAAAATAAGTTTAATACTTTACAATTACTGCTTTCTAAAATTTGTTCTTTTTAATAAATAGGGGTGGTCTGTCAAATTGGCACCATATTATTATGTTTAAATTAAATAGTGTATCTTGTATTTCAAATCTAGAGTTGAAATCTATTTTTTCAACACGCGTGTGATATTTGGCGCTTTCGAGCCAAGTTAACCGTGTTTTTTTCTTATTTTCATAGGTGAGCGAAGAAAAAATATGGTGTATATAAAATTAATTAGAAATTTAAAAAATAATATTGGAAACTCATTTTGGTTTGTACTTCTGGATAACTATCGATAGTAGATAAGTTTCGATATATTGATATTAAAAGTGAAAAACCATCGATATATTGATAGTTCTTTGTCCCTTGAAAAGGTACTAAAGTTTTTGCCCTCTCATCCAAAGTAACTTCTAAAAAAAACGGGTGCCCCAAAATTACCGTTCCTGTCCCTCAAAACCTTTTACAGCTGAGTACTGAAATTAATCGGATCAATTGATTAATCGGGATAATTGATTAATCGAAACAAATTATTAATCAAATGAATCGATTAATCGATCTTTAAATAATAATAATCGAATAATGGATTATTTTGCTCATACCTAGTTTTTAGCGTCAAACAATGAAAAAAGTGAAAATTGAGCAAAAAACACATCCAAAATTTCACCTAAGAAAACTTTATTTACTTTATATGGCGTAAAAAAGGCTTATACAGGGTGATTCACGTTGAGTGGCCTATTAGAAGATCTCGGAAACGAGTAAACTTATCTTTCTAAAAATTTGATAGCAGGCATAATTGGCTTTTAACTTTTAAAGCATTATCTTTTGAGGTTTTTGTTACTTCCGGTTATACCGGAAGTTAATGCCAACTTTGCTATTTCAAATGGAACACCCTGTATATTTTAGCATTTTTGATTACCTTATTAAAATCTAAATAACTTTTGTTAATAATAATCTATTCCTATCTCGAACCGTTTTTGAGATATGAATTATAAAAGGATTTTTTTGTGTAAAAACGCCCCGAGAAGAAAGTTTAGTAACTCTGAAACTAATAAAGGTAAACATTTAAAATTTTGTAAGCTCTCAAGTAATACATAGATCTGTAGTTTAAATTACTTAAGTTTCACGTTTTTTATACAGGGAGTTCTTAAATTTGTGCCAATTTTTCCATTTAAATAAATGTGCATAAGTTAATTTTTGCAAATGGAACATCTTATTTCTTAGCTTACTAACATGTAGAGAATTAAATTTCCCATCTAAATGCCCTATATGTTACAATCCACATTTTTAGACGTTTTGGAATTATGAGCAATTTAAATAAAAAATCTTAAAATTTCTGTTTGTGTTAATGCGACATTATTTTTGAAAAGAAGACTTCGACTGGAATTTTCGTTTAACTTTGAAAATTAGAAATAGCTAAGCAACGAACATACGAACATAGGCGCTTAATAGCAAATGGTAACAAAGCTCAAGTCAAATGAAAATCCCAGTCGAAGCCTTCTTTTCAAAAATAATGTCGCATTAACACAAACAGAAATTTTAAGATTTTTTATTTAAATTGCTCATAATTCCAAAACGACTAAAAATGTGGGTTGTAATATATTAAGCACTTAGATAGGAAATTTAATTCTCTACACGTTAGTAAGCTAAAAAATAGGGTGTTCCATTTGCAAAAATTGACTTATGCACATTTATTTAAATGAAAACATTAGCACAATTTTAAGAATTCCCTGTATAAAAAACGTGAAACCTAAGTAATTTAAACTAAAGATCTATGTATTACTTAAAAGCTTACAAAATTTAAAATGTTTACCTTTATTAGTTTCAGAAACTTTCTTCTCGGAGCGTTTTTACACAAAAGAATCCTTTTATAATTCATATCTCAAAACGGTTAGAAATAGGAATAGATTTATTTTATCAAAAGTTATTTAGATTTTAATAGGGTAATCAAAAATGCTAAAATATACAGGGTGTTCCATGTGAAATAGCAAAGTTGGCATTAACTTCCGGTATAACCGGAAGTAACAAAAACCTCAAAAGATAATGTTTTAAAAGCTCAAAGCCAATTATGCCTGCTATTAAATTTTTAGGAAGATAAGTTTACTCGTTTCCGAGATCTTCTAATAGGCCACTCAACGTGAATCACCCTGTATAGCAACTACTTCTAGGTCAAGACTAAAATTAAAGTTATTCTGTCTGTCTATATTACGTGACATACTATGTTGTGCTTTAGAAAAAACTCTTCAATAAAGATGTTTATTTATATGTAGATTAATTACCAAAAAATTAAAAATGAATACCTAAAGTTATGTCATAAAATAATTTCTTTGTCAAAACTGACAAAAAGTTTCTGACATTTAGTAATTTTTGTTAAAAAATTTTGTAACGTAAGATGGTTCCTGCAAGAAAATGCTGCATAAAATCAACTTTTTTTCATAATGTGTTATCATCACTAAGTACCCTACAGACACAAAAAGGAAAGAATGTTAAATTGGACGACTTGGCAAAATACATGGAACTCCATTACCACTTAACTGGTGACATAAAAAGTCAAATAGAAAGCACTCTTAACAACGCAGAAAATTTACATTTTGTGGCCAAAAAGAATGACCGTTTTTCTGCATTAAGTCCAGCGGCAGCTGTTCATTTAGTACCCCCAATATGTATAAATGCAGAAATTGAAAGAATTGAAGGGATTTTTGAGGCAAGAAAAAAACAAAGCAAAAGTCAAAGTTTATGTCGTCCTAGAACCCGAAGCTCTTCAAGCACAAGTAGATACGAATCCAAAGGCGGACGCCGGGAAAGATCCAGAACTAGAAGTAGAAGTCCTGTTAGATCAAGAAAAGAAATATCTAGGTCTAGAAGCAGAAGTCCTCCTTGCACAAGACGCGATAGAAGCAGAAGTCCTCACAGATCAAGACACAATAGAAGCAGAAGCATGAACAATAGCAGGTCAAGAATTGACAAGAAATGTCCAGAAAGGAGTATTAGTCCAATGAAAACTCGTTCAAAATCTGGTAACGTAGATCCTAAAAATAAACCCAACCCATGCTTAGCTTCCGCGAGTGCTCCAAAAACTGTAAAAAGTAACGAGAACTCTGGGTTTTTAAGAAACTTCTGGCCCACAGCCTTTTCTTCAAAACAGAAGAGGAACAATTTTACTTGTACTCCATGTCCCTGCTCACTTGATAAGCTTAATAAGTCTGTTACCTTTAAACAAGATAAAAAGAAGAAAATACCTAAATCGATTCAGGACCCTAATTCCTTGGAGCAAATTAAAAAAAGATTATTTTCGAATGATGATAGTGGTTCATGCGCATGTTCTGAATCAAGTGCATCGGATAGCTTTTAATCTAAATAAAAAGGAAAACAATAATGATCTGTTTAATTTTAAAACAAATTTAATATTAATGGTGAGATTACAGAAAATGCATTCCTGCAGACGCAAAATATTTTTAATTAAGTGGCCGTAGTTATACCGTCTTACTACTCCTGCATGGGTGTACTGATATCGTCTATCGAATTATGATAAATATAATATATAGTTCTAACCTCACATTTTCATTTGTATTGTTTCCATTGGAAAGAAAGTTTCTTCTTGAATAACAACAGATTTTTAGATAACCATATGCTACATTTTACCTCAAATGTTTAAATTTGTTTTTATAGTCTATTTCAGAAAGGTGTAGATGTAGAGTCATAAAAGCTCATTAGGTATGCAAGGGGACTACAGTGTAACCCAACAAATATTTAAACCACCTTCATAATCTGATTTCATTACAAAATTATTTCTTTTCATCAAGTGCAGGTAGTCACTCAATGATCATAATTTTGAAAATCAAAGAAACATAACTTTACTTTACGCTATAGTCCATGTCAAAGGTGTAGAGTAATAAAATGGGAAATTCCGTTCGGTTCGGCTCAATTTCGGTGTCGGCCATAGGCGTAGGTGAATTTTGTGCATTAAATTATTCATGATAACTAACCAAAAAAAAAGAAGATAATTTGATAAAAATAACTATTAGCCATAGCAAATTTACATAAACGTCGTTTTGTGAAATATGCCGTGGAAGATATAGCTGAAAAACATAGTGTAACTGTGCTACGCACACCGCCATGTCAATGCGAACTAAATCCTATAGAACTTATATGGGCGCAAGTGAAAGGATTTGTAGCAAGACACAACACGACATTCAAAATGAAAGACGTTAAGCTACTGTTTGACCAAGCCATTACGGAACTGACACCAGACAACTGGCGAAAAGCAGTCCATCATGTCATTAAACAAGAGGAGAAAATGTGGGATCTTGACCACCTGATCGATCAGACCGTCGACTTGGTAATTGTAAAGTCATGAGATGGTGAGGAATATTATGATTTTTTATAATTTAATTTCTGTATAAGTATTTTTTGTATGTTGTATTTTTTTTATAATGTTTAATAAAAAATAAGTGTACCTTATACTATGTACATAACGCACGCCTTTGTCACACCATTTTCAGTATTTGTGAATGGATAACAATAGACAAAACCCATAAATTGACCCAATCCCGGGTGGTACTACCTGCACTTGGTAAAAATAAAGAATTTTGCAATGAAATCAATGCCAAATTATGAAAGTGGCTTAAATATTTGTTGGGTCTTGAGCTTTTATTACTCTACACCTTTCTGAAATATACTATAAAAATGTATAAAGAGCGCCAATTTTTGTCAACTTATAAAGGTTAGTGATTTTTACTTAATATTCAATTTAAAAAAATATATAATATAGTAATAGTATTATGTTACCAGGGCGGTTGGACGCCGAACAGATTGGAACGAAAGAAGGAAGGATTATCGTCCCCCCCCCCCCCCCCCCCGTGGCTACAGTATTCTAACTAATAGACCTATTACATACATTTCTTCTAATACGTACCTTCTCTACGCATTTTATCCTAACCGCTACAAATTACCTTCAATTTTTTTATATTTTATTCTCAGACGTATTTTTTATTCCGCGTTCCGGATTAAAACTATATACTTTTAAGGGCATAAAACGGTCTATTTTACTGCGGTGACTTTCCTAAATAACAGTTTCAGAAATGGCCATTAAGTCCCTGCACCTATAAGAAAGGAAAATCGATACCATGAAACTATAAACATCAATAATTATTTTAATGAAGGCGGCATTTTAACACTCGCATAATTTGAGCAAAAAGCATAAAAATGGAGTAAGAGCACGCAGTGATATAATTTTGCACAACTACGGCATATACAGGGTGTTCATTAAGTAGGTACTGAAACTTTAAAGAATATATTTTTGATTGATTTTAAGGCAAAAAGTTCATATACACAGGGTGCTACAAATTCGTGTGCGTACAAAGGGATCTCTAAACCGGTAAGCGATACGAATGCGGTTAAGTTGCTTATTTTGGGGTTTAATAATTTAATAAAAGAAAATTGCAAATATTTCGAATATCTTCGGAGATATATAAAAAAAAACAAAATTTTGAGTTTTGGTTTTGCATTTTTTGCGCCTTCATTTTTGACTTGGGAAAAAAACAAAAAACACTTTTTCATAGCCGCTCTTTATTTCTACAAGATGACATTATTAGTTTTCAAATTCGACGTTTCGTTCTTTAGATGCCAACCTCAATTCAATTTTTTTAAATACGGACCTGGACTTTTTAAAACATTTTTAGGGACTTCTACGCGTTGGAAATTTAATACAATTTAAAGATTTTTAAAAGTTTAACGTTTTGTCATCAAATATCGCATCATTAGTATTTCAAATTATTCTTTCTTTACTATTACGGCCCTGGCAATTATTTTTAGGATAACTGAAATATGAAAATTACATTACAGGAAGTTATGGCGTTTAGGCCTTTTATTTTAATAAGAATAACCGTAACAATACTTTAGGAAGTAAGTAAGTTTCTAAGGCATGAGAAGTAATTCTATTTTTTATTACTTACTATATAATTTATTTTAGACCTAGACTGAAATACTCTCGGAAATACTGTAATACAGAAAAAAATTAATGCTCCCGTGTAACGAAAAGGTAACTGAATTGTTAGTCTAGTTATGTTACTGTAATGCGCAGTTTGTTTCAAAAACAATTTCAATTTTTTTTTACTGTCTATACGATAATGCCAGTTTCTGGCGAAACATGTAACAAAAATAAACAGGTCGAGACTTTTGGTCTTTTCTCTTACAAAATATCAAATACCAAACCTTTTTGAGTAAATTTTTTTTGTTTGGCTCTAAATGTTCAGGACCGTAATGACATAAAAAGATAACTTGAGAAAATGTGTTATTAGATGACAAAACGTTAAAATTTTAAAAACTGTAAATTGTATTAAATTTGTAAAGCTTAGAAGTCCCCAAAACTGTATTTAAAATTCCAGGTCCGTATTTAAAAAAATTGACTTGAGGTTGGTATCTAAAGAACAAAATGTCAAATGAAAATTAATAACGCCAACTTGTAGAACATAAAAGACGGTTACGGTTTTTTGTTTTTTTCGCAGGGTTTTAAAAATTGAAACAATTTTAATATTTTTCCACATATTTGAATGGTGCTACTTCATTGAAACTTAAAACACACTCATAGATATTCAGAGACTATACAGGGTGTTACAAATTCGACATACCAGCATTGGAATCTCGGAAACCATACGAGTTAGAGAAACGGTTAAATGAGGGTAAAGTTGTGCAATTTGGTGCTGAGTATAATGCCACTTTAAAAGTTGGCAAATTCCGAATATTTCCGATTTTATTCGAAAAAAACCGAAATTGTGCAAAATTGTTTTTATTTTTTCCTGAGCTCATTTGACTAGCTATTTAAAGATAAATGACACTTTGTCATTGTCACTTTTTCTCCTCTACAAAATGACGTTATTAAAGTAAAGATCCGCCGTTTCGTCTCCGAGCGGCCATCACCAACTTTACTTTTTTAAATAATGGATTTTTTTTAACCGATTTTTAAACCCTCCTACCCTCAAAATGTAATGGCGATATTACTTTCTCATAATACCTTTGGCGTCCCTGTGTACTCAATGCAAAAGATAGATTCACTACTTTGTCCGCCTGCCGCTAAAAAAACCTTCTTTTCTATTTAATTATACGGACACTAAACTCTACTACTTTATTTTAAAAACACGGCATTGTATTACGGGTTGGCAGCGCACAGTGGGTATAAGCAGCGCGAACTTATTTGAATCTACAAATCCGTAGAAAAATTGGGGGATGTCACGACTATTTTTTGCATTGAGTTGATTCCTATAGATGGCGTTACTGGGTTTTCATCGCGTTTTTATTTCTTAAAAATGCCTTGAAAGCATAGTCGCTTACAGGTTACAGATGTGTAATCAATGCAAAAGATAGATGCACTACTTTGTCCGCCTGCCGCTAAAAAAACCTTGTTTTCTATTATTATATAATTGTAAGGTCACTCACGGAATGGTTGATTTATTGATTTATCACCTACGGGATGGCCCGAATACTGGCCATGTTTATTAATGTATTTTTTTAAACTTTTTAAATTTGGGCTCTACAGATATTGGAGAAAAAATGTCTTAGATTTTTAGTTTAGTCCCCAAGCGTCACTAAGATTGCTTGTTTTAAAACACGCCAGAGTAAAACCCACCCCTTATAATAATTGATGAATATACGCCCAAAGCTATTCACAATAAAGCTGCCTTTACGTAATAATGATGATAATGGAAAGGAGGGGGATCAAAAATTAGAGAATTTTGCTTTACTTAATTTGTGAATTACCTCTAATTTTATACAGTATGTTCGCGGATCCACGGGTCCAATGATGTATGTGTTATGGTCCTCTACACCATTAAGAACATGAAGACTCTCGGCCTTAAGAACTATTGATCCTAGAAAAAGTGTGTATTAAATAACGAAACGTTGGGATAAATAAAATTAAGTTGTTTGACTATACTCACCCTATGTATGTACATTTACCAGTTGCGAATTTAGGGGAGAAGGCAGTCGTGTCCCCTCCCGTGTCAGGATTTTCTTTAGAAGTCACTTTTGAGAGTAGGAAGAGCTTAAGAGATGTCACTTTTTTTAGCCCCCCCCCCCCCCCTCCCCCCTAGCAAAATCCTAGTTCGGCCACAGTATTTGCTACGTGCTGCCAACTCCTAAAAAATTCGAGCGAACACATACCGTGAGGGCACATACTGCTACTTCCTTTGATCACATAATTAGTGATTAGTAAAAAAATTTAAACCCTCTTCCTGCCCCGTTTCGACACCACTGTGTGTCGTGGATTTTTTACAATTTGTAACTGCCCGTCGTTTGTTAGTTTGTTTGCGCTATTTGGAGGATTTTTGCTTGTCTCTTTAAAGAGCATCGATAATATTTACTAAACCTGCACATATTACACAGTATTAAAGTAAAGTTTAAAACACGATATTAATTTTACCCCCATACCGCCTTTATTTCCGGACTATTCAGATTGCTTATTACTTTCAATTAGTTTTATGAACGACCTCAGATTGCATGCAATTAAAACCCGTGTTGAAGCTTTTTGTTGATTAAAACTTTAAATCTTTTCGCATTCGTACTTTGCCAGGCCATATGGTTTACTTACAGAGTCGGCTCAGCAGGAAAAGCTTCATCTGTTACGTAAGAGTAGGATTTAGTAATGATAAATGCAGGCGCTTAACTACAGGGGGGCTTAGCCGCCCCCCGCCCCCCGAGAAAAAGGTTGACTTGGTAAGCTCGGTACTCGCCTCGCAAATATAGCATAATAAATGTATTTTGGTTGTCAGCCTCAAACTTATTCGACAATTTTACTCGTTGAACTTGGGGCATGTTTATTCAACGATGTACGAAATAATCTTGCCAAATATCACTCGACCATAATTTTTTTATTGGTTAAATTTTCCATTTTTCACTCAAAATTTTTTGACAATACTTGTTGAACTTTGGGCTTGTTTATTCAAAAACTAAATCCCTCGAGCTTCGTTCTCGGGATCTAATCAGAATAAACATGTCCAAATTCAACTGGAAAAATTTACAAAAAAAGTTTTCGTAACAGCTGAAAAATCTAACCGATAAAAAAACGAGGTCTTGTGATATTACTGTTGATTATTAACTAAATTTGTTAAAATTTGGGCGTGGTCCAAAAAAAAATTCGTCTGCGGCGCATTTCGCCGGCCCACATCTACACGAGCCGCCATTGCAAATCACAATAACAGGCCCACCCTAGGCCAGCCCCAGGTCAGAGGGCTAGTTACGCCACTGGATAAATGTCAACCTAAGAATATGTCGCCGATTTCGAGAGTTTTTTTGCTTCTTCTCAAAAAAATTAAAAAATTTAGGTACACGGAGTCCCAAATTCGATGCTCATCCTGGGTATCTCGGAAACTATAAGTGATCGGTTAAATGGAGGTAAACTTGCAGAATTTTGCGCCCCCCAAAAAAAAAAATTTTGCTTTCTTTTTTACTTTTCGAAATATTCGAAAAAAAATAGAATTTTAAGTTTTTGTTTTCTTAATTTATCTGACTTATTTTAACCGCTACAGAAAACCAAATACTACATTGTTAAAGCCACTGTTTTAGCTTCATACTACCGTGTTTTTAGAATTTCGTTACGACGTTTCGTTTTTGTGGAACTGTTATCAACTTTAATTTTTTAAATACGGACCTGCATTTTTTATTTAATTTTTAAATAAATACGGCTGTGGTGTCAGTTACTTAACAATTTTTACCAAATACAACATGCAACAAAGCCAGAAAGTTTTGATAATATGTAATTTGTACCAAGTAATCATTTTTACTATTATTATTTAAATGCTCTTTTGGTTAAACCAAAAATTAATTTAAATCCGTCTCTGTATTATTTTACTACAGTGGCCACTTTGTTTTGACAAGCCGTTTATAAAATAAAAACTTATAATTACAAGGGTGTTTAATTGGAAGATTACTTTTTGTCTTTTCCTTATTACTGTGCTGATGTTTTGTAAAAGTAATAATTTTTTTTTTTGTTACAGGTAAGAAAACAAAGAAATATTAGTAAATAAGGTAAGTAGGTACTACTAATAGAGGAACCGCGCAATGTTAAAATCTTAACGCCCATAATTTTGGATGACGTCCAAATCTGTAAAGGGACACCACCGTCATTAGATAGGGGCCTGGTTTGGTACACTGATGGATCAAAAACGGCCGACGGAGTAAGCGCAGGTATATTTGGGGAAAGACCCAGAATGGAAATCAGCATTCCCCTGGGAAACTACGCCACAGTATACCAAGCAGAAATACGTGCTATACAAGCATGTGTACAGAAAAATATCGAAAAGGGCTACCACGACCAAGAGATATACATTCTGTCCGACAGCCAAGCTGCCCTCAAGGCCCTGAACTCCAGTCGACTCAAATCGAGGATCACACTGGAGTGCCTAAACGACCTGAAAAACCTGGCCGCAAGGAACAACAAGGTAGAACTCCTATGGGTTCCTGGCCACTCAGGGATAGCAGGCAACGAAAAGGCCGATGAACTGGCAAGAGCCGGATCATCTCAAAAACTCAGGGGCCCTGAACCCGCCCTTGGCATATCAAAACAGGCAACCAGAACAGCATCAGACAGGTGGGCACAACAACAACACCTGTCCCGATGGAACAGGATACCTGGTCATACCCAAGCGAGGGCCACAATTGGAAAACCCTCCAAAAAGTTATCAACTGGAATGATGCCTTTAACGCGCACCCAGCTAAAACAAGTGGTCGGCCTACTAACAGGCCACTGCTTAAGAAAACACCTACACCGAGTAGGAATTTACAATGGTCCCATTGAATGCAGGCTTTGCGGCGATGAGGACGAAACCGCCTCACATATCATATATAACTGCGAAGCACTGACCCGAGGAAGACTCAGAATCTTCGGAGACATTCAATGTGGGGATAACCTCCCACATGACAAACTTGGTAGGAATTTGCTGGACCTTATAAAAGGAACAAATCTTTTCTAGCAAGATAGGGGAGCACAATAAGCCACTAGGCTGCAGTGCAAGAAGCTTGGGCCGAACGCCCAACCCCCGCCTTAAACCAACCAACCAACCAACCAAAGGGTTACCTACGCAAAACGTTGACTGTAGGGACAGTAAAAGTGGACTCGTCCCATATACGTCACGTCGGTCCGGCTTTGTTTTCCCCGCCGCCTGAGGGGGAGCCGTTCTTGGCATATTAATGTCGATTGATAAATTTACCTAAAAATAACAACCGAAAAAAGAATTTTTGCGAGAAGTTTGATTGTTCCCATATAATCTGACGTGACAGTTTATTTAAATAAACTCCTTGTCGACTGCAAACCTTATTCGTAGCATTTTTTAGTAATTCATTCTTGTTCTTACTGTACTAGTGAAATCCTAGCGCATTCAGTAAAATCAATATAAAAAACTACAATTTTAGTAAAGAAAAACTTATTTTTAAAGCAGATTAACAAAATTTACAAAGTTAAAATGTTTTTTGCGCTTACTAAAAAAGGTCACAAATAGACCGTCGCCCGAGTTCCACAAGGTTCTAAGTATATTTTTAAAAAATTTACAGGAGAGCAAATATAATGGTTTGATTTATTATAGAAGTTGAATTTATTTAGATTTCTTATGTTTTTGAGTGGAACGCAATAGACAATTTTATTATGAAAAAAAGCATATCAACGTACTTCTTTGTGACTGACAGTTTATACATTTTATACGGAGTTTTTTGAAGTCGTGCACATGTACTTAGAACCATGTGGAATTGTAAGCTCTTTTCTTAATAACAGTAAAACTAAATACATTTCAAAAACCGTTTATTTTCTACATTGAATACAAAATATGGGTAGTAAAACATTTTGTCATAGTACATAAACCTAACTTTTTGAACAATAACAAGATAGTAAGAACACCATGCAGAAGATTCTAGTTTTAAGATTTTCGATAATCACTTATTAAGGCTTTCATGTACTCCTTATCGGTATTACTCATCCATTTATAGGAAAATTCAATATGCTTCAACTTATCTTCTAGAATTATAATTCGAGTTTGAATTTCTTCTACATTTTCAAAAAGTAAAGCAGCATTATTAATATCAAATGTCTTGTTTAAAATATTAACACGAGTAAAATTTTGAGAATAATCGTTGGTATACCAAACTGAAAAAGGATCATTTTCTAAAAATTTTAACTGTTTAACCTTAGTGTAAGCAACTTTCTTATAATTTAAATTTTTAGAGGACTTGTAATAATCAAGAAAACTTTTGTTAGCTTGAACAACATGAAATGGTTTTTTCTTGTCAATCTTAAGTAAAAGACGCACTAAACCCAAAGGAGACCATACCTCAGAAATCCTTAAATACTTTTCTATTCTGGAGTGAATATTATCTACTTCTTGTATACAAGAATGCCCTGGTATAGAATACTTCATGGTAACACTTTTAATACTGGGATTTTTATATAAAAAATATCTTACAGCAAACGATATAATCGAATTACGATTTTGGGGAACACAGCTATCGCTCCAAGTAATTATATTTACCTTCTTTTAACTCTATTCTTTATATTTTCTGGTACATATTCAGAACCAGAACTTTGAAAATCTGACCACTCTTCAGAATCTGACATTTTCTAGCTATAATTATGCAAAAATGGCACAAAAATACAGAACCAGACGCCGAACAAATACAAACCATTAAAATCTGTACTTAGAACCTTCTGGAATTTAAAATAATTCGACACTTGTGTTACTTAAAACTATGTGGAACTGTTGATAACAGCGCCATTTCTTAACCAATTTAATTTTTTTCGGCGTTACACGATGTAGAATTCTCTTTTATATAGAGTAAGTAAACAAATACATTTTTGGTCAAAAGTGTACTTAGAACCTTGTGGAACTCGGGCGACGAGACAGCAACATTAAATGATTTAGCAACGAATATTAATTTAAAATAAGCGTCATTTTCAAGCGGTAGGTAATGGTAATATGACAGCTTAACACACATATACTCAGGCCACCACGCCATGTGATTCACACAAAAGAATCCAGTGTTTCCGAGCGGTGTTTCGTTTTAATACCAAACATTTGTGAGATTTTAGTGAAGAGAAAATTGAAATATGAAGAAAAACAAGTAATTTGCACAAGGACTCCATATGATGTGACTAATTAAACAAAGAATTTTGCTTAAATAATGTGTTGTTTTTGTTAATTTTCAAAATTTCAATCGCAGATTGGATTTAAAAGAATTTGTTTATTTTATTATGGTTTTATGCCAGTTCTAAAGGATCCTTGCTGAGGTATGTTTAATTTTAATTTCCAAAAAGTTTGAATTTACCTAATGACATAAGGTCAGTGAACTCTTACTAAGTAGGTCACTGTCATGCAACATTGTAAAATCACTGACCTTTCTCTTTTAGTTTGACAGTTCAAAATCAAAACAAACGCACGTGGGTAAGGCAGTAAAGGCTTCAAGATCAAAACCCCAAAAAGTAAAAGTTCTCACTTATTAAAACAAAGCGACATTTAAAAATATTTTTTTCCGAAAATCGATCGAAAATATTGACATTTTTGATAACATTTCTTTCAGTTAATAATATTTATTTCAAAATTTTAACAAGTTGATTGAAACAAGTTATATCCTTTTAATAATTTTCGATTTACGAAAAAATAGTATGTATACCTCGTAGAAAAAACCACATTCCCGGACTCCGTATTGTCAGTCTCGGCTTGCGTCTCGACATATAATCTTTTTCTAGAACGATAGAAGAGTTTTGGATTTGTATTGTTTTACATCACAACGTTTCAACTTGTAAGTATCTCCAGTCGTCTTCAGGTGAATACTTACTAATCTTTTTCTACTCCCACAGGGAAATTAGCTGTTTCCTTTACACTTAAGTGGCGGAAAAAGTAAGCTATTCCAGTTAACTGCGCGGTAAAATTTCATATCCATCCTAGTTAGGATATGAAACTAACCAATCACAATTGTCAATTACAGAGAAACCAAATATACATGTTGTAAATTCGTTTTCTGATAGTTTACAGAAGTTAGGTTAACAATATGCTTCAAAAATATGCAAATCAGTCAGATGGAATTTCTTCTTTTTTAATTTTGAAGGTATAATAACAAAATTAATACCAAAATATATTTCTACCAAATTATTGTTATTTTCTGACTGAACTAAAGATTTGCTCAAAGATATGCAAAAATATCTTTATTTCCACTCATTTCTAGACAAGTACTACAAGCATTGCGTAAAATGTACGATATACCTACCAAATGAACGTTCTCTTACTAACCTTGGTTATTTTTTTCCATATAAAAAATATATTTTTATGATAAATATCCAACCACAATTGATCTTAAAACTTTTATTATACGCAACAAACTTAGAAAATTAACTGGTAATTCTTCCTTAAATGGTGGAACATAAAGATAACCCGATACAACAGACGAAATTAGATATAAGATTTCTAGAAAAAAAATTCATTTTTTACTAAAAAGTTTAAGGTTATGTTATTTCTACATACAGTATTGCCACTTCTCTTTCCACGTTCACAGTGTTGCTAGTTTGTAAATTGGCGATTATTTTGAAATTATCATAGCGAACGTTTAAAACGAATTCTACAGCTATTGTGTTGTACTTTCGGAGTTATAATTCTTACGCAAGCAGAAATAAACCCGATCAAACCTTTTTTTCTTCTGTGCATAGCATATATTAAGTATTTGTTCGCTATCCATACAATTTTTTAAGTTGACTATAGCAAAATATGCCGAGTTAAGTTTACTAGCAACAAAATCAACATGAGCTGTCCACTTTAAGTTTGAGTCTATATGAAGGCCAAGAAATTTGCATTGCTAAACTCTCTAAATAGAATTCTCGTTTAGTTTTAGATTTAAATCAGGAACCTGCCTCTTTTTATAGAAAACCATATAGTGAGTTTTGTTTACGTTAATAATTAAGTGATTTTTTTCACACCATAATGAAAATCTAATCAAAAATGTCTTGTATTTTTTAGGAAAAAATAAATACAAACCTATCCATTAAAAACAATTTTATAAACAATTAAAATAAATAGTCTACTTTGATTTATGAGTATATTCGATGTTATTTTAATTATCTTCCAACCTCCTACCTAGGCAGTCTCGTTGCAATTCTTATGTGTTAGTAGCAAATTAACTGCATCCCACGAAAATCTTAATAACAAAGCGGTATAATAGAGCTTAATTAGACTTTAAACACATCAAGAGTGATTTATTATCTCTGATTGAACAATATTTTAACTAATTTTTTCATACAAGTGAGTTTAATGATACGTTCACGATTGTATCGTAGAACAATGTGACCTTAATTCAGTAGATTTTTAGGTGAAACGTACCTTAATGGCGTAGCCAAAATTTTAGTTCGGAGTGCCCAAAAGGGTAGGGAAAGCGACGAACCGGTGCCGCAGGCAAATCGCCGAAGACGAAAATTTTTTAGGAGCCACGCCCAAAAAAAAATTTTTTTTGGACAAAAAATTTCAAAATAAAAAAATACATATATTTAAAGAAACTTGTAGTGATTTATACAAATACACTAATATAGGTAATATAAAACAGATAATATACTTGTTAAACAAAACCTTCTACATGAAATAAGCATAATTGAGCAAAAAAATATTAAAAATAAGGTATATTTTTTATTTATTGAAAAACAAAAATTAACCATAAACTAAAAGCACAACATATTTTTTTGCCTAAAACTAAACCGTAATTCGTCGCCTGTTTTGACAAAATATGTATATTGATTATTTCATAATATATCAATATGGATTTTTTAATGAATACTTATTAAAGCTAAACTTATTATACGCTCGTCGCCTGAATGGTTTCTCAGATATGTTTTTAATCTTTTTAAAGTGGAAGAACTAACTTTCTGCTGATGCTGTAGTTACTGGGAGGATAATTTGTTATTTTATTTGGCGCGTTATTGATCAAGTTGCCGTCAAAGATTTTTTATGTTGCCCAATTATATTTTATATCTTCTTCCTTTTTTTGATTTCGGGGGAGGCTGGGCCCCCTGCCTCCCCCTACCCCTCTGGCTACGCCACTGACATACCTACACACGTTCTAAAATTTGAATTTTATTTTTCTCCACAGCGTATAAAACAAACCCATTTTTTGTCCTCCGCTGTCATTGAATTTTTCCAAAATGAGACATGCGATTTACTTCAATTTGAAGATATTAAAAAACGCGTTTTTAAGCTGTGTTTTTCATGTAACTGTCATTCTCGAATTATACAGTGATTCATGCTATACCATCTTTGGGAATTATTTTCTTTAGGTGAATGTCTATTTTTATAGTCTATTTCAAAAAGTTGTAGAGGAATAAAATGGGAATTCCGTCCAGTTCGGCACAATTTCGGTGTCGGCCATAGGCACAGATACATTTTGTGCATTAAATTATTTATAATAATTAACCAAAGAAAAAAAAAAGATAATTTGATAAAGAGGGAACAATTAGGTATAGCAAATGTACACAAACATTGTTTTATGAAATATGCTGTGGAACATATAGCTAAAAAATATATAGTGTAATTGTGCTGCCGCCATATTATTGCGAACTAAATCCTATAGAACTTATATTGGCGCAAGTGAAAGGATTTATAACAAGACACAACACTACATTTAAAATGAAAGTCGTTAAGCTACTGTTTGATCAAGCCATTAAGGAAGTGACACCGGAGAGCTGGCGACAATCATACCATCATATCATTAAAGAAGTGGAGAAAATGTGGGATCTTGACCACCTGACCGATCGGACCGGATTCGAACCGACAACCTCCGTATATCCAGTACAGAGCGCTAACCAAACCGGCTCGAGGAAATACTTTTTTCTGAATTTCAAATTAGGTGTTTATACACAAGAACTTTCCATCTTAAGATATATACATACTTTATTTTCTTACGAAAAAGAACCGATAGGTATTAATCAGCCGCCTGAAAAAGCATATATCTGGTTGCCGAAACGGTAATGTTGTTGTTTAAAAAGGGTAAAAATGATTTACAATATCTATCACTGTGCGTAAATTTCTATATGACCCTCTTCTAAAATTGACTACGAGCCGCTACTGCTTATTAAAAACAAAAACATGACAAACAACGTCTGAACCTCCAATTACTTATTAACTTAAATATAACACTCAGTTGTTTTATGTGAATGCCTGCAACTATTGTTGAAATATGTATCTCAACTTTCATTAGTCACAACCAAAGAACTAAATAATTAATAATTAACCAAACGTTCACGCCTGGACAACACAGGGCTCAATAACATATAGGACAGACAAATAAATATACCAATTTTGGTATTGAATACTATTCGTATTGTAAAATAATATTTATTATTATTTTTAAACACGAAAACTTCCAACGAAAAAAAATGTCATATTTAGAAAATAATAATAAAAATTTAATAAAATCATAATTACTCGGTTATTTTAAGCTGTAAATCCCGGGTCTCATTTTTTTGCCTGCAGGTGACAGGCGTCAAACCAGAATGGCGGTATTATCGCTAATAAAAGAATATATAAGCAAATTTTGTTTGAAAATAGACAACTTTGTTTTTTTAGCTAAATAATATGATTAGAAAAAAGTTACGGAGATAAGTGTATTTCCATACTTCATGTGTCCTTGGAGTCCCAATTTTTTTTAAATGATAAAAGCGAAGGACGTATTTTTGGATTTTAGAGAAATTTTATTCCCAGGGCCATTATAAGCGGCGTTACATATAAAATCCCCACCCTGTAGTTCAATCCTTGCCTGTTGTTCCAGTAGATTGAATCCATCGTTTTATGGCACCTCGTACTGTGTACCTTGGATCTCCGAGTGCCGGTTCTGGACCTATGAATGATTTTTCCGAACCCGTTTCAGCAAGTTCCCCTGCCGAAGCCGACAATGGATTTGTCTCTTTCCCTTCTCTTTTTAACTTCCGAGAGCACGTATGTCTGTTTCGCTCTTAGGTTCCAATTCATTTATGTAATCATCTAATTCAATATAAACCCATGAGGTCAACCGTAAGCTAAACTTAAAAATAACCGAGCGAAGATCTTCGATGGTGGCTTCGATCTATATTGGGAAGTTTTCGCATGACACACTTTAGAATATTTGCATTTTTTGAAGGATAATCAGTTCGTCGACTTTTTTATTTCCTGTAACAGTGGCGGAGCCAGCATTTTGTTGAGGGAGGGTGACTAAAAAAAAATTACTGCTAAAAAAAGAGCGTATTCCGGCTCTAAAAATCTTCCTACTCTCAAAAGTGACTTCTAAAAAAAAATTCTGACCCTTCACACGCCCTAAAATTTTTAAGGCTCAACGTAATAACCCCCCCCCCCCCCCCCTCCCCATTTTGTAAGGCTCCCTGGATCCGCGCCTGTCCTGTAATACCCTTGCCAAATATTTGTTTGAAAATCCCAAGCGTGACATTTTCCAGAACCAGAATTGACATTCTTAAAATACGCAACCAATAATTAAATTAAATTATTTTTAAAATTTATTAAGTGTTTATATTAAATGTGGTAAAATAAAGTTAGGAGCATGTCGGATATATCACGATAAATATCCGAATCGACCAACTCCTTCGCCTGATATTATTAGAAGACTAAATAATTAATTGCTTAAAATATTTCCCTTATAAATATCACTATTGAGTATCCATGTACATTTGTTTTCATGTCACGCTTGAAAAAATCGTATTTAAAAATAAAACTTGAGATTCTAAGAAAACGCGTTGATATAGGTATAGAAAAGGTTATAGCAATTTTAAGGAGCAGTTAATTTTCCATCATGTTATAAAATAAAAATATACAGGGTATTCAATTTAAAATAGAAAAGTTTTTAATGTTTAAAGTTTTTACAATGAGCCCCTAATTGTGAGCTCCCTGTATATTTTATGCCAAGTTTAATTATTTCTTGAGATTTGTTGATTCTTTAACTATACACAAACAAAAAATGTTTAGTCCAGGAGCTAAGTTAAACAATATATACGGACAATTTCATCGCTATGCATTTACGAAATCATTACAAAATATGCAGATATCTCAGAAATGAGTAGACTTAGGTAAAAAACGTGTTCCATAAAATGTTATTAAAATTTAATGCAAAAACCAAAAATATAATAAAAAACGCTATGTTGTATTTAAAAAATGAAAGTTGAAGCTACTTCCGGTATAACCGGAATTGACAGAAACATGTAAATATTTTAGGTTAAGAGAGCATATCGATAAACTTAAACCTACAGATTTTTAAAAAAATATTTTCAGTAGTTTTCTCAAAAGTTCTAATACAAGCTCGTCGTGAATCACCCGGTATTGTAGACATCTGTTATCAACAATATATAATATATTATTATACAGGGTGATTCCTAAGTTGATACTTCTTTTTTAGCTGTGTATAAAAGGCATTAAAATAAACAATATTTTTAAATACCTTTTTCAAAAAACTTAAAAATAGGCGAGATACAGAAGTAAAAAAGTGCGGGCCTGGTCATTAAAACGTACCCTGCTATACTTTATGTTGTTTGTCTTATCTCTTATTAGTCATGCAATTTATGGGTCGGTGGTGAGTTATTTGGCAATATGCTGCGGTGTGTTTTTCTGAAGCAAGTTAATTTTAAATTAGTGACATATGGTGTCGTCAAAGTGCGGCTGCTCCTTCGAGATTATACGCAGAACGCTTTCCCTTGAAGGCTCATCCTACACCCAAAAGTTTTCTTAATATTATTCAACGAGCAAGTTACCGTATTTGATCCATAGTGTAATAAATGAATGTAAGTACCTTATCTTTAAGTTTTTTGAAAAAAGGTATTTGAAAATGTTGTTTATTTTAATGCCTTCTATACACAGCTAAAAAAGAAGTATCAACTTAGGAATAACCCTGTATACTAGGTTAGAATATTTTTGGGCTAACAAAGAACCAATTCTCATAATATGTAACATGTTTCGGATATATTACGAAAAACACCATAATAAAAAATAATTTAACACCTACAATTTTATTTCGCTTTTTGTTTTTACACAATAACTTTTAATGCCTAAAAATGATCATTTTTGGCTTTTCAGCTAAAGAAGTTAAATTTCCAAGAAATACAAATCACTTACGAACTAGATAAACAATAAAGCAACTTCGAAAGAGCGCGGCTTAACACCCCGCAAAGTTTTCCAGCAACAGGAAAACTGCCAGGAAAACGATTGCAGGATGCTTGCGGGCTTTCCCAAAATGTCGGAAGAAACGAGAAAAGTCCGGAGGTGAAAAACGCGTTTTAATGACTTATATTCTTTGAAAGTCTCATAAATCTGCTTGCTCGACAGGTGGAGTTTTTCCGATGACATATTACCAGGAAAATAAAGGGTTGAGCTCAAATGATTCCATCGACCTTTTGTTATTTAATGAGTGTTTTTCTCGGTTCGTTTGGAAAAGTGCCTAATTGGGTTGAACAGTCAATTGCCGAGCGAACGATGGATAAAAGTAAACAATACAAAACTCGGAAATGTGAAAAATTGAAAATACTAGGATTTTTTGTTGGAAGTAAGAAGTTCTTGAATTAGACATTTTTATTACTAGAGATCGGATAATCGCGTATTCTCACCAGTTGCGGCTCGTGAGTTTTTTTTTACAGGTGGGGCAGTAACTTAACAAGCAAAATGCCGTTCAGGGCATAGTCTTGCCAGGGAATAATTATTTTCCTACGACCACCTATGAAAATGAGAAAAAAAGCACGGTTAACTTGACTCGAAAGCGCCGAATATCACACGCTTGTTAAAGAAAAATATTTCAACTCTAGAGTGGAAATACATGGCACACTATTTAATATAAACATTATGGTGCCAATTTGACAGACCACACCTATTTATTAAAAATAATTAATTTTAGAACGCAATTTACTGTTTAACTTATTTATCATGTATCTGTCGATTGATTTCGAATTAGAGTGTGAAAATACGCCATCTGAAATTGTAAAAAAGTTAAGAATATACTAGAAAATCTATTACCAGTCAAAACAAGCCGCGCTGAAGAAAATGTTATATATTAAACATAAAATTTTTATGTGTTGCCATAGCGTAGAGACTAGAGCTATGGTCTACAGATCGAAAGGTCACAGGTTCAAATCCCATCAGGAATATTTGACTTTTTTTTATAAAAACATTAAACAATTTATAGAATTAGGTATTTTGAATTGAAATCTTCCTTGTTGGATGAATTTTGTAAATTTATATTTAATGCATCTTTCCTTGATTAAATTTTAAAAATTCATCCAACAAGGAAGATTTCAATTCAAAATACCTAGTTCTATAAATTATTTAATGTTTTTATAAAAAAAAGTCAAATACTCCTGATGGGATTTGAACCTGTGACCTTTCGATCTGTAGACCATAGCCCTAGTCACTACGCTATGGTTACCAATAAAAATTCTTTGTTAATATAATAAATGACATTTTCTTCAGCGCGGCTTGTTTTGAATGGTAATAGATTTTTCAGTATATTATTAATATTTTTTATAATTTCAGATGGCGTATTTTCACACTCTAATTCGAAATCACTCGAAAAATACATGATAAATAAGTTAAACATTAAATTAATTTCTAAAATTTGTTCTTTTTAATAAATTGGGGTGGTCCGTTAAATTGGCATCATATGTTTAAATTAATAGTGTGCCTTGTATTTCCACTCTAGATTTGAAATATTTTTTTTCACAAATCAAAGGTTTTTTTAATAATTCTTTGTGGTCGTAGGAAAAATAGTGTACATTACTCGTGTGAAAGTGATTATTCTAAAACTCGGAGAATTTCCGCACTCGGCTGACGCCTCATGCTAAATATCTCCTCGTTTGAAAAGTATCACTTTCATCACATGTTATGCAATATACTATATAATTACCAGAAAAAACATATCGCGCTGAAGAGAGTGTCATGTATTAAGGCGGAACTTTGTGCAGCAAGAAATATATTTGCAAGAGAGTCTCACCCGAAGTGGGCATACTAGCGAGCTTATGACGTGGTGAAAAATATTCCGTAAACATCGACACACACTGAAAGCACGATGCAAGGCGGTAGGTTCTTTATTATGCTAATGAGTTTTGGTTGATTTTATTTCGGAGACCAGAAATTTGTTTTGTGGGAAATAAGTATTTTACTTGTTATTGTATTCTAAGTTAAAATAATGCATCTAATCGTTATACGGATTCTTATTTTATTAATATGTACAAAAAATAAAATTAAGGAGAGCAAAAAATTTTGGAAAATAAAATCTGTTAATTTTATAAATTCCTTGGAAAAGCTTATTATAATGATTTTAATGATTTAAAAAAGGTAATAAAACTTCTGAAATCGTATTCTAATTTTTAATATAGGTACCAAGATACATGTCTGTTAATCTTATTATTACCTACCGACTAAAGTGTTAATTAATTAATAGTAGGTATAAGAACACCTGCATATATGCCAGTGGCGGCGTCAGGGGGGAAGAAGGCACAGGCATACCCTTAAATTAAAGTTGCCCATCCAAATTAAGTTTAGGTACTTAGGTAGTTTATACATAACACAATGTACAAACTGTTTTATTGTGAATTTTTCAGCATTGGTGTTGAAATATTTTGTAAGGTCAATAGTTTTTGAATTAAAATTCTCTCATATGAATAATTTTTCACCATGCTTATTTATTAAACAAGAGAACAAACGAAGTACCTAGACCTTTTTTTTAGAAACACAGTACCGTATCGTCGCACCTATACGAGAATGGAATAAAATAATTGAATTTCAGCGCCAATCCGATACAGAATATACATGTGATAATAGAATAGATGCAATGGTCTCATCGGTTTTACCGCTTACTATTGCTAAATAATAATAATAATAATAATAATAATAATAATAATAATAATAATAATAATAATATTAATAATAATAATAAAAAATCATGTTATTCTCTGGAGCTAACGCAAAGATAATGCGACACGAGTAGAACCGATAGATATTGTATATCGCATCACACGGAAAGCGTCAGCAAACAGTACCAATCGACGAAAAGTCGTGTACCTACTTTTTAAGCTCAAAGGTTTAACTTTTCGTCTAGAAAAGCGATAAAAATATATCTACAGTAAAAACTAAACAATAGCTAGATACCAGGATCTTATATGCCTACCTCAAAAAAATCGGATCCATTTACATTTTTCTAGCACCTCCACGCCACTGATATCTGCTACCTAAGTACTTAGCCTATTTTTGTGAAAGAAGGTTTTTATTTTGGTAATTGGAGTATAATTGAATATAAAAACTAAGAACTACATAGATTTTTATTCATTTGTGATTTGAACTGTTCGTTGTGAATCTATTGTGAAGTTGTATCTACAGTGTGTTTCTATTTTATATTATCAATATGCCGCAAAAGTATACTAGCACAAATCGTACTCCGTGTGGCCGTCGACGAAGTATTCAACAAAAACTTAAATTACTCAGGTGAGTACTTGCAATCATTTTAGAAATAATTGCAAAGTTGTATAATTTTTATTATCATATATAATATAACAAGTGCATTGAAAATTATCGGTAATTTTAGGAAAATATGCTTGAATACAATTTGGAGCCAAAAAAAGCATGAGTGCACGTAGTGCACGAATGCTTTTGCTTGCTCCAAATTGCATGACGGCATATTTGGCTAAAATTACCGGTAAATTATCAATGCCCGCGTTATATTTGTAAGGGAATTTCATGGACTGATGTTGCTTTTTGTTTGTTATGACTGACAAAAAGAAAATATGTCAAAAAATTATCACGATAATTTTTTGCAACAATAGAATAACCATGGTAACACAAAATAAAATTATGGTATTTAATTGTTAAAATATGAAATTTGACAGGTGAATGAAATTCTCAAGATTATTGATTTTGCTCCTTTTCATATGCTGTAGAAATAAAATAGAACATAACGTGCATAACCGTTTCATACGCTCAGTTTTAAAAAAGTACAAGTAAAGCCGTACAGAAAGTTTAAAATTGTTAGTAAGTGACATTTTGTTAGTTGTTTTTGTCATGTTACGTTGTAACGTTGTTTTATGACCTACAATATTTCGGGAGTATTCGAATTTTTTTTAGGCCCTAGGCCAAGAATTATCCTAATTATTTTAAAAAAGCATCCGTTTTGGACACAACTACTGACATCAGCCCTATGATGCTTATGTACGCTGTTTGTTTTCTATTACAAAAAGAGGTAATTGATATCTCGATTAAACTCCTAGGATAGGTATTATCCAAAAATGTATCTCCTAAAGCATAAAAACAACGTTTTTACAAAAACATAAACCTTTCATAGCTATCTTTTTTAAATTTTAATAACGCAATTATCTTAACTTTTTCTTACTCTTTGTAATTTGAGTATAATATGTAACGAATATATTTATTTTCTTATTTATTTTTTATGAAAAAAAAAATTAGTTTATTTGAAAAAAAAACACAGTGTAAACAAGCTGCTGTCACTAGTTGTGTTCAGACCAGCTGTTCTTTCAAATTAGATAATTCTTGCCCTAGGATATAAAACAAAAAAAAACGAAATTATCCTGAAATATTGATTTGTGATGTTGTTTTCCAAACTACACACCTAAAAGTGTTAAAAAAAATTTGTCGAACATTATGATGAGTTATGAGACATTTCCATTGATACCAGCCAGTCAACCGATTTCCAGAATCCCTTTTCTATATACTAAGTAGTTTTTTGGTAAATTCAGTTTCTTCTAAATTAAAATACTGGGATTTATCTCTACGTTTTATAAAGTGTGAACAGTGCTGTTATAATAAGCTTAAATACTAAAGAGGGATATAAATTATTTTTATATAAGGGTCGAGAAACTTACTCACAATTTTCAACAATTTGTTTAAACAAATAATACAGCTGAAAAAGAATCAAATGCTTGTTTTAGAAATATATTAATATTGGTGTAAATTTATGCTCCCCATTTGGTGATAAACAGAATTCTCCTGTAAAAAATACTGGTTTTATCTTACCTAATATTTCTTTAGGCAACGCAAAAAACTGACAACTCAGGACACCGCCACCCCAAGTAAAAAAGTTGTCAGTATTTCTAATTTTGCCATGGATTTACCTACTTCGGAAGTTGCAGGACCATCTCATGATAGGGTTGAGAGCAGTAGAGATATGAAAAAACTAAACTTGATAGATTATGACAGTGATGATAGTAATTCCAAATCGATTAGTCCAGAACAAGTTTCTAGTTCACAACCCGAAACAGAAATTTCAACCGAATATTCTGAAAAGGTATCCCAAAGATGTCAGACCATATGTGATATTTCCGGAAGAAGAATAATTGATATTAATTTCTTCTTTAACGAAGTAACTAATTTTAAACATTTGGGCATTTTTGGTTGCGAGAGTACAAGTTTAAAAATAACAAAAGAAATATCTGTTGGATTGCAAAGCACGTTTGTAATTAAATGTTCCATATGCCACGAAGAAAAAAGAATATGTACAGAGAACCCTGACACTGCAGACTTAAACAAATTAATCGTTTTGGGTATGATTTCAACCGGCGGAGGCTACAGCCAAATGCAAGAAATTTTCAGCTACTGCGATATACCGATTATGTCAAATTATACGTTTTTGAAAATTCAAAGTGAAATAGCTGATGCAATTCATGCAACCGCTTGGGAAGAAATAAAGAAAGCTGGCGAAGAAGAGAAAGCAATTGCCATCGAAAAGGGAAAAGTTGATCCTGATGGTATTCCATATATAACCGTTATCGCAGATGGCGCATGGAGTAAACGATCATATAAAGTTAACTATAATGCACTTTCTGGAGTGGTAAGTTATACATATTCTTTTAAGTTTCGTTTAATGGTGATGGTTTTATATAATTTAAAAACTAGACCAATTGTAGTCCAACCTATCATAAAGCATGTAAAAGGTAAACAACATTAACGTTCTGGTGGAAGGTAAATTATAAATAACATTTTTATTTTAGGCAATAATTGTTGGACAAGAGACAAAGAAAATCCTATTCCTGGGAGTTAAAAATAAATACTGTTGCATATGTACAAGAGCACAGAGCAAGAATATTGCCGCAAAAGACCACATTTGCTACAAAAACTGGGACAAAGCATCAACAGCTATGGAATCCGAAATTATTGTACAAGGATTTTTACAAAGTAACGAACTGCACGGAATAAAATACGGTTATTTGGTTGGAGATGGAGATAGCAGTGTGACAAAAAAGTTGGCAGAGGCAAGACCAAACCAGAATAGATCAGTTCAGAAAATTGAATGTAGAAATCATTTGCTAAGAAATTTATGTACACGCCTTCGAGAGTTAGCCCAAAAAAGAACCAGTTCGAAGAACAAAGTAGTTTCTATAAAGGAAAGAAACATGCTTTCTAATAATGTTAAAAGAATAAGATATGGAATTGTAGCAGCAGTCAATTACTACATTGAAAAAGAGGATCTAAGCTACGCTCAAAAAATTATTCATTTAAAGCGTGATATTACAAATACTTCTAGTCACGTCTTTGGAGATCATTCAAAATGTGCTAACTACTTTTGCCAGGGACCAAAAGAAAATGAGATAGATTTTACCAATATTATGAGAAGTTCAGGCTTATTTTCAGATATTTTAGTAATCATTGAGAGAATAGTTAGAAATTCCGAAAGTTTATTATTAAACATGGATAATAACGCTGCTGAACTTTATAATGCCTTATTAGCCAAAACAGTTGGTGGCAAAAGAATTAACTTTTCTTTAAGAAGATCCTACGAAATGCGTTGCGAGAAAGCTGCAATTTCGTACAATGTTGGAGCTGAGTCATCTCGACTTATTCAAAAGAAACTTTGTGGTCGAAGTCCAGGAAATATACATACAAAATTTATTAAAGAAAAAAAACACAAACGGAGTTGGACTAAATGCCGTAGACAATTATTTCCACAAACTCACAAAAAAAAACACGAAGATGCTCCTCCCGACGAGGATTACGGCTTACCAGCCATAGATATGGACGAGGATGAGTACAAACTGCAACAATCTTTCTTCATAACTTCCATTACGGTAGATAAAGAAACTGCACATAAATTAGAACGTGATACAGTCGGACAAGCAGACACACTGTTATGGATGGAAGAACGTGGAAAAAGACTAACAGCAAGTAATTTTGGAAAAATTTGTAAATTACGTAAAAGTACACATTGTGCAAACACGGTAAAAGCCATCTTATATAGCAGTTTTACCAGCAACAGTGCTACAAATTGGGGCAAAGAGCATGAAAAAATCGCTATAACCCAGTTTGAACGAACCACCGACCTAATAGTTGAGGACTGTGGACTTTTTGTCAGCACAAAGCAATGCTACCTTGGGGCATCTCCAGATGGTCTAATTGGACAAAATGGAATTATAGAAGTTAAGTGCCCCAGATCCTGTAGTACCAAAACTCCTCGTCAAGGCATCGAGACTAAAACAATAAAATTTGCTACAATTGAAAATGGAAATTTTACATTAAAACGAAATCACCACTATTACTATCAGGTACAGGGACAGTTACAAATAACGTCAAGGCAGTACTGTTATTTTATTGTATGGACACCTCTACAACTAGAGTATGAAAAGGTAATGAAAACCACTTTTAAAATAGTTATTTTCTAGGAAACGATGTGTTTATAAATATTATGTCTCTATCTCAAAAACAGAACAAAAATTTTTTTTTTAAATACATAGATACTCAGGAATAATATAGCCAGAAAGGTAAAACCAACAAATTTTCAAATTTTTACAAACCGTGTAAAGTTTTCCTCACAGTGCAATTATTTTCTATTGGAAAATATGAGATTCTTATTCCAGAAGTATTAAATGGGGATAAAACTAGTTTATCCTATTTAGCCTTCAAAGATAAAAAAAATACTCTTCTCAATATTTTCTTTAAAAATTTAATGGCTGGGCATAACTTCATCAATTTACGAAACAAAAAGTAAATAAGAACACTTTTTAAAATATTTAATACATTCATTTCATATAATATTTGATCGTATAAGTATCTATGATTTACAAATTTTATGAAATAATAATTAATGTAATTTTAACAATAATAATTTTGTTTCAGATATACAGAGATGACCAATTTTGGCAAGAAAAGATGGAACAGCAGTTAAAAACTTTTTTTTTTAGTTGCCTTCTTCCCGAAATGATAAATCCTCAATACCCCAACAAGAGAAAAATTAAAGACTTAAGATCGCAATTTTTAAATATTTCTGGTAGCTAATAATATAGTTATTGTAGTATTTTTTATTTTAATAAGTATTTTTAATTTGTACCATGAAAGGACCAACTTTATTGCCTACCTGTATTTTTAATAAAAATTTACAATATTATGAATGTTTTTATTTAGGGTATACTACCTAATAATAAAACCTACCAACATAGGCACACATAGAGTGGAAGGGGGGTAGCCAAAAAAAGCGTGTAAGTTCTTAAAAGTGACTTAAATAAAATATGTAGCAGCCTTTTCAACACTTCCTCCACCGTTCAAAAGTGGCTACAAAAGAAAACAAAACGTTCGTTTTCAAGAACTTCTATCAAAAGTGATTCCTACAAAAAAAATGCCGCATTCGTTTCATAAACTCACCCTAACAAAAAGTAAAAACCTTATCTACGCCCTTGGTCAAGAGACGGGGGCCACTGCCGCCCTCTCTATGGGCGCCCAAGCCTAACAAAATATTGTATTTTATTACTCTGCCTGGCATACTGTCCAATTTTTATTTAGTACTTAGCTTCTTAGAAGCATTGTCACTATACAGGAGTCAGGCTGCACCAAATTATAGCTGCCAGCCAACAAGATGGACAGAGAAATCTCATGTGACCAACGCCAAATTCGTGCCTGAATACTACTTTTAAATCGGTAAACCATGGATAAAATAATAAACACATTTCACCTTTAAGATGAATTCATATTTTAACAGGTTCAGACAGAAGCTCACTACATAAGCAATATATAGATCCCGTATAATAAGCATAAAATATAAAAACAATCGAATATGCAACAGTTGGTTACTCACTAAGAAACGAAACAAAAAATTCAATATAGCCCATTTTTGATTGCAACAAATCGACCGGATTTCGTTCAATTCTTATCCTTACCTAACATGAATAAGAAATTTTGAAAGCCCAAACACCAGTTTTGACAAAATGGTGAACGCGCCTTGAACATTTTGCCCTGCGGCGCATTATAAACCATCCCGGTCTAAGCCGAAAAATGTATGGTAACCCGAAGTTAATAGCACAACTACTAGTTACGTCTTTTTAATATTAACGCTTAGATATTCTGTTATTGGCACAGACAATACAAAAAGGAAAACATAAAATTTAGCCCAAAATTACCCCCGAAATAACTTCTTGTTCGACCACCTATAATTTTTTTCAGTGTATCATTATTCTCTCTGGATGTAAATTGTTTCACGTCAGCCTAGAATAAATTCTGCTGTATATAGGCAACTTCTATAACATGACAACAAAATTTACCTAAAACATGAGTTGCGCGCTGCAAGATAACGGACTTATTACGACATTGTTTTGTCTCAATTTTTGAATTCTTAAAGATAAGACATGGAAGTTCTAAGGTACATGGCTATTTTTTTGAAAAAAAAATTCTTAGCTACGATATTAACCTTGGAAAAGTGCCTAAAATACGCACCTTTAGTGGGCATTTTCTTATACATATTCTTATTTTTTTCAAAAAAGGGCTTTGTACCTTAGAAATACAAACATTCCTTTATTAAATTTTAAATTGTCCCGACAAATATTTCAAATAGCCTTTGCAGAATCCTGCAGTAGCGAAACGGTGTTTTTCATCCTCTAAATTTGCGCGTGGTAGAGCCTTAAACAACAAATCTTATCGGTAGCCATAGCATAGAGAATAAAGTTCTAGCCTACAAATCGCAAGGTTACAGGTTCCAATCCCATCAGGTGTATTTGACCTTTTTTTATAAAAACATTAAATAATTTATAGAATTATTTTGAAATAAAATCTTCCTTGTTGGGGGGATTTTTTAAATTTATGTTTAATGCATCTATCCTTGATTAAATTTAAAATTTTTCATTCTGGTTAATCTAGAAGTCAATCCAGCTTCCTACAATATATAAAATATAAGTAAATGAAAAAGTTAAACTATAAATAAAGGAAAAGCCTATTGACAAACTATGAAACCAGATATTAAGTGGAACATGATCCTAAGTATGCTAATTTCAACAAGAGTGTTGAAATTCTTTTTCCACAAATCAAATGCTGTTTTAATAATTCTTTGTGGTCGTAATAAACACCGCAAAAACATAAAATACTAAAATTGCATTTTTGCTGTGACTTTTTTTTTAAATTACATTAAACAGCTTTACTTTAATATTATTATTTTTTTATATAATTCTCTTACCTTTATGTAGTTGTGTGGTTGTATATCAAATGTTATCCTTTTATTTAAAAAAAATCAGTAGGTTATTAATATTATAAGTACCTACGTCAAATGTTAAAGCACCGCTTGTTTTAAACTGTTTTTTTTTTGAACTGTTGATAAAGTCATATTGTTTTTTAATACAAGTCAAAAAACACATAAGTATCCGTCAAAAACGCACATAAACGAACTAGGGGTTAAGGACATACTACGGGCGATTCGGCATTCCTATGAAACAAAAGGTTTATGCAAATGTTGAAAAAAATATAATACGCATATTGTGTAAGACGTTTTTCTTTGTCTACTGTAAACTTTTGATTGCCATTGCATGATTCACGGACCTGTTCGACTAACAAAACCACTGATGCTGATTGAACGCGAAATGTGCCGAATCCGACGATGGATTGGTCTCTTTTTCGTCTCTTTTTAACTTCCTAGTGCGCGTATGTCTGTATCGCTCTTAGTTTCCAATTCATTTATGTAATCTTCTAATTCAATATAAGGTTCTTTACTCGTGCGTCATTGTTTAAGGATTAAGGTACAACGTGACCTACAACTCCCCATCTTTATTCATTATATTAATTAAGGTGAATAAAAACATAACCCCAACATCTTCGGGGCACTACTCTATGCGGAATTATTATTTTTTGAAGGTTGTCCATTAACTTTTTTTTTAGTTTGCTCTAAATGTATAATAATAATTATACAATAATAATAATTTGAAAATGCGTTATTTGATGACAAAATTGAAAAATTTTAAAAACCTTTAAATTGTATTAAATTTCTAAAGCTTAGAAGTAAAAAATTTCAGGTCCGTATTTAGAAAATTGACTTGACGTCGGTATCTAAAGAACGAAAGGTCGAATTAAAAAACTAAAGACACCATTTTGTAAAAATAGTTTTTTTTTGTTCAAGTCAAAAATGAAGGCGAACAAAATTTAAAACAAAAAACTAAAAATTTAGGATTTTTTTCGGATATTTTCGAAGATATTAAGTTTACAATTTTATACCAACAAATTATAAAGGCCCAAAATATGCAACTTTGCAACAATATAACCATCTTCGTATGTCTTACCTTTTTCAAGATTTCCTTGGTGAGTTGCTGGCAGGCGACCGTGGCGGTCTGAGTTCGATCCTCGAAGTGGGCATACGCACAATAAAAAACATCATATCTGAAATTTAGTAGATTTAGGAATGCAGGGAAGAGTGTAAAATGTATCATCTTCCAAACCACCCCATTCACGCCGATAACCAGGCCGGATGAGGTCGGATATCTCGTGGGGTGCGGAAGAAGGTACACACTTTCCAATCGGTACGTCATGCAATGGCTCAAGAAACCGAGGGGGGAGCCTTTGGGGGGGGGAGTGTCGCATGACTTAGGATCGTGGTTTGGAACCCATGTTAAGCTGTAGGTCTCCTCGGGAATGGCCCTGGTCGCGAACGAAGAGGTAAAAAGCCGAAATCGAATGAAAGAGATCCCTTTGACGTACAAGGATTTGTAGCACCCTGCATAATATACATAAATCTGATTTGTTTGATGGCAGCCACGTGATAAAGAGGTAGATAATAAAAAACTAAACCCGAAGTATTTATTTTTTACGCCTTCTGCATTTAATTTCACTACAGCTAGTATAATTAGCGATAAAATATCATCTTCCTACACATAATATACACCTCACTTTTTATCGGTAGAACAAGTGGCAGAAAACTCCATCATGGCGTTACATGCTACTTTCTTTACTACTACATTATTACCTACTTGATTTATTGCCAAATAAATAAAGTGAAGACAATTTGCATACAAGAATATAAATTTGCTTTGTTTTTAAAATCATTTATACTAGTAACATACTGCATTCTTTTATCCACTAAATTTCGGACATACTTTTTTTAATTTGAAAAATGTTTTTGCCGGCGTACAGACACGATTAAAATTGAAAAAGTTTTATGCCTCCGCTGAGAATCGAACCCAGAACCTCTCGATTACATGTCAAGCGCGCTGCCAATTGCGCTACGGTGGACCTGAAATTCTCTCACCAACTTCGGCCATATAACTTATTCAATTTTATGTTAGTAGTAATAGTCTGGAATCTCCTGTGATTCACAGACCAGGGAGGGTGTTATAGGGGGAACGGGAACTCACTCACTACCACTGAACATTGAGACTTATTTTTCTTTTATCCGTACATCGACGACATATAGCGTTATTAGCCGGAATCAGAAAGAGATCTCTGAACAGTGACATCTAGCCGTAAATAGTTTTTAAAGTACTTTAAAATACTTTTTTTATAATGCGTATGCCCATTCCGGGGATCGAACCCGGACCGCTACTCTTATATTAGTAAACATTGTTTTACGGAAAGTTAATTCTATAAGTGTAGATCTATTTTTTTCTACTTCCACATGGAAATTTGCTGTTTCCTTTACACTTAAGTGGCGAGTTAGGCTATTCCAGTTAACTGTGCGGCAAAATTTCATATCCATCCTAGTTAGGTTATGAAAGTGACCAATCACAGTAGTCAAGAAGCCAAATTTACATGTTGTTCTTAAAAGTACTGACCAATCACAGTATATTATTTTTACTGAGGCTCCGCCTTCTTTTTCAAGACACTAAATTATACAATAGTATAATTTAAATGTATATGGTACAATATGTTATTAATTTGTTTAATATAACAAAATCTATACGCATTTATAAAAGATTTATCAATAATGCAACCTGCTGAATGTGCATAGAAAATTAATTTCATGTAGCATCATTATTCAGTTGATTTTACCATAATTAATTAAACGTTTCGATAGTTGAGACAGTAGAGCGTGAGTTCAAGCTCGGCAACCTACAAACTTTTTTTTACATTTTTTAGCATAAGGTTTGTAATTTTGGTCGTAGAAAAAATATACTGTTCAATTCGAGTGGATTGTCTATATCGCACTCGAAAGTTTGAGCACTCAGCCTACGGCGTCGTGCTCAATTTACTTTCTCGTGTGATATAGACATCATATCCACTCTTGTTGTACAAACTACCATTACACACAATTGTGCGTAAAGAATAAAAACGCACAACCTTTATTTATTTTAATACCTGAAGATAAAAACAAATTATTTTGTTACTTAGAATTTACATATTTTATTACATATTATTCATGGTGTGTCAGGCATAAATATTGATATTTAAATGATTTTCCATAAACAAAGCAACTGGGAAAATCGGCCACTCGTTAGGAACCAATAAATTTATTTTAGAAATTAAAATTAACGTTTCCATTAAGATTTTAAAGTTTGTCCCGCATAAAATAGATCCATAAACATGCTAAGGCGAACAGATTTTTACGTTATTTCGCTGACATTTATGCGCTTTGGCAAAGAAAAAATGGCATCACTTTGCAGGAATAGTATATAAAGGGAATATCGCGCAACGACACGGCTCATTAGCATAATGGAGATACTTATATTTTTAGTATAAATACAGGGTGTACGCAAAATTTTTAAAAAGCGATGGGTGCTAGGCATGGGTCACTGGAGAAATGAGAATTTTAAATGCCAAGGGATACAAGTTTTTACAGGTAAATTTGGAGTTTTTCTATTTTATTCTAACAACTTTTAAATTATTTTTTCCAAAATTGAGCGAGATACATGCTCTCACAAGGCTGTTTAAGGTTATTATCTAAAGAATCACGCAGTGTACTAGTCAGCTAGTTGTCAACTAGTCGCGTGTTGTTTACGTAGTAAAAGTATTTTGTTACTCGAAATTGTTACAACGTGAAAATGGAACATTATGAAAGTAATAAACTAGAGCATAATTATGTTGATTAGTTCCGGTGAGTGTTGTCGTTCAGAACGTTATGGTGAAGAGCATTTTGAATTTAAATATAATATTTAAGTTAGACGTGACCGTATCGGTCGATTTTTGTAAAAAAATGTTTCCCATTGCATTAAAAAAGAAGTAACAACTTAAAAATCAGCCTGTATATAATATTAATCGAAGAATTATTATCAATTATTCTCGAAACACCTGCCACATATTTTTTCTCTTTTTTATTTAACAACAAGGGAATACTTTTTACCCTTGATGCCGGGGAGGAGGGGGGGAGGAGGAAGGGAAAGGGGTATCGTTCCCCTCCTTAGCCTACAAAAATTGTAGTTTTGTTTACTTTGAGCCCTGAAATCTGAGTGGTAAATGGCTTTTTTTTATATAAGTCACTCTGGATAACAGGAAGATTTTTGGACCCACGGAACTTTTTTTTAACAAAATATAATTTTTAAAGACGAAGAAATTTTATTCTTTAGTTGACCCCCTCCCCCCTTTCCAGCAAATTCCTGTATCCGCTACTGTCTTAATGCGCTAAAAAACGTTTGTATTTATATTATTTTGATGTACATTCTTTAAAATGTTTTTTCACACTGTAAACTGTAAAAAGACTTTATTACTTGTTCCCAACAGTAAAACCACCATACTTGTTGTAGCATGCAAAAAGTTAGGCAATAAAACTGATGAAAATGGAGCCGTTTTTTTTATTTGTACCAAATCGATATTTTTATTGCAGAAATAACACTGGTTTAAAAAAATTATCCGCTGAATCGTTATTACAGTCGTTGTAGAGATGGAACAATAGGCAACGGGAGCAATTTACTTTCTTAAATTCATAAATTATAATATATAAAATAATTAAAAATTATATAATTTATAATAATAATAATAATAAGTCGTTCTATAGATAATTAACAAAAGCTAGATAGCTGACGTCCCATAAGGACTCGCGTCTATATCCCAACCTATTGGCGGCACACTGCGCATGTCAGGTGGATAGCGTGATGCCGGGATATTTGAAATTTACATAGGTAGCAATAAGTTCAATTATTACATGTAAAATATGATTGATATATCGATTAATTAATTAAATGTTTAATATAACGATATTCTATTTATTCTCGTTTTTTCTTTTACGTTTTAAGGAATTCAAAGAAAAGGTTACCGGTGTTAACAGTCTACGATTTTGTAATTCCGACTTTTTGTTATGAGGGTCATAGTTAGAAGAAATCATAGGGGTTATTGTTGTTTTTAGTGCATTAATACCATAAATGCAGGGCATGTATTGGTCTTTAAAGGTAATCGTTTGAAGACTTTGTGTTTTCTTTTCATGTGAACATTAATATTTGTTTTACTGTCCCTCCATTTTAGTTATGCCCCACAAGGCCACAAATTAACAAACTGGTAAACTGTTCTTGTAAGAAAATTTAATAACTCAACTATGACTCAACACCATGACGTAAAATAATAATTAAATCCATTTCTACCCATATTTTAAATGTCCCGCCGCCACGCTTTTCGCTAGACATGCGCAGTGTGCCTGCAATAGATTGGGATATAGACGCGAGTCCATAAGGCCTGTACAACTCATCCAATGTAGCATAATTAAAGTCTTTAGAATTACTATCTGAATGCACATCACAGCTTCTGACGTAATTTTTGATTTAAGTTATGTCGTTGATTAAATCGTATATTTTTTCAATTCTGTCAGGACTGAAATAAACTTTAAAATGAAAAGTTCCCCGAAGTGACAATGCTGTCATGATGATCTTATTAATTTATCAATGTCAATTGGCAGGACCCTTTAACTAATAACAGACTTACTTTATTTTTTGTTTCTGTTGTGATTATGTATTTGCGAGTTATTACATGCATCCAGCCAGTACGAACTATTTGAAAATTATGCCCGTTGTGTACAAACCAGAAAAAAAACGCATTCCGAGGAAAGAGAGGCATGACCGCGCGGCCGGTCCGTGTTTCTTAGATGAAAATGTATGTTGTATGTTGGATTAATGTAATTGTACATTTCTTTACTTTACGAAATTCTGAATAAATATAACAAATTGGGTCGCTCATCGAATAGGCGTCACATAATTGATATTCTCGTATATCACAATAGTTTGGACGCGTTGTACATTTGAAAATGGCATCACTCTCGAACAAAAACAGTGATTTTCCGTTAAAGCAGTTGTCGTTAATCACCAAAAAAAGTAAAGAAGAAGCATGAAGGTTAGGACACCTAAAAAATGGATTATTGCGAACAAAATACACAGATAGGTTTAAGCGAGGGTTTAAGCTATCACTGTAAAGCATATTCAAAACTCTATATCTCAAAGACAGTTAAGTTTGGGTATGTGGTGTGCTTAATAATTTTTTTTTTAAATATTGCAGATAATTGAAATTTAAAATAATATGCAAGGTTGTATAATGTATTTAATTTTAAAAAATTCATGCCGAGAAATAAAAATGCTGAATGTTTTAAATTATGATAGACTTTAATCTGCAGATCGATACGATTAGCTTGGATTTCAAAGAAGTATATTGCATGGTATATACACTAACAGTCATTATGTAAATGTGGATACCTACAGGCTTATGCTCATGACGTGATGTAGGTATCAGGACCTAATTTTTATAAGCAGAGCTTTATTGCTATCATCACGTGGGTTTTAAGTTATTTAAAAATTTCCAGTTACTATTATTATTTGAGCGAATTACAGTGCACAAGAATGTTTCAGTAAATAACTGCCCAAGAAATAACCTCTTGTAGAAAACTAATGGATGTTTGTCAGGGCTTCCTATTATGCATGGTGGTTGTATATTTTATAGTTTTATCGATGCGGTTGCATCCTAAATAAACTAAAAAGTTTCTAAATCGATATTACCCAGAAATTACTTCTGTATACTGTTAAAATAATTACATTATATTATATCGTTGACAATTTTACTATTACCACAACATACCGTATTGGCAAATTCGAATCTAGGGTGCGAAATATCTAATGTAACCAAGAGAGAAGGCCACTCTCCTACATTTCTAAAAGGGGGATATGGTATGGTGTGGCCGATTCGACGTATCAATCGCTTCCGTGCCTGCTTCGACCGCGTGTTCTAAAGAATGGATTTGGGGGGTAGGGGATAACGTGTTCTCTGTTTAACGTGTTAAAAACTACTAATAATCTCTGTCTGATGCGTTTATATCGGTACCCTACATTCGAGATTGCCAAAACGGTACATGTAACTGTACTTACTGTACATTAGACTATTAATTGTGTAAGAAATTTCCGTAGATTTCATGTAATTTTGTAGAGTATTTATATAGTAATAGTACACAAGTTCTTTGTAAAAGTACACTTTATGTAGGGTAAATATTGGTGGTAAAATTAACTCATTTATTTATTATGCGTGAAAAATAAGTTTCAAACCCCTTAAAAGTACCTTATAGGTTTGACAATTTAGAGAAGTCAAAAAATTAAATTTTGATGCATTCTGAAAGAGTTACCCAGTACCAACTCGCTAATGTTCGTAAAGAATATTACAATACAAAGAGTTTGAAAAAACCTACCGTTTACAAATTACATTTGACAATGACATATCACAGGTTGACAAGTCCAATCAATGCTGGTATCCGTAGGATCACCTGTTAAATTCTAATAAAAAACCAACCGCAATCCTATTCAAATAAGTTAAGGTCGGGTTATTCAAAATTGTTCAAACTCGGCATGGACACTCACCACATATTATAGACCCTAAAAAAGTATCCCCGCTTTAAAGTCAACAGGGGAACAAATATTTGGACAGCCTAAAAGTTGCATGGTATTTTCTATGTTTACAACCATAATGCACCACCATAGATATAATTTCGTGTGGAGCTGGTAACTTTATAGAAGAATTTAGAAATATTGTTCGTATTCACTTTTTAATTTTATTTGCCGTAACACTGAAAATTACTCACTTATAAGCGGACCTAACTTCATGCCAGAGCTGTGAAAGTTACTTCAGAAAAGTAACTAGTTACTTTTTCGATACTTTTGCACAAATATATCTGAATACTTATAAGGAATAGTTACTTTTACCTAAAAGTAACTTAGTTCTTAGTTACTCAGTTAAAGTAACTAGTTAGGTAACTAAGATACTTTTACAGTTACTAGTTACATTGATTGTAACTACGATAATTTAAAAGTAACTAAGATACTTTTAAAGTAACTAGTTACATTAATTGTAACTAGTTACTAAAAGTAACTAAGATACTTTTGAGTAACTAGTTATTTTAATTGTAACTACGAAACTCTAAAAGTAACTAAGATGTTTTTGAACTAGATACCATAAATTTACCAGGTAGTGATAACTCCGTTTCCTATACACACTACCACTATTACCATCAGAAAACTAAACTAAGAAGTGTTAATTCGAACAACGAACAAGTAAAATAAAATGCTTTTCAAGAAATTTCGCGTTCCAACCAGTTTGCTGTTTGACGCTCGCGACTCGCAGCTCGTCCCTTCGTGAAAATCTAATTAACGGCCGCCGATCGTCCCTTGGTCTGATGGACGGCACGTGTGCATAATTGGTATCCTAGAGGAACTTTAAAAGTACCTAACTTAGTTACTTTAAAAGTAACTTAGTGACTTTAAAAGTATCTAGTTACTTTTTAAGTGTATAGTTACTTTTTAAGTGTATTGTTACCCCTAAAAAGTAACTAGATACAAGTTACTTTTTAAAAGTAACGAAGTTACAGTTACTTTTGGCATGATTCAAAAGAGAACTAAGTTACTAAGTATCTAGTTACTTTAAGTAACTAGATACTTTAAGTAGTTACTTTAAGTAACTAGATACTTTTAAAGATTACTTTAAGTAACTAGATACTAAAAAGTATCTAGTTACTTAAGTTACTCACAGCTCTGCTTCATGCTTACTTCGTTTTTCAAAATTTTTAATTCTAAAGCCTGCCTTACCAACATTATTTTTTGTAAACGACAATACAATGATATTCATTGTTAAAAGATCTCTACTATGACAGTGGCGGCTCCTCAGGTGAAGTAGGTGACCAAAAAAAAAATAAAACCAGGAGGAAAGTTTTTCGACAATATTAAATATTAATGGGCCAATACTACTAGCATTTTAGCCCTTAAAAAATAATTATGTTCGAATTAATAGTATTAATTTAATCCGAATGTAGCTATGCATAATAGGGCCATGGTTAACTCCGATGAACAATAATTATAAACACGAGTGCATTTTTGCGCACCCCAGCCGACCGCCGTCCGTTAGCACAAAGCAAGGGAAGACCCAACGCCCAACATGGCTTTAATATTCACCATTGATCTATGGTTACGTGACGTTAGTCATGCAAACAGCATGTAACAATTTGAATTATGATGAAGGGCAATTTAAAAATAGATCAGTCGTATGCACCATTGTATTAGCATTGGTTCGCCTAACCTTAAGGTATTTATTTTGAGGCTTCGCGAAACTTACGGTTATAGATATCGTTTTTACGTGATTTACTGTGTGATTAAGAAGTTTTGTTTTTATTTTTCAGTTAATTCAGTAGAGTACGTACCTACTTAGTTGTGTGTTTTAAAAATGAACCCAATTAATGACATAGTTTGTAACTTGTTGAAAACTCCATTCAGTCGTTGTACAGATGAGGATAAGGGAGACGTTTTGTTACACGGGTTTTTAGTCAATGTTTGTTTAAGTACCCGCACTATACCTAGCTCTTCGTCATTTTTTAAGACCGCGAGCCGCCACTGTTTTATGATAGTATAATTATGTAGGTATTTCATAATAAGTCTTCCCAAATAATGTCATCTATCAAAAGTTAATACATTTAAAATAAAAATATGAATGCTTACATTGTTATGTTATATGATTGATTATTGTCTGTTTCGCTACTATTTACATATTTTAAAAAATTATGTCGGTAGATGTGTGATTATGTCATTATGGTAAACAATCTGTCACTTATGCAAATAAACTTGCACCTGTTTTAAGTAGGCACATTTTTACCATCTGGCCAAAAAATTGAAGTCTGGAATTTTTTATTTGCTTGATTTGTGTATATTTTTGATAAAATTTTTAGCATTTCATAACACGCAGAATTGAAAGAGAACTCTTATTAACTGGCATTCGCATCTTTTCAGTATTTCTTATCTTATCCGTATTGAAATAGCGAAATATTTCATGTACAATAAATCAATTATCTCGTCCCATGCTGTTACTGAATTCCTCCTAATTAGGACATACGATTTACTTTAGTTTACATATGCTTAAGGGCATTCGACTAGTATTTCTAAATTCTTCTCCAGTTACCAGCTCCACGTGAAATTATATCTGTACAGGGTGTCCTAAATTCGATGTTCATCATGGGTATCTCGGAAACGGAAGTGATACAGCATCGGTCAAATAGTGGCAAAGTTGCGGAATTTTGTGCCCAATAATATCGTAAAAAAGAATTTGAGCTTTCTTTTTTACCTTTTTGAAATAATCAGGAAAAAACAAAATTTTAAGTTTTGTTTTAAATTTATCTGACTTATTTTAACCGCTACAGAAAAACAAATAAAACACTGTTGAAGCAATTTTTTTAGCTTGATACTACCGTGTTTTTAGAATTTCGATACAACGTTTCATTTTTGTGCAACTCTTATCAACTTTAATTTTTTAAATACGGATCTGCTTTTTTTATTTTTTTTTTTTGAAAATATTTTAAAGTCCTAAATTAAAACACGTATGACACTTAATACTTTTTAGACTTTTTTGGTGTCATGATAATTATTTTAAATAAATACGGCTCTGGTGTTAGTTACTTAACAATATTTACCAAATACAACATGCAAGTGAATGTGAAATCTATCTATTTATATCTGTTTCAAGCACATTTTATTACTTAGATTACCGATGCGTAGATTAAAGGGCTATCGAACTATTAACCAAAAATTACATATTTAATTGTAGTTTTTAATAATAATATATCTAAAGCAGATATGTATTTAAAGAAAAATGCACAATTTTAAAGAAAAAAGTATAGAAATAAAACATTCAATCCAGCCACACAAGCAACATTAATAAAAAAAACTCAAATTTATTATTTATTATAAATTATAAAAAATCATGAAAAAAAGCTAAACAAACCAAAGGTGGCTATGACGGAAACCTAATACTTGATTGTTTGGCCTAATTATGTGGACATAGTAGTAATGTAGTGAGTAGTCCTCCTTTTATGTTCAATGGGCGATATTTAAAATGCGCCAGGCTTACTCAAAAAAGGATTCGAGAGGGACACTTGTTTGAACACCTAATATAAAGAAGTTAATAATAATCAAGTTCCTGATGATGTATAGATTACATCAAAACGTCTGATGGTTAAATTTAGGGCTAAAAAAGATTTTTAAAAAATAAAATAATAAATGCAGGTTCGTATTTAAAAAATTTAAGTTGATAACTGTTCCACAAAAATGAAACTTACCGATAATGTAAAAACACGATCCTATAAAGCTAAAAAGTTGCTTTAACAATGTCTTATTTGTTTTTCTGTAGCTGTTAAAAATTAAAAAATAATAAATATATAAAACCAAAACCCCGGCAGGCCTTTCAAGTCCTGCAGGCTTGTCAAGCCCGACAGGCCCGGAAAAAATTGTTAGGGCCCGAAAACCCGAACCTTTATTGATAAGTGGCTAGGCCCGAGCCTGAAAGTCGGGCCGGGCCTCCTAAAGGCCCGAAATAAAAATTCGGCCTGTGCAGACCTGTAGCATATACCATAAAATAGATTTAAATTTACATGAATCTAAAGATATAACTACATAATTTCACATTGAATATTACAGTTAAAAACATGTACTTTTATATATAAATTTACCATGCTTTTGCCATTAGTAGTTTTACACGAAATAATTTTACTGGGAAAGAATTAAGCTAATAATAATGTTACACTTAGGTAATTTATCATCCAAAATTGGCATAAAGGCAAAAATAAAATACGGCACACTTTCTACAAATATTTTTATAAAATAAGATGAAAAAACGCTTAAAGTTCGCAAAAAGTATGTATGTAAATTATCGCGAGAGTAGTAAAAACAAGGGGGATTTCAAAGGCAAATTTCACTTTAAAATCACTCCAAACCGAGCTCTAAACTCATTAAAATACAAACGAAAATAAATATTAGATATGGCTTATTAACTTATTCTTTTGTGTCGCCATTAGTAGGACATAAGGCAAAAGCTCTCGCATTATGTTATGTTTCCTTTTTAACCTCCATTTTGTAAAAACAGAAAATAGGAGAATTTCGTAAGAAGGAGGAAATATGTAAATTACTCCTAATGGGTTTGGTCAGTTACGCAGGAGAAATATCCCTCTAGGGAGGCAAGTACAATTTGTTTTAGGCGACAAATAGTAATAATCTATCAAAAAAAAATGTAAAACAGTTTAAGTTTATAAAATACTATAAACCAAATAAATAACGCTGCCGGTGAGCAAAAAAAGAGTCAATTCATTCATTCATTATCAGCGGGTTCCATAAAGAAATATAGTTCTCGATTCACCTAACCGCGTATTAAAAACACAAAATTTAATCAGGGGCTGGCAAGACCAACTTTGTATTCGTGCGAAATGACCTTATATTTTATATATATACAACCTTTTTATTACTACAGTGCGTAAATTCTTATTCTGTGAACGTCGTAGGTCCTCATGGCCAAATGTAAAAAGTTAATAACTGGTCTAAGGAATATCTCTTATACTGGGACAGACCAATAATAACGGATAGAATATTCTTCTTATCAAAAAGACGACCAAAAAAGCCTTTATTGTCGATATAGGTTGCCCACTAACACACAACCTCTCTAAAACCTAATCGGAGAAGAAAACCAAGTATGTACGCGAATTTGGCGATAGAGATAAAAAAATATATGGAAGCTAGAATAAATAGATATCATTTCGATCATAATATCGGTGAAGGGAGCTATGAGGAAAAATTTCAAGCCCTATGCAGGTTAAGATGAATTTCTTCTTTGTACTATAAATAACACCAGCAATAACAATAAAAAGCTGTGAAACATATTAATATTATTAATATTAATGATATCTTATTTAAATAAATGTGATTAGTCAGTCAGCTATAGTTCCACATGCATGCCGCTACCAAAGAGGTGCCAATTTCTTTGCAGAATCGATCCATAATGTAATATTTAGCTTTTCCTCCCAATGAAGAGTTTCCCTTTTTTTGGTAAATTATTCCTTTTTTCCTCCAATTATTTATAAAAAAATATAATTATTTATTAAAAGCAATACTTTTGTTCGTATGCACGGCGGAGGTGCTTATTAAAATTCTAATGGCTCACCGGGTAATGATGTAATGGAAAACTGCTCCTAATGGAAATAATTATATATTTTAAAGCTCGAGCACACAGAAGCCTTTTTTAATTAATTTAATTTTTTACCTTTCGGTATTTTTTATTTTTTTTTCCGAAACTATGATATGGCCTCCAATTAATTTCCCCGACTACGTTAAAGAACTTTTTCTAAAAATAGTTTGCTATACCTATCTAATTTAGTAACAGGATTCTTTGCATATTTTGTTCTTATTTAAAAAAATCTTTATACATTGACAGTCTCATTTAAGGGGAAAAGTTTTCATCCATGAATTTTATTTCGCTTTAATGAATTCTTCATTTCCGCATAACTACAGAGTATAGAGATCACTAGTTAATGCTGTAACAATGAAGTTGAAATAGCAAAGCGTCGCGGGCATAGGCGGCGCCAGGATTTTTGGCATGAGTGGGCACAAGCTTCCCCTCACGCTCTATATCTATATTATTTTAAAATTTGATTTGAATGAGAAATAGCTAATCAACGAACATAGGCAGTTAATAACAAATGGTAACAAAGCTCAAAGTCAAACGAAAATCCCAGTCGAACCTTCTTTTCAAAAATAATGTCGCATTAACACAAACAGAAATTTTAAGATTTTTTATTTAAATTGCTCATAATTCCAAAACCACTAAAATGTGGATTGTAACATATTAGGCATTTAGATAGGAAATTTAATTCTCTATACGTTAGTAAGCTAAAAAATAGGGTGTTCCATTTGCAAAAATTGACTTATGTACATTTATTTAAATGGAAACATTGGCACAGTTTTAGGAACTCCCTGTATAAAAAACGTAAAACCTAAGTAATTTAAACTAAAGATCTATGTATTACTTGAAAGCTTATAAAATTTTAAATGTTTACCTTTATTAGTTTCAGAGTTAATAAACTTTCTTTTCCGAGCGTTTTTACACAAAAAAATCCTTTTATAATTCATATCTCAAAAACGGTTAGAGATAGAAATAGATTATTATTAACAAATGTTATTTAGATTTTAAGAAGGTAATCAAAAATGCTAAAATATACAGAGTATTTGATTTGAAATAACAAAGTTGGCATTAACTTCCGGTATAACCTTTTTTCTTTTTTTTTTTTTAAGAAATATAGGGTTACTCGTTTCCGAGATCTTCTAATAGGCCACTCAACGTGAATCACCCTGTATAGAGTTTTCTGGTTGAAAGTTAGAGTCATAACTAAAATGAAGCATGATTGTTTTGTATACCAATATTTTAACCATATATACCATGTTTTACGTATTCTACCTAGCTGGTGCAGTATTACCGGCATTTATTACATTCTTTAATATTCACGAGCAAAGGAGAGTAGTGTGTCGATAAGTTACATTACATTACTTTATTGTAAGTAATTCCTATCACAATATCTAGGTAGTATTCAGTGGATACCTAATAGGTTCTTGACTTTTGTTCCAATTTGGATAACATCTCCAAAAGTTTCTTGACAACTTTAGTTAAGAACGATGATTTAAATAGAAAAATTTGTAGTCTTCTTTGATAAATTAAAATGGGATATAAGGAACTTAATATTTAAATATTTTTTTAGTTTGTTAATGGAACATAAAAATAGTCCGGTCCTGTCTTTTTCGCCAACCTCTAAACGTAAAATAGACCAGACGTCAACAGGGTGCCATAAATGACAAGTGACTTGGCGTTTTCTTAAAAAAATTTGACTTTAGTATAAATAGAGCTGTAGTTACTGTACTGTACTGTACCAAAACTACTTGTTTAATCAAGAAACGTCATTGTCTCCAACCTTCAAACAGACACCAGATTTGTACAAGTAAATCTTTTTTAATTTGGTTAATTTACCAGACTTATTTAAAATTCGCCATGTGTGGCATTATATTTAAATAGAAATAAATATTCATATTTCTCAATGATACAATATACTTAATTGGCTTAAATAGTTTATATTCCTTGACTCACATTTATTTGTTTTAATTTTTGTATGCATTTCGTACCTACGTCACTCGGTCCCAATATTGTGTTATTGCAAATTCCATAAGATTTTAGATAGTGTCATATTGTACACTTATACGGGTTTAAATAGTTGTCTGAATACACATTTGATATAAGACATAAGCATAATAAGTATCTTTCTCGACAGTAAATTAAATGATTTTTTTAATGTTTTTTCTTTCGGGTTTTCAAAAGCTAATTTGTTTAAAATAATTATTGTGCTTTTATATAGTTTGTCAAAACTCATAAATGTACAGGGACATTATTTTAAGTGTCTCGATTTGCGACTTTCCTATCGACTAAAGAAAAAAAAAATAATTACGAGGGCGCTATGTATAAAAGTTTGAGTAAAACAAAATACAAATTAGCTCCAACAAAATTACTTTCTTATTCAGCATAAAATTCTCTTTCAAACGAGCCCAAATTTAGTATGCAAGATGTGAAAGGTACAATACTTTTAGTAATAACTTATTAACCAGTTTTCCCCACCCTTCTAATTGAAGATACAAAAAATCTTTAGGATCAGACTGCAGCAAGAAGGGATAGGCTTTCCATTCCCGATATCAAAACAGTACCTCAATGAGACTATTTTTAAAACAACTTGAATTTTATATTTTGTCCCGACAGTTACGCCCTCTAGCGAAAATCGTACAATTTAAAAAATAATTTCCAGTATTTTCTTCTTGCCGGTTTACCTACATTTTTTTTCCCCGAAAATGTATAACCAATACTTTTCGAGATACAGCCGCTGGCCCACCTTAGCGGGACATCCGGTATTAAGGCGAGTGGGTGCGGAAGGGGCGGAGGAGGGGACAATCGCCCCTGGATAAACATATCCAGGAGCGATGATACGCCCTTACCCTTAATACTGGAATAATCCAGGGTCCAACATAAATAAATAATAGAAGAGTTTTGGACTTGCATTGTCTTTATTTGTTTTTACATCACAACGTTTAAACTGGTAAGTATCTCCAGTCGTCTTCAGGTGAATACTGGAGATACTTACTAGTTGAAACGTTGTGATGTAAAAACAAATAAAGACAATGCAAGTCCAAAACTCTTCTATCGTTCAAGAAATATCATTGTCTCCAACCTTCAAACAAACATAAGTAAATAAGTCCGATTTTTTCGGCAGATATATCAAACACTATTAAAAGCAAAAGATATCCCGTAACTTATCGCAGATGTGGATATTATAGTCTATTTCAGAAAGATGTAGAGTAATAAAAGCTCATTAGGTACGCAAAGTGACTACAGAGTGACCCAACGAATATTTAAAGCACTTTCATAATTTGGCATTGATTTCCTTTAAAATTCTATATTTTCATCAAGTACAGGTAGTACCACCCGGGTTTGGGTCAATTTATGGGTTTTGCCTTTTGTTATCCATTCACAAACACTGAAAATGGTGTGACAAAGGCGTGCATTATGTACATAATATTAGGTACACTTATTTTTTTATTAAACATTATAAAAAAAAATACAAAATACAAAAAATACATTATAAAAAATCATATTATTCTTCGTCATCTGAGGAACTGTCGTCTCCTTTTCTTTGATGACATGATGGACTGATTTTCGCCAGTTCTCTGGTGTCACTTCCTTAATGGCTTGATCAAACAGTAGCTTATCGTCTTTCATTTTGAATGTCGTGTTGTGTCTTGCTACAAATCCTTTCACTTGCGCCCATATAAGTTCTATGGGATTTAGTTCGCAATAATATGGCGGTATGCGCAGCACAGTTACACTATGTTTTTCTGCTATATCTTCCATGGCATATTTCATATAACGATGTTTGTGTAAATTTGCTACAGCTAATATTTCCTTCTTTATCGAATTATCTTTTTTTTTCTTTGGTTAGTTATCATAAATAATTTAATGCACAAAATTTGAGTCTATGACCGACACCGAAATTGAGCCGAACTGGACGGAATTTCCTATATTATTACTCTACGCCTTTCTGGAATAGACTATACTTAAAACTTTTTTCATTATTGTTTGTCTCCGTTTTCGATCGATTTCAGACACAAGATATTGTATTATTTTATGCAATAAAAGACGGCGCGCTCCGAAGTCACGTCGACTCTTACGTAGCGAATGAATCATAGTGCGCCTATCTATTTAGCTTTCTTTAAATGTTGAAATTCAAAGGTAATATCAATTTTTTAAAATATGACACCTTTTTTAATCATTTTCATCAACTATGTCCTTGCACTTTTCATAAGCACTGCACTCCTATTATTTAATGTTAAATACCTCACTGATGTAATATGCACATAATTTATTGATAGAACGTAATCAAGATAATGGTGCATATTTGAAAACAACAACGTATTAATAAAAAGATGATTTAATGGTGGCTATATAGGGTGCATTAAAATAATGGTGACAAACATCCCATCAAACACTCTTATATCATTATTCATTATTTTTCACAGTGATGTCATTGGAGTCATCATTTTTCAGTTTTATTGTAATGCTGTAACATGACGGTAATTTTTATTTTATAGAGGATGTGGTTCAATTACAGCTTCCGCATCATGGGTCATTTAGATTTATTATTTGATATTTTTATTTTTTAAATATAGGTTATTTAATTGCCTTTTTATAACCTTTCGATGTTATAAAATGGACTTGCATAATAATAAAATAGTTTTCTGCTAATGTTTATGTATATGTATTTGTATATACAGGGTGTCCGGTAACTTATAGACCGTTGAGTAACTGGAGATACTAGACATCAAACTAACCCGATTATGTCATATAAGTTTTTTCGGATTGTCACTTTTGTTTTTTTTTTGTTAATTTAATTATTTACTATGTTTTTTTATGCTTTGGGATGTTTAAAGGGAAATATCTCGAAAACCGTTAAAGATATTAAGATCAATCAAGTACACCTTTTTGACTCAGATAATGCCCTTCTTTAAAAAACTATAATTGAAAAACACCTAATATCACAGGTAAGAAAAAAAAATCATAGATTTATTAAGCCCAGTGTATGCAACTAGCGCCCTCTAGTTTGAAACTTAAACATTTCTACAAATTCTTATTTCTTGCTCATAAAAACATAATATTACCAACTTTCAATTCGATTCATTAAACCGTTTTAAAATTATGGCTTATTTTCGAGAATAAACTTTTACTTTCAACACCCTGTATCTCTAGAACGAGTAACAGTCCAAAAAAACTTATATGACTTAATTGGCTTAGTTTGATGTCTAGTATCTCCAGTTACTCTACGGCCCATAAGTTACCGGACACCCCGTATAGGCGGTGCTATAACAATTTTTTTCTATTTCTACAAATTTGCTGTGACCAATCACAGTGGTCAGATCATTATAACTGGATATCGATGACAAAGAAACTAAAAGTACACTTTGTTAATTGTACGCGTCGTTTTATGACACTTAGCGAAAGTGAGGTTAAGAATATATTTCAAAATATGCAAATCTGTTCATTTTGCAGATCCTACGCATACTGCATATACCGATTTTTATTAATTTTTCCTAAGGCGTGCACGAAATGGTGCCAAAATTAAAAAATATATGAGATAAAATGTATTTTTACCGAACTAAAAATGTGTGCACTGCACTAAAATCAATAATAACTGTACCAGAAGTACTAAAATAGAACATACCAGACAGTGGCTGCCGGGCTGCAGCCCCCCCCCCCCTCTAATTGCAACCTAATTTTTCGTCTCACGCTTGGACCCTTATTAAATCTTTAAATAATGTAATCTTGGCTTAAATTACAAAGGTCTTGTAGGAAACGTTTATAGGTTTTAAACTTTTCATTTTAAAAGTCCTGTTTTATATAGAGATTAGGGTTTTAGACGCATATCGTTTTAGTTGTTAATTTATGATGCAGTTTTAAAGGTAAGCAAGTAAAAAGAATAATATTTTATAGTATTTTTCTATTATATATCTACTTGTCTGTTCCGTTTTTCCTTTTTTAGAGCTATTTTAAATCAACAAAAATTTAACCTAATGCAATAAAATATTTTTACAACAAAAACAATTAGGTATTTATTTTTAAAGAGAAAAATTAAAGTAAAAGTTTTAATTGAAACATTTTTATGGAAGAAATGTAATTATTTTTAAATAATAAAAAATAGTGCGGGAAGAAACTAGAATGCTTTATTATGAATATACAAAACGGCACTTAAGAAGGAGTATTTCAAAACCTAAGCATTTGCACCAAAAACTGCTCTTAGATCTACGCTCCTAAATACATGATTTATAAAAAAATCATCAATTTTGGCGTCGTGAGCGATATTTATTTTAGTTTTAATCATGAAAAACCGAGCCCGAAAACGCTCATACATACGTCTTATGTTAAAATTTTGGATTGACACCAATATTCATATTTTTCAAAAATATAAAAAATGTTTTTTTTTAATAAAGAGCCAGCTAGGAATATCAAAAAAAAAACATTTAGAAAAACAAATTTAATCCAACCATGCAGAGGATGACAGGAAATAATTTAATTTTTGAAATTTGATAGTAGTTATATAGCCCCGAACATTTTTTGCCTACGGCGCTTTTCCGCCTTCTTCACTAGGTACAATGTCTTGAAATACATGTAGTTCCCTACAGTCCCTCTCTCCAGAAAAAAAAAGTCCTACTTACGCCCGCAGTGTCGTGCTCAGTTTACTTCCTCGTGAGATATGAACATCGTATCCGCTCTTGTTATATAAACTACTATTTTAATTGTTCGATCTACCAAAGGGCATTTACAGTACAAATAAAGCAAATCAAAATGACAAATAATATATAACACAATTAATATTATAAGATAGTATCTGGTCTGTCAAGTAACTGGAGTGCCAGGATTTTTATTTTACAACTAGATACCTACATAGGTCATACTATAGAATGTCCTATATTGTCGGTGCGTCGAAAAAATACATTTATGAATGAAAGCTTAGTTGATAGTCATTGGAAAAATTTGACAAAATTTCGTAAAAAAGTAAGTTTTTGAGAAACTTATTATTAAAGCTAAAACAGTTGTATTCGAACCGTTACAAATCTAAATTAAAAAGGCCAAACAAAAAGTTGTACTCATTGATAGGTAATATTGCCCAAACTCCTTGTGAAAATACTTTATGATGCCATGCAAACGCCTATTTTCAAAAGGAACGTTGTTCGCCGCGCGACACTGTTCCGTAGATAAGTTACATCCCAATTTCCTGCCGTTCGCAGCAGTTTTGGGGATTCTTATGCTGCTTGACCCTTTGCTATTTCGACTCCATCGTTGCACCTTAACTTATTATATTATATAGTTTTTATCTTGTTATTTTTGAAATAAGTTCCTGCGTACGCATCGTTTCAGAAGTATTATTTCTTCTTTTATCGCATATTCGATAATTCTAGAACAAAGAAGGAATTCCGCAGTCTTTCATCGGCAGTAAACATTTCTTATAATTCTATACCTAGAAATATCCAAGCCAAGTCGAGATTTACATTTAAGAAAGTATATAAAAAGTTTCTTCTTTTACATCAAAGTCGTCTAATTATTTATTTCTTAGGGTTATTCCGTCATTGTTCTTGTATTTTTGTTTTTAAGTTAATTTGTAGTAAATTTAAATAGAATATCTCTTATGAATGAATATTTTTTTGGTACGTGTTTAGTATAATTATGTAATCTATTAGTGTACTCGGTTAGATAGAGCAGACACATTGGACTTCGCCGAATATAAAATAAAGGCATTATTAATAAATGTATTTATTTTTATTTATTTATAAAAAAATTGCTTGTATAATAAGTTACTAAAATAAAACCGCGAGGTGGGCGGTTATTAACATTTATGAAAAGGTTACTTATATTCAGCAATGTTCGTTAAATGGTAATCAATAATGCATTTTTACGGAGTCAACGCGAGAACAACTATAAAAAGATTAATATAAACAAAGTAATCTAAAAGTAAAAGTATTTGTTTAGTTATTATTAAATATTTTACAGGATGGTTATATGCAAGTTGAATTCACTACAAAAGGTGCGTTTCCACCGAAGGAGCAAGCAAGAGCGTGTAAGAGCAAGCACGCATTCTTTATGTTTGCTCGATTGGTCGAAACCGACTTACGAGCGTGCAAACACGTGCTCGCTCGTGCACGCATGTGATCGGGACGGTCTCGGTACTTCAAAGAGAAGTTTTGCTCGTAGGTATTTTGGTTGAAACGAGTTTAGCAGCAGCAGTTAACGAACGCGCGCGCTAAAATACTTAATTTTAAAAAGTTTATGGTAATTAATTTCTGTTGTTATGGAGTGGAGTAATGAAGAAATGCTGCAATTAATTGATGAATACCGCATAAGACCTGTGCTATGGGATCCTACCAATAATTTATTTAAAAATCGTAATACTAAGGAAGATGCTTGGAAGGACTTAGCAAAATTATTTAAAACAGACACGGTCGAAATTAAAAGAAAAATGAATTCTCTGTTCTGTAATTTGTGTCTTGTTTCATTATTTTTGGCTCAATTAATTTTAAAAGAGCTTAGAAGTCTGTTAGCGACATTCTGCAAAAAATTTTAAATCTTTCAGACTTTTCCGCTTCCAAATCTTGTAGCAATTGGTCGCCTCCATAAAATTGTCGATTTCTAAATAAAGTTGTCATCCACCATCTTGCCTTTCTCTTGTTTATTTCTTGTCGCTTGCGAATTATTATAATTAAAGCACTTACTAACGTCAACTTTTTATTTTGTTGTTCCATTTTTAAGTCACAGTTATTTATCGGACGCACCCACACCCGGATCAACTGCGAATCTGAGCACACGTTTGCTCGCTCGTTTGATTAATTATTTAAGTTTCGCGAGCCTGCATGCTTGCGAGCAAATTAAAAAAGGGCAAGCAAATATTTGCTCTGCTCGCTCCTTTGGTGGAAACGTACCAACACACAATATTGCTCGTATACCTTTATGTAAATTAAGTAATTTATATTTTTGTCAATCTCGGAAGAACAAGCAAATAATAAAAATTGATTTACTTTTGACAGTGTGGACATACTGACATCACAATATAAAATATTACACTACTACTTAAAAAATAGCTTGTACACGACTGGATATAGTGTCCATATCGCACAAGGAAGTAATTTGAGCAATATGGCCAATCCACTCGAGTTCTACGGTATATTTTTTCGACCACTCAACTATATTTAAAATATATTTAAATCAGGCATTATAACTTGTCTTTTTAGTTGGCCCTGTACTTGCAAGAAACATAATAAAACACAATTGAAAAAAAATTCATTTTGTTAACAATTTTTTTTTTTATGATAAAACACCTGCACTGTAGGAAAAATCCTTTAAGGCGCTCTGAGAGCGGTGCGAGTGCGAAGAAAGCGATTAACGTTGGTCTTGAAACGTTGAAGATTGCATTCATTGGGAAACACGACCTCAGGAAAATCATTCCACAAAGATGACGTTCTCCAGATGTAAGAATTCTTGAACAATGAAGTTCGAGGAGTACTAAGCTGAACAACATATGGATGAGCGGCAGTGGTTCGCAGTGTATTTCTGTTTTGCATTGCTCTAGGTGAAATCAAGTGGGTAATGTCAGTCGAACACCTACCATAGAAATATCCGTAAAAGAGAGCCAAATCACCAACCTGTCTTCGATGCTCCAGGCTATCGAGGGTCTTGGTCAGCTCGGGGTCGCCGATCAGACGAACGGCTCTCCTTTGAATGGAATCCAGTAGCCGAAGGGTGTGCTTGGGTGCAGAGCTCCAGACATGAGAGCAATATTCTAATGCTGGTCGAATCTGGGCTTTGTAGAGTGTCAAAAGTTGATGAGGTGTGTACAACCTTTTGGTGCGGAAAAGTACACCAAGTTTCTGTGCAGCTGCCTTGGCAATTGCGGCAACGTGATCATGCTAAGACATATTACCTCCCAGATTGACCACCAGCAAATTAATAGACGGTGCCAGGGGAATTGCGTGTCCTGCCATGACTATATCCGGTTCTGCAATGTTAACCTTTTTGGAGAAGACTGCTGCCTGGGTTTTCTTAGCATTAAATTCGACTTGGTTACTGTCACCCCAAGCCAAGATTACTTCCAGGTCATTGTTGAGGCGCAATACTTCATGCTGCCTGCGAAGATGTATGTCGGCAGCTGATGTTTGGGGAGTCAAGGTAAAAGATGAGACAAGTGTGCTGTCATCAGCAAAGCTATAAATTGGATTTTGGGTTTTCACTAGAAGGTCGTTAATATACAGTAAAAACATAACCACCAAATAACACTGTAACATAATTGTCAATTAAAAGTGATATTTACACAAAATTACTTTGAATATATCTTTCTCATATTCGGCGGAATAACAAAGAAAAAGCGATACATTTCTTACTAAAAATGGACAATTTCTTTTTCTAAATCATAGCCTTTGCCGGCTTGCATAGCAAACTCGAACAAACCTTTTTTTCTGTGTAAACCAAAACTAAATAACATAACCTTAAAATCATTAGTAATCCAGAAGAATTATAAATTATATGATAAAAATCTTATAATTTCTTCTGTTTTATCTAGTTGTACTTATCTTCATTTTCCACCATTCAAGAAAGATTTACCAGTCATTTTTTTGTCTATTGCGTATAATAAGAGTTTTAAGGTCAATTGGTGTTGGAGCCTTGTCATAGCAAGAAACGTAAATCCAAGCTTTCATTTTTTATATACATTTTATGCAATAAATCTTGTAGTAATTATCACGAAATAAGTAGAAAACGGGACTTTTTTGAAAAGAGAAAGTCGATTTTATACACAAATCTTTAGTTCGGTCAAAAAAAACTTAAGAAGGTAAAATTATATTCTGGTGTTATTTCTTTTATTTTCGCACCATTTCGCATCCCCTTTGGAAAAAAATTGGTGTATGCATATAGGCTCTCTATCATAAAACGACTCATAAAATTTACAACGTGTGAATTTGGTTTCTTTGTTATTGATCACTGTGATTGGTCAGTTTTATATCCTAACTATAATGGATATAAATTATAGCCCTTCAGTTAACCGGGATAATCCACCTATCCCATCACTTTAGTATAAAGGAGTAAATAAGTTGTAAATAGAATGTGGGAATGGAAAAAAATTATTATCGCACCGCCTATATTTTTTCCTAATATCCTAAACCGAGCAATGGTGTGGTGTTGGCATAATTCCCTTTAATGATAAGAGATTTATTTGCTATTTTTTTTTAAGTTTCCCCTTAATCATCTTAAAATTGTTATAAAGGTCGATTCCTAAGTTGATACTTCTTTTTAAGCTGCGTATAGAAGGCATTAAAATAAACAACATTTTCAAATACCTTTTTTTTTTAAACTCAAAAATGAAGTACATACTCATTTATTACACTACGAATCAAATACGGTTCTGCCCAATGTAACCGTTGAATAACATTAAGAAAACTTATCGGTGTAGGATGAGCCCGCAAGGGAAATCGTTCTGCGTATAATCTCGAAGGAACATCGGCACTTTTACGACACTCACAGTAAATTAACACCATATTTATTAGTTTATTGTTTTTAAATTTTACCATTTTCACGTATCACACACACAGCGTATTGCTCAAGACTACCCGTATGACTAATACTAGTAAGAGATAAGAAAAACAACAGAAACTATAGCGGTCTATGTTTTTATAACCAGGCCCGCACCTGGATTTTTTACTTTTCTATCTCGCCTATTTTTGAGTTTTTTGTAAAAAGGTATTTGAAAAAGTTGTTTATTTTAATGCCTTCTATACGCAGCTAAAAAAGTAAAAAGTATCAACTTAGGAATCACCCTGTATTTTGTTCACCCCTATTTATTAGGTACCATAGCGTCATGGTTTATTTGAAATAAGATCAAATATTTAAAGAATGAGGCTAATAGAAATGTGCGGTACAATTAAAAAAACACATAACCCTTATCATGGTTACAGCTAAAAAAAGATTTATATTTAATTAGAAAAAAGACCCAAAAAAGATGGTAAAAAAATATTTTATTCTACCGATATAACGTGACCCTTGTTTAAAAATTAATACAATCCTGTGAGTTAAATCTTTAGATGAAATCAATTAAAGCTTTTTACGCCCAGAATGTAACTTACCTATTTAAATCCCTCCTCAGTTTGAAATCGCAGGAGATTCTAAACTGTAAACTGTATACAACTAACATAAAAATATTAAATAAGTTATATGACAGAAGTTGGTTTAGGAAATCTCAGAGTCTCCGTAGCGCAATAGGTAGAGCGATCAATTTGTAATCTAGAGCAGAGGTAGATACCGCTTCAACTTGTAATTGGTAATTCTTCTCAAGTGCTTGAGAAAGCATGTGCTTAAAGCTTTGTCACGTGACTCTGATAATTAATTTTTTTTTGACATCATTATAATCATAAGCAGACGAACCTACAACTCTTTACTAATTTAATCGATATCGTCTCCTATAATAAGAAAGTTAGCAATAGTACCGACTTTTTAAACAAATACTATATATTCAATAAACTCTAATTCAGGAGGTCAGTGCTAAATATGATAAATTCTGTCATATAGTGAAAAATTCTAATCGCATGTGATATTCCCTATTCTAATTTTTAAGGGTTTAATGACTATCAGCCGTTTAAAATTTTATCTGATGATATATTTTTTAAATTTCATGGTTAATTTATCAAAGCTGTATTATTTTATTTTCAATTATTCCTTCTGGTCTCTAAGGCCTTAAAAAAATATTTTTGTGATAAATTACTAAAATGATGTAATTTGTATCACTCTGTAGGCATAGTAATAATAATTAAGATATGTGACATCTAAACATAACTCGCCAACCAATGATGTCATGGAATTCATATTGCTAAATCTCGTAAATATTTCAGATTTTTGTTCATGTGGCTTTGACATAATCGCCATTATTTTAAATTAATGGAGTTTCTACGTAATAGCATTGTTAAGAATAAGAACATTTTTTTAACGTTAATTTATTACCAAAACAGTCATAATATAATAAATATTGCAAATAAAGTATCTATATTATGTCTATCCTTTAGTTATTTAAGCACTTTTCTAAAAGTATTGAATAAAATTCCTTTGGCCTTTACTTGACTTCAAAATTTAAGTTAACCAGTCAGTACCACAGGGGGGGGGGGACTAAAGAAAGTGACTTCTATAGCCTATTTAAGAAGGTGTAGAAAGTAGTAAAATGGGAAATTCCGTCCCTTTCGGCTTAATTTCGGTGTCGGCCATCGGCGCAGGTAAATTTTGTGCAATAAATTATTTATGATAACTAACCAAAAAAAAAAAAGAAGATAATTTGATTTGATGAAGAAGGAACTATTAGCTATAGCAAATTTACACAAACATAGTTTTATGAAATATGACATGGAAGATATAGCTGAAAAACATAGTGTAACTATAGTCTGACGCACGGTTCTAGAGCTACAATGCCTGATAAGGCAGGGAGATAACGACCTAACTCGAATCAAAAACTACGTCAGAAGCTGTGATGTGCATCCAGACAGTAATTGTATGGACTTTACCTTATTTTAAGGGGAATTGCCTTTTTAATGCGGCCGTTATCTCCCTGCCTTATCAGGCATTGTAGCTCTAGAACCGTGCGTCAGACTATATGCTGTGCACACCGCCATATCGTTGCGAACTAAATCTTATAGAACTTATATGGGCGCAAGTGAAAGGATTTGTAGCAAGACACAACACGAAATTCAAAATGAAAGACGTTAAGCTACTGTTTGATCAAGACATTAAGGAAGTGAAACCAGAGTACTGGCGAAATGAAGTCCATCATGTCATTAAAGAAGAGGAGAAAATGTGGGATCTTGATTACCTGATCGATCGAACCATCGACCCGTTAATTATAACGTCAAGAGGAGATGACGGTTCCTCAGATGACGAAGAATAATATGATTTTTTATAATTTAATTTCTGTATAATATATTATTTGTATTTTGTATTTTTTATAATGTTTAAGTGTACCTAATACTATGCAAATAATGCTCGCCTTTGTCACACCAGTTTCAGTGTTTGTTCGGGTTTGTTCGGATATGGATAAAATAGGTAAAACTCATAAATTGACCCAAACCCTGGTAGTATTACCTTTACTTGATGAAAATAAAGAATTTTGCTATGAAATCAATGCCAAATTATGAAAGTGGCTTAAATATTCGTTGAGTCACTCTGTAGTTCCTTCGCATACCTAATGAGCTTTTATTACTTTCTACACCTTTCTGAAATAGACTATAGTTTTGATGCCCTCTGTCACATTTCATTTCATACACATTTCAGTTTTTAAACCTTGTTAAGCAGTCGACGTCTGGTTTCTCTACCCCATATACCTACATTATTTTTCTAATTAAATGAGATTTTTACCCTTGAGGACAAATTTGACCACAGGAAATTTTCACACTGGTACACTTCATGCCTGACTTCTTTTTTTGTTGTTGTTTAAAGCTGAGTAATGAAAATTTATAACAATCTGATTTTACTGGTTTGGATTATGTTTGGAATTATCCTAAATAAATATTAGGTATTGGTTTGCTTTTCGATTTCTAAACGTTTTAAATGTTGCCTTATCTGATGCGTAAGGGTAACGTTTTATACAATAAAGAATAAAACAAATACAAAAAAAGTTAAAAGTGTTTATTAATTAAGCCATATTATTTAGATTCCTTCATTCCATTCGTTTGAGTTGCCCCAGCTGCTATTTTTTAGATTAAGGCGAGGCCATAGCCGGGGGAGGGGGATAAATAAGGTTAACTTCCCCCCTCTCCTATATTTACTTAGTTGAAAACGGCTGTATATTATCTTTCTTTCGATTCGTAGAATGAGAACAAACGATGCGAAATCTCGCCTTGTACAAATTCAGTCTAGATATAAAATGGCGTCGATTGTTCGGTTTGTATTTACATACCTTTGCACTATTTAAATATTTATACTTTATGATTAAACAAATAATATTTAAGATCAAGTGGTTATTAAGCTTAAATATAAAGTTATAAAGTTTTTTGGCACAGTTGTATTTTGTTTAAAGTTATGTTAAGTCTAAAGTATTATTTTTTCAAGTGCTTCGCCACATTAATATCCTACCGCACGTCACTGACATATATCACTCTACGGTATAGATTAGCCTTTAAAAAAAATTATGTATTTATGCAATTTTATTAATAATTATGTAATAATTAATTTTACACATGTTAAACTCTAATGTAAGTCAATTGACATAATATTGTTGTCATTAACAGAAACCATTGCAAATTAATTATTTGTTAAATAATGGAATGTATAATATTTATATAACTACAAAATATAAATTATGTATAATGATAAATGCAAATATTAAAAAATATTAAAAAATGAATGAATTTATTAAGTTCTATAATAGATTATGGAGTTTAAATACGGTAATTTTCATTTTAGACCAGAAAAAAAAGTATTATATTATTTTCAGAACCTGAAACTAACCAAAAGTTATTGGAAGGTGAGAAATAAGAACACAAAGTATTCCTCCACTGTTATATTAAAGAAATATTTTAAGAAACTTTTCTACATGCTTCGAACGCAAAAGCATTCATCTTAAGGAGAACCCCCCCCCCCCCCCCCCAGAAGTCCAGTTTATGACTCCCTTCTCGGTTCCGTTATTAGGAATCAATGACATACTGCATTCTTAAATCCATTGAATTTTGGACATACTTTTTTTATTGTACGTATGTCCACTCCGGGAATCGAACCCAGGTCGCCACGGTCGAATTCCAGTAACCCACCTCTGAGCCACTACCATTCGATACACGAGGAAGTAAATTGAGCACGACGCCGTAGGTGGAGTGCTCAAACTTTCGAGGGCAATATGGACAATCCACTCGAGTTGAACAGTATATTTTTTCTACGACCAAACTTACAAACCTTATGCTAAAAAATGTAAAAAAAAAGTTGTCAGGTTGCCGGGCTCGAACTCACGACCATTGGATCCATAGTAAAACGCTCTACCTCTCGACTATCGAAACGTTATACTAATTATGGGAAAACCAACTGATAAATGATGCTACATGAAATTAATTTTCTATGCACATTCAGCAGGTTGTATTATTGATAAATTATTATAAATGGGTTTAGATTTTATTATATTAAACAAATGAATAACAAATTGTACCATATGCATATGCATTTAAATTATATAATTTAGTGTCTTGGAAAAGAAGGCGGAGCCTCAGTAAAAATAATATACTGAGATTGGTCAGTACTTTTAAGAACAACAATGGCTTTTCTGTAATTGACTACTGTGATTGGTCAGTTTCATTACCTAACTAGGATTGTTATGAAATTTTGCCGCACAGTTAACTGGAATAGGCTACTTTACTCGCCACTTAAAGGAAACAGCAAATTTCCATGTGGTAGTAGGAAAAAGTAAGTTTATAAATGAAAGTCTAACCTAATTGAGCACTGGTTGAATCCTACGCTGATATTGGGCAACACTACTTTTTAAATTATTTTGATCTTATACCATCTAATTACAAAGCTTGAAAACCTACACAATCAACTGCTTTACGAATTATAATTAACCATACGTTAATTTTGTGGCGTACATATGGATAAATATAGCATTAAGTGTTGAAGCAATTGAGATTTACCGACAGTTATAGACAAATTGCATCACCATTCAAATAAACCGTATCAAAATTAATATCCCTGAATAGGCTGTTAAGAACAATAAAAATAAACTGATTTAACGCTTAACTCTTAAGGTCTTCCCACACGTTTTTTCAAACGTGCAACGTTCGTCGAACTTTAAAAATTACTCGAAGCTAGCCAGAAGAATTTATTTTTCTTTGTTTTTTCGTGAAAGTGAAAGCATACGTTTATTTTTTCACATTATTATTTATCGTAAAAAAAAGTAGAGAGCCGCGACACAGTTTGGTGTGCTCCAGAATTTTGAAGCGTTAGTTCTGGTTTGCTTAGCAGCAGTGCGTTATATGCACATGAGATACGGGCGATATTTTAGATGTAATAGCAACAGTAAACGAAATTTTCCAGTTGAATGGAATTTATGAATTGGAATTATTTTTATTTCCAAAATAATTTTGTTCATATTTCCAATGCACAACCATCAGCTTCCACATTTAATTTCAACAAATAAAACATGGAACTACGCAAAAATTCCAATTTTATTAGACGTCAGAGAGCGTTTCTAGCCAGAAGTATTCAGTTTCCCGAATCGAGAAGCATATTTAACACTCCAATGACATGAGACTGGATATCGTAAAGCCACTTTGCTCAAAATTGTCGTGTATTATGACAAAGCAATACAGGGAGTTAGCTTTGAGTGTCGAGTAACCAGAACCGAGTTTGTAATAAAGCTTCTGTCCTTTACACGTGTATTAACATTGTAAAGGCGGCGCCCTACTGACGTTTGTAAGTTTAGAGTTGCAGTTTTTATTAGAAAACTAAACTGAATACCTGGTAGATAAATATTTAAGGGCTCAGCATGGTATTTAGTATAAACATTCTCTTTAGTAGTAGCCTGGTTATATATATATATTATTTTATATAAATTGCGATAAGCAGCGGCGGCGACTCGCTGGGTACCAAAAAGGCACCCACGGAAATATACATGTGGCTGCAATGCACTCACAATTTAAGTTAGTAAACATAATAATAATAATAATTTTTTTAAATGTTATATTGTGGGGAAGAGGACTTTAATAAAATACTTTCTACTGTTTACTAATTCCCAGCGTTTCGGTTTTTATCAAGGGCTAAATATATATCAAGGGCTAAAAAAAACGACACTATTTTAGTACAAACCAAACAAAAAACAAAAATGCAGTTAACAAAACCAGCAGTCATATACTTCTTAAAAATACCTTACTACTAAGTACTCACTCTAGGCTAAATGTAAAAAGTGGAAAACAATTTCTGAATCTGGCATCATTCACTAAAAAACTTATTAAATACATATTTATTTTTTATTTTGTTATTATTTTTTCTTAAAAAACCCAGAACAAATTGATGGTCAATCATATTTTACTACTGTATTAAAGCATGCATCTCGCGTGGGAAAATGCCGTACAAAATTATTCGATTGCTGAAATGTCAGATTTGTTTCCTGAAATTCCTGATTAAATCTCAAATTATGATCTTTAAAAATAATCAATTGTTTACATCACTGTATTACTACAAACTATTTGATCGGACAACAGTAACTCTGTAAAAGTGGGTTGTATACCCAACAACCATATATGATACTATGTGTTAATTAATTTATATTTTATTCTAATCAGCCTATAGCATATAGCAACCTAAGGGTTGTGACAGAGCTATTTATTACTTACATTTTGTTAATCTGTCGATGTTATTAAAACCAAACAACCTGCATACACGTTACAATACTTAATCTAAAAAAATTCTGGTGTGGTTTGTGAAAAATATGAATATTGGTGTCAATTCAAAATTTTAACATAAGACGTATGTATGACTAACCAGCGTTTTTCGGGCTCGGTTTTTCATAATTAAAAATAAAGTAAATATCGCTCACCACTTCAAAATTGATGAGTTTTTCAGAAATCATGTATTTTAGGAGCGTAGATCTAAGAGCAGTGTTTGGTGAAAATGCTTAGGTTTTGAAATTCTCCTCCTTAAGTGTCGTTTTGTATATTCATAATAAAGCATTCTCGTTTCTTCCCGCACTATTTTTTTTATTATGAATTATCACACTTCTTCCATAAAAAATGGTTCAATTAAAATTTTTACTTTAATTTTTTTTTTACATAATTGTTTTCCGTCTTTGTTGTAAAAATATTTTATTACATTGCATATTTTTGTTGATTTAAAATAGCTCTATCAAATATTGTTTTTTTTACTCGTCTTCCTATAAAATTGCATCATAAATCAATAACTAAAACGATATGCGTCTGAAATCTTAATCTCTATATAAAACAGGAATTTTAGATGGAAAAGTTTAATAACTAAACATTTCCTACAAGACCTTTGTAATCTAAGCCAATAATACCTTATTTAAAGATTTAAATTAAGAGTACAAGCGTGAGACGAAAAATTAAGTTGCAATTAGACCCGAGCTTCGGGGCTCGGGGGGAAAGGGGGGCTGCAGCCCGGCAGCCCCCCCCCTAAATACGCCACTGGTCAAAGGTAATGGGTTCCCTGGTAGCACAGGTAGAGGTCTTGGCTTTCTGGTGAATCCCAACGAGAACGAAACAGCCTGTCATTGTCTACCTGTGCCCCAGGGAACCCATTTCCTTTGGCGTCCCTGTGTACTTTAATGCAAAAGATAGATACACTACTTTGTTCGCCTGCCGCAAAAAACTTTCTTTCTATTTAATAATAATGATATACAGGGTTTACTGAGTGAAGAATATAGTTTAAATTTTGGAAAATATGTCAAAATATCGAGTAAAAGTTGAAACACTAAAAAGATACATGATGTAGTTAATTCTGATATAGCATTTAAAAATAGAAGAATCATCGGCATTATTTATTTTTTCCACTAAAACACTGCTTTATTATAGTTGTTATACCGATTTTTATTTTTAGCAGTTACAAAGAAAAAGTCGTTATTTTTATTATATATGTATAAAATATAATGATTGTAATGTAGTGTTGAAGAAATATTTTTTAATACTTTATTTACCGTTTACACTAGACTAAGATATGCCAACCAATTTATGTCTAACCATTGCCTTTTTGTTACAGGTAATAAAATAAAACATTCCCAGCAAATTACACAACAGTTGCAAATGAAGAGGTTGTAAGTATATTAGTTAATAATGCAGTTTTGTAAAAGGTAATTGATTTCTCAAAAGCGAAAAATTAAATTAGATCATATTTGCCCATACTTATTTCTTTTTCCACTTCTATTATTTTTTAAATCAAAACTTTTTAAACCTCAAACTGTAGATAACTATGCCTCATAGACCGGTATTTTTCCGATTTTTGGATAAAGCGAAAAATATTAATAAAAAAACGAAATGGCCAAAGTGACACCAGCCCTAAGCTATAAATTTCGAACGCTGAAGAGCAACGGATCTGTGGCTACAACTGACAACCTATTTTGGAGTTGAACGCTGGGTTAATGAAGAACTCCTTCTATCTATCTCAGACATGCCGCGTTTGAGATCGGCGTGGAACGAAACGAAACGATTGTCGAGGCTACCGCGATTTTGGAGTTGTACGCGTTATGAATAGTTCTCTGAGTTCAACTCGGCTTAAGAAACCCGGGTAGCATTATGATGTTTAAGGCCAGCCTTCCACCCAGAATCAGGGCAGATAATACCTTTTTCTTTTTCTAAGTATTTGTTTGTATGCTTCATGGGGAAAAACATACAAATTATTGTCCAGTCAATATGCTTAAAAATTCGCAGCCTAGCTTTCAATTCAAATCAATTTGTTTTTGAAATACGCAGAATGACCATCCCAGATGACATGCAAATTTTTATTTGCTGCAATTAATATTTATTTTTAAAATATGCTGTTCTTACCCTTTTCTCTCGAATATCTCGAAAAATACGTTACTGTTATCAAGACAAAGTATTAAATAATTCTACATAATAAAATTAACTTTGAACCAACTCTTTTAGTTCAATAGTTTATGAGATATTAATTGTTTAAGTTAAATGCTCCAAACGGCACACAAGTTAAACGAATATGGTCAATTGAGTACCAAGGTTTATTGGTACTCATACGTTGCGTCTTATACCGCTCTAAGTGCGAGTAAGACAGCACCAAAACAAAGCAATAAATATATTTGGAATTTATCTTTATTTAACTAGTTTTCAGTTAAAATGTTTTTTTTTCAATAAATCGAGTTTTACGCGACTCGATAAATTTTAAAGAATAGATGTCCGTGACCCGTGACTAAGTTATGAAATAAAATTTAAACCTACCTCCTCAAAAATCCAACACTGGCACAGCCATAATAACTTTTACCGCAATTCACATCAAAATAATTTTTTGCATCTTTTAAACACAAAACGCAACTGTGCCAAAATACTTTATAACATGTTATTAAGTAGGTTAGGTTAGTTAAAAGTGGCAGACCTTTGGTTCTGACCAAACAGTCTCACGTAGTCCTATTAGGTCCGTTGTGATACCATCCGTGTTCCGTAGAACCCACCTTCATCAGATCTCTGATAGTACACCGCAGAAGGATTTTAACAACTTATTCAAACCAGCCACTTCTATTCAGAAATTATTAAGTAACTTGACATTGAAAAATACTTTGTCCACAAACATTTAATTAGTGTAAAGCTAAACCAACCGAAAGACGTCCTTATTTATTAACCAATTTTTATCCTCGTCCGAGAATACATATGCTATTTTTCCTACTAGATACACAATTATACTGTTTCTATTATTAAATTATTAAAAAAATTAATCATTAAACTTTTGATAAGGATTGAGTTTTGTCAATTTTGTTTGCTTACCTGTATTTGCTTACTTATATTAGTAATTGTTGTGTATTCAGAATAAATACCAAAATATTTACTAAAACCCTAAAACTAATGGCATTTTTGTGTTAGTTGTTTGGTAGCTTTAAATGTATTTTCTATATCATTTATCACATTATTTTTTCTTGCAAATAAATAATTCACGCGGGAGCTTCGCTAATGTAATAATATTGACATTTTTAGGAAGAAATGTCATTTTTAATAACACAAAAAAGAGCAACCTACAAGCAATACGTGGTATGCGTGACTTTCAAAAAAATATATTTTTGTATCGAAGAAAAAAGCCCTAAATGGTGTTTTTCTTTTATTTGACAAATATTATTTATGTATGTGATAATATTTTTATACTATTGCGATTCAAAACTTTAGAATCATGACTTTTAGACTTAGAAGTTTTTAAAGATTTTCAGTTGTTATTTTATAAAAGACGGAAACTTCTTTAGTGGTTTTGGTAACTTTAAACTTGTGAACTAGTTTTAACAGTATGCTGTCATTCCATTGTTTATTTTCACTATTAGGTACTATACTTCACAACACTTTATACGGTAAAAACTGATATATTATAAAGGAGGCAAGTTAGATGGTCGGGACGGTTGAAATAAGGCAAAAATTTTGCATTGGATAAAACTAATTGGAAATGGTCCCTAAAGATGTTCGGGTGAACGTATGAAACTCTATATAAAAATATCTTGTTGCCACCTTTTATATTAACAAAGTATAAATAAAATAGTAGACTTTAGTGTCCGTTAAAATATATAAACAAAAGAAGCTTAGCGGCAAGCGGACAGAGTAGTGCGTCTATCTTTTGCATTAAAGTACACAGAAACGCCAAAGGTAATGGAATCCCTGGGGCACAGGTAGACAATGACAGGCTGTTTCGTTCTTGTTAGAACTCATCAGAAAGTCATAACCCGTAAGCGATTCCCAGTACGGCGAGCCTGTTCTTTCAAGGTGTTTTTAAGAAATAAAAACGCGATGAAAACCCAGTAACGCCATCATAAGGAATCAACTCAATGCAAAACATATAGCCATCTAACGTGAAATTGTAGAAATATAAATAAATCTAAATAAATCAAGCACGGAACGGCCACTTCACCAGTATAGGAAACATTTTTTCGCTTCTCCATACATCTCTAAGCTTTGTGGATTCGATCTAGATCTGAATTATGATGGCGTTACTTGGTTTTCATCGCGTTTTTATTTCTTAAAAACACCTTGAAAGAACAGTCTCGCTATACTGGGGGTCGCTTACGGGTTATAACTTTCTGATGAGTTCTAACAAGACCGAAACAACCTGTGCCCCAGGGATTCCATTACCTTTGGAGTCCCTGTGTACTTTATTGCAAAAGATAGACGCACTACTCTGTCCGCTTGCCGCTAAGCTTCTTTTGTTTATTAACAATTTATTGCAATTTTGGGGGTTTTCCATCATTTCTTAGTAATTAAAATAGGTTAACAACGCTATTACGCAGTGGCGGCTTGTGATAGTTGATTCCGGTTGGGGAAAATATCAAGTCAACAATATTTAATGAGAATACAGGGTGTTACAAATTCGACGGAATTAACATTGCTATTTCGGGAAGTATAAGAGATATAAATTTGGTTAAATAGAGGTAAAGTTGCATATTTTAATGCTGAATTATTTGTTAAAAAAAATTTAAAAATTTCCGGTGCCTTCCGGAGCATCCGAAAAAAAACGAAAAATTAATTTTTGTTTTTATTTTCTTTGCGACAAAATATTGATTATTTTGAAAAACCAAGAGCACTTACTTAAGACAATTTTTTGTGCTTTTTAATAAAATAATTTTATTTTTCAGATACGACGTTCGTCTTTTAGATACCTGTATTAACCTAATTTTTTTACATACGGACCTGAATTTTTTTTAATTTTGAATAGTTTTTGACCTCTTAAGATTATTATCTTAAAAAGCGTCTTAAGAAAGTACTCTAGGGTTTTAAAATAATTAATATCTGTTTTGGCATAAAAAAAAAGATATTCCAGTAGTTCCACCAAAAAATTTTCACAAAACTTAAATTTTCTTATAAGAAAACTATATATGTGTTTAGGTATGTATGTATTTGTTTTTTATTTGAAAATGGTTCAATCACTCTTGTTCTTGAAGTTACCAATATTGATTACTAAATGTTTTTCGGCAGACAACATACCTAAAGCGCTAAAGTCTTGCATTTTATTTCATTTTAAAACTAATACACCCAAACCCGGAATCAGGAATATAATCCACTGACGGATCCCAAACCTAACCTACAAGCACAGAGTAAAAACTATTGAAAAGAAAAGTATTTTAAAATTAATATATCTACATGCAAAACCGTTTTAAAAACAGCTGCCACCTAGTAGCTGGTAGCGGTAGCTACAAACCCAAAAGCATAACTATATACCCTAGTAGTGCCCTAACCCGATTTGGACTCCTCACTCTCGATAAAATAAAGCATCATATGAGGATCTGGGCAGGCCAAACAAGGCCGGTTTCCGTACGCGTCAGTAAGAGAGGGCGATATATTCATTGTGGTTATTATCTCTCTCGTACCCGTTTAACATCGTGCCAAATATAGAGTTGGCCGGAGCAGCGTGGCGGCAGGGAATTTTCGCGACGTCACCAACACATTTGGGAGTTTTTGCATAGTTAGGCGTTATCAGATATCAACGTCTAAAATTATAAATTATTTACATTTATTAAACAAATGAAGCATAGGGAGATAAAGTAATAATTTTTATGAGTGTGAAATAAAAAGCTTAATGAACAAGTAGGTATGGCCATGGCACTGCACGAGCCGCCACTGCTATTACGCACTACTTAACGATCAATAAATTCGTCAGTATTTATTTAGTTTATCCGAACAAATATTTCTAACTTCTTATTTAAAGTTACTAGCGCCATGTCAAATTATATCTATACAGGGTGTCCCGTAACTTATGGGCCGTAGAGTAACTGGAGATACTAGACATCAAACTAAGCCGATTATGTCATATACGTTTTTTCGGTTTGTTACTCGTTCTAGAGATACAGGGTGTTGAAAGTAAAAGTTTATTCTCGAAAATAAGCCATAATTTTAAAACGGTTTAATGAATCGAATTGAAAGTTGGGAATGTTATGTATGTATGAGCAAGAATTTGTAGACTTTTTTAAGTTTCAAACTAGAGGTCGCTAGTTGTATACACTGGGCTTCATAAATCTATGATTTTTTTTCTTACCTGTGATATTAGGTGTTTTTCAATTATAGTTTCTTAAAAAGGGCATTTTCTGAGTCAAAAATGTATACTTGATTGATTTTAATATCTTTAACGGGTTTCGAGATATTTCCCTTTAAACATCCCAAAGCATAAAAACACATAGTAAATACTTAAATTAACAAAAAAAAAACAAAAGTGACAATCCGAAAAAACGTATATGACATAATCGGCTTAGTTTGATGTCTAGTATCTCCAGTTACTCTACGGCCCATAAGTTACGGGACACCCTGTATACACTCACCAACAAAAAAGTGACAAACCGAACATTTGCTTCAACTTTGAGACGAAATATTTTTTAAACGGTTTGTGCCACGGTATTGAGGTTTTCAATGTTGGATAGAACCATTTGTTGGCAAAATGATGTAACTAGTTTTTAGCTATTATTTTTGTCCCAATAAACAGGGTAAAAAAAAAGAAGTATGTTTTTTTGCTAAATATTAAAACGCCCTGTGGAGTGTCCCGACAACCAAAACTCAACTAATAAAAAATCATTGTTTAGGATGATTCTTTAGCAACATTTGTTTTTGAATCATTTTCCAATTTGTTCGGTAGCCTGAGATTCAGCTTATTAAACGAGAAAGTACTCGAAAAAATGGTAGTAATTGAAGAAAAAAGGAAAGAGAAAACAACAAAGAAATTAAATAAAAGTCGAAACCCAAAAAAGGAACAAGTATAAGGTGATACTGAAAATGAAGATCAGGAAAGCTTTAATTCTGAAAGTGAATCGGAGGATTCTGATTTTCTTGAGTCGTGTATAAAGAAAAGCATAAAAGAAGTTGAGTGTGAGGAACCAGACTGGACGAAGCTAAAATCAGGAATGTTTTTATTTGTGGATTTCTTAGCACGTTTAAGAAACACGAATTATTTTAAATGCTGCTTGCAGTGAAAAAGTTGGCCTTGAGGATGGGGAAATTTTTGTAAATTGTTTTAGACCCGGTAAATATTTATTGCACCACATTCACTACCCTGGAAGAACCAACAACAGGCATAGATTACAATTCTACCAGATTCAAAAATTAATGTAGAAAAACGAGAATGTTCATATTTTTTCTGGTTCTGTTAGCGTTTTTGAAAAATAGCTATTTTATTATATTTGTTGTTATATTTTTTAATTAATAATATTATTTGTAGTAGTGTTAACAATAGGTTTATACTAAGAATACAAGAATTTCGTTCCTTATGTTTGTATTTTTTCAACAATAATATATCTAATTATTTTTATTGGGGTAATTGTAAAAAAAATATAATTCTTCAAAAATTCCTCAAAATCTTTACAAGGTCTAATTCTTTGTCGTTTTGGTCAAAATTACCCCCAGGTTTAGATGCATTCTCTCTTATATCAGCCAAACATATTATTTGCATTAACCCCGAAACAAAGGGGAAATTGTAAATTAAATTCAGAATTTGTAAATGGCAAATATTTCTAAAAAAAATTAAATAACTCTCATCTTTAATTACTTAGGCTTTAAAATGGGTTACAAGTAACCTAAAAAAATGTTGTTTTTTTTTAACAAAAATAGAATTACTTCCCATTGGCTAAAAATTTGACCTTCTGAATTATACACCCGTAAAATAAAACTACTTACTTAAGTATGGTTATGGTAAATTTAAATTCCAACTAGAAAGAAACAAACAGGCTTAACACCATAGGTTTATTTAATGTAATTTAGATATTTAATTCGAAAAATAATGGGTTATTTTTGACAAAACGTAAAAATTTAAAATCCTCTAAATCGTTTTAAATTTCTAACGCCTAGAAGTATCTAAAGCAGTAATAAAAATTCTAGGTTCGTATTAAAAAACTTGACTTATTGGTAGTATCTAAACAGCGAAACGTCAAATTGTAATATCTCAAGGCCAAAAAATTAAAAACTTAACACTAAAAATGTGTGCTTTTCCGGATATCCCCGAAGGTATTCGAAATATTTACAATTTTTTTTTACCAAATTATTAAGCCCCAAAATATACAACTTTCCCTTAATTTAACCATCTTTGTATTTCTTACAGTCGAGATGCACACGAATTTCTAGCACCCTGTATTCCTGTTGGGCTATTTATCGTTCGGAAATTTTGTTGGGTTGAATATTCAAATTTTCATTCCGAAACAAACGAGAAAGTAAAATATATATCCCGACAGCGGCGACCTGTTGATCTTCGGAGCTCGAATGGCCCGGTAACCAACTCGTAAAATCGTAATCGGATATTGCGGTGTTTCCATTTACGCGGCCAATTTTTCGGCGGACGTGGCCGAATCTGACCAAATTTCTTGTTCTACGGCCTTTCTTGCATTTGAAGGATTTCTCTCAGTCCACTCCAAAAGGTGAAAAACTTCATTTCCACAATTATTTAACTAACACGCAGGTTCATAAAAGACTCAATCTGTATGTAATCTTCACGTAACAACGAGTAGCAGTGAGAGCAGTTGTGGAAACCTGCCAAGTAGATCAATGCGATCCTTTTTGCCTATCCCTAAATGTTCCACCAACTCATCTAACCATTTGCAAATCTCATCAACCTCGCAATGAATATCAAAATGTCTTTGCAATGACAATAATATTCCTTTTCGGAAAAAGCTCAAGCCAAAAATTTGGCACCACAATCTTCCCAGGGTTTCGTACGTACCCGGGCAACGGCGTCTCCTATTCTTCCTCCTTCTGATACTTAAGACATTTTGGGTCTTTCTCTACGCCAATTAGTAACATGTGCGTCCTTAACCCGCAATGCCCTGTCAGAATCTCTATTAATGAATTGATATTATTGATAGATTTGTCTGCTCCCATTTAGCTGGTTTCCATCCTTTTTTTGCTTGCATGCAGTCACCATCAGCCGGTGTATACAGGGTTTACATCATTACGGTGTTGAAAAAGCGCAGAAAATGTTACCAGATTTATGATAATTATTGGTTTTGTCAGTGACTTGTGGAACATGCGTGCTAATTTTACGTATTCTTACCAAACTTTTTAGACTGTCGTTTAAAAAAAAAAGTATGTTGTGTTTCCCCAGGACATCCAAGGAATTACCTCTTTTTAATATGTATAATAAGTTGCTTCAATGATAGAAGAGTTTTGGACTTGCATTGTCTTTATTTGTTTTACATCATACCAGTTGAAACGTTATGATGTAAAACAAATAAAGACAATGCAATGTGTCCAAAACTCTTCTATCATTCAAGAAACATCATTGTCTCCAACCTTCAAACAGAGAACAGACACTATAAGTTGGTTCCATAACACCCTGTATTTAGGTTTAAAAACAAACAAATTAAATCCAAATATAAAAATTTAAAATTCCTATTAATGACTCCGCTTATTTTCAACTAGGTTATTGTTCGCGTGACTAAATTTCATTTTCTTGATCCATGACCATTATTTTATAGACTTATTGGTCATTAGGAAAAAGTATATTTCAGTAAATAAATTGTGACAATGCTAAAAATTAACATCTTTAAAATAATTGTTCGCGAAGGCCTTATTTGGGTTATAAAGGAAGAGGTCATAATACGCAAAAGACAGCACAGCAGGCGAAAATGTTTGCATAATAGTCATGCTATGCGTTAAAACTCGCACGGTATTAGACTATGAATAAGATAAAACATTTTTAGCTGCATAATATCACCACACACCGTCCCAATTACAATCATTTAACTGTCTAGAAATTACATAATGTGGACCAGTTCGATAATATGTACATCACAAGGCAATGGGAGATTGAAAAGTATTTATTTGAAGTCCGCGGTAATTTGATATGCACCGGCTTTGTTTTGTAGTTCTCGACTACTATAAAATAAATATTTCCCAACGGTATGTTGATAAACGAAAGCCAGGGAGTAATTCCCGTTCTTATTTCTAAAAGAAATACATAGTAGGATTTCTTCAATTAATATATCTCTGATCCAGTTGGGAGAAGCAATGTCTGCCTCAAAGAAAAAAGAAAGGGCCTGACAAAAAAATGCCAAACTGCTCTAAGTTCGTGTAAGATAAGACGTGATTTCAAATTACCATATATTAATTACTTAATATCAATTATTTTATCTTAGTAGCCATTGGCATTTTTATTTACATCCGTAGTTTAGTTAGTGCATCTGCTCAGCGTTCGGTATTTGGAGTATAACATGAGATGGGTAAACGTTACGTGCTCGTTTAGCTGAAATATCACGTGACATTACATCTGCATCTACTCGCTCTGCTCGATTTTTTCAAAACCGAACGCAGTATTTGACGACACTGCCAGGACGCTTCAGGCCGGTTTACATTAGGTGCAAGGAAATGGTCGTTTTATTTTTGATGTTTGCCCGCTTTCTATGTCAAGCTAGAACCGTCAGTCGCATCAAAAGGTTATGCACGCACTCTCGCAGTGGTGACATGCACAGCCATGTTCAAAGTTCCAAGTTCAACTTGCTTAATTGGCATACCATTGTAGGTGTATCGTGGGTAATACACTAAATTCCCTTTTTTTAAACACCCTTGTAGTCAACTTGTAGTACTACTTGCTCATGTTCCCACGATACTTAATAATTAGGAATATCAAAATAATGAAACAATACTTGAATAAAAATGTGCTTTTAATAACCAGTGAAATTATTGACGTTAAAATATAAACTGTGATTGAAATTAGAAGCATGAGAATATAATAAAACATAAACAGAAATAATCATCTAAATTATGACTTTCACAAATTTTACTGCCCTGCTAATGGATAAATTACTCTGTGATCCGTACAGCTTGAGCAAGTTGAGATTTATATGGAACCAAAAATGCGTTTGTACGCCGTTCTACCGGTCATATCTTAAAGAGTCTGTCGGACATGGCGATGCACACAAGCCCTATGCAATCATCTGTTCCTTCTTTAGAAAGCGTTATCTGTCAGAGTTCAGAACCGTATTACTGTCATTGTTTTTAATTCCTTGTTTACGTTGATCATTGCGGTATATTTGCACAATTTTAGTTTCTGTTTCTAATATTACTAAAATCTATTTCAGAAAGGTCTAGTCTAGAGTAATAAAAACCCATTAGGTCTGCAAAGGGACTACAGTGTAACCCAACGAATATTTAAGCCACTTTCATAATTTGGCATTGATTTCATTGCAAAATTCTTTATTTTTATCAAGTGCAGGTAGTACCACCCGGATCTGGGTCAATTTATGAGTTTTGCCTATTGTTATTCATTCACAAACACTGAAAATGGTGCGACAAAGGCGTGCAATATGTACATAGTATTAGGTTCTACATTTTTTTTTTAACAAAAAAATACAAAAAATACATTCTACAGAAATTAAATTATAAAAAATCATAATATTCTTAGTCATCTGAGGAACTGTCATCTTCTCTTAACTCTTATAATTAACGGGTCGACGGTCCGATCGATCAGGTGGTCAAGATCCCACATTTTCTTATCTTCTTTATTGACATGATGGACTGCTTTTCGCCTACCCTGGTGTCACTTTCTTAATGGCTTAATCAAACAGTAGCTTAACATCTTTTATTTTGAATGTCGTGTTGTGTATTGCTACAAATCCTTTCACTTGCACCCATATAAGTTCTATAGGATTTAGTTCGCAATGATATGGCGGTGTACACTATGTTTTTCAGCTGTATCTTTCACGACATATTTCATAAAACGGTGTTTGTGAAAATTTGTTCAGCTAATAGTTCCTTCTTATCAAATTATCTTCTTTTTTTTTTTTGGTTAGTTATAAATAATTTAATGCACAGAATTTACCTGCGCCTATGACCGACACCAAAATTGAGCCGAGCTGGACGGAATTTTTCATTTTATTTCTCTACATCTTTCTGAAATAGACGATAAATTATTATTAATATTCCACTATTATTTAGCATGTTTAATAATTGATTTCTCTTATTACAATGTAATATATTATTTTCCTATTGATTGATTCATTTAAAGACGAATAAACAAAATTGTTCCAAATTGCACTAGTGATTTGTAGTTGATTACTACTCATGACAAAATATCTGAATTACCTTATCCATATTTTTAATACGTATAACAACGTGTAAAATTATCACTGTCATAGCACACGCGGTAGTTTAATAGAATCCCGAACTATCTGGAACAAAAATTCAAAACTTGAAGAAAATATTTACATTTCAGTAACCCAGACATAAAATAAATTCTAAGCTGATGACCGCGGCAATAAAATCTTTTGTTTAGAATTCCAGATGCATTTCATTGAACTCATCTTAAAATAGTTCCTGAAGAGTTTTGCTAATGAGCGAGCTTCTAGAAATCAAAAGGATATACATACTACGTTCATTATTTGCGAGTAAATCGAACTAAACAAGTCACTTTACTAACAAACCAAACTAGCTATTTGCAATGCCCAGATTTGCAAATAGCTATTTTGGTTTTTTGGAAGACCAGATAAAATAGACTAAATTATAGGATTTCTAGAAAAAAACGAATAAAATTTAATGAGGTTCACGTCTTATTCTGCTCTTTTAAGCACAGGAAAAGGGTTTGTTCTGGATTGCTCGGTTTTAAGGTTATGTTATTTAATTTTACTACAGTATTGCCACTCCTCTTTTTACGTTTACGATGTTACTAGTAAGTATCTATCTACACTTTGGAAAACTGTACCATAGCGGTCGTAAATATTAATGTTGAGAAGCAATTTTCAGCTATTTAAACAAATGTTGCTTATCTTAAGAATATATACTTTCAGCAGAATAGTAATTAATCAAATTAAGTATTATTTAGATCACTTTTTGTCCGTTACTCTGCAAAAGCCGAATGTGAGAAAGATGGATATATTTAAAGTGATTTATGTAAATATAAAAAATGACCCGAATCGATAAATTTGTTACAGTCTAATCTGGCACCAAATGTAAGTGAGGCTGTGATGTCGGCATCATAAGGACAAAAGCAATTTGCAGGCATAAATAAAACAAAAAAAGTTAAGAAGAAATCCTTATAAGAACCCCCACCCAAACAGACATACAAAACATAAACTTAATAGCTATAGAAGTAGCAAGGAAATAATTGAAAGAAAGAAGAAAAGTAAGAATAACGAGACTAGGGCCAACGGAAAGAAAAAGGAGAGGTGGAGATGAAGGAAATAGTAGTTTGTACAACAAGAGTGGATATGATGTCCATTATAACTCCGAAAGTACAACAAAATAGCTGTAGAATTCGTTTTAAACAGTTAAGAATGGATTTTGTGCATTAATATGAATTTTTAACGTTCGTTATGTTCAAATTTTTCAAAATAATTGCCAATTTACAAACTAGCAACACTGTTAACGTGGAAAGAGGTGACAATACTGTAAGTAGAACTAACATAACCTTAAAAATTTTAGTAAAAAATTGATTTTTCTCTAGAAATCTTATAATTTCGTCTGTTTTATCGGGTTATCTTTATGTTCCACCATTTAAGGAATAATTACCAGTTAATTTTCTATGTTTGTTGCATATAATAAAAGTTTTAAGATCAATTGGGGTTGAATCCCCATTCAAAATATATCGGAAAATATCCCCGTGCACAAATATTTATAATAATATATTATTTATATGGAAAAAATAACCAAGGTTAGTAAGAAAACATTCATTTGGTAGAAATATAGTACATTTTATGCAAAGCTTGTAGTAATTGTCTAGAAATGAGTGAAAGTAAAGATATTTTTGCAATAAGAAAGTGCGTCTGTGCGCAAATCTTTAGTCAGAAAATAACAATAATTTGGTAAAAATATATTTTGGTATTAATTTTGTTATTATATCTTCAATTTTTGCACCATTTCGTGTACTCTTTAGGAAAATATTGTGTATATATAGACTCTAGGATAAATGTTTTGATTTAAGTTTAAAAAGAACAAATTTCATCTGACAGATTTACATATTTTTGAAGCATATTGTTAACCTAACTTCTCTCAACTGTCAGAAAACGAATTTACAACATGTAAATTTTGCTTCTCTGTAATTGACTACTGTGATTGGTCAGTTTCATAACCTAACTAGGATGGATATGGAATGTTGCCGCACAGTTAACTGGAATAGCCTACTTTACCCGCCACTAAAGTGTAAAGGAAACAGCAAATTTCCATGTGGGCGTAAAAAAAATTAATAAAACTGTCCATTCAACCTACTATCGCTGCAATAATAAAGAAAGATTATTTTAAATGTTTGACACTATAATAAGTATTGTACTAAGTATAGGTCCAAAGAATTGATTAATATAAATATTATATACGAAAATGATCTTCTCAATAAATCATTTTTATGCTTAGGAATGATTAAGCTTTTTCTAAACAAATTTGAATGGTGAACTAGAGCCCTGCATTTCACGACCCGGCCCGGTCCGAGCCGAAACAAAATCGAATAGCCCGGCAGGCCCGACAAGTCCGACAAACCCGGCAGGCTCGGAACACCCGAAATAATTATTACGGCTTGAAAATTATTTTATAAATATTTCTTTAAAAAAAAGCACATAAACAAACCAAAACTGACCCAAAAGACCGGCTAGTGACAAAAGTCCCACAGACCCGTGAGGCTTGACAAGCGCGGCCAGCCCGACAGGTCCGAAAAAAATTGTAATGGCCCGAAAACCCGAATCATTATTAATTAGGTGAGTCGGCCCGACCCGAATCCTAGAGTCGGGCCGAACCGCGAAAAGGCCCGACAAGAAAACCCGGCCCGTGCGGGCCTCTATAGTGAACATTGTTGCTGAAGGTTATTTTATTAAATAAATACGAAGCCGATTGGAATTTTAAAATAATAAAAATATATTATTGCATATATTTATCTAACAAAAATAAATAAGGAGAAATGACCCTAATATACAACGTGCATTACCGTGATGCAGAATGAAATCCTAAATAGCTCTCCATTTATAAACAAAGACGCATATATCCATGTCTATCAGATAACATCTGAAATGCAACATACGAGAAATGTAAATTTTGTAATCCGATCAGAGGTACGCACGTATTTTACTGGTAAGAGAAGTTCACTTTATAGATCCATCTGCGGTGTGTTCTCTAAAAGAGATATTTTATTGATGATATTAGATATTCCATGTTTTTGACTTGCTGAAATGCATTTATCTAGCATCAAAATATATTTAAATAGGTTTTAAGGCTGGATACTACAGTAAAATTTGCTGTTTTATTTATTAACAGTAATTAGTAAAGCTTTCAAAATGCCTATTTTAAAGGTGATATATAAAACGCAAAGGACTTTGGTATATAGTAAACATCAGAAAACATTTAAAAAATAATATAATTCAAATATAAGGTATGTTTTGACAAAGAACTGATGCACTATTTTAAACATGCCTTAACGATGAAATTATTTGTCAAATTATACTTATTTAACAAACACAAGCACAAAGAAATATTGTCGCGGATAAAAATGGTAGGCGACTGGAACGTGTAGCTTTATTTATTTTATCGTATTAAGGATGATTAAGTCATTTTTATATGATATCTTTATTAATAATTATTAACATCATTAACGTACTAAAACCTACATAACACCTTAGTTACTCATAATACATTAGTTACCATAATTTAATACGTTAGTTACGAAAGCATAATACGTTAGATACCAAATAATATTAGAACTATTTTTCATGAACATGTAAAACAATATTTTGACAGTTTTCAAATTTGATGGATACACCTTTGTCGAGCAAGCACTCCTTTCGATTTCGTTCGGTTCCCCAGTGCTTAATCCACTGCCGGAAACATCGCCGATTTGAATTTTGCGAGCAATGGAAACTTTCTTGGTCACACTTTCTTCTAAATACCCTCTAGCCACCTTCGCCGATTCCCATCCACCAAGTTCTTGTAGGTCTAATATATCTCCTCCAGCATTAACAAGAATATTTGCCGAAGATCTTCTAACGCAGTGACCAGTATACAAATTAGTATTTTCAAGTGAGAGATACTTAGCTATTTTTGAGGTATCTTAGAGAAGAAGTGAATGCCGCAGGGCTGTACCGTACATTTCCCTTTTCTATATGATACAAACAATCTTTGGTGAGTGACATGGTCTGGCCTTAACATTGCGTACTTTTTAAATAAAAGCACATGATTGACTTCGCCGTCAAATATCACAGCGAAAATACGTTTCTTGTGTGTTTTTGAGTCGGGCATAGTAACAATCAGCTTGTCCTCTAAAACGTCAACATCTTCCGTGGTCATCTTCGCTAATTCATTAGTTCGACATTCTCCTCCAATTCCAATTAAAAAAGCCACTTTCATCATTAAAAACTTCTCGTCTGAGGCAGAACACACAAATTCGTTGACTTGTTCTCTTGTAAATACTTTTGATTTTTTTGCTCTATGTCCAACATTTTTCTTCTTGATGAAACGTATTAAGGCGCCGTATTTGTCGATTTCCACTCTTTCCTTCAGTTCTAAAGTCGCTCGTAACATGGAAGAAGCAAAGTATTCCTCAGAGAGTTTTGCGAAATACGCCAACAAAACCGTTTCTTCTGCACCTTGAACATGTACTTTGTTTCGCCACTCACAAAACTGCCGATATTCTTTTTCATAATGGATTTTAGATTTGTCCGGAAGCAAGTTTAACCTTATAATGTTGGCCGCAGCTAATATATCGTCAAGAATATCAATATCTTGCATGATTTTAATGATGACTTTTTGAAATGCCAAAATGAAATGACATAAAACCTTGTTTTTATTTTCGCATCGCCGTTGTCAATGATACGATAAAGCTTTGAATACAACTCGATTATTAGCGATTTAACACCGTCTCGGACATTGCAGATGACTCGGCTGTTGCCTCGTCACCTAGTAATGTCCTCGACTATTATAAATCGCATTATACTCTCGTTATATTAATAGCTATAATAAAACACCAAATATGTTTAATAATTTTATTAAAGCGAGGCATAACAATTTACGTTTACATTATGGTGAATAGCATACAAGTCTTAAGAAATAAAATTAAAGTTATTAAATTAGTAAATTTAGAGAGTTTTCTCTAAAGAAGACTTGTTCGCTTAAAACTCACATACGACGCTATTTCAAGTAAGTTCAAGAGAAACAATTTCCGCTTTATATTGAACTCAGGCCAAAAGAGAAATAAACAATTTAACACTTAAATAAACATTACAAAAATTACTTACTCACTGGCTGGAAATTACTCTGGTTCTGGGATTGTGTTTTTACATCCTTTAGAGAGACTTGAGTAACCAAACGGGCAGAGGTTACACTTACACTTGAATACGTTTAACAACTCCAGTGAGTAAGTGGTTCTTAGAGTTTTTATTGTGTTTTGTAACCCCTACCAAAATAGAAAAGGGGTCCTTTTTGCTGTGTCAGGAATTATTAACTTTAGAAGAAAAGCTTCCTACATGTACTATTTAAAATGGAACCCTTTCTTAAACTAATTACAAACAGTGTTTTTTATAAACATTTATCTACTGACTTTTCCTACGAAACTAGAAATGTTCTTGTCCTTGTTCTTTCCACTACACCTATTTTTTTTTATTAAACCTCTATCAGCCATTAAGAGTCTTAACTTTACAGCGAAGTATTAGATAAGCAATCCATCCTTCAGGATCCACATCCAACAATATTAGTCGTGTATTGACCTTCTCGATGTAAGAAGAGTGAGTGACACAGAACCTCTTTCTAACTCACTCTTCGTTAAATTCACAAAATTCACACATTTTATAAACTTTTGTTTTGAATTTGTAGAACATTATAACTGGCAAATGTATAAGAAATGTTTACTGACTAAACACGTATTAAAACTAGTATCGATTGTATTAATTTTGACTAAAATTAAGTAATGAAATAAAATCACGTAATGGCGGTTGTGGCTGTCATCCTTAATGCCACGTATTGCAAACTCTTTTTAGCCAAGTCCTATCCAGTTAGTGGAAAGTATGCGAATATGACATGATTTCAAGTATCGAGTATCAAACCCCTGAAAAAATATTTAAGGTCATTTTACATATCAGATTTTATCTTGAAGTAGGTACTCTCTCTATTCAAAGACCAATTATAGGAAATCCAAACACGTGATTCAATATGGCGGTTGATGGCAATAAGCATTGAAACACCCGTTAAATACCACCAGCACTGTCATTTTTATGGTCATGTGTACCAATTACAAAGCAGTATCTGCTATCAGCCGCTATTTTTGACACATCGTAAGGTTGCCTAATAAAGATTTATCATGGCATAACAAAAGGTAGCAGTGACGAAATTTATAAATAAGCGACGCGCGACTTCTGGAATTTGTTAATCAAAGTCAAATTAATAAGACAATGATATCGGTTCGAAAAAATAATTTTTTTAAGTAAACAAACTGTTGTCATGAATGTTAGAAGAGTTTTAGGCTTCTATAAGTTTGTCCAGTCCTCTTCAGGTGAAGACTAAACTACAACTCTATTTATACTATCTAGGTACACTGGAGCGTGACCGAGATGGGTGGCGTCAAGCGTTCCTTTCGTGGATGGTATTAGTTATTAGTCTAAGATTTCATTTACTTAACAAAGGTTTTCATTATATATATTTCTTATATCTAATGGGGGCTTACTAAAACAACCTGGATTCTTGAACTTCGTCATTCTCCAGTGTAGTTCTCATGCATAATTCGCTTGCAGATCGGCCACATTGGCAGGGGATCCGATAGACACAGTTTTTCCTGTCTTTTTGGCTTCGTCTTTGCCGGGTTAAAGTGAATCTTGTATTGATGTTGTATCGCTGTCCTAGTCTTCTAATCCTCTCAGATACTCCTTTAACATCTTATATGTTGGTTGTTCCTCTTTTTGCTTCTAATAAAGACAATTAAGGAAACAACATAAAATTAGTGTTTTTAAAGAGTTGTCGCGTCTTGCTGGTAATTGATATGATTGTACTGAACCATGTAGCCCGACTAGTTGTTTTTACGTTATCCAGCACCTAAAGCGTTTCCTTCTAGGTTTTCTCCTTTTTTTTGTTCTAAATTTCTAACAGCAGAAAATAAACCGTTTTCTGCCTTATAAAGTCACTTACACCGTTCTATTTTACTTCCAAAACGGTTGTTGCAAAACAGTGCTATCCGGTCTGCCCTCCCGCACTTGCTGGGCCAGACGCTGGATGTACTTCGCGTAAGAATCGAACAAGAAAGTCTTTGACCACATCACATAATGTTCTGTGCACCCCATCCTGAACATGTGCCTAAGCATTCCTAATGCCTACTCTTCTAAACTGTACCTTGCAGAGTAAAACTGGAGAATAAACTAATAATTATTTTAATTGTCTAGAACACGTTCAAGTAAACCAACCGGTGTCAACATCTTGTGATAACACTAACCTCAAAATATAAACAACCCAATTAGGCAATCCAACGATGTGTCCAAATGGCGGCTGGTTGGCAAATACTGCTTCGTAATTGGTACACGTGACCATAAAAATAATGCTACTGGTGGCATTTAACGGGTGACTCAATGCTTTTTGCCTTCCAATAGCCATATTAAATCACGTGGTTTGGATTCCTTAATGTGTATCGTGAACGGATGTCAACGTCATGATTTAACAAACAAAACTAACCTCAAATTATTTAGTTCTGGTTGCTGACCCCTCTCAAAGACGTCACTTGCTCTTCTTACATCGAGTCATCGAGAAGGAGATGATAATAATAATAATATATAATAGCTTAATATATTGGGAAATAATAGTGAATGGAACCACATTATAATTTTATATACCGGTAATTTTTTGCAATGAACCTAACTATAACAATCGTTATTATAGCTAACCAACTGTTAAATGTAATTAACCGTTGTTTAAACTACTGGCCCTTATTTAACGTTAATATATTGAAATATGCATATTCCTTCAATCATCAAACATTCTATTATTTCTAAGCCCTATAAAATAATGAAAAATGATGAAAAACATTTATTAATTTAAAATATGACGTATAATGAAACCAAGAAAAGCGTTAAATATTCATCAAAAGAATTCCGAAGTATTTACAATTCTTGATTTGGGCTTTACTGCGGCTTTTAAGCAAGTTTAAAAGAGAATCAAAAGTATTTTAATTTATAATCAAAGTATTTTGATATTTAAGGAATGTTATAAACTTCCAGATTAAGTAATCTAAAACACACTTTGGTATAAAATATCCTAACTTTTTTATGCCAAGAAAGTAGACATAGAAAACTAAATTTATGAAGTTTTTACCATTTTTGTAAATAATGCATATGCAAACGGAAAGACTGCATTGTCATTACTTAGCTTTAAACTCGTACCAGTTTTTTACGTATTTGTAAAGATTTTGCCTGTGGTGCTTTAGGGCAATTTTGATTTCGCGTCCCTTTCGAATGCGACTTTTGAGAGTATATAGACAATCCCAATTAAAAAAGGGTTTCAATGCTTCTATATAATTAATGCTCGCAAACATTAGGTACTTTGTAATAAATTTTCACGAAAAACGCCCAATTGCGCTAACGCATTTTAATGATCTTTTAATAAGCCCGAACCCAATCGGCCCACTCTGTTCGTATAAGAACTTCATAGAAACAGCGCGTATCGTTCGTTCAGTACTCGTTCATCAGTCGGCCGGCCGGCAGACGTCAGTCCAAGAACTGTACGTCTGGCGGCCGGCTATTATCGATTGACATACTATACCTTCAGTTTTGTAAACCGATAATGGGCGGCAGTTCTGGGATGGATTCGTTAGCGGCCTCCATTTCACCACACACATAGAGCGCAGCGGCAATTGTTTTTATATTGCTATAATAAGTTATTCGTCCTTGTGTAATTACTATGGACATTTACAGTTTCAAACTTGCTCTTATTTCCAAACAAAAACATTAAACACTCAAAAATATAAAGACCACACACTGTTAATAGGTATATTCATTTGTTTAAATGCAAGAATCTGAAGAGCTCATTTTATTTACTACCTTATTGTTCTTTTTTGTATTACAAAAACCCTTTGTAGCTCAAAGCTACTGCCCCAGAACAGTATGCCATATCTCAGGACAGATTCAAAGTTTGCATGGTATAGAATTTTTAAGGCGTTTAAATTCATATAGTTAGCCACTACTTTCATTCCATAACCTATACTACCCAGTTTTAAACACAAACCATTTATATGGTTGCTCCATGATCAAAGCAGTGCAAAAGGAAGGGAAAAACAATTTGGATAAAAGAGTAATTAAGAAGACGTTGCACTTTCTCCTACATGGAGCTTGTACGAGAACTGATAATTGTTCAAATTCTGCTTCTTTTTAAAATTCTAACCTTTTTAAGATCCTTTCTGAATGCACTTTGTCCACAGATAGTAGCTTTATCATCTACTGTTTTATACAGTAAAAGTAATTCTTTATTTTCAACAAACATTTCTATTTGCGATACAAATCAATAAAACCTTTGATATTTTAACCTTTTTCAGTTCCTTTATGCATTTTCAATAACAAAATTTTTGTCCAATTCCGCACGGCAAACGACTACACGCGTTCAGTTTTAACAACCGACAATCGCCGGAAGGCCTTCGACCTGTCCAGGTCCGTCAGTTAACTGTGTGTGTGTGTGTAACGGAATCGGCCCACCGGCCATCTCTCCGGTAAATTCCGGCCGGCCGACAGAATGTGAGTAGACTACTTTACCCAGCTGAGCTTATGATTTATATTAGCGGTGTATTGCATGCTTTTAGGCCCTCAGGGTATTGGCACCCGGCTATTGTTTTATTGTTTTTCACTATCCTCTATGCATCAACATGTTACCCACCATAGCAAGAGTACATCCAGGCCACGGTTAAGTTATGAAACCGGCCAATTAAAAGTACTTACGTTATGCGCGCGGGCGGGGTCTTGTTGTTTTCAATCGCAGGGTGAGGTGGTTCTCTAACCGCATTCTAAAATTGTTGTGTTGGACCGATATTATTTCTTTTTTATTATTTCTTGTTTAATTGTTGAAAAATAAATATTGTATCACTACCAGTGCCATCGCCGTTGAATAAAGAATTTGAAGTACCTAAATATACTACAGAGGAAAAAATAATACAATTCGACGAACTGCCGCTGCACGTAAAATAAAAAAAAACACACAAAACTAGCATTGGCACTCGAAAAAAATAAAAGAATAAACTTTTCTTGATAATTATTTTAATAGTTTTGTTTGTTGAATTATCCTTAAGCCAAAATTAGCCCTTTTTAACAACTCTCGCTTTTATGTATGGAAACTGTCGATTATGTCTTAAAGTAAAACCAAAAACATGTTAACGGACGTTTACAAATATTTTCAAACGATTTTTGAAAACTCGGAAATGCTTCTATTTATCATTTTTCGCTAGCCATCTTTCTTTAAGAAATAATCTACCGTTTCCGCCACCTGAATAAAGTCATTTTTACAACTATTTTTAAACAATTCCAAAAATTAATTTTTATTTGAGAAAAAGGATTGCGTCTTTTTAATTTCGCCCGCCGAATTCAATATAATAAATAGCTCGACTTTTAACCTTTTACGTAGATGGTCCCGAGTGGTACAACGAAACCTGTTAACGTCTGCTACATAGTGAAATTCCAATCCTAGGAAAAGTTATGAAAATATTACACGAAGACTTAGTTTTCTTGTAAAAGTTAAAGTAAATAATGGGAGTAGTTCTGGATATTATTAATTTATTAATGTCATGTAATACTTACAAATCGGTTTCAAAAATAGTTTCTAATTTTATAAAAGCTAATATTACTATATCATGTTTATTGTTTACTTCATCGGGAAACAATAAATAAATTTGGATTGGATTGGCAACGCTGCCTCCTACCCCCTTCTATTTCAGATGTTTTTCATTCATAATAAATTTTTGGTGTAAAATTTCCTTACCGAATCTCCCTCGAGCTTGAATTATAAATCTGGAAATATTTCCTCAGTCGCGAATATTTTAAGAAAATTTCCCCCGACTAACGCCTCGGAAAGAGTCTAAGGGAAAATTTATTACAAAACGCCACCTCACTCACTCCTTTACTGCAGACAGAATAGTTTTAAAACATATTTAATTATGAAACCAGCCACGAAAAAGAATACTTCGATTGATTTTATGCAACGCAGAACGTGATCAATTTCGATTTTAACCGTTTGTTAAACTTGTTGGCCAACGCCGTTATCAACATCATTGGGTAAATAGATAAAGTAAAAATATAATTCCATCACTTATTAAATTGGCATGAAAGTGTAGTTTCAAATATCATAACAAGCTATATTTATTTATGTATTTAATATTTTTAAGGCTAAAATAATTTAATTTTGTCACCTCCGTTATACCACCACCGTTCTCTGTTGATAACGGAAGTGACATAAATCTTATATCAATAAACAATACCATTTTTCATCATTTCGAACTGATATGACGAATTTTTAATTTAACTGGTGAAATATCCCTCCTGAACTACTAAATTATCACATTTTGTAATAACCATCATTGATCTATTAATTACAACACTATCAGCTTTTTAATACTTGTGATTCGATCTTTTTATACTTTACCCGTAATAACTGTTCTAAATATCCAGTCACGCTAAACTATGTGTTTGCCAAAACTATCCATAATGCATTCGGATAGCGTAAAATTTGGCTTATTATTGAATATAATCAAAGCTATATGGCAAATCATTATTCATAACTTGATAATATAGCCGGATTGGGTTATTATTAAAATCCCATCCATTGTCTATTCCGAAATTAGTTCGGTTTTTAACAGGTTAGACCAACTTATCCGGTTCTTTGCATTAATAGTCTACAAAGATATAAAAATATATATTTTTAGGACTATTAGTTAAATTAACGTCATTTTGAAGAAATATTGATAATCTTTGTTACTTCCCTTGTTTGCTCTTGCCCATACTCGTTATTCAGTGCTGTTTTTTTTTTATATAGAGCCGGTCGTACCTGACGACCCGTTTCTCAGTTCACCATTTTGTCGAGAAATATTGTACAGAATAATTTTTCTTAAATTTATTCAAAAATTTTTCTTACCATTGAAAACTCTATGGTGGTAACCTTGTTTCCGTAAAAAATGTCCAACCTCTATATTTATACAATCTAGAAGTAAAAAACATTGCCTTTTGATACAGAAACGGATCATCCTGTTATACAAAGTACCGCTTACTTACAATGCAAATGGGGCACTTGCTCCCTCCTCCTAGAACGTAAAATGTTTTATTTTTTGACATATGGGTCTCCATATCTACTAGTAGTATTTTGTACAACAAGGAAGTAGGTAAATTCAGCACGATGCCGTAGCTGAAATTTCACTTGAGTTGTACAGTATATTTTTTTACGGCTCAACTTCCGAAGTTCATATTAAAAAGAAAAAAAAAAATTAATCAGCCATTATAACTTGTCTTTTTAGTTGACCTGTGAACTTGAAAGATAATAAAAAATAATTGAAGAAAAATTCATTTCGTTGGCACCAGTTGATACATACAGACTGTAATATATTTGTCGATTTGGGTCATATTTTTTATATTTACACAAAATCACTTTGAATGTATCTTTTCGGTACCTTCAACCCTTTGCAGAATAACAGACAAAGAGCGATGTATTTATTACTAAAAATGAGTACTTTTTGTATCTAAACGATCACCTTTTCCTGTTTCCCTAACAAACCCGAACAAACCCTTTTTTTCTGTGCAAAACAAAACAAAGAAACATAACCTTAAAACCATTAGTAATCCAGAAAAAAATATTAAATTTTTTTTTGAAAATGATATTGAAACTGAACAGCAACTTCAGTGGTGAAGTATATTATTTATATTTTAATATCATTTTGACCTAACGTTTCTCATTTCGTTACTTTAAAATACCCTTTATCAACCATTCTTCCATCCTTATCTATAGAACTTGGTAGTATGTTTTTCTCCCCTACTTCTATGGAAGTTTTTCATTACTTTTCTTTAATAAATTAACTTCCTCAAAAGCTCTATGAGGGTGTCACTCATAATTTCTTAATCTCTATTCCAACATAAGCTATACTTTTCCTGAAGATGAACGTTTATATGTTCGAAACATGTGAGAGTACAATAAAATAAAAGTTTCTTATTGAATATAGTAGTAAAGGTTGACTTAGAGTATTATTTCTCCCCATTTAACTTGCCACTTTACTTCAAGCATGGACTACTTCTTCAAATTTTTGTATTTAGATATTTTATAACATGTTTCTATAGCATCGTTGGAGAAAAAAGCATCATAGCCAACTAATTTTTGTTTTCGGCTTATTAAGATTTAATAAGCCATTATATTGTAATTCAATAAAGAAATGAAACAAACAAAAACCAATAAAACTAAAATCTGACACAAGCGATATGTCATTTATCAAATGAGGAAAGATTTCAATTTAGATTATGATTTTACTGCCTGCAGCTTTTACTGTGATTGAACTTTTTATGTGTACCTTTAGTAGCTCTTTTTTTGTTATTAATTAAACGACTTTATGGTTATTATTTTTTAAATTTCGAATGAAAAAAAAAAGATAAAATTTGTAGAAAAAAAGTCATATTCAAAAGATCTTAAAAGAAAATAAGCTATTTCCTTTCAAAGAATATTTAGAAATATATATATATTTTTTTTATGATAAAACACCTGCACTGTAGGAAAAATCCTTTAAGGCGCTCTGGGAGCGGTGCGTGTGCGAAGAAAGCGATTAACGTTGGTATTGAAACGTTGAAGATTGTATTCATTGGGAAACACGACCTCAGGAAGATCATTCCACAAAGATAACGTTCTCCAGATGAAAGAATTCTTGAACAATGAAGTTCGAGGAATACTAAGCTGAACAACATATGGATGAGCGGCAGTGGTTCGCCGTGTATTTCTGTTTTGCATTGCTCTAGGTGGAATCAAGTGGGTAATGTCAGTCGAACACCTGCCATGGAAATATCTGTAAAAAAAAGCCAAATCACCAACCTGTCTTCGATGCTCCAGGCTATCGAGGGTCTTGGTCAGCTCGGGGTCGCCGATCAGACGAACGGCTCTCCTTTGAATGGAATCCAGTAGCCGAAGGGTGTGCTTGGGTGCAGAGCTCCAGACATGAGAGCAATATTCTAATGATGGTCGAATCTGGGCTTTGTAGAGTGTCAAAAGTTGATGAGGTGTGTACAACATTTTGGTGCGGAAAAGTATACCAAGTTTCTGTGCAGCTGTCTTGGCAATTGCGGCAACGTGATCATGCCAAGACATATTACCTCCCAGATTGACCCCCAGCAAATTAATAGACGGTGCCAGGGGAATTGCGTGTCCTGCCATGACATTTTCTTAGCATTAAATTCGACTTGGTTACTGTCACCCCAAGCCAAAATTTCTTCCAGGTCCTTGTTGAGGCGCAATACTTCATGCTGCCTACGAAGATGTGCGTCGGCAGCGGATGTTTGGGGAGTCAAGGTAAAAGATGAGACAAGTGTGCTGTCATCCGCAAAGCTATAAATTGTATTTTGGATTTTCACTAGAAGGTCGTTAATATACAGTAAAAAGAGGGTAGGCGACAATATGGACCCTTGAGGAACACCGGCATTGATGGTGAAGGTGTCTGAGAGAAACCCGTCAGAAATAGCTGAACACCTGCAATAGAACATCTTACTAAGCAATAAAATACATTTTTGAGCGCTGAACTCGATAATTTCGCCGCAAATTTAGTCCAAGGTGGATTGCTGGCCCCTAAGGAGCCATGACTTAACGTTATTTTTTTATAGTGCCGTTTAAAAGAAATTGTTCATGCCACTCCAAGACCAAATAGTATTGATGTATTAAAAGGCAAAATTACCCATGCTGTTCGTTCAATATCCTAGGAACAAATCAGAAATGATTTTAGACCTAAGGGCCTTCCATACCAGTGTCAAACGCGGAATCGTTTCCTGGCTTGTCTATTGTATAGATATAATCTCGCATTTAGAACTTTTGGTCAGATGCTTTTAAAAAATGTGGGTTTGTTGGGAATTTTCACATGGTATATAATAAATTTCCATTATGTAGAGGTCTCTACTAAATTCTTATTTATTCTATACAAGTTTTTGTCTTTTCAGCTCCCCAATGCCTTCCAACAGAATTCCCTTGTGGAGATGGTCAGTGCATACCTGATTATTTAAGATGTTCTGGAACACCCGAATGTAGTAATCATGCTGACGAACGTAACTGCCCGACAGGTAAGTCATGTGATTATTTTAACTTGTTGAGAAGTTTTAAAGAATTTTTTTTATACTTTTTAAAGAGTAGATAATAAAGTTACTGTTTATGTTACTCAAATGCTAGATTGTATATTTTTTTAGCAATTTGCGGAAAAATCATTTTTGTGAGGTGAGGTGAGTCATTGAGCGAGTCATAAAAATCTATATAGGGTATCAAAAAAAAATCTGAAGTGATTTTTTTGACGCCAAATTCACCTGAAGACGACTTGAGATACTTACCAGTTGAAACGTTGTGATTCAAAACAGTTAAAGACAATGAAAGGCCATAACTCTACTGCCGTTCACCTTTCCATTGTTAAAAAAAAACAATTCCACAATTTGATTAATTATTTTGTAATTCACTTCAAGAAAAGTTATTTACTAGACCGCAGTCGTGCTTCTCTTATCAATGACTTATCTAAAACACTTGCTTACGTTTAGAAATCCTATCCGTTTTCCAACTAGTAGCAAAATGAATTGTTATACGTAAAATATTCTTAAAAATTTAATAAAAAAATAAACGAATTGGGTATCAAGTAACATAAATGTAATATTTTAGTTCTACTCTTGCATGAGACAAAAAATGCACATGCACACCATGCTTCCAAAATGGCTGCTCTTAACAGCTTGCTGAATTGCTCGGCTTAATTTTTCCCTGTGCATAGTTTTGAGAGTTATTTTTTGCACACATTTTCATTGTTTTCCGGTGCATTTTGAAATTATTAATATAATTGGTGTTTGGCATTTAACGATATTTTGAAGGTTATTTTTAGTTTTCATGTTTTATGTGTAGTTATTTTTGATTTTGATGTTTATGTTTGTTTCTTGCCAGAATAAGGTGAATACTACTGTATTGCGTACACGTATTTTGTAATTGATATTCAGTAACATTTTTATTCTATAGACGGTGATGGAATATAACACATTTTAGTTAAAATACTATTTTAAGAATTATTGTCGATAGTATTAAACAGGTATAAGAGATCAATGCATTCGATTTTTATTCACAGAAATTGAGGTTAAGGTAAGTTTATTATAGTTATTTACCCAACAAGTGCGGGCAGTGATCCTTTACCGCACGCCACGGCAGTTGCACGAATGAGTCCGGTCAAGTCGTTAAGGGGGGTAAAGGCATCCTCGAGTTAGCAGAGGGGGCGGACTTTATCCGAGCACGGTATGCTCATCTTTAAAGATACGAAAAAAGATAATTTTATTCATATACAAATTTAGAATTACCCCCTATTTTTAGGGGGTTTGGAAAAAAAAGTAATTTTGGTCGCGAAAAATGGACAATTATTACCCTCAATGATTGATGGTAAGAACATTTTTAATTTTAATTTTAAAACAGAAATATTATAGTCAAATAGCAGAATTTTTTTTGCCCTGGGGGCACATAAGTTACAAAAAGTACTAAGAAACTGCTTACAACTATTCAGAATTACCTTTCTGGTAATTTTGTTAAAAACTTACTATTTACCTTACTTCCATTTTGCACAATATATAGACGGTTTAATTAATTCAAACGAGACTGCGTCTGATCTCTGTTATTAAATTTACATACAGTTAAATATCAAAATTTATATTGATCGATATTGTTACATATAATATCTAGAAGCATCAAACATTTTATACAGGGTGATTTCTAAGTTAATACTTCTTTTTTAGCTGTGTATAGAAGGCATTAAAATAAACAACATTTTCAAATATCTTTTTTTTTTAACTTAAAAATAAGTTATGTACTTACATTCATTTATTACACTATGGATCAAATACGTTTCTGCCTAACTTGTCCGTTGAATAATATTAGGAAAACTTCTGGGTGTAGGATGATCCCGCAAAGGAATGCGTTCTACGTGTAATCTCGAAGCAGCAGCCGCACTTTGACGATACTCACCGTAAATTAGCACCATATCTACTAGTTCATTGTTTTCAAATTTTACCATTTTCACGTATCAGCAATTTAAAATTTACTTGCCTTAGAAAAACACACGCAGCGGATTGTCAAATAACTCACCACCAATGCATGACTAACAATATAAAAAAGGACAAAAACAATATAAAGTAAAGGGCTACGTTTTGATTACCAGGCACTTAGATTTTTTACTTCTGTAACACGGCTTTTTTTAAGTTTTTTGAAAAAATGTATTTGAAAATGTTGTTTATTTTAATTCCTTCTAGGTATACACAGCTAAAAAAGAAGTATCAACTTAGGAATCACCCTGTAGAGTTCTTATTCTTGCTGTACGTAATATGAAATTAAAAAAACTTGTTTTCACGTTCCTATCTTAGTTTTTTTCTACCAAAAAATACCAACTTTCGGTTTAACGGTTAAACCTGTAAAACTAAAACAGTTTTTTCAGATTTAACCGTTAAACCGAAAGTTTGTATTTTTGTTTTTCTTTACTCTGTATATAAAAGTTACATGAAATATCGTAAAGATATAAAATAAGTTAATTTAAAATAAAATTAATAAAGTCAATATCAGTTAGTCAGTATTAGCGACTAGTTAGTACCAGATTTTATACTTTAAAAGCAATTCTCGTCCTAGAATTGTCAATAATTGACTTCCAGATTAATCTTTGTTTAAAAATAACTATACACTACAAACAAGAAAAACCCCTAACTAACTAAAAATAACCTTAAAAAATATTCGCAAACGCAGAATGTCTTGAGTTGTTTTACTAAACGGACGAAATAAGTACTTTTTAAACCTAACTTTTTGCATGTCACAAAAACCAGAGCATACTTGTGGTGGCGATGACTTTAGGTGCCAGTCAGGAGAATGCATTCCTAGAAGAAAATTGTGCGATAGGGAATACGACTGTAGCGATCAGAGCGACGAAAAAACTTGTCGTAAGTGTTTACCATCCGAAGAAATATTGTAAACATTTCGTATAGAAATGTGTCTATATGTGGACTGTTTTTGACTAATAAGCTATCAAGTTGTATCAGCCTATCCCGCCAAATATGTTTATTTACAACAATATTTGACTATATTTTCTAAAAGTAACTTTTTTTACATATTTAAAAGTATATAACTGAAGACGACATTACTTTTCTTATTGATATTATTTTTATATTAGATGCAAGTTGCAAGCTGATTAAAATATAATTTTTAAAAATGTTTTTAAAATTTTTATAAATGACATTTTAATCAGCTAATGCAAGTTTTTCCATTTAAAACAACCACTGACTTGCACTTGCATCTAATGTAAAAAGGCCTTAAGTTATATTTTCTTAACATTACAAACTGATAGGCCAGGAATATAAGTGTCCACCTCGACACTATTTATATCGCCCCAGTTTACGCCTTTGTTATTTTTTAATATAGGTATCTGCGTGCACAATTAACTGTCATCAGGTCTTATAGTCTCACTAATAGTAGTCCAGTAAGGACAATACCTCGTAAATTTTACAATATTACATAAAAAATAAACATAAATAAAAAATATCACAAAATAGCTTTTCATGGACAAAGTAGACATCTCCACGTTACTCCACGATATTTTAAAATTAATATTACAACAATATAACAAAAAACACTTTGCATGGGTGTATCTGTAATATGTTGTTATATTAAAACCGGAGACATAATCGATTGCATACATATTACAATCACCATAACATCCACATACCTCCGAATGTCACATTATTACAATATTATATTAGTGCAATGTTGAGGTAACAAAACGTTTTTTGGTGGGATGAGAAGCAAAAAACTTGGAAATAACGCAACTTCTGATTCAGGCATTCGCTTTTTGAGCTATATATACCCTAAGTCCAAAATTGCTGTCGGTGATTCATCGCTCTTCTATAGAGTGCAGCGGGTTGTACAAAGTTAGAGGAAACAATTCCAGTGTATTTTTGAAATTCTTATAGAGCAGAATTCGTGGATTTTTTTCCTCTGACTTCGCACAACCCTCTGCTCTCGATATGAAAGCGATGAGTCACTAACAGTAACTTTGGTTGGGCCGTTTGAAAATTTTAGATAAAAATTTTGTTTCCAAATTTTCAAAACTAAGTAATTTCATTAAAACGAAAAAGTGAAATTTCTGGAGAATTTTTGAAATTTTCATGTAAAACTTTTAACTAATAAATATTTATATAACATGCCAAATTCTACCTAGATTTCGTAGAAAATTTCATAAATTACTAATTTAAATTTCTGGCAATAGTGAAATTTGCTCACCTCTACTAGCGCTGGGCCATGTGAAATATTGTCTTTTTAAATTTTCATAACTGAAATATTTTATTGAACCCAAGAAATGAAATTTCATTGGAATTAAATTTTTTTTTTTAAATATTAAATTTCTTTATAGACATGCGAAACTTTTATTCTCTATCCAAAAAGACCAACTATCGGTTTAACATCATAAAACCATTTTTTGGTTGTAACTTTTAGATAGAGAATAAAAAACCAAGAGTGAAAACCATTTTTCTCTAAGATGAGTCGTTCCAATGCTACAGCCTGTCAAACTTTTAAAATGCCATATTTTAAACTGTTTAGTTTAAAATGTCTTAAAAACAATTGAATTTAGACATATAACATTTTACACAAAATATACGTGGAATTTCATAGGGAACTAGAAAATAATATAAGTTCCATTTAGAAAAAAATTATATTTTCGACCCTGACTATTTGGGGTATATAATTTAAAATAACGTTAAATTATACATCTAATGCCTCACTATTACTCTGTTTTTAAAAATATTAAAAAGTTAGGTAGTTTAGATGCTATGGAATCCTGCGTTGAGAGTGGGCCACCCTGTATAAGTGATGGAGGCACCGCTTAACGAAAAAAATTATTAATTTTTTTCCAAGATAAGAAAGCTTATTTTTTGGTCAAAAACAGTCACCCTACTTCTGTGCCGTAAAATATTCATTCGTTTACATATGGGCTTCTTCTTCAACTGCGTTTTCTAGATTCTAATCTGTACTTGAAACTTAATTTTTTTTTTCTATTTTCCTTTCGCGTATATTTGTTTCTACCACAAACGCAGCCAATACCTAATTGGATCTTCGAGAATAAAATAACACTATCTTATAATGAAACAGAGATTTACAATTTTTTATTAATTTTATTTTTCGACATAATTTTTTTAAACTTCAAATCACTTGCGCCACTCATGCTGCTACCACTTTATTCATCATCATCACATTTAATTCGCTATTACTTGTAAAGCAACGTCTCCTTAATTGTTTTATTTTGTCTTAACAATTTCTCCAAAAACAAACACATGATATGTGAAAAAATTCAATTTAGTATTCACTTCAACGTAAATATTAGAAATTAAAATAATCTGGAAATACCAATACATCATACAGAAAACTATAAAATTAATTTTAAATATAATAGTTCAATAATATCTGTGGTAATATACAGGGTGTGTCAGTAAGGTGTCTGTCTTAGATAGCACCTAAACTATCAAAGATAGGGAAAAAGTGTAATACAAAAGTTAAAGGGTTTTTTAGAATACACAATCTAAAAACATTTTCTAATATACAGGGTGGTCCTAAAAAGTGGTATTGAATAATAAAAAAGAAAATTAAATGGGACACCCAGTATAATTTTTTAGAATATGATTCAATGGAATAAGGATTTTGCAACCCTATTAAAGTTTTTGAAGTGAAATGCAACGTTGCCAAGTAATTATTTTTTTTCCGAAATTTTAGTAATTTTAGGGTATCGTTTAAAAATCATAGCAACCTGTCGATTAACCCTAGGCAAATATAATTTATGTTGTAAGTACTTTAAGGTACGATATATTGATCTATAATAATGTTTTTTAAATCTCTTATACAGAGCGTTCATTACAAGTTGGAAAACTCGATAGTTTTAAAAATGCTTTATTTCAATTTTTTTAAGTGGGACCCCCCTAATTTTTTTGGGCAAAAGAATTTATCTTTCGAAAACCTTACTTATTTATTAAACATGTCATATATCTAAATATTATAGTTTTTGAAATATTTTAGGATTTGTCTCAAATCAGGGTAAAAAAGGAGAGTTCTAATTTAGTCAAGATTGATTTGGAACAAAAAATAAATAATTTTCCTTGTCACAGCTGTCATTGCAAAATTATTTCGCTAACATTTTGTGCTTTATTACTGTTTAAATTTTAGTTTCCTGAACTAACTTTATTCATAACTCATATTTTTCTATTTCAATAAAGTTAGTTCGGAAAACTAAAATTTAAACAGTTATAAAGCACAAAATGTTAGCGAAATAATTTTGCAATGACAGCTCTGCTGTGACAAAGAAAATTATTTATGTTTTGTTCCAAAGCAATCTTGACTAAATTGTTTAATTAGAACTTTCCTTTTTTACCCTGAGTTAAGACAAATCCTAAAATATTTCAAAAACTATGATATTTAGATATATGACATGTCTAACAAAAAAGTAAGGTTTTCAAAAGATAAATTATTTTGCCTAAAAAAATTAGGGGAGTCCCATTTAAAAAAATTGAAATAAAGCATTTTTAAAACTATCGAGTTGTCCAACTTGTAATGAACGCTCTGTATAAAAGATTTAAAAAACATTAATATAGATCAATATATCGTACCTTAAAGTACTTACAACGTAAATTATATTTGCCTAGGGTTAATCCACAGGTCGCTATGATTTTTTTAACGAAACCCTTAAAATTACTAAAATTTCGGAAAAAACTTAATTACTCGGCAACGTTGCTTTTCACTTCAAAAATTGTAACAGGGTTGCAAAGATCTTATTCCATTGAATCATATTCTAGAAAATTATACTTGGTGTCCCATTTAATTTTTTTTTTTATTATTCAGTACCACTTTTTAGGACACCCTGTAGATTAGAAAATATTTGTAGATTATGTATCCTAAAAAACCCTTTAACTTTTGTATTACACTTATTTCCCTATCTTTGATAGTTTAGGTTCTATCTAAGACAGACACCTTACTGACACACCCTGTAAAATAATATACAATCTGCCTGCGGCGCTTTTCCCGCTTGGTACAGCCCCACATTTCTAGGGTTATTGCTTTCGATCTTAGCCTCCCCATTCAAATCAGCCACAAGCCACCACTAATTATCATTATCCTGTGGCGGCTTGCATACAGGTTGTCAAATACTCGCTTTTTTTTTTGTTGAATTTTGTCGAGGCAACAGGTGTTGCAAGTGTGCAAGTTATGAAAATTGTATTAAATATTAATTTTTAAAAAATCGTAAGCTTTGTGTTTCATTAGTAAGAAAACTTTGCGCTCATTTAAAATCCAATGTTACTCCACATAATACAATGTTAGTTCACCGACTAATAGAAATAATTCAATATTCAAATAGGTACTATTCTATAGTAACCAATAAAATAATTACAAGAAAATATTTTGTAATTTAAAAAATAAATTGTAAACAAATATTTCAAACTTATTATATTAGTGGTAAAACACACAATAACGCTGGACTAATCATTGTAGAAATTCCTATCTGTTTCTTTTTATAGTTTCTACCCACATACATATACACCAGATTCTTAACTCTAAACTATTCTTTGTGTCATTTCCATATATGTACCTCCATAAGTGTCCTAATTCTTCAAATATTCAACATCTAACTCATCAGTGTTGTCCTATGTATATCAAGAATTTAGTCTCAAATGTATACGTTACACTTACAGCATGTTTGGATACCGACTTCCATTGCAACAACGGGTTTTGCATTCCACAAAGTCAGCGCTGCGATGGCACCCGACAATGTCAGGATTCTTCCGACGAAATCAATTGCGAAAGTATGGACAAGAGTTTGGTAGCTTTTTTGCCAAGTTGTAGAAAATATAGTTACACTACAATTATATATTTTTATATTTGTCAACATTTTCTTAAGTCAGTGGTAACATGCTAACTGGTATGCCACTGGTTAAACTTGTAACTTTGGTAAAGTTATAGTTTATTACGAAATATAATTAAGAAAATGTGACATACAAGTATACCTAATGTATTGCAATGCAAACCAAAAGGTTTCAAAAGTTACTGGAAACTCTCCACAATAGGTACCTACATCTATCGATAACACATCTCTTCTCTAGTTTCTTATCGATTAACCTTGAATTCCTCTGCTAGAATGCTAGAATCATTGAGGTTAAAAAATAGAAGATACCCAGTTGTAGCACTTTTAGGCCCGCTATATCAATCTCTTGGTAACTTCACCAACCAGATAATTTCCATGGAAACAAGTGTCTCAACAATGGTTTCCATAGAAATTATCTGGCTGATAAAGTTACCAAAAGATTGATATAGCAGGCCTTAGCAGTTCAGAGATAATAGATATTGATTAAAATTACGTAGTGACATATATTAAAAAGTATTTAGACCTATTAAACTAAGTACTGTTTTTTAAGAATCTTAAATTCCTTAATTTTTGTTTATACAGTGACATAATAATCAAATCTTAAATGCTGTACTTTCTTTACTAACGACGCATGTCTTAAAACGCCATGTGGTCTTCTCCTCAACTTCAAATCCTACGATGAGTATCACCTAACCTAACATTTTTCCTAAACTGTATTTTTGACGTAATGATGTATTGCCTACATAAAATTAGGCGGAAAAATTTTAAATAAAATTGATAGAAGTTTGTTGGTAAGTAATTACTTATTAACTTAAGGTATTCTTATTTTTCTAAGTAAGATTACACATTTCTTTAATATTTTTAAGGTTTTACTCTGATATAAGGTACCATTTGCTTTATTAGAGTTACTGTATTTTATTTAAGTGATATTCTTATTTGATACCATATAGCGCCATCTTTGCCAAGTAAACGTAAGTTATATTTTGTGTAGTATTGATTTTGCCAGTGCTATTGAGCAGTGGTCGTTCGAAAACTGATTCAGACTTAATAAACTATATTAGAGATTGCAGCATTAGAACGTATTGATAGGTTTTGTTCAGTTTATTTAAAATAAAACGGTTTTTTTCCGTAAACTAATATTTTTCTTAATTTGGCAGCTTTATATCATTATTTTTATTATTTTAAAGAATATAAGAAATGAGTAATTAAAATATCAAAATGGCATGGCTATAAAACAGTCATTACTCATACAACAAGCATATTTTTCTATTCTTACTATTATAATTTGACCTATCAAATAAAGTTACACTTTTTCTTCGACGACTTGCGTGATGTAACTATTTTGTTGCGTTTATAAGATCATAAAACTATAATTTATTTGCTTCACGAGTGCAAACAAGTAGTAATGAAAAGGAAAAAAATTACATCGTCATGTAAATTTTTATATTTAGTAATATTTACATCATGCGAAGGCGTTTATAAAATAATAACTCCATACAATGTCAGATACAATGTTTAATGTTACATAAATGTTATTTAATAACTGTATTTGATTAAAACTTTTTCTATGAATGTAGTAGAATTGTAGTGTCCGTAATAATAAAATAAAAAATAAGTTATCGGCAAGCTAACAAAGCGGTGCATCTGTCTTTGCATTAAAGTACACAGGGACATCAAAACAATGTGTTCCCTGGGCACAGGTAGACAATGGCGGCCGTTTCATCCTTATTAGTACTCGGAAAGCCATAACCGAAGTAACAACTCAAGAAACAGCAAAAGCGCTTTCTCAAGGCTTACTTAAGGGTAAAATAAGTAGTGAAAATGCTACATCGCCATCTGTAGGAGTCAACACGAATGCAGAAGACAGAGCTGACATGATTTACACGTACATGTTTTCTCATCTTATATTTTAAACTTCCTACTTTCGCGCAGTGTTTTAAAGTATTCTAAAAAAGTTTGTGATACTCTAGGAAGATTTTTATTATTGAGATATATTTTTAATAGGTTTAGGATATTAGTGCTGAATATGATAAATTCGATTGTAGTAAAAGAAATCATTATTAAAATCGAATGAAAAATTAGAATGTTACTAGGTTTTAAAAACGAAACTATAACTCTGTAACTTAATTCCCTTTAAACTTTTACTAGATAGTGTAACCATTTTTACTACAACTTGGCAATTACTCAATCAATTTTTGGATAAGTTATTACGGTTTTGATGATTGTAGAGGTATTGACAGGTGGTGGATTAGTTAGGTTGGTTACCTAATTTCAGGGTTTATTATTATTAGCGGTAAAGGTTACCTAAATAAAAACTCTTGCTTAGAGGTGGTTATTGTTACACCATAATGCTTTAACAACTGAAAGTATTTTTGCTTAAACTGCTTTCGGTATAAAAAAGGATTATCCCAAGTGTTTTTAATAAATTTTTATCACGGTAAGTTGATATTACTATAGGTACATGTATGTAGTATATTTCTTGAACGGCAGTAGAGTTTTAGACTTGCATTGTCTTTATTTGTTTAGAATCACTACGTTTCAACTGGCAAGCATCTCCAGTCGTCAACGTAGTGATTCTAAACAAATAAAGACAATACAAGTCCAAAACTCTACTGCCGTTCAAGAAACGTCATTGTCTCCAACCTTTAAACAGACACTAGTATATTTCTATTTTGAAAATGGTAAGTTATAACCAACAATACTCATTTTAACCCAGCCAATCTCAGAAGAATACAACATAGAAGTATTTTCTTAAAACATTGAATTGTAAGAATTAGATTTAGTTACAATATTACGTTAACAGGGGACATAAAATAAACGGGGGTTACAAATAACATATTGAGGTGTGTCATCTGCTTCTATCAGATCGATATGACATACTATTAATACACCCACGATATACATAGACAAATGTATTGATACTCCATCTCGTACCTACAATTTGACGTCATCCTCGATTCTAAATCACGCTTTACCAATACTTTGAATTTCAACATTTAAAGAAAACCGAATAGATAGGCGTACTATGATTCATTCGCTACGTAAGAACCGACGTGACTTCGGAGCTCACCATTTTTTATTGCGTAAAATAATACAATATATTATGTCTAAAATCGATCGAAAACGGAGACAAACATTAGTTTGTCTCCACAAACGGTTGCCACATTTTTGCAGTGATCCGTCGTTCTTAAATATTGAAATTCAAAGACCAATTCAACCTATAATATGACAAATTAAATTATATAATTCCTTTATGGGTTTAATATGGCTTTTACTTACAAAATATAAATACAGCAATTGTACTTTCTTGGCAACACATGTGTTAAAAGTTGTTTTTTGGCTATGAAGAGAACTTAACAAAGAACACTCTTTAATTGGTAATGTTTATGTTTGGGAAAAATTCAGATATGTAAAAAGTATCACGTCTATGTGTATCGTGGTTGCACCTTAAAGCACTCCAAGTAACAGATAAACCCCAAAATACCGTTTTAACCCACCACCTAAACTTTGAATAAAACAACTTAAAAATTAAAACATAAATTCCCTTCTGAACATAATATATAGATCATAATCGATGCGAACACTACCAATGGCAGTGCAACGACGGTCAATGTATTGATCAGATCGAACGATGTAACAGAAGACAGGAATGCAGGGATGGATCAGATGAGCGCAATTGCACTTTCTGCAAACCAGACAGTTTTAGGTGCAATGACGGAACGTGCGTAGGCTTAGAAAAACGTTGCAATGGAGTAGGAGATTGTTTCAATTCGGAAGACGAAGAACATTGTGGTTAGTCAAGTATTTATTTGAATTCTGGTGCTTCCTATTCTGTTTTCTCCTTTCTATCTTTGTGTATACGTAGTGCTTTATATTTCTGGGCTTTAAATACTGTATTTTTATGCTTTATCTCCTGTTCAGGAGTAGTAGTAGTGAGATTCGAACCACTTTTCTGTGACACAGATTGACACTTAATCTGTTGGCGATGGACATAAACCACTGCTCAATTTAGAAAAGCGTGATATGATGATGATCAAAACATTCAATTATCTCTTTGATTTTTACTGCTTCTTGGTAGTTTCTTCTTTAGTTATTTTTATTTAGAACCTTGTTTTAATCCTATTAATTTTTTGAGATTTTATTGTATCTATGTTCTACCGTCCATAATTTTAAGTGGTCTCAAGTAAATTACTCGCCTTACCACACAAGTCTATAAGGCCTGTTAAGATCATATCAATTTTAAATAATACTCCCTGGTTTATGTTACGAGTAGTAGAATAGCACGTGGGATTCTGTGACACTATTTGGATTTTATCAAAAGTGTTTAAAAACTAAATATACCTGCAACATTTTATATTCTATATTTTAATGGACTTTGGTTTAAAGTGGGTTATTCATATTAGTTCTGGATTGGTAGAGCATTTTTACAGAATAGTTTTTACTTTTAGTTATTCTACTGTTTTTCTATTCTAGTATTCTATTTTCAACCCTAAAATTATGTTGCTTGTTGTGATTATTTGTTATTTAGAAATATTTGCTTTCCTGTCCCTGGTTTTGTCGAAATACATGTTTATCTGAACTTTTTTCTTTTAATTTTTCCGTAGTTTTGTTGCTGTAGTGGCATTTAATACATTTGGTAAAATATTTAACTGAAACCTGCTATTGTATTTCTTAGTTTTTGTTAAATTAACTATACCTACTTTTGTATAAATTTTAATTTTTTATTTATGATTTTTATTGTTTTGCCTCTATACAAAATATAGCGGCCGCCTATTGTCAAACTTTCGAATTCAGATGTGGTAATGGTCAATGCATTTATGAAATACTACGATGCGATGGACAATACGACTGCAATGATAGGACTGACGAAATAAATTGTGGTGGTAAGGTATTTCTTTTTCTTCAAAAAGGCCTTCAAATAAAAATGTTTGTAACGAAGTTTTCATTCTCTCCAGTTTAAAACATCCTGTGCTTAGAATACCTGTTTATGCTTTATCTTGTGTTCAGTTCTTTGTTTAGGTTCGCAACATTACAACAATTTGTTTCATTTTGTCTATGAGTTTTGTTTATGTGTTAGAAGCCATTTGGTGTCAGGTATATTTGACTTTATGTTATTTGCCAAGCATACCTTAAACTTAGAAGAGTTTGAACTTGAAATATTGAAGTGATATTCATACTAATAATTCTAGTTGAGTTTCTTTAAGTCATTTTGTGAAATTTACGTGTGGGTAAATACAATTATTGGAAGATTAATCAAAGGATCTCGCTCTTGTCTTCAATCTTTCGAAAGAATGATTTTTTTGTTTTTTCCATAAAATATAAAAAAATATATTTCATACCTAATCTCTTTCTATGTATATTTTTCTATATTAGTTAGATACAATAATTATACATGTTTTGAAGTTAACGGGTTTATTGTTCACTTACGTTCTTTTGTTATTTCCAGAGGCTTGTATTTCTGTTTGTGCTGAATTCATTGAAAATTAGAAAAAGAATATTTATCCTATAATATTATTTGTGATTTGGTTCAGTTACCACCTATAAACACCTTTAAAGTTTATAGAGTTATTGGAAATTATTATTGTTACATTAAGGTATAAAGTATAAATATTATATTTAGCGCTACAGTCATAGTTGTAAGGTACTAGACACAAATATAATTTTTCAGTAACTCTATAAGCTTATTTTTTGCTTCTTCGTTCTAGATTTAATACATTAGCTTTATAAAATGATTTGTTAACAAGCTGATAAGGGGTGTGTTAATCCTTTTTTTATTTAGTACCTATTTATTTTCCAAGTAGATGTTTTTTTTTAAATACAACTGCTTAATAGAATTTAGAAGTTAATATTTTCACCCCATGCCATTAAAAAAACCCGGTGCTATTTGAACCTATTAGTTATTTGAGGAGACACGCTTCAAGTACGCTCTTGATGCGAATATTATACTTCTTTAAATACCTTATTTTATAAACAACCAAATAAATTATAACAAAATTAAATGTAACATTTCATAACATTTAATTTGTATTTTTACAAAGTTTTACAGCGAAATTACTAACATATTGTAGGTTTTAGCGTAATTAGTAGTTTGTGGTATGCCTAATATTTGTCATTTTTAACACTTTTTTGCATGATATACCTGTATTTTGCACGCTGCTTGACGTAGATAGAACTCTGGAATGTATACCGGGAGCTTGGAAATGTGACAATGGCTTTAAATGCATTAACAATAGTAGTTTGTGCAACGGAATAGCAGACTGTGAAGATGAAACTGATGAACAGGTAGCAAATTGTTATTGGATCTTACCACCTACTCAAGGTAAACATTTAATTTTTTTGGTACAATTCTATTATCCTCTAATACCATTTTAATCTTTAGCGACTAATTGGTATAAAAAATAGGTTTAAATGAAAAGAAATGAGACACTTTTAGTCTTCCTCCACTGGTATATTTAAGCATTTTTTTTTCTTCTGTATTCTTGTTTTCGGTTAATAAACCGATGCGAGTTAGCGCTGCCTAGCGGGACTCCTGTAATTGTGACGAATGTCTTTACAGGAGATTTCCTCTCAACATTTTTACTTATTTCTATAAGTTTGTTAGAGGTGCTGGTATGCTCAAGAGTGTCTAATAACGATACAGATGGCGCTCCGTGCCACATCTTACTGGTGTGTCCCACCACTGTGCTGCCATAAGCAGCTTTGAGTTCTCTTTGTTTTGTCGGATCCTAGCTCTACTGATGAGTCATGATATGACGAATCGCGTCTAGGGATGGATCTGACGAAATAAAGAGAAATTCTTCTTCTGTTATTTAGGATAGTTCTCTACATATTTCGAATGTATAAACAGTCATCATCAGGAGAAACAGACTGTAGTTTAGATAAAATTGAAAGAGTTCATTATTTTAAGTTAAAAATAGATTTATATACAAACTATTTGCTTATTTTATTTACAATAAATTTAAATTCTTTGATTGGATGATATTATTTTTTATAAAAATTCATACTTTTACATTATTTTTTTAACTAGTATTTTGCATTTAAAGTTAGGTATACTTAGTAATTTTAACTATTTTAATATAATTGCTTTTTTATATCTTGAGATTTAGCAAGACATAATGATAAAAGAGGAAAAAGAGGCTTTTTACTTCATTGCTGCAAGGATGAAACCGATGCGAAAATTTTGGTTATAAAATGTTCATGTGTCTTTGACCATAAGGACGATCATTTTTTCTTTAGTATTGTGTCAAAATTCGAGAATATTCCGTTATTTTAAAAGATGTTTGCTTCACTTTTATTGCAAGCTAAGAAACCCCAACCTATATTTTTCCATTGCATTAAGACAATAATTTGGCATGGATTTCATTATTTCAGTACTTAATGAGGTAATAAATCATTTAAATTTTAATCCCTAAGGGGCTTACCCGGCCGTCCTTGTAGGTTTAGACAATTCAAACCTGGTGTTTATTAGAATAGGTGTACTGTGTAGTTTCGCTTTTTATAAATAAGATTAAACTGGCATTAGAGGATACCAAACAGTTGTTAAAATGTATTTTTAAGCATATCGTGTATTATGCAACAATTTTAAAACACTACTTATATTCCAAACTCGCCTATACTTTTTATTGGTTTGGCCAAATTCGAATTAAGGAAATCTAATCTGCTATTTTGTTGTGTTAGATTTCTTAGCTTGCCTCTCATTGTATCACACTGAAACACAAATATCTTGCCAGTTTTTGTTTATATATAGATTCTTTGTAAAATACTGTAACATACCAGGTTGAATGCGGTTTTACGGATTTTGCCCGAAGCACTGTACTGCATATTTTTGGGAGTCGGACAAATTTGTACAAAGGAGCACTCTGGACCAGTGTTTTTTCGACTAACCGCACGGAATTTTTTGAGTTTTGCCTCATAGATTTTGATTAGTTTTCGAAAATTCGTTTAGGACCACAGGACTGTCCTGACGGAGGATTTAGGTGCTCCGAAGGGTTCTGTATTATGGGGTACAAAAGATGTAATGAAATTAAAGATTGCGACGACAATAGTGATGAAGAAAATTGTCCCACTAAATCCCCTGGTATGTTTATATTTTTAGTTACTTAATGGTGATATTATAGATGTAATAATTTTACATCTTTATTTGCTGTTAAATGATACAATCTCGGGCTTATAAGCAATTATACATTTAACAACAATACACTCATTTCGGGTAGGAACCGTGGCTTGGTAAAGGTTTAATATACGCGTCCGGTTAAAGATAGTTTGTCATGGCATTTGCGCGTGTGTAGAAGTAAATAAGCTAAATATTCCTGATATTCTTAATAAATACGGGAGAAGGTTGCTGCAAATGTGTTCACGTGTCGGTCAGGTGAGAACTCACGCTTTGCCATGAAATGCACACACACAATTCGTTGCTTATTTAGTTTTTGACACGGGAAATGAGCACTTAAATTGTGTTTTGCCATGCGTGTATATTGACACATTATTTTATTAGATATACCTACATTGGGTTGCGAACTTTTACATACTCCTAAAGATATATAATTAAGGTTATTCATATAGAATCTATAAATGAAATTCATGCAACTCATTGTTAAACTGTAACTGGTAACGTATTCCAATTTAGATGACCTTAATTGATATCACATTATTTTTGGTAGATATTTTTGTAAAAGATAGTCTGGGGTTAGTTGTCGTAGTTTTTATGATTATGTAGTTAACACTTTTCATTTTTTTAAGCGAAGACAAGATTTTATTAAAACATATCTTTAAAATGCTTATTTAATATTTATTATTTCTAAGTGGGTTCTACAAAATATTTACTTATTTTACCATATAGTTTACATATCCATTGATATAAAGTTCCTGATTGATAAGCTATTCTATTTAAGCTGAAAAACTTAAACTGATGTTTTAAAAATATAAATGTATCTGCTGGTAGATACCAACTGAACAATTTACTGTTAATATTTTTAAAAAGGTATTTTATTATTTTTGGCTATAGTTCTATTAATTTAACCTTAATACTTTGGAAAATAAACCAGTTTTTAAGCAGCCAACATATCTTATAAAGCGTTAGCCACACTTTCTTTGTATATTGTAAAGCCCACTTTCCTGCTCTCTAACCCTTTTGCTTATACATTCGCACCTGCTTCATCTTTGCACAGATCCTCACCCGCATCACTGTTCCGCTAGCGAGTTCACCTGCGCAGATGGCCTTTGCGTCGACATATCATTTCACTGCGATGGCATATCTGACTGCACCGACCGATCCGACGAAGTTGGTTGCGACGAAGAGCCTGGTGGGTATTTCGGATCTGTAGCATCTAACTTTAATCTCGATGCACGTCATCACTGTTAATTTTTACCTTACCATAGCTGCAAATTTGTTTTACTATTTTTTCATATCATTCCGATCAAGAATTCCTAAAAATTTGTTATTATTTGTTCTTCTAATAATATAACTTTAAAATTGAATGGGTCAGTACAAAATGTGACTTTTAAAAAGGAGAATTTTGGCCAGTTGGCTGTGCATTACGAAAGTGTAAATTGTCCCATGAATTGACCACTATGGTGATGTTTTATTCAATGTTCAAGATAAAATGGACCTATTATAGGCTACTAGACTTGCATAAAATGTATGCAAATAGGGAACCAATAGTCAAAGTAAATATTTCTCTTTTTGGAAATTTTAAGTAACGATGATGTCAAAGAAAAACTATCAAAAACTTTAGAAACAAAACGGTCAACCTAATAGGGTTGTGCCTATGATTTTTCAAAATTAGACATTGATAACGTGTATCGAAAATTATCTTAGAGGCCCTACAGGTAACTTTTTCGAAATTAAACATTTTTATAAACAATTTTTTTTTAATGCTTTCGTTGAATATTTTAAACATAAATACGCAATAATGAATATTTCTTAAATACTAACATTTTTCAACTACATTACTAGTTTTTAGTGTGTCTTTAATATTTCTTGAATATCAATATATAAACCTATGATAATCTCGATCTCATTAACCTACAGTTTAAGAAGTTATTTTTTGAAAAAAATGTTACTTCTAAAATTCGTAATAAAAGAAATGTCTCGCAAATTTTAGAATTAGGCTTAGGTTGAGGTTTGCATCATCTGGTTACAAGTATCCTATAAAATAACGTTATTTAATTTTTAATTCATACACTCATTAAAAACTAACATAGGGTTAGTTAACAACAAAATGTTTTTATGTTAAAAATATCATGTTGTAATTATTTACCTAACAATTTTTTACTAAAAATTACCTACCTAAATTGAATTTAAAAAAAATATTGACTATAGCTGCTAATTTTGTATTAATTACCCTAAACATAAATATACAGGATGGAGATTTTAAATGGAACGCTACTTATAGCGGCTCAGGGAATAAGATTTCGCTTTCGTCATGTAAAAAAAATTGGGATCCCAAGGAGGGGGTGCAGCACTAAACAACTTTTTTTTCAAATTAGAGGATACCACTTGTGGAACCTTTTTGGTAAGCTTATGGAAAAAGAAATTTGTCCATAATTTTTCTTACTTACGTCAACCCATGTGTCCGAAATTTAGTAAAAACTAATTTAAGGACCAATTACATTACCAATAACTTAAAAAAAGTTTTTTAGCGGCAGGCGGACAAAGTGGTGCATCTATCTTTTGCATTTAAGTACACAGGGACGCCAAAGGTAATGGGTTTCCTGGGGTACAGGTAAACAATGACAGGCTGTTTCGTTCTTGTTAAAACTCATCAGAAAGCCATAACCTGTAAGCAACTCCAAGTAGAGCGAGACTGTTCTTTCAAGGTATTTTTAAGAAATATAAACGCGATGAAACCCCAGTAACGCCATCAGTAGGAATCAACTCAATGCAAAAGATATAGCCATCTAACGTGAAAACATAGAACTAATAAACCAAAGTACGGTGGCCAACAAACACCAGTATAGGAAACTTTACGCTTTACTAAATTTTTTCTACGGGTTTGTAGATTCAAATATTAAAAAGAAGGGTATATTATTATGTCACCAGACCTAGAAGTCTGGAAGAGTTGAAGGCAAGGATTCGGGCAGCGATACGTTTAATCATGTTAGAAGTTTTGGAAAGGGTAAGTGACGAGTTCTACCATCGGTTTGGTCTGTGCTTACAGATTCGTGGGGCACATTTTTAATAAATGCTATGCTACATGACATTACACTTTTAAAGTAATTTTTAATGTAATTATTCCTTAAATTAGTTTTTATTAAATTTGACAAACATAGTTTTAGAAATGTAAAAAATATATTTGCAAATTCCTTCCTCGATAAGCTTTCCAAAAAGAAGCCACAAGTGGTATCCTCTAATTTAAAAAAAAAGTTTGTTAAGGATGCACCTCCTCCTTGGGGTCCAAAGCAAAGCCCATAAAAAATCATTGAAGACTTATTTTTGGATTTTAAAGAAATCCTATGCCCAGAGCCGCAATAAACAACGTTCCATTTAAAATCCCCACCCTGTATCTATAAATTCCTCTACTCGATATGTTATCTTTCTGAATGTGTGTAACTAAGAGCCTACTTCGCATTTCTAATACTCTACTATTATTAGATGTGGATGATTTTACTCTCTTGGAAAATATGTTTTGTATATAACATTGAACCAATAAAAATTACCTGACTTTGGTTAATAATAAATATTTTATTTTCCATCTTCTTTGGTACAATTGGTAACGTCACAAGTTGTATGATATTTTAGTTAGTATCGATATGTCCAGAACTGGTTAATATGATTTTGCAGAGTAATATAGGAGCAGAGTTTTACAATAAATTATACAATCATTTTATAACTAATCCTCCTTACTTCTTCTCTTTATAATATTTATTGATTCCCAAAGAAATAGTAAGTATACATCTTTTGTGTTTTATCGATTAATGATTTTAAATATTATAAAAATTAAGGTTCACTGTGCAGGTCACTGTTGAGCAGAGTATTACAGTAAATAATTTGAACATGATTTAACTATTTCTTGTAACGATATGCATTTCTTCTTACAGCATCAGTAAGTTTTTATAGCTGTTTCAACGTATTACTGATTTTTCTATAAGTGTCAAGCCACCATATAGTACAGTCAATCTACATAAGAAAACTCGTTTTTTACTACGTCATCTAGAAATATTATAAACATTCCTACATTTTCTTATGGAAAACTAGTATCCGCAGAGACTGATGGTGACCAAGTTTTAATTTTTATTTTTTATTTTAGAACGGAATTATTTCAAACTTTTCATGCTTCGAAGATTGGCGGTAAAATACCCTGATAATAACTAACTGTGTAATAATAATATGGACTCTTATAATTTGAGACAATGGTGTTTTTTCAATGATGGAAAAGTTTTGATTAAAACAAATAAAGACAATGGAAGTCCAAAACTTTTCATCAATATCAATTATATTACAGTTATTAACTGTAGTTATTAGTTTTGAATAACCGAATTATTCACTTTAAATCAACTTGACATTGTTTTAAGAGACCAAAATTAGCACAGTACTAAATACTACGTGGTAACGTTTTCACGTTATAATGGAAAAATGTTTACGAAATCTTTAAGGATCACAAAACATACTATGCTTTGTTGTTCGTTTATTTCTTAGGTTGTAAGTTCCTTTTTTATTTTCTTGGACTTAGTTAAAGTACCTTATTAAGTTTAAAATGTATACTACGAATGGTGCTGGCTTCTACTTACAAATAATTGCAATAAATGACAACTGGATCAAATTTGACCCAGTTGTTCTTTTTTTATATTGATTGGTCATTCTCTGATTAACTATGACTAACTTAAACATTTTAATCCTAAGAATCAGTTCTATTTAATTAACTCAATTCCAAATACTGTGGTTTAAAAACTTGGTTGTTATTGTTTATCAACATTTGGTAATTTTCCTAGACTTTCCACCGACCACCTACTCACCACCACAAAGACCAACCTCGCCTCCCGAATGCACCCCGGAACAAATTCGTTGTCGGGATGGTTCGTGCGTTTTTGGCCAACGCTGTGATCGCATTTACGACTGTCTCGATGGCACCGACGAAGAAGGTTGCGAATATTGTCAATTGGGTCAATTTCAATGTCGAAGTGGGGGATGTATTGATGAGAGACTTAAATGCGACCAACTTAGGGATTGTCGAGATGGTTCGGATGAGGAGGATTGTGGTACGTGACAGAGACGATTTTGGTTTGTGGAAATGAAGTACAAAAAATGTATGCTTACTCCTTATAAACACAAACTTCTAGTTTACCCCATCAATTGTATTACAGAAACAAAGTTATAAAGAGATTTGAGTGTATAAGTTCAAATTAATTTTCTTGTTGCTCTAGTATTCATACGATTATGTTGGTACAACTACACTGAAAAAATCTGTACTATAGTTAAGAGTAAGAGCTTTCAGTTAAGGATCTATTAATCTGCAAGAACAAGACTTCTTATTTCCAAAAGCATACTATTCTTGAAATTGTAATCTTATCTATACTTCTGTCAATGCTAGATAAGAGTAAAATCAGTATTGCAATCTAAAAATTAAGTTATGTCTTAACTTAAGATAAAAGTAAGTAAACTTAAAGTAAGTATAGTAATCTCTTAACAGCATCTGCCTTATCGTAATGTAAGATTAGGTCAATTTTCAGTACGTATATAGTAATACTTATATCAATTGTTTTCTTAAACTAAAATAAACTGTTTATTATTCTTAAAAACACCAAACAAGTTTAGTTTATTCCGAAACTAACAATTTTCCTTTGATGTTTTGTATTAAGCTAATTTTTCAAGAATGGTTTTGAATTCAGATTATTAGTTTTTTTCAGTGTATACTAGAAATCAATTTTAGTTAATTTTTTTATAGAACAATTTTTTTGGGTAGTTTAAAATTCGAAGCCCAAATCTTCGTATTTTTTTTTTATAAAAGATCGCCCTGAGCGAAGAAGATAAATATTTCTTATTGTATAACAACCTATCCAAATACTTGATTTTTAAGTTTTGCCGAGACTCGTTTGCATTCAAGACAATAAGATTATTTATTTTATTTTAATTATAATTTGCTATTAAAATATTAATTTTCCCCTAATAAATAAATTTTTATGATGTTGATATAAGTAGCATACATTTTTTTACTTTTATTTCTAGCTAAACTCAATTTTTTCGTCTAGGCGTTGTGCTTCTTCTAATGCTGATTCGTTTGAGCTGACATTAATCCTAATTAATCCAATAAGATTTTAACAGGAATGTTTTGATTCTGACTTTACTGAACAATACTAAACTTTCAAAAACACCAACATCGACAAGGTGTTTATATTAACTCTCTTCCTGTACTAAAATCAAAGGTGTTTTAGTCGTTCTTTCATTTTCATGCTTAATCTAACAAAACATAATTTTAAACAACGTTGTTTGACTTTTGCTTTACTAATTTCGTTTTCGAACACCGTTATTGGTATGGTGTTTAAAAAAAATGCATTCCATTGATTTGGTTGAAAGTTTATTGCATATTCTCGATGGGTTTTCTTCAATTTATTCTTTTTATGTTTTATTCTATCCGCTCTGACTCCTCTCATAATGAGCTGTTCCCATACTGTGTATCACAATTTAATAACAAAAAAAAGACTAAAAGATTTCAAGCATGTTTACTAATGTTTTAATTGAATTTTTGGAATAATTATAACTTTAAAGTAATACAAAGTGATTGTTTATTGTTCTACTTACATTTCCGCTTTTATGGTCAAATATTTTCCATACCCAGAGCTGCGATACTGAGCACTGATATTAATTGGTACTTGACTATAAGTATCGAGAAAAAAATGACTGTATTGTTAAAGTAACCGCCACAATATAACATCAATGTTTATTTATGTCTTCTGTATAAAAGTTCCAGCAAAAAACGATAGATTATTAGGTATTTATTATATTTTGTAGAACTATCAAATAAAGTAATGCTTTCTTAATTTATATTATTTTCAACTTAATTAGTATAAAGGAATATAAAGTATTTTCTCATATAAATTAAATATCACGCTGGTATTAATTTTTAACGCAATACTTTTCGTTATAATTTTACTTGTTGTAGTGGCTAGTTGCCAGACGTGATATACAAAGTGATTCCTAGTTGATACTTCTTTTTTAGCTGTGTATAGAAGGCATTAAAATAAACAACATTTTCAAATACCTTTTTTTCAAAAACCTTAATAATAGGCGAGATACAGAAGTAAAAAATCTAAGAGAGGGCTTGGTCATCAAAACGTAGCCTGATATACTTTATGTTGTTTTTGTCTTCTTAGTCATGCATGGTCAGTTATTTATTTAGCGATCTGCTGCGTTGTGTTTTTCTGAAGCAAGTTTTTTTTAATTGATGACACGTGAAAATGGTAAAATTTGAAAATAATGAATTACTAGATATGGTGCTAATTTACTGTAAGTGTCGTCAAAGTGCGGCTGCTGCTTCGAGATTATACGCAGAACGCTTTCCCTTGCGGGCTCATCCTACACCCAGAAGTTTTCTTAATATTATTCAACGGGCAAGTTAGGCAGGTCCGTATTTGATCCATAGTGTAATAAATGTTCCTTATTTTTAAGTTTTTTGAAAAAAGGCATTTGAAAATGTTGTTTATTTTAATGCCTTCTATACACAGCTAAAACAGAAGTATCAACTTAGGAATCACCCTGTAGAGATAGAAATAGACCGAATTCTCGCTTCGGCTACTAGCGATCAGAAATACTGTCGGTTGGTGGAGTTTTGCATGGTGATATTAATTTCTCACTGATTAAGTCAATGAGGATCGGGAAATTAAATTTGAAAGCCAATAAACTGTTCATCAGAAATTAGAAATAAACAAAGCTTTCTTGTATACTCTTATTAATTCTTTCTTTCCCAGAACATCGGCTTCTTTTGTTATATTTTTTGCTTGAGTTTTTTACAGAAGATGGAAACGTAAAAAATATTGTAATATTTGTAGCCGTTACTTTTTTTCCGAAGGCCCGTCCGTGCGCCGGATGCACTTAGGCCAGGTTTGGCCCATTGTGCTCTTGCAGTGACTTTACTTAAATGTTTTATTACAGGCCCAAATACTTATTTTTAATTTCTACTTTTAATTTTCAGTCAAAATTAATATTACTATTCATAAATTAGCCTGTCACCTAAAGCCAGCAACAAATAAATATATTTCTCCACGACCATTACTGAATGCAATAATTTCAAAATCATTTTTGATAATAGAATGTAAAAATTCTCGCTCTTGAGTTGGAATATTTATTCTGAAACACTTGCTTCTTATGCGTTTTGCGTGTATTTTCATTCCATAACAAGATACGGAATGAATATTCTGTAATTGATCTAAACGACATAGGTTGCCATGAATTTCGAAACTGTCAATGTCAACAGACAAATTTTAGTGCAAGTCAAAATATGAGTGAAAAATTGGATGAATCAGATATGGAACTGGATAATACTCCACCTGAAATTACAAATATTGCGAATAGTATTTTTGGTCGTGGAGAAAATATAGTCTGCTACTCGGTTAGAATGAAAATTCGATGCTCGTGGTTTCTCACGCTCGCTACGCTCGCGTTCGGAATTTTCCGCTCGGATCAAATTTTCATTCCAACCTTGTTACAGAATCTACTATTTGGCTGCACTATGATGATTTTTTTTTATCGATAACCGACGAATTGTTGATTTATTAAGTAAAAATTCCGTTTTAAACAGTAATTTCGTTCATAATTTTAAATTACACACGAAAAAACATTTATTATTAGCTGATTTATGTAGGATATAAAATCTTGACGTTGACTGTTTTTTACCCCGCCATTCTAACACCGATTTGTTTTAATAATATATTCTGGAAATATGGCTTGCCTGTAGGTACTTCAGTAATATTGCCAAGCAGCATCTGTGACACTTCCAAGTTTAAGTGGATTTTCCAATTATATTTATTTTCTACTAAATGGTTTGATTACCCTTTTTTCATTAATTTTAAATAATATTTAGGATGCAGCTCCGACGAAATAGATTGTGGCGACGGGGCTTGTGTAGAAATTAATAGAAGATGTGACGGATACGCTGACTGTGAAAGTGGAAGAGATGAAGAAGGATGTCCGGGAGGAAATCGAAGTATGGATTTTTTTTTTGTTTAGTGGTTTGCAACAATTCTTTTCTCCTAAGGTTGTGGATTGGCGATGAGTGCTTTATTGTCTATATACTGACGCTTTTTAAAAATCTATTAGCTTTTAAATTTTGCCCTATACAACTAATTTATTGGAGGCTTGGTTACTGCTTGGGTAAAAAGGATAACTAGTGCATACACGTGGTTCGGATTCCACGTTAAGCTGTAGGTCCCGTCTGGCTGACATTACCCAGATGATAGGGGATACAATGGGTCTCATATAGGCCTAATTATACTGGCTCTTCCGCCAACCCCGGAAAAAAAATGTAAAAATATATGCCTCTATACAAGGTGTTACAAATTCGACATACCAGCATTGGAATCTCGGAAAACATAAGAGTTAGAAAAAACGGTTAAATAGGGTCAAGGTTGTGCAATTCGGTGCTGCTATAATGCCGCGTTAAAAGTTTTCAAATTCCGAATACTTCCGATTTTATTCGAAAAATACCGAAATTTGGCCAAATTATTTTTATTTTTTCCTGAGCTCATTTGACTAGCTATTTAAAAATAAATGACACTTTGTCATTGCCACTTTTGCTCCTCTACAAAATGACGTTACTAAACTAAAGATCCACCGTTTCGTCTCCGAGCGGCCATCACCAACTTTACTTTTTTAAATACGGACCTGGATTTTTTTAAACCGATTTTTAAACCCTCCTGTCCTCAAAATGTAATGGCGATATTACTTTCTCATAATGATGAATTGTCCTTGCTTATTTTTTTAAATTCGTATTTTTTACACTTCTTGTCAGTCCACTCCTGGCAACGAATTACAATATTAATTAAAAACTTTATTTTATTTAAAACATTCATACATAAGTAATATAATTTATTTTATAAGAATTTTCTAATAATTCTAAATTTACTAATTATAAATCCTAATTTTCTAAATGTTCAAAGAGATTGCCGTTCTGCTCAATACAACAATCGATTTTTTTTCCAATTTTGGCGACAGCCCTTTCAACCGATCTTCTACTTATCCTACCAAATGCAACCTGTATGCGTTTTTCCATGGTATAAATAAAATAAAGTTTTTAATTAATATTGTTGTTCGTTGCCAGGACCGGACTGACAAGAAATGTAAAAAATATGAATTAAAAAAAATAAGCAAGGACAATTCATCATTATGAGAAAGTAATATCGCCATTACATTTTGAGGGTAGGAGGGTTTAAAAATCGGTTAAAAAAAATCCAGGTCCGTATTTAAAAAAGTAAAGTTAGTGATGGCCGCTCGGAGACGAAACGGCGGATCTTTAGTTTAGTAACGTCATTTAGTAAAGGAGAAAAAGTGGCAATGACAAAGTGTCATTTATTTTTAAATAGCTAGTCAAATGAGCTCAGGAAAAAACGATTTTGCAAAATTTCGGTTTTTTTCGAATAAAATCGGAAGTATTCGGAATTTGAAAACTTTTAAAGCGGCATTAAAATCAGCACTGAATTGCACAACTTTGCCCCCATTTAACCGTTTCTCTAACTCCTATGGTTTCCAAGATTCCAATGCTGGTATGTCGAATTTGTAACACCCTGTATAATGGTGATATGAGTAGGTAATGATAATTAGAGTAGGAGATTAAACGGAGGAGCATTCGCACACTAGTTGAAGAAACTTTCTCGAATTTATTCTTACTTATATGTTATCTATTTTATTTTGAAATGGAATAATTTGTTTGAATTTGTAATGGAATAATTTGTTTGAATTTGTAACATTTTTGGATATAAATAAAATATACATTATATTGGTATAGTGAAGGAACTGGGCTTTTTCACTTAATTTTGATTTTGACCAGAGCTGGGTAAAATTGGCAAGCACCAAGCATTTTGGAATTTTTGGAAAAAGTAATTAAAAGCCCACACAAGACTTTTTCTAGAAAATGTTTGGGATATGATGATTCGATTATAGTAAAAAAGCCCATTTAGAGGAAAACCCGTTCAATACAATATTCTTAAAAAAATAAATATTATCTTTACCTAAAAATGCGGTAATTTTTGTTTTAAATAAAATTTATTTCGGCAAATAGTTATTACTCCTGCTGTCAATAATTTTTTCATTATGATTCACACTTTAAACATGTTTAAGCTACTTAGTTCTGGGAATAATGCTTAGGATGTAAGTTAAATGGATGATTTTTACTGCTCTTTGACCTTTCGTCTTGCTTCTATCAATGGAAATCGTATTTATTGCTTTAACAAACTTTGCTGTTTTAATTACTTTTTGATAATCTATCTATTTTAATATACTTTTATTTTCTTAATTTAACAAAAATTATATTTTTATTTTTACTGCATGTTTAATTTAATTTTTAAATACATCTTAATTGGTTATTTGTCTTATTGGTATTAAGTTTTCATAGTTAAATTAAATTGTCCCAAAGTTAATATACAGGTTGTTTTTTAATTGAGTGCCGATACTTAAGGTTGTAAATCCTTCGGTCATTTCAAGAAGAAAAGTTAATATTAACATATGTCCTAAAGCTCTTCATTTTTGAGCTAGAGGGTGTTAACATTTTTAAAAAAATATAACTTTTTTATCATAATTATTCGAGGGGGATTTCACCTAGGAATTTTAGTGTACACCCTGGGGGAATTTATGGGGAATTTGAGGTATTTATTGGGAATTTGAGGAATTTATGGGGAATTTGAGGAATTTATTGGGAATTTGAGGAATTTATGGGGACTTTGTGGAACTTATTAGGTATTTATGGGAATTCATCACGCATGCTGAGCAGCAAAAAACATTCGGAATCGAAATTTATTAAGGCTTTTACTCCCACTGCACTTTAGTTTCCTGTTTACCTATATACCTTAGAACAAAGAAAATAACTCTATGTAGCCAAGTATGTCTTTTAAAAATGTCTTTCAACATTTTCAGTTATAACCATAACTACATACAGGGTGTTTCATTAAGGTCGACAAGCGGCCATATCTCGGACACAGAAATTCAGAAAAAAAAATTATAACTAAAGTCGCCATGAGAAAATTTTGGAAATAAGTTTTAAGTTCCGCATTTTGCCGCAAGAGGGCGTAATTGAAAAGTAAATTTTAAAATTTTGCATATCTCCGAAAATTCCACATTAAGGTATAGGTATCTTTGATAACACTATTAAAAAGCTTGGACAATTATGCATCATTTTGTCTTATGCTCATTGGCGTACCGACTTTAATAAGAGGGGGAAGCTGTTGAAAGTAATCATTTAAATCGTAGTAACTAATAAACGACTTATCCGATTTTAGCATACTAAAGACTGTTTGGAAGAGAAATGTATTCACTTTCACCAATCGTATTTAGTTGTCCATAATAGTTAAAAAAAAAAAAAATGATAGAGGGCGCAATTTGCAATAATAACACATTTTTTGATTTTACTCCGAAAAAACAAATCATGCGGTATAATTATGATACCATAATCGAAAAGTAGTGTGCTAGAAAAAATATTAAAACCGCAGCTCAATATCTCCGTTTGTTTCAGAGTTATCGCCAATAGAATAATTTTTAAAACTTTAAATGACGAAACGAGTGGGACGCCACTGATATTTTTCCATGTGGATATTATTTCTGATTAACCTGGTCAATTCTGCATAAAAATGATCTCATGCGTTTTTCTCCTCAGACACACCATTTCTTTTCCAACCAGTCTTTAGTTTGCTAAAATCGGATAAGTCGGTTATAAGTTACAGCGATTTAAATGATTACAACACCTCTTATTAAAGTCGGTACGCCAATGAGCATAAGACCAAAATGATGCATAATTGTCCAAGCTTGTTAATGGTGTTATCAAAGATATACCTTAATGTAGAATTTACGCCCTCTTGCGGCAAAATGCGGAACTTAAAACTTATTTCCAGGATTTTCTCATGGCCACTTTAGTTATAATTTTTTTTCCTGAAATTCTATGCCCAGTAGTTTCCGAGATATAGCCGCTCGTCGACCGTAATAAAACACCCTGTACAATGTTTATGTCAATTTATTTAATTTCCTGTCATTCTGTCTATACGACGCTATTATTTTCGAAATGCAAGGTTTTTTTTGTTAATAAAAATTTTGGGGTATTTATGGGAATTTATAGGAATTTGTAGGAATTTGTAGGAATTTGTAGGAATTTATAGGAATTTGTAGGAACTTATAGGAACTTATAGGAATTTGGAGGCAATTAAAAAGAAATTATAGGGAATTTGGGGAATTTGATGCAAAAAGGGAATTTTAGTGTACAAATATTGGCAGGTGATTTCCCCCTCGTAATTATTATATCACTCGTAGATATTTTTATGAAATTTTGTACACACCTCTTAATCATTAAGGAGCATTTTTTGACTTAAAAGATTTTTTTTAATTTTTACCAGTGACGTCCGTACGGGGTTTGAACTGAATATTTTTAAAGAAAAAAATGGTACGCCACTGATTTTTCTAAAAACCAAACTTATATTTAAAATCCTCATTTATTTTGGAGCAAATTTGGTCCATAGACATACTTTGCATAAAAAAATAAAAACAAAAAATCAATTTTTTTCTTCGGTTCATTCAGACTACTTTCGATATTTTGTTGAAATGAAAATGAATGATTTAGGACATATGTTAATATTAACTTTTTTTCTTAAAATCACCCAAGGATTCAAAACCTTAAGTATCTGCACTCAATTAAAAAACACCCTGTATAATATATGTTTTTTAAATAATTTCTTCAATAATATTAAATGAAGTTAATTTTATTAACGTATAAAAAAGCCCTTTGTATATATAAAAAAATGATATACTGGTAAGAGAAAATGTTTGTGCTTTGAGCTTTTTGTCAAACCCCAACCCAGGGTTTTTGTATAAATCCTGCTGAAAATTAATATAAATATTTATATTTATTGTAAAAAAAAATCAATTTTTACTTAGTAATAGTGGATATGCTCAGAAACCTGGAAAGCAGATCAAGTCGATCCTTTTTGCCTACACTTCCTGTATCTACTTCGATCCTCATTGACATCTCCTGGTACGCAGAAGGGGAGTTTTACGACATTAAAAACATATAAATCAACTGATTTTGAATTTTTCTTCTCTTCCCCCCATCTAAAAATTTTTTGGAAAGATTTTTTTTCAAAAACCTCTTGAACGGAAATTCTGCGTATGCGCCTACCTGATGCCTCATTCTCCCAAAAACTTTTCGAGAACCAAAGAAGTACAATAATGTCCTCTTCTCTTTCTGGCACCCAGGACCAGGATAAATTGGATCCTCCTTAATCTTTAGTGCCAAAATAATACCTTTAAGGATTTAGTTTGTACAGCCTGGATCGATCTGCTTTCGTTATGAAGTCCTTACATTCTTTAGTTTGCAGCAATTTTTTTTAAGTACAGGCCCTACATACTTTTTTGAACTTCTTCTCGCAAGTTCCGGTCGCTGGAAGGTTGTCATCAGTTTCGAGTTAGTTCATCTGTTACCATACACCCCCTGGTGGCAATTATAATTTAAATATTTACAATAAAAAGGTGAACTCCGGCTTACTAATCTAACAAAAATGTTCAAAAACATTATCTATCTATCTACTTACCCAAATATTTTTTTGTAATTTTATGTCCCAGCTTGAAAATGTAAAATATTTATTGTGTAATCTTTATTGACTCTGCTTCTATGATTTTTTTGGGATCCAAGGAAAATAGTTCCTATTTGAAACCGAAAACACACAAATTCTGTGCTTATTTCAAAAAAACGTATTTTTTACTGCTTTTAACACTCTAGGTCTCAGCTAACAGCTTGAAGAGTAAAGCGGAACATTATCAGATTTGAACAGAAGTCAAACGCTATCATCAGGACCATCCAAAATCTGTTAGAGGAAATCCACAAATATTTTTCATTTTATTGTCTTCAGTTACACTAATACACTGAGCTTAACTAACAAATAGAATATATTTGATCTGTCATCTCTTGGACCCTCTGGACTCCTCCCTGGAGGCTTAATTTAAGGGTTCCAAACTGTTTAGAAGCTGATAATTCAAATTCCTAAATTAAAAATAAAATTGTTTCAACAGGTTTTGTGTTAGAAACTTTTTTTTTAAGAAAGTTGTTTGGTTTTATAAATCAGTTTATAATCTAATGAATAAACATTAATGCTTTTTATTCAGCGCAAGCCTGCAGACTAGATGAGTTCGACTGCGGTAATGGACAATGCATACAGAGTAACTATAAGTGCGATCAATACGACGACTGTTCAAATAGAGCTGATGAACAAAACTGTGGTAAGTTTGATGGTTTGTGCTAAAAAAAACTGTGAAAATTTAGTCAACTGTTTTAAAGATCTCTTGTGGATCAGCATCTTATTTATTTTTTTATGATTCATTACAAACTACGTATCGTTTGCTACATAAGGAGGTTAAACAAGAATGCGTGGGTCTTTTTTCATATTTTACTCGCTAGCCTACTCAGGCAGCTCTAATATGTCGAACTAAACCTAGTTTAATATGAATAATTACAAATATTTTTAATTTTATTACATTATTAAGCTTTTTATATTTTTAGTTTTGCTTTATCAAGCTTAGAAAATGCTTGTCTATGCACTTATACTGTAAAAATGTATTTTTGTATTAAATTTTATTTTCAGAAATGAAATTAATTTTCTAGATTAACGGAAGTATCAAATCAAGATATCTGGGGTACTTGTAATGTTATCACGCTGGATTTTTCACACACCCTCAACTTTCTTCTAAGTTTGTTCCAGTTAAAGTCCCCACCCTGTATAATGAAACTCTATATCCTTTAGAAAAATGTCAAAAAAGAATATTGACATTTCATATTTTTCATTTAGAATGTCAACAATCCCAGTTTCGGTGCAATGACGGAACCTGCGTACCAAGCGAAACACGATGCGATAGTAACTATGATTGCCCTGACCAATCTGACGAGACCAACTGCACCCGACAAGTATGTCAAACCAATGAGTTTAGATGTGAAAGAGACAACGTATGTATTCCTAACTGGCAGAAGTGTGACAGAGTCAGTCAGTGTGCTGATGGATCGGACGAAGATGGATGTGGTAAGTTAATTTTTACAAGATTTTTTTTAGAGAAGAACAGATTTAGAAATTTTTAGTAAATAAAACAGTTTATATTGGTTAACTTTCTTATATACAGGGTGCTACAAATTCTTGTGCGTATAAGCGGTTCTCGAAAATTGTAACAGATACGAAGTTGGTTAAATTGAGACAATGTTGTGTATTTTGGGGCTTCATAATTTGGTAAAAAAAAATTGTAAATATTTCGAATACGTTCGGAGATATCCAAAAAAAAAAACAGAAATTTTTAGTTTTGGTTTTTAATTTTTTGCGCTTTTATTTTCGACTTGTGAAAAAATAACTAGCAATATTTTATGTTCTACAAGAGCCTTAACATCATAACTTTCTGTAATGTAAGTTTAATATTGCATTAATCCTAAAAATAATTGCCAGGGCCGTAAATAATAAAGGAAGGATAATTTGAAATACTATTAATGTCTTATTTGATAACAAAACGTTAAAATTTTAAAAGCTTAGAGCTCGCTAAACCTGTTTTTAAAATTCCAGGTTCGTATTTAAAACAATTGAATTGAGGTTGGTATCTAAAGAACGAAACGTTAAATTTGAAAACGCCATCTTGTAGAACATAAAAACCGCAATGTTAAAGTGTTTTTTGTTTTTCCCAAGTCAGAAATAAAGGCGCAAAAAATTAAAAACCTAAACTAAAAATTTCGGTTTTTTCTTCTCCTAAGATATTCGGAATATTTACAATTTTGTTTCATCAAACTATTAAGCCTCTAAATATGCAACTTTGCCTTAATTTCACCAGATTCTTTTATCTTACAGTTTTCGAGATCCCCTTGTACGCAAAGGAATTTGTAGGACCCTGTATATGATGATAATTAGCATTTTGTTTCTGTCATAAATAATATTTTAAAAGTACCCAATTTGGTTTTAAATGGTATTTATTTACCGTTTTTTATTTAAGCTCTCATGTCTATCAAAACCATTGCCTTTCCATATTTAAAAGTCTGCTAAAGACCTGAATTATCTTAAAACACCTTGTAAACAGTATCGACTGGTTTCTTTTTTTTACTGCTATAGTCTATAGAAAGGTGTAGAGTAATAAAATGGGAAATTCCGTCAATTTCGGTGTTATTTATGATAACTAATCAAAGAAGAAAAAAAGAAGATAATTTGATAAAGAATGAACGATTAGCTATATCAAATTTACACAAACATCATTTTATGAAATATGCCGAGGGTGATACAGCTGAAAACATAGTGTAACTGTGCTGCCCACATCACCATATCATTGCGAACTAAATCCTATGGAACTTATATGGGCGCAAATGAAAGGATTTGTAGCAAGACACAACACGGCATTCAAAATAAAAGACGTTAAGCTACTGTTGGATCAAGCCATTAAGGAAGTGACACCAGTGAACTGGCGAAAAGCAGTCCATCATATCTCATTAAAGAAGAGGCGAACATGTGGGATCTTGACCACCTGATTGATCGCACCATCGACCCGTTAATTATAACGTCAAGAGGAGATGACAGTTCCTCAGATGGCGAGGAATATAATGATTTTTTATAATTTAATGTATTTTTTGTATTTTATATTTTTTTATAATGTTTAATAAAAAATAAGTGTACCTAATACTATGGACATAATGCACGCCTTTGTCACACCATTTTCACTGTTTGTGAATGGATAACAATAGGCAAAATTCATAAATTGACCCAAACCAGGGTGGTACTAAATTATGAAAATGGCTTAAATATTCGTTGTGTCACTCTGTAGCGCCTTTTTATTACTCTACACCTTTCTAAAATAGACTATATTAGTTTTTTGTGATCGTCAAATTATTTTAATTTTTTTTTTCAATACTTTGATATTTAAATCTCTTTTTGTCACAATAAATAGTTTTTTGTAATTTGGTTTCATATCAAATCTAAGACGATATCATTTTCAATATCGTAATAAGCTTATTATAAAACTGTTATTTTTTAATATTTTTTGAAGTTGATAATATTATTAATCAATAGTATATTATTAATCAATAGTATATAAGAAGCGTTTTTAGCGCACGCGTCTTATATAAAAATGAGCCACGATATGTGCACTAAACGTTATTTACATAATTTTATAAAACTGAGGCTATTTCAAGACCATTTCTTCACGATACATAGTTGCATATATATTATTTAAACCCACACTTTATCCACACAACTATTTTCATACTGCATAATTTCACGACTCCCAAGTTAGTTTAAAACTATTATTTTCTGGTCACTCGGGCCAGAGACGTGTTTGGAGCTTGATTGGTTCCAATGTGAAGATGGTTCTGGGTGCATCGAGACGACGCTCAAGTGCGACAATGTCTACGACTGCAAAGATTTTTCTGACGAACAGAACTGTTTCGGTTAGAACCACATTTCTTCATCTGTGTTTTTATTGTCCTTTTATTGGGGATCCTTTTGTAGATGGGTTAAAAAGTATATCTTTCTCCAATCCAATCCTTGGATATATTTTTGAAATCAAAAATAGTATATGAAATAATACAGAAAAGTAATTTGGCATGCTTCAAGAATTATTCCTATTGTCTCCCTTCTCTATATAGTTAACACATTTAAGAAAAAAAATCTTGAAATGTTTGCCACATTTCTTAGCTCTTCTCAAGTAGGTATCCCAGGAAGTAATTTCTTCCCCTTAATTGTTATTATGAGGGAGCTTTTAAATTATCTACAAAAATCAATAATCACTTTCTTATTTTTTTTTTTTTATAAGCAATTCCAAAAATACTTTCTATTAGTATTTACAAACAAATGGTTTCTAAGTATTATACAGGGTGATTCCTGAATTGATCTTTTTAGCTGTGTATAGAAAGCATTGAAATAAACAACATTTTCAAATACCTTTTTTTTTAAACTTAAAAATAGGCGAGATACAGAAGTAAAAAAATCTAAGTGCGGGCCTGTTCGTCGTTGTCATCAAAACGTAGCCTGCTATACTTTATGTTATTTGTCTTATCTCCTCTTAGTCATGCAATTTATGGGTCGGTAGTCTGTTATTTGGCAATCCGCTGCGGTGTGTTTTTCTGAAGCAAGTTAATTTTAAATTGGTGACACGTGAAAATGGTAAAATTTGAAAACAATGAACTAGTAGATATGGTGCTAATTTACGGCTAGTGTCGTCAAAGTGCGGCTACTGCTTCGAGATTATATGTAGAATGCTTTCCCTTGCGGGTTCATCCTACACCCAGAAGTTTTCGTAATGTTATTCAACGGCTAAGTTAGGCAGGACCGTATTTGATCCATAGTGTAATAAATAAGTATCTTATTTTTGATTTTTTGGAAAAAAGGAATTTGAAAATGTTGTTTATTTTAATGCCTCTAAAAAAGAAGTGTCAACTTCGAAATCACCCTGTATTTAAATTGTTTATAAGTAGAGATAGATGGGACGTTCCATGCATTTTTGCGTGTTATTTCGCTACATATATTAATATCCCTCCGGAGAATAAAGGGTATTGAACATACCATCGACATCTACTTTTGTAATGACGGACATACATTTTTTGTATTGCGAAAAATTCTACTGAAAAACATAACAAAATCATTGAAATCGCTTAATAGGTTTGGGGGTTGCTTTCTCAATTTAGGTCAGAATTCTTAGATACGACATCAGGCGTTTTCTAAATTACAGTCAAAATATAGTAAGAAGGATATACTTTTTGTTTAACAATGGGACCTTTTAGATTTGTCAGTTTTAAGGTGGTAGAACAGTACCTTTCGTAGGTAGAACAGTGATATACGTCCATTGTACTCAGTATAATTATATTATTAGACGTTGGTAAAACCTATTTATTTGTATTAGTAAATATTTATAGATCCGTATATTAGAGAAGGTAGTTATTTGTGTAAGTTGTTAAACATTTTGAATTATATATTTATTCTAGGTATTCGTATATTTGTCCCTTAAGTACTGGGTGATACAAAATAGTGTTACTCCCTCAATTTTTCCGTAATTCTTAAAGTTAAAAATGTTAAGAGTTAATAAGGGTACAAATTATTAATTTGAGGCTAAATTAAACATTTAAAATCACTTCCGGTTTTACTGGAAGTGAGGCAACTTTTACACGGAAATTTAAAATTTTATTGGATGCTTAAATTCTACAAAAAATTATCTTTTTAATTAAATATCACCTTATTTATTTTTAAAATCGGCGCTATATTTAAAATAAACTATAATGTGTAATAACCCACTGAAAAGAAAATGTTTTACAGACCTTCGGCATTGAATAAATTAGCGAGTTTCTATTTAAAAGTTGATCTCACTTCCAGTTCTACCGGAAGTGGTTTTGAAGGTTTAATCTAGCTGAAAAATTACAATTTATAAGTCTTATTAAGTCTTAAAATTTTTAAATCTTTACTTCAAGGATTGAGAAAAAAACACATTTTAGTGTCACCCGGTATGTTTCTATTGTTAGTAAAGTTTCTCCTATTCTTTTGTTAGTTAGTTTTACGTATGATGCACGTTATTATTATTATTATTATATTTTATTTATGTTTTATTATCTTTTGGTTCAGTCTATTAATTTTCTGTTATTATATTTTTAGTTATTACTTTTTCTACTGACACACTCATATTTTAGGTATAAGATAATAAAACAGTTTAACCTAACCAACTTAATATTAACCTAACTTAATGCCACCACGCCGGGTATTAAACATATGCACAAACACGTCTCAAGATTTTCTTTGGATAGAACCTTTTCGATTTATTCTTACATTTATACACGCTAGAAGGGAATACCCAAAGGGAAAGTTAGCATATGTAATTTTTGTGAGCATATAACTGAAAGTTTTAGCTTAACTGGTTTTTAACAAATATTATAATTATTGTAAGATACTTTTTATGGCATAAACATGGCTACTATCACTTCCAGATAAATTTCCTAGTCAGATTTTTTATTTTAAAATAATTTTTATTTTTATTTAGCATGATGCACTTTGCACATTTTGACTTTTTCTTAAGTACCGTTAAGTTATAACTTAATAGTTTTGTTTTATTTAGCTTTATTTTATTTATTTTCTTTTTTTTTTCTTTTTTTTTTTTGTTATCGTAGATTGTTACGCCAATGAGTTCCGCTGCTCAAACGGGCAATGTGTAGACGAACGTTTACGTTGTAATGGGCGTCCAGATTGTAATGATTATTCTGACGAATACAATTGTCCTATCCCCACCACCCCTGAACCATTACCTACTTTGCCCCCAGTTACCGTCAGCCCAAGAAGCTGTCCATTTAACTATGTCACGTGCTCGTCTCAGGACCAATGCGTTTTAAGAAGTCAACTATGCGACGGACGTGTGGATTGTCGTGACTCGTCAGATGAATCTAATTGTGGTAAGTGTATTTTTCTTGCAAGAATTTAAATTGCAGTTTTTAAATACCCATTATAGATAAAAACTTGTCCTAAAAAGTAAAGTTAGGCAGCTTTTATACGGGAAAACTTAAAAGAAACTTTAGTAGCTTGGAGACTGGGTGACTAGGCTAATCGACTAGAGCTTCTCATCCTTACACGGCCGATACTATAGTCACGCAGTCGCGAGCTAAAGACCGCACATTCATTCATCTTAAAAAATTGCTCCATATTTATTATTTTGCCTCACTTTAGAGACTGGAGTAGTGTGGCGACCTAGCATGCCGAGTCGCGGATATTCGGGTTGCCGGATCTTCCAGTCGCCACAACTTAGATAACGCCGTGTGAAGAGCGCCATTTAAATTTACAATCTCCTAGTATTCAAGCTGCTACTGTTTGTTTTAAGTTTCACCGTGTGAGGACTGCCACATGCGAGCATTGAATTTGGGACAAATTGTATATACCTACATTACGTATATTTTTATTTTAATATTCTTAGCTATTTCTAACCTAACATTGTATATGTCTTTACAGAAACTGCGATCTAGAGTCACTTCGATTAGGTACTATTATCAGCTGATTTAGATTTGACAGGTTGATCTCAAAAGTTAGGTGTATTTCCACACAAATCCGACACTTTTGACATATCTAGTACATAACCTAATATCCCCAGCGCCATTTTTAGACGTATTTATTGATCATTTTCAAACAGCTGACTTTGACATGTCGGCCATTTTGGCTGGAGGACAAACACCGTATAAAGGTTACATGCAAAAGCAATGCAAACCAGTTGAGTTTTAAGTTTACTAGTTTAAAAAGTGGTTTAAAACGACGCTTTAGCTGATTTGTTGTGATTAACTGATTTTATTCTTAATCTGTGTATACCTATTTTAGTGGAAATAAGTGTTTTAACTTGAGTAAAAGCAAATCGAAACTACTTTTAGCAATGGAGGGAAGTGCTTAGTAATATGAACATTTATCTCAAAGTGTGAAAGACATACAATTAAAAATCATCGATGACAAAGATCCATACCTTTTGAAAGACTTTAGTGTAGATTTACATGCCCTGCCTGAAATAACTATGATTGACAGGGTAAATTATTTAATCCTAACACATAGTTTTTATACTGGACAACAAATGAAGAAAAATGAAATGTCTATTTTCTCTATGCTTCCTGGATTTTGAAGAGTTTGCTGCAAAAGGAACGTTATATTTTATGGTGGAAAATGCTAAATACAAACTGAATAAAAACCACATGTATTTCCACCAAGTTCAGTGTCAAATTTTTGCAACCGAAACAAAATGTTGTGACTTTGTGCTATGGTCAAAACAAAATTTGTTCGTTGAAAGGATTTTGTATGATGAACATTTTATTACTGTAAACTTAACAAAAGCATTTGACTTTTTTAAATATATTAACAAACCTGAACTACTGGGAAAATATTTTACACAAAAAGCCGGAACAGCAAAGGTCTCTGTGTTGTGTGTGTGAAAAGGTAGATGACAGTAGCCCCATAATAAAGTGTGATAATGAAAAATGTGACATTGCTTGGTAGCACTTTTCATGTGTTTATATTACAGAAATTCCTGAAGGATTGTGGTATTGCCCCAAGTGCATATTTGTGTATTTTTGTTTGCACTTTTTATAATTATTATTGTTCAATATTTATGTGCATATAGTATATAAACATACTTTTAAATGTAAATTAGTGACATTTGTAGTATAATATTGACATATTTTTTATTTGTATATGGTAGGAAGACTTCAGTCATTAGCCGTTTGGACCAAGTGCCAAAAAAAGTTTATTATTGATTGATAATATTCTTAAAAGATACATAGGTACACCAATTTATGTTTTAAATATTGTTTATTTTATTTTGTTTTAATTTGTTCAATTAGGGCTTAAGCTTCGCTTGGTTCAACGCTTAACCAAGCTTAAGCCGTAATTGTACAACCGGATCTTAATGTTGATATTTTTGCATGCACCTTGCATACTTTAAAGTAGGAATTTGAATTATATATTTTGTAAACTAAACAAATGTACAGAAAATAGTTTTTACGAAATAAAACACATCAGTAAATTTGGTATCAAAGTTTTATTAAAGATTAATAATATATTAATGGATTCAGCCAATTACAAATTCAAAACATACATAGATTAGGATCACATGAGCCATCACTTCACTTCAAGTATGGACTACTACACTTAATGGTCCCCTTTTAATTGCTTTTATTAATATCTCTTGCCTGTGTCTGGATGGATGTGTTCATTTCAACATTTTTCAAGCAGCAGGTATTCGGAAACACCTTACATTGTCTCGATTTCCTCTCATCCCACAACTGACTACTGCACAAAATGATGGTATTACTAAAGTATTTAAGTTTATTATTTTATGATTTAAAGAAAATAGTACATAAAACCACTTAAATAACCGCGAAAATACATAAAAACACAACACTTCACTTAACCTAGTTTTGCATTGTTTGTCCTCCAGGCAAAATGGCGACTGCCTTGTGACGTCATGTGAAAATGGTCAATTAATAAATACTTAATTTTATTGCCATTGTTCCAAGCCGATATAAGGTTATAATATCTTGTAAGATTGATTCCCTGTACCTGTTCCATATAACATTAATGGACCTATCAGGTTAACCCGACCACTTTTCAAACAAACGCTAGGATTAATAATAATTATCCCATGGCCTTCTAGAAGTTGAGGAGGAGAGTGTGAGAGACAGTACAGACTTGTTCATAAAAAAAACATATGCACATTAGACGTTTACCACGGAACCTCACAGTCCTCTGCCAATGGGCTAACAAAGTTACGAATCAACTGGATATCTCCTTCTTCTTAGGGTGCCATGCAGATTCCCTACGTAGGCGTCCGTCCTTTCGTCTTTAGCAGATTTCTAGTTATTGCAGCGTTTTGGAGTGTTTGAAAATCATGTGTCCACTGTCGAATATTTCTCAACCAGGACAATTTGTTTCTTCCTATCCCTCTCTTTCCTCCTTCGATTTTACCCTGCAGGATAAGACGTTGAAACTAATAACGTTCTATCTATCTAACGATCTATCAATTCTGCTCTTCGGAGTACTTCTTCATTACTTATATAATGGATCCATGATATTCTAAGCATCCTGCGCAGAGTCCACATTTCGAATGCTTCAATTTTGTTTATTAAAGTAGCTTTCAAGGTCTTCACCCTATACAAGAAAACTGACCAAACATAGCACTTAACCATTCTGTGCCTAATGCTGAAGCTTAAATTCCTATCTACGAGGAATTTTCGAAGTTTTAGGAAGGTTGTTCTTGCTTGCTCTATCCTACATTTTATCTCTTGCTCTGGGTGCCAATTTTCGTTCAGCATACACCCCAAGTATTTAAATTTCGTGACTCGCTCAACGTCTTCTCCATCTACAATCTACATCTATCCGCATGCAACTGCATATAACCAAGAAGAAAACCAAAATGGCAGGACGTTTTGTCCAAGCTACGATTTTTTTTAATAACTACGTCCTTCTATTCCAAGGCAATGGTGGTATGGTAATAAAAAAACCTATATAAGGAAGGTCACCACTTCCAAGGCTTCCTGGTCGCACCCGATTCGTCAAAATGCCGAAATGAACGAGCTAGAAATTCTTCTCATTCTTTTAAATCGAGAAGGCAATTAGTTAAAGACGTAGATAATTTTTTCTCTCAGAGAAGGGGGTAGTAGAAGTTAAAGAGGAGGGGGCAGTAGAAATAAACGAAACTTCTCTTCGATCCAAAAAAAAACATCTCTGCGAAAACGTTATTTATGCCGAAAACTTTTTGCTCCCATCTAATGTGACTTCTAAAAAAAATGTCGTTTTGTTGACTGGAGGTAATTACCCCCTTCTCCATATCGACCTCCTTACTATGAGTTATTCTTGTGATATGTTAACCCGGTCACCGTTTCTGTAAGGGCCTATATTATTAGTAAACTTCATTTTAACAAAAAAAAAAGTAACATAATCAAGTTTAAACATTAAGCATCAGTGTAATCTCCTACATAATACAGGCTACAGTCAGCGATGTAACCGAAACGAATTTAGATGTGAAAATGGACCATGCATTAACCCAAGGCTTAGGTGTGACGGAAAGGTGGACTGTCCTTATGACTCAAGTGACGAATTAGACTGTACAAGTTATTTTGGTTCACAGCGTAGGTTTTCAGTTAGAAAATAACAAACAGTGTTTTGAAAAAAAATCTAACAAATTTTCTAATTGAAATTTCGTCTCAACAGATTTATTTAATTTAATTGGTTTGGTTGGTACATTCTAATCCTAATTGGGTACATTTCGTTAACAAAATTAAATTATTTTAACCACTAAACCGAGAAATTATGCTTCGGCCACGAAATCCGACACATTGTAGTCTATTCCACTTATACTTAATATTTCATTTTACTTACTCACTTCTGCACATGGAAATCCTCCATAAAAGAACTCTTGGCAAGCCTGTATGCACCGTTGAAAAGAAAAGAGTTACATCTCCAGAAAATCGATTTTTTTAGTTTTCTTTATATTAGCACTAAAGCAGAAGCCTTTTTTCTAATGAAAATGTAATTTTATGTAAAGTTCAATCAGTGGTTAAAAGATAGCAGCATATAATATGGAGGTTGTTGCAATATTCTTAGGGTATTTCCAAGAACTACATATTTTTTTTTGAAAAAAATTTAGACAACTTAAACAAGATGAACCCATAATTAAGACGGCAAAAGGCTACTACTTAAAAAAAACAATCATCAATTTAGTTTTATTTATAATAACTATAAAACGCAGTTATTTACTAAAACAACTCAAAAATTGGTTCTCCTGTAAATATATATTTTTTGAATTCTAACCGTTTTCTACCGAACGATTAATATGTATTTAAAAAATTCACCCTTCAAAGAGTGACTACTAAAAAAAATACCGGCTCTCTGTCTGTGTTCTGTATCCTTGCCCAAAGTTAACTTTAAAAAAAATGTTAGCTGATATTGAGAGCTTGAGGCAAGCAAGTAAGTGAAATGCATGTTCGCGGTAGCTTTGGCAGTACTGGTTGACCGCATATACATACCGTTCTTTAAAGGGGGATAATTCCCCGTCCCCCATCGTTACGCCCTTGATTCTAATTCAAGATATAGGTTAAAAATTTGTGAAGAAGGTTAGTTATATTATGTAAAATATAAAATAACCAAAAACAATGTGATGGCTTAGAACAGCTCTGTATTTAATTATCGAAGGTGCTTTGTGAAAAACATTAAAAATTAAATAACTATTAACTTTAGAGCACGACGAAATATTTTTTTACTTACACAACATTTTAACACGAAATTATTAAACATAAAATATCGTATTAGTTTTTTATGTTTTTACATGAAACCACTAATAAAACAAAACAATAAACTATTGTAAAAATTAATATTTATTCCAATATTTAATTTTTTTTAGGAACAAGTGCCGAAGGACTCCAATTAAGAACTTACCCAAATCAGCAGGACATTAAAGAAAGTGAGTACATTGCTTTTCATATTACTGCCGTCTTTTAGTGATAATACTTTGCAAAAAAATTACACTGTAATGCAGAGGTGCGGCCAAAAGCAAGTTCCATCTAACTTATAGTCTACGAGATGGTTCTATGAGGAGTTACCTTAATAAGATTATGAGTAAGATGGAACTGGTTTGTCCGCTGCGCTGTTATACTTCTGAGTGCGTGGAAAAATAATTTTTTGAATTTCGAATTGTAATATTTTATTTATCAAACGCTTAGTTGGTGTGTATATTTAATCACCCTTAGGCCAGCTACATCCATCTCCTAGTAAATTTACCAGCCATTAAAGTTACCAGGAGATGGATGTAGCGGGACTTAATTGTATTTATTGTTTAAAAAATTCTAAAGATCCTAGCAGCCCGTTAATCTTAAGCTAGCATATAGGTATGTTCCCTATAGTTGTTCTTCAAAATTACTTTCTCTTTACGTTTTATTTCGATTAGGTAATTAAATGATAAATATATACATAATATGTCAATTTTGTATATAACTTCCTTACTCTCACCACAGAGTAATGATAGGTGGACGCATGTCTAGAGAGGCGACACTTAGGGTTCTGACTACTCAAGGGGCAATCCATCTTGTTTTTAAATGTATAAATAAAGTCACACCAGGTCTATTTAAAAGCCCATTCCTAGTGTAATTTCTTCCATATTTAAAAAACGAGAAAGTTAAGGGTAGTTAGACTGTATCCTTTGTGGTCTAGCGACAAGCGTTCTTCTATCGTTCCTCCGTGCTTTAAACTATTAAAACGTCAAAAATTCTGAGAAAATTTCTGATTGGCTGGTAGCGTAGAGAGTTTTTAAGAAAACCACCAGAGATCCAGAGGTTGTATTCCTTATAATAAAGAGCGAATTTTTAAGATAGTGACATTCAAAAAGGACCCCTCGCAAAGCTTATGGGAAATGGCTTTCGGCTAATTTTTCTGAATTTTTAGTATTCTGTAGATCTTGACATCCTGATTAAAAGTGTCCATGGCGGTAATCCAATCCTATAACTAGTTTTTAAATTATGGCTTTACGTGTCTTGGCAACTTCTTACTTTGAGATTTTCTGCATTGTCTGTAGTTTTCACTTGTTTCTTAAAAACCATTAACTTTTTTATTTTTCTTTATTGGTGGAAAAGCAGGCCTTAAGTTTTTTCACTTATATAGAAATAAAATATGTATAGGATGATGAATAATTTATAGGCGAATTAAATAATTAATAATATTCAAAATTTATGAAAGTCGAAGAAAAAAATTATTACCCATTTTTTGAATTTCGAAAACAAACGGCTATATTTTGTACATATTTTAATATCTTTTAGTATCAAGCTATAGAGGAAAATAAATGGGAATACGTTAATCTAGAGTATATTGTCGGGTATTTTATTAGCCTGCAGGATCTTTCAAAACATTTACAGAATACCGACTGTAGTTGAGTATGTTGCTATTACAAATCGAGATTTAAAAAAAATTATATTAGCCCGTCCAGCCACATCTTTAAAACGTAAAAGAATTAATGTAGAGTAATGGTAAAACTGTTAAATTGGAGTGTCTTAAAATGTGCGATAGAATGAAGTAAAAAGCAAAAAATTCAATTAATAATGAAATTACATCACTTACCATCACACCGAGAGAATTTTTTAATTACACCCTGTGGTTAAATGTCGCTATCAAAAAATACATTTTTATTTATATAGTGCGATCATAAACTAATTCTTGCTGTACAATCCCGCCAGTTTTTGACCAAATAGAGATTTAAACCTAAAATAAAAGATGTCTAACAATAACTAGATGTCACTACATGCAACATCTTGCTGGTGCTTTCACCAAATACTACGTTTTTTGTCATTCCTTTCTTTTGTCGGATCCCAGCTCTACTGAGGAAACATGATATGGCGAAACGCGTCTAAAGATGAATCTGACGAAATAAAAGGATTTTTTTTTACTTGTGTAAGAAATACTGTTTGGTGTGGAATTAAAAGAGGCATTTTAGGAAGTTATATACGCTAATCATATTTAAAAAAAGTTTAATTGTAATATTTACATTTGTATGTAAGTAAAAGATATGAAAATTTTACGAATAAAAGATAGACACTTTTTTGGATGAATTATTGTATCGATCACACTGTATAATATTAATCTGTTGTTTTTTAAATAGGTACTGTAAAGTCAGTATAAAATAAATTGGTTTTACCTATGAAACATAATAAGAGTAGAATAACACCATTAAAACCAACAGTTTGTTGATATAATATTGATATATCAGTTGCTTTGTCTAAATTTTAAACCTCTGTAGTCAATTCGGGTGTTAAAATTAAAAAAGTTATCAAGAAAAATATTACTTAGAAGGCAATCCAAGTATTTAGTCCGATCGTGTAAACTAGCCAGTTGGTTCTTACTCAAGGTATTTTTTAGACGCCATCTGTGCACCGTCTCATTTTTATACTTTGACACTTTACAGTAGTTTTCTTTATATAGAATGGTATTTTTAACTAAAATAAATTCAGTATTTAAAAGCCTCTTTATTTGATGAAAAATACAGAACTTTAACTACGTTTATTTTTAGGTTGGCATATTTTTTTCGCGTCTTCATAAAATTTATCCCTCTTTGTGGGGGTAAAAATGGCCCTCCAATTTTTTTCAAAAGTAAAAGTATGTATTTTTCTTTAAGGGAAGATGACCCACTATTTACTTTTGCAATTCGATAATGTGGACGCAATTTGTTTGATTCTAAAATGTTGCCCATTTTTTACTTGACAAACCCCTAATCTATAGTAGAATTAATTCTTGATATTGGGTTATTTTGCGAATCGTTGTTTAAGTTCCTTTAAAATTTGTAGTATCAATTGTTGCTAAAAAGGTTAATTGTTTTTCTCTCTTTCTAGATTAGGTACCGAAATGCAAGAGTAAATAGTGGGTCTTATTCCTAATTTTCCAACGAGCTATTAAAATGCATACATACATTTGAAAAAAAAGTTAGGGGCGGTTTCTCCTCAAACAGAGGGGTAAATGTCATGAAGACCCGAAAAAAGTATATAAAACTAAAAATAAACGCAGTCGTAGTTGTATTGTATTTTTTTAGCAAATAAAGGGGATTCCTGATACTGAATTTATTCTAGTTAAAACTTCCACCCTGTATAAATATATGTACACTAACATTCCGTCAATATCTATGTATTTGTTAGCACTTTATCTATGTATACATCACATGTGAATTGTATTAGCACACGTAACTAATTAATTTTGTCTTGTCCTATGTCTTTTTGGGAAGCAGACAGGTATAGACTTGGTGAGTAAAGTGTTTTCACTCATCGTGGGAGTGGCAAACATTATCATGCTCTTTTGCTGATTATCATCGATCAAATAATTTTACTCATGTTTTGTATCATCCATTATAATAAATGTACTATTATACTCGTGCCCTAATTTTTGAGCTTTTTATATGCTTAAAATAATATTTGAAAAGACAAGGGGGGGGGGGCAATTTAATATGTGCTTTGTTTTTTTTGTTCTGGGCCCTACCAAATTAATCATATTGCGTGTCCAGAAAAGTTTTGATTATAAAGTGGGACTAGTACATTGTATACCTAGTAGGAAAAGCTTAACATTCCCGAACGACCGTAAAGATTGCATGTCGAGGCGCAAGCCGAGACTGGCAATAGGGAGTCCAGGAATGTGGTTTTTCCTTTGAGGAATAAATAATTTTTATTATTAATTTTCTTAAATTGACTAGCACTTGCGCCATTTGTGCTAAAACGATTTTATTTCACGAGAAAGCCTCATGACGACTTCCAAGGTATTTTTTCAAATGTCTTATGAAAAAAAAATCACATCGAACTAAATCGGGATTAACATATTAGTCTCGTATTTAGTATGTGTTCGTTTAATACAAAGTAGAACAAATATTAATTATTATTTAAAGATGGCTTGTAATATATTTTGAAATTTTTCTCTATTAATAAGTGTATAGAATTAAATTTTATCAATTGCCAAAAAAAATATAACTTATTTACTAACTTTCTAATACTTTATGTAAAAATATCTGTAAATATTTTTTTCTAATAATATTTAATTAGTTTAACTTAAATATTCACAGAAAAATCATCGTAATAATCTTACACATGCTTTGTAAAAAATTATTTTTTTAAATCATTGTTTCCGATTTCTTTACATTTATATTGTTTCGATCGTTATATCATTAACCAGCCTTATTTGTATTGGTAATGATAAAATACATCTACTAACTATGATGAAAGTACTAAATTTTACACCATTACTTTGGAGTAATTTTAAAGTAAGTAATGCCATTTATCCTCAATCCTCAATAATGGCATAATAGATATTTAGGTTACTGCATAATTTTATTAGACAAATTGTCATAAAGTAGGCGAGTCTAATGACTGTTAGGCAAGTTTCATAAACTTTTTCCAATAAATGCTAAATATCTTTAAGAAATTAAAACCAGTGCATAAATAATCAAATCATTAAAAGTCATTGAAACCAGAAAAGATTATTGTTCACTCAATAGTGGATATTGTTATTATTAAACAAGCACAGGCATAATGAACATTTTATACAATAAGTCGTGTACAAAAGTTATATTTGTTGAATTTTCGTTACTATTAAAAGAACAAATTACGATTTTATTAAAAAAAAATATAATAGATAAAATAATCGCTAAAATATTGATAGTAAAGGAATCGGAACCAAATAAAATCCTCTTTCACTATAAATTCTAATTTTTAGAATTGTGTGGTAGCCCTCGTGAAGAAAATGAATAATTTTAAATACTTATGTACTTGCAGAGCAACAAATTTCTGGATTTTTGTTTTAAAAAAATATTTAAGTTATCCCATCATAAAATGTATATTTATTAAGGGCCAATTTTATTAAGTCCTCTTAAAGCTACGTTTAAACCTAGGCTTAAATCGAAGAATAATTCTAAAATCGTCTAAATGTCAGAAATGGTCGATTTATAATGTGGGTTTAACAGCAAAGTTCATAGTTCAAGTAATCAACCTGGTCATAACTTGTTATGTTATGTTACATTATATTAAGTTATGACCCGGTAAATCACTTTTAACTTTGCTGTCCATCCCACAGTATAAAATAACAATTTTTGATATTTCTTCGATTTAAACTGGACCTCGGTTTAAATCAAAGATGAGACGAACAGACCCGAATTAAATAAAGTAGATATAAACCAGGTCCAGTTTAAATCGAAGAAATATCAAAATTGGTCATTTTATAAAGTGGGATTGACAGCAAAACTTGAGATAAAAGTGATGACCAGGTTGATTATTTTTAAATTGAACTTTGCTACCAATCCCACATTATAAATCGACCATTTCTGACATTTCTACGATTTTAGAATTATTCTTCGGTTTAAGCCTAGGTTTAAACTTAGCTTTAAGAGGACTTAATAAAATTGGACCTTAGTCAATAATAATTTTTTAATGTTAACTCAAATAGGTCTTATATTTTTTAAGGAAAATTAAAAATAATTATTATTTTAGTTTTGTTTTTTAATCATTTATGCATACTTATTCGATGTTGTGATCTATCTGATGTTTAATCATATATTTACTATCTATTTCCTTTAGCTTGATCATTAGATAGAACTTGGCACCATTCATATTTCTGTATTACAGTATTATCTTACCAAAGAGGGTGTATTTAGCGACGTTACCCTACAAACTTATAGTTGTCAGTTCATACGATCCCAGTTAAGACAGTATTATCTTATGGATTCCTTCTAATTCACAATAGAGGCTTTGATTTCAAAAACAACATTAATCCAAAAATTTAATTTTGACAAAATCGAAGAAAAAAACAATTTATCTTGGTAAACGTTATTTTTTAAATAATCTTATACAAATATATAAATATCCACTGGTTTTGCATACTGATGGTAATTGACACATTTTTTATTTAACAGAAAAATGGAAAAAACAGTTGGATTTATGTTGTTTTTAACAGAATGAAAGTGACATAAAATATATTGCATACAACACCGTCAAAAACAACGAATACTCTAAATTAAGAATTAGTAAACAAGCAATGGAAACGAAAAGATATGTTGTTTATGCCAAATCAGTTTTTAAAGTTTATTAACTCGGGACAGGTGTCATTTTTAAGAAAACTGGATAACTGAATAGTTTACAATATATTCTACTAGATGCCGATAACTTCTCGATTATAACAACTTTGGACTTACGCTGTTTTTAATGTTAACGCCACAATTATTTAATATCATTTTCAATAATTTTAGTTAGTACGTTAGTCAAGTTTATTTTCAATTTTTAGACTGTCTCAACTGACATTCGCAAAATGTATATCCCTGAGGGAGCTGTAATTTCAGCATACCAAAGTTATTTGTGCGTACAAGTTTTATTTACCGTTCAAGTATATAGGTGTGTTTTTCTTTTTTCTATTTGATTGGATGTCAAAAAGTCTGTACTATTGTAACTGATTCAAAAACTGCTAAATATAATTTTTTGTAAATTGGCACATTTATATCGTTAAGAATGGCACACCTCGGACGGACAAAACCGTAGCTGATTTTTCTTTAGAAAATCAAAGTTCATTGTCGTTTTTAAAATCAAAGAAAGAAAATCGCCAATATAACTTCACTTTGCGCTAAAATTGATAAAGAGCGCCAACTGTTTTGAAATTATAATGTTTAGTTTAATGACTTATTTGTTATAAAATGTTAAAAAGTATAGGTATACAGGGTGTCCCATAACTTATGGGTCGTAGAGTAACTGGAGATACTAGACATCAAACTAAGCCGATTTATGTCATATAAGTTTTTTCGGATTGTTACTCGCTCTAGAGATACAGGGTGTTGAAAGTAAAAACGAAAATAAGCCATAATTTTAAAACGGTTTAATGAATCGAATTGAAAGTTAGCAATATTACGTTTTTATGAGCAAGAAATAAGAATTTGTAGAGATTTTTAAGTTTCAAACCAGAGGGCGCTAGTTGCATACACTGGGCTTTATGAATCTATGATTTTTTTTCTTACCTGTGATATTAGGTGTTTTTTAATTATGGTTTCTTAAAGAATTGCATTTTCTGAGGCAAAAAGGTGTACTTGATTGATCTTAATATCTTTAACGGTTTTCGAGATATTTCCCTTTAAATATCCCAAAGCATAAAAAAACATAGTACATAATTAAATTAATATTTTAATTATCAAATTAGTATCTCCAGTTACTCTACGGCCCATAAGTTATGGGACACCCTGTATTAATATTATATATTGCCAGGGCGGGTGAGCTCTGAACAGAAGGGACTGGAAAAGGCTCCCTTTTTTACCCCCTTGTAGCTACGCCACTGGGGTTTGTCCATTCTAGGTGTGCCATTTTAACTATATGGATGTGCCAATTTAAAAAAAAAACTATATTAACAATTTTTGAAAATTTCCAATGTTCCCGATTTTTTTGACACTCTGTAGAGGTTTGTTTTTCTTTATTCCACTATATTCTATTATTTCAGAGGGTTTTTAAAAAGACTCAATACATCTAAACCCCCATTTCAGCTATATATAACAAATAACACAGGTTATTTTTGAAATAATGATTATTTTATTGAATACCTATTATCCAGTGGTGGCGCCAGGATTTTTGGGATGGGTGGGCACAAGCGAGCCCGATGGATGATTTTTTGATGGGCCAAAGCCCAAATCAAAAATGATTAAAAAAATATCTTCCATTATTGGAAATTTTTTTTATCCATTATTACATTATAATTTCATTTATTTACAACCATACATGTAATGTTGACATTACACCCTTATTAAAAGTTTGAAAGTGTCACATTACCTACGTCTACTTCCCTCTTCCACTTCCCTCACCCACTTCCCTCACCCGTTTCCCTCATTCTTGTTCTTCTCTCATTTCTCCTACTCATTCAATAAAGCAAATTATTTATGTAATTTCTTTATTTAAAAATTCTTCTACAAGGAACGTATATCACCAAGACAATTAACAACAATAAAATTAAACATTATCACATTATACCTTGAATGCTTTTTCATATCGCCCCCTACTTTTTTCCGGAAGTAAACTTGCTTCTGCTCTTTCTGCAGCCTCTTTGAGTTCTGTTGGGTTAAAATAATCTTCATTCTCACTATCCGACAACATTTCGGGTTTTTTCTAACAGAGATTTGACAGAAAGAGATAAATTCAAAATTGTTTAAAGGTATGCTCCATTACTATGGCAATGCAACCAGCATATTTTTGTTTGGCGTTAAAACAATAATTTTTACTAAATTTTTTGAAAAAATCAAACATTATCTAATTTTCAATTAACGGTGTGGTTGTAAATAAAATAGTATACAAACCTCAGAGGAAAGTTTTCATTACTGTCACGAGATTAAAGTTAACCTTGACGCTTCGCGTCTCGGATAACGACAGTAATGAAATACTTCCCTCTTCGGTATGTAATATACTATTCCCCATTTCTCATCTAAAATTTTACAGCCAAATCTCCCTTTCCCCCCGGAAACTCCGTTACAAAACCGAATATTTCAATTTTGGGTGAGCGCCCATCTTTTTATGGTGGGCCTGTGCCCACCCTGGCGTCGCCGCTGCCATAATCACATTTCAAAACAACCTAATATTAATCATTTAACGTTTAACTCGTTTCAAAAGCGTGTACTTATATAAAAACCTAATTTATTCTTGTGTAAAATTTAGATCAAGAAGTAGTATTCCAATGTCGTGACGAAGGACCAATCAGGGCGAGGGTTGAATGGAAGAGGGCCAATGGTTTACCATTGCCACCTGGTTCCAATGACATTAACGGACGTTTGGAAATGCCTAACATCAAAGTGGAACATGGTGGAACCTACGTATGTGTTGCTAAAGATTATCCTCCTGGCACTCTTGGAGCCGAATTGGCTGTTCAGTTACACGTTGAAAAAGGTAAGATGTAATATGAGTTACTTGGAGTATGGAAGGAAATGAGTCTACGAGTCCGAAAAGTGATGTTTATATTTGTGCTTACAGCCTTATTTATTTCAAAATTAAAATTTACTTTAAAAACAGGATAATTTAAATCATGTATAACATCACATTTTCAAAACCTTGTATACACTAAGATATTTAGTTCTTCTACCCTGAAAGAATATATTTTTAGATATAGATACCTTTCCTCTTCTAAGAAGATTTTTTCGTACTGGGTGTCAATTTTAAAAATAGTAATAACCTCACAGTAGGCTTTAGTAAGTTTAACTGTAAATGTGTTTTTTTTTCAATTCGAGGGTAGTTTATTTTTAAAGATTCTATGAACTAAATTTTAATAGTTAGTTATTATTAGCCGGCAGAGGACAAAAGGTGCAGTCTTCTATTATAAAACATGGTGTATGGGCACCGTTAGACACTCAATATCACGGAACAGGTAAAACTTTGTTTAAAAGTTGATGTTCTGTAATAATAATTTTTTTATTTCTCTTTGTGCTTATCCTAATTCCGTTTGGTGAGTAAGATAAAAATAAATAAACCTAATTTTTTAAATTATGATTTAACAAATAGTTTTAAACCATCGCAGGAATTCAGCATTGACCAACAATATCAACCAATATTTTTTATAAGTAATTTTTTATCATAATTTTAAAATTATCTGATTGCTAAATTGGTCTATAGGATATCTAACTTAAATCCCGATACACGTCATCGATTACGTAATTTCAAATATTCACTGGTACCAATCCAAATAGTTTTTGTTAACGCATACACCTTTGAAGATATTTTAATTTGGCGCGATGTTTTAGTTAGAACCACTAGTATTCAGTTTAAACTACAAGTGACATTTACACTTAAGTTTAGGCAGTAATGTTACATCTAATTCTAAGTTTTACTGTCACTCTAGTAGTTTAAACAGATCCTATACAAGCGGCCCTTAGTGGCTGTGTTAAAATTGCAAAGTTTTTGACATCACCTACATTTAAAATTTCTATAGCCTTCTAGAATTTACGGAAGAGTTAGTGAAAGTCAATTAGGGAATTTAAACCAAGTGATTTAATTGATGGTTGGATCGCAAATATTATTTTAGCGTTTACGTGTACCAATTACATAGCAATATTTACCATCCAGCCGCCATTTTTCACACACCGTTCGTTGGTTGCCTAATACAGGCTAGTTCATAAAAAAAGAAGTACAAATTTGACGTTTATCACTTAGATGACGTAGGTCGACGCCTGATGCTACACGAACTAACAGATGTCAACGTATTAGGGAATCCAAACCACTTGATTTAATATGGCGGTTGGATGGCAAAAATAATTGAGTCACCCGTTAAATGCCACTAGCAATATTATTTTTATGGTCACGTATACCAATTACAACGCAGTATTTGCCATCCAGGCGCCATCTTGTCACATCGTTGGATTATCTAATTAGGCTTTTTGCCATCCAACCGCCATATTGAATTGTTAATCAACACTAACCCCAAAATATATTTAATATATCAACGCCTTGACGTCTTATCAGTATTAGGCAATCCAACAATGTGTCCAAATAGCGGCTGGCTGGCAAATACTGCTTTGTAATTGGTGCACGTGACCATAAAAATAATGTTGCTGGTGGCATTTAACGGGTGACCCAATGCTTTTTGCCATCCAACCGCCATACTGAATCACGTGGTTTGGATTCCCTAATTTGACTAACAAAACCCTTTTCGAATTGTCATAATTGGACAAACAAAACTAACTTCAAATTACTGTCCGTTAGGTCCCCTCAAAGATTCCGCCGCTCCGTGATTTTTCAAAGTACCCAAATGAAAGGGCTAGAGATTCTGTCTCATTCACTTCTTTTAAATCGAAATTCTTATCATTTTTAGTGATAAGCGCATTTTTCTCGTTGTAGATATTATAGAACACTCGTTTTAAACTTTCACATTTAGTAAAACCAGTTTTTCTTCAAATTTTAATCAAATGCTTGTATAATGGCCTCTGATCAGTGATCAGTGGCATAGTACCTAGAGATAGTACTAGGCCAAAGGTCGCGTGTTCAAACCTACTGGACCCCAACTTTTGTTTACTTTATTTTTAAAAATATTTTGGTTTTTACAAATTTTGTAATGGTTGACTTATTTTAAATTGGTTTTTAATTTTTTTAATTACGCTGAAAAGCCTGATTTCAAAGTCGAACAGAGGGAAAGGAAATTGTAAATAAATGAGGACCAAAGGCCTTAAATATTACTTTTTTTACACCTAAATACAGAAATAAAAATAAGAACATTACCAATATTAATTTTTTAAAATAATTTAAAAATTAATCTAAACAAAAAAAAACTGATCCGTCTGAGTTTGAACCCACGGCCTTCAGGTTAGTATAAAAGTGTTCAACCCATTACAATTTACAATTTCAAATATCTAATATACTATAATGAACTCGCTGAAAAGAAGAAAAAATTAAGGAAGTAAATTAATGCCTTATAGGTATTTTTTGGAAAATGTGGTCAAATAAAATGAGAAAATGAACATCCCTTACAAAAATTAACGGCCTTCAGAGAACTTAAATACACAAATGATTTAAAGGAGAATTTAAGACAAACTTACAACAATGTTTTGTTACATGACATTTACAGTGATGACGTGTATTAGGATTTCTTTTAGATATACTATACTATAAAGGAATATAGTATTTTTATTTGGGGACGTAAAAAACAACAACATTATCATAAATTTATTAATAGTTTTTATTATTCCTGTTTAACATTTATATTAATTTTTAGTACCAATTATATACAATCCCGAAACAGTGAAGTGCTTCCTAAACCAATCGACTTGTGCAAATGGCGACTGCATTGACAGAAAACAAGTTTGCGATGGCTCATATGATTGTAGAGATGGTTCCGATGAAATAAGATGCAGTAAGTAATTTAAAGCGGGTTCCAATCTCATCGAAAACCAAACTTTTTTCTTATAAAAAAAAAGATCAATTTTTCAAACTACGCCAATGGGCTTTTTCACTATAATCGAATCGAACAAACCTTTTCAAGAATAAATTAGAAACAGGGCGCGAAAGTTTAAAAACACAAGAAGAGCAGAGATGTACGTCATTAAAGAATTAAAAAACTGAAACCGCAGAAAAAAATGGTTATGCCATTGGGTCAAAATTTAGTGAAATAGCCCATTATAATTAAGTTAAGTTATTATTTAATCCCGTTAACAATTCAAGTAGAGGGTCATCCAACCTAGACTGAACAAGGGTCTATTTTTTGAGTTTCCCTGTATATTTAATAAAACCAATATATCTATCTTGTTTATGCTTGACCGTAGAGTCTAAAATTGCCATTTAAAACGCGACTTGACTTAAAACAAACGAACTGTGGAGTAAATTTGTGTTTTTATCAATGGAACACTCTGTATATTTTTTATTTTTATCTAAGGTCTTTCTTTTCTCATTCCAAAAATATATAGTTTGTCTATAGTAGCTCAAACTGGTTTTAGGATATGAGCGATGAAATTTTTAAAAAGGGGTCGCAATTCTATGGTCTATTTCTTTTCGATTGCGAACGATGATAGAAAAAAAAATTGAACAAAAATTCACCTAATTGGTTAAATCATGGACCAATTTACACTACATAAATGCATAGCCAACTTATTAAAGGTCTTTTTTTTTTAAATCACAAGAAGAATAAGAAATTTCCGTTCGATTGATTTCTAGCAAATACAATATGCTAATTATAAACCTTTTAGCAATTAAAAATAACTTTTAGCTCTAGTTATATTACGAAACAAACAATCTATTAACTTTCTGTACATAAAATCGGTTAATTTCACGTTTTTCTGCAACATAAAATAGTAAACCTATGCCTACTTTGTGTTGAAGCAAAAATGATGCCCGATTTATCGACAAAATATAGAAGGCCATGCCAAAGGCCAAACATTGTGACATAACCTAGAAATTCATCTTCTTAAAGGCCGCTTTACAGTTTGCAATTTTTCTTTCACGCAAGTTGTCTTGCAGCAATTAATATTGCGGCAATAAAAATTTCACTTCGTTTTACAGCGTGCAATGACTTGCCAAGATCATAGGTGATGTACCACTTGCCAACCATTAAAATAAAAATACATTTGGTTAGGACTTACAGGCACTTTTTGTGCATTCATTTTAACAAAACATCATTACAGAACATGACAGCAAACCAACAAAAACAAAACGTACCCGCTATAGGTTAGAAAAAACATAAATAAATGTCAGGGATTTTTATATTTAGTTTGGTGTCTCGTAAATCACCAGAAAATCCTCAGAATTGCGCTTGCAATGGCAATAAAAATACGGTCCGAGTTATATTTCTTGCAAGCAATACAAATAGCGCCAGCTGATCATTAGCCTCGTTCTGCGCATACTCCCGGGCAATCTTTTCTTGCGTGAAAGAAAAATTTCAAACTGTAAAGCGGCCTTAGCACGTGTTAATTTAAAATTCTAACCGCTATAAACAGTAAACAACAAAATGTCAGTTATGACGTAAATCCCTAACCGTACTTTTTCAACTTGTCAAAAATGAAAATTCTTGCATTTTTTTATTGTAAAACGGGTTCCTGTCATCGTTCGCAATCGAAAAGAAATAGCCCATAGTTTAATATGTCCAGAATGCCTTGGAAAAGGAAAGTCCCGCAATGGTGATGCATTAAAATAACGTCATAGGAGGTGTTGGAAAATAAAGTTTCAATTTGTCTAGAGTGCATTGGAAAACAAAACCATGTAAATAGTAATAGGATGACGTTAAGGGGGCCATAATTGTTATATATTTTTTGGGGGCCATATTGAATATTTTAATTTCCAAGGCATCGTAACTTCAGTGTATTTTATTCGGTTTGTTTATGTTTGAGATTGATTTGACTGTCCTAATGTTTTTGTGTGTGATACAGGACTTCAGATTTGAATAAACACTTTTTTCGATTTTCGATTATATTGTAGCTTTATCTTGCACAACATACTGAGTTTGGCATTTTGGATTTGCAGAGTGCAATCCTTTAAGCATTATGCTTGTGTTGTAGTGCGAAATAAAGCTATACTTACAATGTAATTGAGAAACGTGTTTATTCAAATGCGAATGCTGAATGCAGTCCTGTACCGATCGCATCGAGCGTTTTGTGGTTATATTATTGTTATTATTAGATGTTATTATTATATCGATGCCAGTTGAAAATTAATACACTTTTGTCGGGTTGCACAAAGAATTTTAATAATAATTATTTAACCGGCAAGTTTGACTGTGACATAAATGACTTAGTCAGGCATAAATACTCACATTCAAAGGTGCGTGATTAGTAAATTAAAAATTAAGGTACCGGGCTAGTATGATTGTGAGAAAATTATTTCTGTCAATGTTACGTCTGTCACAGTCAAACTTGCCGGTTAAATAATTATTATTAAAATTCTTTGTGCAACCCGACATTTAGGCACTTTCTTCTTATTATGCTTAATTAAAAAACTACAATTTGCTTCTTACATTACTATTTATTGCCCTTACAATTTGCCCACCTGTAAATAACTCAATGGCCACGCCTACAAGATATCAATTTAATTTGTAATGCCCATTACCAAAGCCCCCTTAAAGGGGGCGATGCCATTACATTTCCGCTGTTAAATTTACTCGACCCGACGATTAAAGGTCTGTTTCCACAAGCGATCACGGACAAGTTACCGACAGTTTTCTAACCAATCCAAACCCCCTAGTAATCCGCGTTCGAGTCTATTTCGTAGAATTGAGATTGTTGCGGGCGGTCCGTGACTGCTGTGGGAACAAGCCCTAAGCCAACCCTACATTTATTAAACCCTAAAAAACTAAAAATGGTATGGCTCATATCTTAAAAACGGTTAAAAATAAAGAAATATACAGGGTATTCCATTGAAAAAACCACAACTTTACTCCACAGGTTCTTTATTTTATGCAAAGTCGCAATGGCAATTTTAGATTCTACAGTCAAGCATAAACAAGATAGCTATATTGCTTTTAATGTAAATACAGAGGTAAAATACTAGGTTGCATGACCCTGTACAGGGTGATTCATTAAGGGTGACGAGCGGCCATATCTCGGAAACTACTGGGCATAGAAATTCAGGAAAAAAAAATTATAACTAAAGTGGCCATGAGAAAATCCTGGATATAATTTTTACGTTCCGTATTTTGCCGCAAGAGAGCGTAATTGAAAAGTTAATTTTAAAATTTTACATATGTGTGAAAATTCCACATTAAGGTAAGTATATCTTTGATAACACCATTAAGCTTGGACAATTATGCATCATTTTGGTCCCATGCTCATTGGCGAACCGATTTTAAAAAGAGGGGGGAAGCTGTTGAAAGTGTAATCAGTTTAATCGCTATAACTTATAAAAGACTTAAATAACACATTTTTTGATTTTACTCCGAAAAAATAAATCATACGGTATAATTATGATACCATAATCAAAAAGTAGATGAAATTTGCTAAAAAAAATATTAAACCGCAGCTTAATATCTCCGGTCGTTTCAGCGTTATCGCCAATAGAATAATTTTTAAAACTTGAAATGAATAAGCGATTATATATTTTTTAGAAAAATAGTGGGACGCCACTGATATTTTTCCATGTGGATATTATTTCGGATTAGCCTGGTCAATTCTGCATAAAAATAGTATCTTGCGTTTTTCTCCTCAGTCACACCGTTGTTAATTAAAATATATAAATTAAATTAGACGGGCGGAAGCATGCCCATTAAGTGAATTTTCAACAATTTTTATAAAACAAAATTTTCCATTTTCAATGTTAATAATAAATAAAAGAGCTAATTTAATTTAATTATTTTAATTATGAACGGTGTGCCTGTGGAGAAAAACGCAAGACACCATTTTTATGCAGAATTGACCAGGCTAATTCGAAATAATATCCACTAGGAAAAATATCAATGGTGTCCCACTTTTTTTTTTAAATATATAATCGCTTCTTCATTTAAAGTTTATTAAAATTATTCTATTGGCGATAACGCTGAAATGACCGGAGATATTAAGCTGCGGTTTTAATATTTTTTCTAGCAAATTTCATCTACTTTTTGGTTATGGTATCATAATTATACCGTATGATTTATTTTTTCGGAGTAAATTCAAAAAATGTGTTAATATTGCAAATTGCGCTCTCTAGCAATTTTTTTAAGAACTATTATGGACAACTTAATACGATTTTGTGAAAGTGCATACATTTCTCTTCCAAACAGTCTTTAGTTTGCTAAAATCGGATAAATCGTTTATAAGTTACAGCGATTTAACTGATTACACTTTCAACAGCTTCCTCCCCTCTTATTAAAGTCGGTACGCCAATGAGCATGAGTCCAAAATGATACATAATTGTCCAAGCTTTTTAATGGTGTTATCAAAGATATACCTTAATGTGGAATTTTTGGGGATATGTAAAATTTTAAAATTTAGTTTTCAATTATGCCCTCTTACGGCAAAATGCGGAACTTAAAAATTATTTCCAGGATTTTCTCATGGCTACTTTAGTATTAATTTTTTTTTCCTGAATTTCTATGCCCAGTAGTTTCCGAGATATGGCCGCTCGTCACCCTTAATAAATCACCCGGTACAGTTCAAAAAAATTATACGTTTTTTTATTAGAACGCGTATTGACTAAACAATTTAGGGTGGTCCTTTATTACTAAGAAAAAAAAAATTTATTTTTTTTTTACGGGGCACCACATAATTTGGTTATATACCCTAGGAAACTATTTCAGTTTTTTTTTCAAAAATTTTAGGTTACATTTAAGTGTCGCTACCAAGGTTTGAATTTTAATAAGAACTCAAAATCACTACATAAGTTTGAATTTTTTATTCATAACACAGGACATAATAAATGCAAAATTATTGTTATTATTACAAATAAAGATATATTATAGAAATATTAAAATCACTTATTTTTAAGATACAAGGGTTGATTTGTTAGTATTAGGATATTTTTTCCTATACTCTTTCACCAACAAAAGCAGAAATTGCTTTTGCTCTTCATCGGTTGTAATCAATTTATTATATTCCTCCATTAGCGCAACACCACGCTCAGCTGTGTCGTTCACTACTCGCATAGTATGAACTATTGCTTTTGCAGCCACAAAATCAGGGTCATCGTTTCAAGTTTCCACAGCTTTATTCAAAAACTTTGATGAGATACCCAGGATCTGGAAAAATCGTAAGGAGTTGCTAGTCACGAAGTCTTCAATGTTTTTTTCGTGGATGTGTTTGACATCAATGTTTTTTCTTTTTTCTTTTTGGGCAATCTTCTATGCCCTCGATTGTCAATGCATCTACCATTTTCTTTTTATCTTGAACTGAAAGTTCGTTGTCGAAAAATGCAAAAGATACTAACTCTTCCGACAAATACCACAAATGTCTCAGTATTTTTTGCAAGGCAACAGCAGCCATTTTTTGGTTTATTTTTTCAAAAGCTGTAAGGTCTTTTAATAATTGTAAATCGTTTCTTGGTGCTGACCATCCAATAGACGCTTGAAACCAATATTTTATATATATCATCACTGTAAAAATGCATATTTCTTTAACAGCTTGTTGTTCCTTTTTACTCAGCTTAAACTGATTTTTAAATAGAAAAATTTTTAGGCAGTACAAGGCTTTTGCCATCCATCTAGCTCGGTGTAGACTAGCAGGTCTCCTAAATGAAACATCTTTTTCGGTATCTCCACCCAAGAAAATAATCGTAAGATTTAAAAATTCCCTGTAGTCATCTCGAGGTTGATGTGCTTGTAGTTGTTTTTTCGCAAAAGAAATCCTGTCTGCGGCCACTTCTGCAAGGATGCTTAATTCGGAGTCATCGATTCTTGTTTTGTAGTCTCTTTGGTTAATGTTTTCCCAATTGTTTTTAAACCTTTTGAATTATTGTATATCAGGACCACTAGACGGACCGAGCGATTGATCCACTACGGCTGATAACATAATTTCCATTATGTGGTGACGACAAGCAAGCCAAAGCATATCTTTCTCGAGTTTTTGCTCCAAAAGAACACATACTCCATTTTTTATACCGGTGTTTACAGCAGTAGTGTCAAAACTTAAACAGTTTACTTTATTGCTCAAATTCCATGAATTTATTGTTTTGTAGATAGCTGACGCACATGCTTCACTCGTTCCACGTTTCAATTTTGGAACTGCTAGAAGTTGTTCGACCCCATGTCCTGATACCAAAATTGGCAGTCGATCTTCAGTCTTGTGCCCAATAATATCTTCAATTAACTTGCCATCCCAATGTATTATTAATGGCAAATTAGGTTTAAACTCGATTTTGAGGGACTCTGCAACTGCTTTTCGATTTTTCAAACGGTGCCGACGAATGGAAGATCTATTGGCATTAAACTCTGATGGATCACATCCTGCACTTTTTAAAGTAGATGTCACGACGATAACTGCTTTTCTGTCACTCAATTTAGAGACATCAAGACTAGAAGCTAATTGGCTATTAATAATGTCTTTCCGAGCTCGTTTTTGGGGTGGTTGAGCTTTCGGAAACTCTGATGAATCTTCGAAATCAGATGCAGTTGCTTCTTCGCTGGTGGTGCTAGAAGAAGAAAATGAGCACTTTTCTGTCAAAGACGAAATATTTTTGCTTTCACGTTCACGCAATTTTTGAAGACGTTCTTCTTTCTCTTTTATTTTCTTATATTTTTTCAAACTTTTTCTATCTACTGAACCAATTAAACCTTGACATCTTTTTTGTCGTTGTGCTAATAAGAACTGCTTGTCCTCTTCTACAGTCATAATATTTAATGCATTAAAATGAGCAATATCAAATAAATCTTCTAATTTTTGTTGCCAGTCTTCTTCTTTTTTCTTTAACACTTCCGATCGTTTTTTCTTGTTCTCTTTATTTTTTTTATGTTCTGCCACTCTTTAAAATGCTTTTCGATTTTATTAATTATATGTTTTTTTAATCTCATTGGTATGCTAGCTTTTTCCCACAAATTTATCACTTCGCATGCTGCCAAAGTCGCAGATTCATGAATTGATTTTTTTTCTTCACTTTTGTAGTAAAAAAACAAACGTAATACTTCACCAATAGACGGCAACTTTGACTGGTTTAGTTTAGGCAGTAATTGACCGATTAGCCAAATGTTAGTTTTATTTCTGGTAACTATACTGACTCCGCTACTTGTAGACGCCATTGCAGGTTGAAACAAGTTTGTATGCTTTTTGTAACAAAACGCGTGCGTTCTCTTGAACCGATAAATTTCAACTGAATTGCGGGGCGGATTTTATCTCGACGCGTAGGTGCTTGGGGTGGGGGCAGACAGGTGGGGGGAGGTTGACTATGCAAGTCTCTGCGTGTTTTACTTTAGAAACGCAACATAAACCCTTATTTGAATCAATTGGTGAGACTTCTAGTTGAAGTGGTCATACAATGTATTTTGTTAAAGTTTGACAACTGGTAGCGACCCCTCAATTTTGTCTAAAAATTAAAAAAAAAATACTGTTTCATATTTTATGGTACAGTATCGTATGGTAAGGTGCCGCGGTAAGATTTCAAAAGTCGAAAAATAAGGACCACCCTACTAAACATACTATGTAAAAATCGACTCAGCTAACATTATATTTTGAAATTAGGACAATGTGAACCCAACGAGTTTAAATGCGACAACAAAAAATGCGTACACAGATCATGGGTTTGCGACGGACAAGACGACTGTGGAGACGGATCAGACGAGAAAGTGTGCACGCCACAACGACCAGGCGAAGGATGTGGTTCGCAGCAATATACTTGCAGGAGTGGACAATGTATTCCAAGATCTTTCCATTGTGATGGTCAACCAGACTGTATGGATAGAAGTGATGAAATCGGTTGTAGTAAGTAGCTTAAAGGAATAAACACCGACAGGGCCATAGCTAGTTGACTATGGGGGGATTTAGCATGTGCGGATCCAGAAAAGAACGTTGCAGGGTAGTAAAAAAACGCCGCAGGCGAACAATTTTCGGGACCACGTCCAAATTTCGTTAAAAATTCACCCAACTACTATAAAATTTCTTAAATTAAGTTGGAATCAATTTGATTGTTTGAATATTTTTTTACTTCTTTTTTTATATACTATTATTTTCATTATAAACTTTCACTGAAGTCCCTAGATTTACACTTTGTGGTCTGTTGGAAGTTAATTTTGGGTTTGGTGCCGCTTAGACACTTTGTAATTATGGCGCCAGCGCCTTATGTGCTATTCGGGATTTCTGTGTTTAAAGTCAGAATTATGAATTGCAACTTTTATTATTCTTTTTTTATTGGGTAGAGGTGCCCCAGGATTTTTAGAAAGATGAAAATGTTCTTGAAAATATATTTTAAGTAAGATATTGCCTTATTTTTTTTCTACCTATTTATTTTTTCAATACTTTAAGTCAAACCCCTAATTTGGGGAAATCGATCTTTTGCATACTTTTTGGGTTGTTTATCAAACCTAAAACCAATACAAAAATTACAAAACAAAGTTATTAAAAGCATAATATGCAAGTTACCGCATTTAGGGCGAACTGTTGTCAGTTTTCATAGAATGAACTGTAATAGTTTGACATACAATAAATTTGTAATTTTCTAAAAAAAAATTTTAAATTTAGCTGCGCCAGTTATTGCTGAACCACCGCCAAGTATGATAACACTAAAAGTTGGACAAACTTTTACCGTCACCTGTAGAGCCGTTGGCGTTCCTACTCCGGAAATTATTTGGCGATTGAATTGGCACCACGTTCCACCCAAATGTAAAATGACCAGTGAAAATGGCCTTGGTAAGTTTGAATAAATTAAAAGATATTGCAAAAAAATAACAAATAACCATTAGTTTGCGAGTTATATCGTTTGTGTACCTACAATAGTAGTTTCCAGATACATCATGAAGCTTACCATAAAACTACATAGCAAGTTACACTGCTCTCACATATTAAAAGTATTATTATGGAAGACCTTATTCCATATTCCTTATATAATTATTTTATTTGATATTTGGAAATACACTACTCATCTAAAAGTTCAATAATAGGACATTGTATACCTAATAGGAAAAGCTGAACATTCCTGGATGACCGTAAAAATTGTACGTCGAGGCTCAAGCCGAGACTGACAATACGGAGCCCGGAAACGTGTTTTTTTCTACGAGGTAAACATACTATTTTTCCGTAAATCGAACATTATTAAAAGGACACAATTTATTACAATCAACTTGTTAAAATTTTGAAATAAATATTATTAACTTTGTTCACAAATAAAGGATGCCATTAAATATTTGTAATGTGACTATGGAAACACAGTAATATTAAATTGTCAAGCTTAACACATTTTAGTTTACAAGTAGCCATACAGAAATAATATTTTTCGGGACCGTCCGGGAAGTACCTACTTCCCGAACGCTTTTTTTTTGAGAAAGTAGCATTTCTCCGGCCTAGTCCGGGAAGAATCACATCGTTGTTGTCATTGTGAATATGAAAATCTTGCTGATGATGATGGAAACATCACAAATTTGAAGAGACATGGTGGCTGGAGTCTACCAATGTCGCTAAAGGATATATAGACATTTCACTAACAAACAAAATTAAAATTGCCAAGACCATTCGAAAATTATCATATGAAAACAATCAATATGAAACTGAAACTTTACCTTCTTATTCTGACTATAAAAGGCATTTAAATATACCAAGCATTTCAAACAAATTAAATCCTTTCTAGCAATTGCTGGAATTTTAATATAAATATTAATATAAATAAGAATTAGAATGTTTCTGCTAGTACCTATCTTCGTTCGAATTTCAATATTTAATACAAATAAGAATTAAAATGTTCCAAATTTTGTTCTACAAAGAAATATAATAAAGAAATGGGTCTCATTGATTTGTTATTCTACACGGTTGCCGAAAAAATTGTGTACGCAACACGTCCGAAAACAGTTTTTTTAAACTCGCAGACTTCCAGGACTCGCCTACGGCTCGTCCTAGAATTTTGTCGACTCGTCCAAAAAAACAGTATTTTCCGGACTTATTGCAACGTAAATTGCTATTCCTTTCAGTACAATAATAAATATTTCCTGACAGTTATTTTCCATTACCTAGCAACGACTAAGTGTAAGAAATATAGATGTTTTCTTTCAGAAATGTTCTCAAAAATGTCAATATTTCCGATCGGTTTTCGGAAAATTATTTTTTTAATACATTTATTACAATTCTTTGATTCGGAAATATCATCATCATCTTTAACTTTGAAAGATCAAACAATTTACTAACTTTTTAGTTAATTTGTTATTAAGAAAACTCGTAATATTTAGCTTATCTCTTATTTTAGGTACTTTGGTATGTGAAGATATTAGAATAGAAGATCAGGGAGCATATTCTTGCGAAGCCATGTCTAGTCTTAAAACCGTTTTTGCCACACCAGATACGATTTTGACCGTTGTCCAAGATAGCCTTTGTCGACCGGGATATTTCAACGTCGAAGCCAGAGCCGAAAGTGAATGCATCAAATGTTTCTGTTTCGGCCACACTAGCAATTGTAGATCTGCCGATCTTTTTGTATTCCAGGTAAATTGTGATTTTGTTCTTCTCAAAGGTGTTGGAGAACTATTCATAGTGAATATCGATAGTTTTATAAAAACTATCGCTATCGTACTATCGATAGTTTTCTAAAAACTATCGCTATCGTACTATCGATAGTTTTCTAAAAAAATAACAGCATTATAGAATATCTCTCCTTCCAAAGTGACTTAACACCCCTACACAACGTACGCAAATGGCGAACCCGAACAAAAGTGATGACTAAAAAACCACAACAAAAAGGTCCTTTCTGCTCCAAGAAAAATCACAGTTCAAGAAAACGTAACAGATTGCTTAAAGGCGTAATAGCGTAACAGATCCTGTAAAAACGTAACCATAGGTGTTTATAAGTACGCCACTGTACATCCTAACATTTAGGTACAACTATTGTTACTGAACATAATCAAGCTTTTCATAAGGTATAAGAATCACTCGCAAAGTTTGCACGATACAACACACAATGAGATCTAGCTACCAATAAGTTGAAATAAAGCAACGTTTTCCAAAAAAATCGATATTTCTTAAAATATAGCAAATATCAAAAATTTGACAAATTACTCTCTTCGCTATGAACCAGTGATTCAATTGACGTAGATTGATAAAATTTAAAAATATTATTGTGAAAGTTACACGCCATTAAAATTGGAGCAAAAATCATCGTTTTCTATAACACCCTGTATATAAAATTTTGTGATAGTTAAAGAAAATCCAACATTGACAATTGTTTCCCAAGGGATGAATCTATCAACCATTCAAAACCCTAGGGCGATCTCATATCTGGTTCAGAAAATATTAACTGTTAAATTTAGGCGAAATTTTTCTTGCTCGAAAGCAATTGTCCAGCAGTTTAGATGATTTTTTTATAAGGAAAAAAATGCTCATTTTAGCCATCGTTCTAAGCTGACTCCTACTCTAAAATAAAATTTATTTTTACTTATATCCTCGCATTAATACCAAATCAACATTTAATTTCTAGTTCCAACCGCCATTTGACTCCGTTAAAATGTTGGGTGCCCGCATCGACCCATACACAGGTGTCGTTGACATCAGAGATGAACCAATCTACAAAGGCGTCCAACCTCAACTACAACAAATCGGGCGAAACGGAGTCAGGGCATCTCTGCCTTACTACGCCGAACTTAATCAACCTGACGTCGTTCCATACTTTACCTTACCCGAAAACTATCATGGCAACCAACTGAAGAGTTACGGAGGATATTTGAGGTATAATGTTCACCATGCCAATCAGGGAAGACCCATCGCTGGACCTGATGTTATCTTAGCCGTGAGTATATAAACTCTTTTTTTTTTATTAAAAAAATTTCTAGAACATGCAAGCAAGATTTTAAAAAATATTGGATTTTTCTTAAAATCAACAATTTTTATTATACAGGGTGTCCTATAACTTATGGGCCGTAGAGTAACTGGAAATGCTAGACATTAAACTAAGCCGATTATGTCATATAAGTTTTTTTTTGATAATTAAAATATTAATGTAATTATGTAGTTATGTACTATTTTTTTTATGCTTTGGGATGATGGGATGTTTAAAGGGAAATATCTCGAAAACCGTTAAAGATATTAAGATCAATCAAGTACATACACCTTTTTGACTCAGATAATGCCCTTCTTTCAGAAACTATAATTGAAAAACACATAATATTACAGGTAAGAAGAAAAATCATAGATTCATGAAGCCCAGTGTATGCAACTAGCGCCCTCTAGTTTGAAACTTAAAAATTTCTACAAATTCTTATTTCTTGCTTATAAAAACATAATATTGCCAACTTTCAATTCGATTCATTAAACCGTTTTAAAATTATGGCTTATTTTTGAGAATAGACTTTTACTTTCAACACCCTGTATCTCTAGAACGAGTAACAATCCGAAAAATCTTATATGACCTAATCGGCTAAGTTTGATGTCTACTATCTCCAGTTACTCTACGGCCCATAAGTTATGGGACACCCTGTATAAAACTAAGCTTTGTTTTGTAAAAATTAATCTCATTACTTCTTTAGTAAAGATGAATTTTGGAAAGAAATTAACTTTCCTTATTTCCATAGTGACAGTAATCCAGCGCGCCGGCCAATGACATAATATAGGTATTACCATGGCCTTCTAGAATTTAAGAAGAAGTGAGTGAGTGACAATACAGGTCAGTGCATAAACGAAAAAAATACGTGAAATTTTGACGTTTACCGCGTAGATGACGTCCGTACACCAACCTAACCGATGTCAACATCTTGTGAATTCAACACTTTAACATCTTTTCATGATTTGACAAATAAAACTAACCTCCAAATATGTATATTTAATATGTCAACGCCGGTAAGTCTTGTCATGATTTGACAAACAAAATTAACCTCAAATTATTTAGTTCTGGCCGCTGACATGAAGGTCACTACTGTCCGTTAAGTCCCCTCAAAGACGCTCCCGCCCCCCCATTCTTCAAAGTATCCAAGTAAAGGTGCTAGGCATTCTGTATCTCACTTCTTTGAAATCGAGAAGGCTATGGTTATTACGAATTCATAATTATTACAATTAATATGCAAAGTATTTGAAATGTTTGCATCGGACCTTTAGTCGAATTGTTGTGATCAAGTATTATCGTTCTCGGCTCTCATTGAGTATACCTAATAACCTCTAGTGGAGGAGCTGCAGCAAGGCTTAATGCCAAAACTAAATTTCGAGAAGTAAAGTAACTTTAGATGGGTATTCGAGTTCGATAAATGTTTATTACAGGCAACGTTTGGCGTAACCCATTACAGATTTGGATTTCGTCGAAAATTATGAACGATAAAATTTTAACATTGCATGGTTTCTTTTGGTTTAGACTCTCTGTAAAATATACAATGTTTTTTTTAGGGAAACAGCTACGTCCTATTACATCAATCCCGGATATCACCAGCTTCCTTCCGCACAACCGAGCAGCGAGTACGATTCTTCGTCGGTGATTGGATCATAAAATCAACTAACCAACCTGAAAGACCCGCTACACGCGAAGAGATCATGATGGCCTTGGAAGACGTCAGCAATATTTTAATTAAGTTTGAGTATAACGAAGGAATTTTGAACACGACTTTGTCGAATATCGAGATGGACTCTGCTGCTCTTCCAGACAGCGGTTTTGGTGTCGCTAATTACGTTGAGGAATGTTCTTGTCCTGTGGGATATACTGGAACATCTTGTGAGGTAATATTCACTACTAAAGATAGTCACAACTTGAAATAGAAAACTTGTGTAGTTTTGCAATAAAGCAAAATAAGGCGAGTGCCTAAAATCATCAATATGATGATATTTCTCAGATAATACTGCAATTTTTATACAGATACAAATTGGGACAACTTAAATAACAAAATTAAAAAAGATTTTAAAATAATAAAAAATTGGTTTGATAAAAATGTATTAACAATTAATTTTGATAAAACTAATTATCTTCCTTTTACTTTAAATCCAAATAACATACCACAAATTATAAATAAAATAAATTATGACATTCAAATTTTGAAAGTTAATCAAGTAAAATATTTAGGACTAATCTTTGACAGTAAATTAAATTGGAATTTTCACATAGAATATTTGATTAAAAAATTAAGAAGTTTACTACGAATTTTTAGAAACATTAAAAAAATTTTGAATGTCAAACATATGGAAATATTATATTATGCATTAGTCAAAACTCATTTAAATTGCGGAATTTTAGGTTGGGGAGGAATAAATAGAACTTTAGTTAAAAAATAAGAAATATTACAGAAAAGGTTTCTAAAAATTATATTTAATAAGGATTATTATCTTTATCCTTCAATAAAATTATATTCTGAAACAAATAAAAATAAATATTAGACAACTTTACATTTATAACATCTTAATATACATATTTAAAAATAAAAATCTAATACAGTTTAAAAACCATAATCATAATACACGTCATAAAAATGAAATACCATAAAACCTAAAATAAATAAGTCCATAGGACAAATTTCAAATATTTATGTTTTTATTTCAACGATTATTTACCAACAAAAATTAAAAAATATATTTCATTAAAAAAATATCAAGTCGAAATAAAAGCATGTATGTACATTGGAAACAGATAACTTTAAGAAATTTTGGAAATGTTTTAATTAATATTTTAATTAATATTGTTATGAATAATATATTTTTCAAAATTTTATTATCCTATATCTTCAAGAAACTGCGTTTATATTTCTATACATACACCTAAACGTTTTTTATTTGCAATTTAACTTTTATATAATATTAACAAATATAAAAAAAATATTTTAATATAACTATATATTTATAATTTAAAATAATAAGATTTGCCCCTAACAAGCACGTCTTCGGGGGATCAAAGAAAAAGTTTATTGAGGAAGATAAATAATCACATTTATTATAATTATAAATATAGAAAATAAATTTATTATTATTCACCGGTAGCCAAACCGGTAAACAAAACATAAATATTTTGTAGCCAACAGAGCTTATGAAAACAAATCTTTAGGAAGAAGTTAATAGTTTATATTTTCCTTCATCTGCATTCGGCGACTAGAAATATTTTTACCATTTCTTCTCCTTTTTTAAGGATGGAAAAATCATAAATATTAGACTACTATTTCAATATAATCATTGTTTATACCTAATAGTGAAATTTCCTTTAAGAACTGTGCTGAAGGATACTCTCGCCACCAAGAAGGCCAATGGCTTGGCCAGTGTTACAAGGAACCCACCACTTGCCCACAAGGCAGCTACTTTGATGGAAGAGAATGTCAAGTTTGCCCTTGTCCATACACTAGTCCTAGTAACCAGTAAGTATTAGCCCACTTCCTAAGCAGCATTGTCGCGATTTCCTACCAATGTCGTACTACTTCCGACGTTGCATTAAGTATAAATGGTCAGCATCTAATTATAGCTGAAAAATGGCCTTAGCACCCGCATTATTATAGAAATCTTCACGACTAAATAAAACTTCCAACTCTGATTTAAGCCGGGAATCGTTTATCCTGTCATAATTATTTTTAACGGATTTAAAATTATTTTTTAAAGCTAGCAGAATTATTTGTGTTAAACAAAAGTGTGACAATTAAATGTTCTGCTGTTCTTTAATACAAGTTACCACACGCATAAGTACACGTCAAAAATATATAATACATAAATGAACTAAATAAGGGTTAAGGGAATACTACGGGCGATTCGGCATTCTTAATGAAACCAAGGGTTTATGCAAATGTTGCAAATACAATTAGTATATCTTGTAATAAGTTTTTCTTTGTCTAACGCAAAGAAAATTGTATATACTTCACAAATATATTACTGATTTACAGTGGTAGAATTGTGACCCAATTTGGTATTCAATGGAAGGTTTGTTGAGAGGAGTCAAATAAAACAAGGAAACCAATTAGTTTCAATGCCGACGTTTCAACGTTTATAACGTCATCCTCAGGGCACTACAATGGATGTAAATTATTAATATTTTGATTACATAAAAAAATGGACAATAGAAGCAAAAATGTCAAACATTAGTAACTTTAATTAAATTTTTACAAACAAACAGAAAAATAAATAAAATATGTAAAATTTCTATATAGGTAGAAACTATACACTAGTAGGTGTATATTATTACAATTATGTATATGTTTGTATGGCTACTATGATTGGTCTCAAGAAAATATGTACCTATATAAATGTGTAGACAAAAATTAAACATTTTATAAGAGTAAATGTTACTGGACATTGATCAATTAGGTATCCACCATATAATAAGTACTAGTTTAACAAATAAATATTAAAAAATGATTTTTTATTACTTTTCAATTTTTTTTCCTTTTTGTGGAATAGGTACTAGTCTTCAGAAAAATAAACGATAAAAAAAACACTAACAAGTCAATGATAGACTCACCGAAAGAGACAGGCTTCCCTGGTCAATGTTATATTTAAGAAAATACAATTAAGCATTTTTTGATTTTTAAAGGGCTTCTCTTGATCTTGTTGTTAGATTGTTCAGTTGACGACTAAAAATGCGATTTACAGAGATACATACTGATGCGGTAACGCAGTTAACAGTGGACTGTAACTTAAAAGAATGTTTTGCTTTTATGTGTAATTTTAATATAGTGGGAAAATGAGAAGAAACATAAGAAATGGGCACACAAGATGGTCAAAATCGCACTCTTACCTGAACTGATTAGCCGTGGCGGTAGAGAGGGCCCTCTTTCTTCTTCCAATTTTGTTCTTCTATGTTGGAGAATCAGCCACGCACTTGTACTGAATAGTTTTAGATAAAATCCGATTTATTACCAATACATTATGTCTATATTAAGCAAAAATGGTGAGTTTTTCGAACAACCTCTTTCTCCGTACTTTTGGCTTCACGGTTTGGACCCAAGTTCTTGACATGCGCGACTCTGCGCCGCTCCTGGAGTGTGTCGAAATCGAGAACTTGTGCGTTCACGGAAAAATGTCATATATAGACTAAATTATTGAAGAGTAATTAACTTAAAGTAAATTAAAATGAAAGAAAACGTTACCATACCATTGTAAGGCCAATTTAAAAAGAAAAATAAGAAAATAATAATAGTTTTCTTAACACATACCTTGTCCGGAGAAAAACGAAAGATCAAGAGAAGCCCTTTAAAAATCAAAAAATGCTTAATTGTATTTTCCTAAATATAACATTGACCAGGGAAGTCTGTCTCTTTCGGTGAGTCTCATTGATTTGTTAGTATTTTTTTTATCGTTTATTTTTCTGAAGACTAGTATTCCACAAAAAGAAAAAAAATTTGAAACGTAATAAAAAATAATTTTTTAATATTCATTTAAGTTGAACTAGTACCTACTTATTATATGGTTGATACCTTATTGATCAATATCCAGTAACATTTACTCTTATAAAATGTTTAATTTTTGTCTACACATTTATATAGGTACATATTTTCTTGAGACCAATCATAGTAGCCATACAAACATATACATAATTGTAATAATATACACCTACTAGTGTATAGTTTCTACCTATATAGAAATTTTACATATTTTATTTATTTTTCTGTTTGTTTGTGAAAATTTAATTAAAGTTACTAATGTTTGACATTTTTGCTTCTATTGTCCATTTTTTTATGTAATCAAAATATTAATAATTTACATCCATTGTAGTGCCCTGAGGATGACGTTATAAACGTCGAAACGTCGGCATTGAAACTAATTGTTTTCCTTGTTTTATTTGACGCCTCCCAACAAACTCCCTCCATTATATTAATGATTTCCACAACGCGTTACAGTCATAATATAATCGTATACTTTCTAATTATTTAGATTTGCAAGAACTTGTCAACTTAACACCGATGGTAATGTAGTTTGCGACTGTCAAGTTGGATATGCCGGTTTACGATGCGAACAATGTGCTCCTGGCTACTCTGGTAATCCTCTTCAACCTGGAGATATTTGCAGACCTGAGAGTTATTGCGATCCTCAAGGGTCTCTTGGACAAGATGTGGATGGACGGTGTCTGTGCAAGGTAGGTTGAAAAATATTTAATTCATATAATATATTTAATAAATTTTGATATGAAATAATATAAGAAGTTTAGTTAAGTTTATATGCAATAAAGTATTTGGAGTCTTAGCTGATGTCATATTAATCCTAGCTAAATTTAAAATACATTATAAGTAGAGCTTTAGTAAATATTTACTTTTAAAACAACATTTTAAAATATTTTTGTGTTTTTGCACCCGTTTCCTCAATGGAATTGGTGAGTAAAATATGCCGACACTCTGCACATCTTTATTCTTACTTTGTATTCGTCTGATCTTTTTTCTTCATACATTCGCGTGCACAAAAAACGCCCTTACAAAATTTTGATTAAGTTGTAGGCTTGATAACTTTTTTATTTTTAGTCGGATTTTAGTGTTTTTTTTTAGAGAACTGCAGGTACAACTATCAGTTTTAACTGGACTTTTACAAATTTTAACTAACATTGGTTATTTAACATATTATACAAGGATAATCGAAATATTGTTTTTTTACCTAATTAAACACTGTGTGTAACAAAGTCATTTCAAAATACCAGTTTTCGTTTAGAGTCATCTATTTTTTACATTTTGTTTATTGGTTTATGTCAATACATGCATTTATTCTCACACAAATACAAAATTATCCTTTTTATCAATAATTTAAATTAATGCATGAAACAAATTAACTATTTTTTATTATTAAAAAAATGGTTTAATCACAAATATCTAAATTAACTAAGTAAATTATGATAACTGGACATCGAACGTATCACATTGCCATGCCAGGTCACAGATCAGAAACAAGGACGACCTCACATTTCATTTTAAGTGAGGTAAGGAATATTTTACAACGAGATGTAAGCGATCCGTAACAACTGTCGAGGTCGCCGGTCTAAACCGCCGTTGCCCAAGAAGCAGCTGTTAATGGCAGCGCCAGAGGGTTTCCACGCTGTGGACCCTCGTCGTCTATTGAACACACCACCTCGGCCTAACAACCGGGTCGAAGGGTTATTGGCTTCTGCCATTGCCCAGAGTGTGTCCATCCCAGTCCTTATGTTGTTTGATTTCCAGTTATCATAGTGATCCTCTAGACTCCCTAGCTCATTGTTGTCGGTGATTTACTCGACACATGAGAGGTGCTCCTGAGTTCTAGTTAAGACTGATTAAGCCTTCCCTTTAGATCAAAACTAAGTAAATTAATTAAATTTTAATAATGGGTATAACCCCCTCTTGCCCTAATAACCTCATTCATACGATTAGGCATATATCTCATTAAGTTTGTTACTGGTTCTTGTGGGATGTTAAGCCACTCTTCTTCTACTGCAACAATAAGTTCTGGGATCATGAAGTCTAGCACGAATTTTTCGTTTTAGCTCATCCCATAAATGTTCGATCGGATTTGGGTCCAGACTATATGCTGGCCACTCCATAACCCGAAAACCGACTTTAATAACGTAAGCTTACACAATTCTTAAGGTGTTCGGCCTCGCATTGTCATGCAGAAAAAGACATTTATCTCCAATGTAGTCAATGAGGGATACCAATTTTGAAATAATTTTGCTACTTGATTATACTACAAGGTGAAATTCGGTAAAAAAACAACATTTGGATTTTCCTTGTATAATATGACAAATAACCAATTTAGTTTAAATTTGTAAAAGTCAAGTTAAAACTGATAGTTGTACGGTTCTCTAAAAAAATCACTAAAATCGGACTAAAAATAAAAATCAAGTCTACAACTTTATCAAAATTTTTTAGGGGCGGCTTTTTGTGCACGCAAGTGTATAATATGTAATAATTATTTAGTTACCAGTAATTCATTTATAATATTTGTATTTTATTTTCCTTTATCTTAAGTGCGTTTTAAAGTGACTAACATGATAAAAAAATGTAGTTTTGTTAATTAGAAGTAGTGATATAAATCATAATAAACCTTACACGAATTCGTCTAATATTTCTTTCATCCATCATATCGATGGTGTAGCGCACAAATGTTGTAAGCGCTAAAAATTGATTTTTGAAATAAATGAGTTTAAAGTTTGACGTTTGTAAAAAAATATTGTAGTACTTGTTTTAAATTTCAATCGTTTTATCAGATACATATGAGTTATTTTTGAGTTAGTAATCGGTTGCTGAGTGTATATTACTAAAATGTGACATGTTTTAGATACAGTTTGTTACTTACCACATATGTGCATAAAAAATTATTGATTGGTATATTATAAAGTCAATAACTATACAACAAAAAATGTTAAATTAACCAATATTTATTCAAAGAAAATATCATAAGTTACAAAAGTAGGAACATTTAAAAAAATAATATATGCCGTGCTTACTTCACTCGTCATCAAGTGGCATTGGTTGGTTAACTGAGGGAATTTAATTATAATAGTAGCTATAATCACTCGGTATAATTCCAGAACGTAAACGGGATAAAAGATCTATTTTCTTTTTTTCTGATACTGGTAACCTTGTCAAGTATTTTTTGGTAGATCTAGAAAATCCCATATAACAGGTCTTCCTCTGGTTAATCGCTTTTGGCTAGAGACATCCAGTTCCAAGAAATTTTCTTTGGACAGTCTATATTTAAACTTTATTAAAAGGGGGTTTTCTTTCTCAAATCGTAACCATTTTATTTTAAGCCACTGTACTCTTTCTGTATTTGTGTTAATTTTTTAAAAATGATCAAAATCGTCATGTTTTAAGCTTAAAAAAGAGTATTGTTTAGGCTTTATTCTTGCAGCTGCTATTAATACACCCCATTCTCTAGTGGTTCCTTGTTTTTTTATCTGGTTCTTCAGAAACCTGTTCATCGTCTGAGTACAGTTCTGTGTTTGAGGGAATAAAAGACTCACTGAAATGGGAAAACGGTTCTAAATCACTGCTTCACTTTCTTCAGCTTAATCAATTCGTGTGCTGTGTGCCAACTCATTCTCCGTCACACAATCAGGCTGTTTAGATGTGCTTGGAGTTGAAGTGGGACTTATGTAAGAAGAAGGATTTGGTTCAAGAAGTTGCTCGTATGCGTTACCTAATTGTGCCGTAGGTACCTGCTATATTAAACACAACAGGGATTGGCACCATTGTACTTTCTCCTAGTATATCAAACGCTGGTAGTTTACAATGTTCAGAATGATCAACAGTGCCATCAGGAGTTTTATTGGAAAACTGCGGTTCTTTAACTTCATTTATGGCAGCTAAAACAACGTACAAAATAATATAATAATCTTTATATTATAAAAGTGGACAGTGTGTATAAAGTACATTAATGTTTACTCAATGTATTAACACCCTGTACACCTAATATAAAATATTCATTCGCAAACTAATTTTTTCGAAATTGAGCATATTTTATAAAGAAATTCCTCGTAAAAACACACATTCTTTTGGGTATAGAAACACACTGTATATTATTTTTTATTTAAACACTACATGCGACTGCTAAAAAAGCAAAAACTTAAGATTCGTGTTCGACGACCTCAAAATAATAGGGAACACCTATTATTTTGAGGTGCTCCCAATAACGACCCTAAATATTAATAAACGCTTTTAATATCATTATGCAATACTTACTTCTATTTCCTTTCTTCGCCAGTGACAACTCTACCATTTTTTACCTCTCGACACCATTATAATTACTACAAATCACTAAAATTTACTAAAATGTACAGCACCGTAGGTACTTCTTGTAAAAAAAAAGAAAATTACCCATAATATTAGCCACGTGTTGTGTATTAACTGCACACTAGATTTAATCTGTGTTAAAAATTTGATAGCACAAATGTGGTAAGTAACTTTACAACATATGTGCATGGGGGTTTCACACTAGCGGTACTTACATCTTTCGGTAGATGGCCCTAGCCGCGTCAACTTTGAATAAATAGATACCACATTTGTGCGTAGACATTTTCCACAAGCAAAATATTGCTTTTACGCGCTTAACTCATTTTAGCCAAATGCTGTACTTACAACATTTGTGCGCTACACCATCGATATGAACAAACATCAAATACACTGTTTCCATTAATTATGGAATATGTAAAAAAAAGTCGGTACTTGAATTTAAAATGCTCGTATTTTCTTCAAAATAGATATTTTCACTAAATTTTGATTTTGGCCCTATCGTATTGAGCACGAAAAAAAAGTTTCTACGGTTTTAGTTTTAAAATCCTTTAACTGAGAAAATAATGAAACAAAATATGCTCTAAAAACACGCGGAAGACGGTACCGACGTCACAATAAAACCGACAAATGGGCAACCCGGGACCTTCATTCGATACGCTCGGACCCATCTCCGACCTGACTAATCTCTCGAGACTGGTGTTTTTTCAAATCTGTTATTTTCTATTTAAGTAATAGGAACAAAGATAACAATACAATGGATCGCACGCAAATAAAATAATTGCGCGGTTAATAGGAATGAATTGATCGAATAGTGATGAAAATTTCGCACCGACTTTTTGTAAAAACTCAGAAGATTTCGTTTTGAATAATTAGCATGGCAACGAAAAAAATTTCCGGAAATATTCATGCTCTTTGAAATTCCGGCGGCCAAATTACATTGTAACTTTAAATGTCAAAGTAATGACACGGAATGACAGAATTCAATTATTTTTCAAGGCAAAAAAGGTATATTTTTTAATTGCTAAAGGAACAGCTAAGATAATTTTATTCTTATTCGTGGATCACTATGTTATTTCAAATGTTTTTTATTCACAATAAAAATGTTCAACTTTGATGTTATATTTAGGTGCGAAATTTTCTTACCGAATCTCCCTCGAGAAATCCAGTAACTTTTCCTCAGTTGCGATTTTCAAATTTTTCGCGACCTTGAAAATTTTTTCGGAAATAATTTATGCTCTATGAAGATTATAAGTGAAAATATAAGCCTTTGAAATTCCGTTTTTTTTACATATAATAATTAATAGGGGCGGTATCTAGACAATTTTAATACCAAACCGGGGTTTTCAGTAACTAGAAATCTAATAATAATATTTTTAAACACCGTTAGTTACAGTAAAAGTATAGGAAGTATACAATCTTTAAACAAGCCTGGTTTAGAACATTTTCGGCTTTAGAACATTGGTGCTAATTTTAAAAAAAATATAATCATTCGGTGTTTTGTATTAAGTCTGTCATTGTCATTAGGTATGCTTTTAATAATAACTAAAACAACATATAACCAGGAACGGGCTATTACATTTTATACCATTACTTTCCATTAGAACAGAAAATTGGAACTACTTCTTCTAAAGTTATACCAATTTTCCAAAGTAATGGAATATTGAAAAAATCGGCACCAATAAATCAATTTCAAACAACTTATTAATGATTATGAATCCAATTGATGATAAAAGTATGAATTTAACTTAATTACATCAAACAAAACAAATGATCGCAATAATGTTTACCAAAACTCAGACACAAAGACTACAAAAAACCTCATTTTCTACAAAACCCTAACCGACAATAATTATTGTAACTAAATGTTTTTTTTTAAATATAGGAATACACAACTGGACCTACTTGTAATCAATGTAAGGCCAATTCATTCTACCTCAGCTCACAGAACCAATTTGGATGTATTTCGTGTTTCTGTATGGGTGTAACGCAACAATGTTCCAGCTCAAGTTGGTACAGAGATACGGTAAGTAGTCTTATTTTATCCAAAACTCAACCTCGTCTACCTACATGGAAATTTCGAATGCGGTATTGGATGCAAAAACAGTTAGGTACAATATTAAGGCAGATACATCATAATTTGGTGAAACAAATTGTGATCAATCAAAATATTTTCTATTTTTAATTTTTTTATTTTTATTTTTGACTTTTTATATAAATATCAACTAATTTTTTAAAATAATATGAACTTGTATCGGTAAATACTGCTATTTTAAATGTTCTTAACACTAAGAAACCTTAAGTAATGAATATATTCTAAAATTTCAAAGGATTATCGTTATACTTTATTAATTAATAGTTAAAATAAATTTGCGTAGATAGTTTTAAAATGCATCAGTGGAGCTAGAATCCAACGACAGAAAGGAATAACTTAAAACTGCTTTACGCAGGTTCGAAGCTTCCAATATATGACAACGCCGCGTTTATAAATTATTAAAATAATAAGAAATTTTATTGTGTCACTTAAACGTACTAAATGAGTTACTGACAGAACTTTTAGATTTTCAACTTTACTCAAACTTGTAATTATTATATCTTTAAGTACCAATATTGTTATGTTTTAGATTCACTCACTCTTCACCAGTTCAACCAACGAATTTAAACTGACTGATATCTACAAAGAAGATGCTTTCACCGACGGCATCAGGCTAAACCAAGATAGTCGTGAAATCGCCTATAGTGCATTCGCACAACCAGAGGTTTACTATTGGTCGCTTCCAAATAAGTACTTAGGCGACAAAGTGACATCTTACGGTGGATACCTTAGGTATACGATTAGGAATACCCCTGTACCCGGAGGAGCAAGTTCCAGAAATAACGCTCCTGATGTTGAACTTGTCAGTGTAAGTAATCAATGTACTAAACCAAAGCCTTCTGTGATTTGAGGAGGAGCAAGAGAGATACACTACAGGCATGTTAATAAAAAACAAGTGAACATTCTAAGTTTACGACGGAGATGACTCAGGTCATAACCCTGCTTAGCCAAGAAGCAAACCAAAATGGTTCTAGAAGTCTTGTCATGAATTGACAAACAAAGCTAACCTCACATTTTGGCCTCTGAAAGGGAGGTTCGACATTTAATTTCTTGTTGTCTAAAAGATTAATAGACTTTTTGTCCACTACTTACCTGAAAAACGGCTATTATTGACCGATTATTAACCTTGGAAATTGGTTTTCTTTACCTTGACAATTATTATTGACCATGGCTAATAATAAAAACAATCCACTTGAAAGCAGGTAACTTGATTTTCTTATTCTACAATAATAACATGGAAGGTGATTTCTTGTAGGTAGGCAACCAGATAATAATTCACAATGCATATCAGATTCTCAGGGATGATCGAGAAGTATCGATACAGTAAATCACAAATCTATGAGAAAAAATAATGTGTCATACTCATTAGGAAAATAGTACGTACCTACTTGAGTCGTAATAAAGCTTAAAATTATTATATGTCGCAATAAATTAATTAAACACTGACTTTGTCAGTTCATCAATCAACAAAAATTGACACATGACAAAATAAATTATCTTGCCAATTCCAAAGCACAGGTAACTTAATTTAAAAAAGCTATAGAAGCAATCTTTTATGCATTTTATAACTAATAATACTGTAAAAATAAGTATCTTGTGGAGTTAGTAGTGGAAAAAAATGATATTAATAATATACTATTAAATGTTTTCCTCGCTGTTTCGGTGCCTCTCTTTCTACAGGCTAATAAACTAGACTACTATGGCAACTATTAGAATTTTAACCCGATCCAATGCTTAGTCACAGCCCCTGTAATATTTTTGTAATTTTTAGGACAATCATATCAACCTACAACATTTTTCGGCCAACCAATCTCAGGCAACTAACACACCACAGACCTTTGTTGTTCCCCTATTGGAACAATATTGGCAACGTAGCGATGGCGTCAAGACCGACAGGGAACATCTCCTTATGGCTTTGGCTGACGTAAAGAACATCTACATTAAGGCTACATACTTTACAAATACTCAAGAGGCAGCGTAAGTTTAAATAATTAACTTGAAGAAATAGTCCATACTTGAAGGGGAGTGGGAATTTAAATGGAAAAATAAAAACTTTAAAAAAACTCTAAAAAACCTAATAGAACTTTTAGTGGAGGAAGACTTGAAGTTTTTTTATTTTTCCATTTAAATAATTAGTTTTTCAGTTTTAAGTAGCCAGTAGGCCGGCTGAAATTTACCGAAGAAATAATGGCAGGTCGGCCGTTTCCGCTTCACATACACAAATAAATGATGGGCCAGGGCCCGCCGGCGATTTTTGGTTGTTAAAACTGAACGTGTGTAGTTGTTTTCCGGCCGGCATTGGACTGCAGGTCTACTTTTACTTCAGGCGAAAATTTTGTTATTGAAAATGGTTGAAAGAACGTTACGTTAAAATATCAAAGATTTTATTGATTTGTATCGCAAACATAAATTGTATTGTGGAAAATGAAATACTTTTTATGCTAACAGAGCTTTTAGAAGCTTTGATCGAAGGCTTATTAAATTTTTACTGTATAAAACAGTAAAGCTACTGATGTAGAAGCTGTGAAATATGAAATACATAACATCACTATTATCTGTGATAATATGAGAAGAACATTCAGAAAGAAACTTAAAAAGCTTAAAATATCAAAATGAGGCAGAACTTAATAAATAATAATCGAAACAATAATTATCATTCGCCCTAAGAAAGTTCTTTTAAATTACTTGCACTCGATTGTCTGAGTTCTCGTATAAGCTCCATATGTAGGAGAAAGTGCAACGTCTATTTAACCACTTTTTCATCCAAATTGTTTTTCCTTTCCTTTTTCTCTGCTCGCGTAATATAAAAACAATTGCCGCTGCGCCTTCTTGTTACATTGTTTGAACGGACGATAAAAAAACTGTGCGTATGTAGTGAAATGGAGGCCGCAATCGAATCCGGCTCAGAACTACCGGCCATTATCGGCGAACAAAACTGAAGGTGTAGTGCGACTATCGATAATTCTTGGCGGTAGACGGATATTTCATGGACCTACTTCCGCCAGCCGGCCGACTGAACGCGAGTAGGTAACTTTAATCTACGTTGTGCAATTGTCAAAAAGTCCAACTGTATAACACTAAAAAAAATGTTTTTTTAATGTTGATAAAATATAAATAATAAAGATGAAATGGCTAAAAAAATATTGTATTCTGAAACTTGAATTTTAATATATTATTAGCAGGTCTGGTCTCGGCCGCTTCGCTTGACAATTCTCTAACAAAAACTCTGGAAATCCGTATACGTATTAATATTATTAAATTTGTACTATTCAAGTAGACTTTCCATTCTTAAATCTATATTTTTCAGTTTAATCTCAGTGTCGCTAGACACAGCTACAGATCAGAATACCGGAAGAGAAAGGGCCCATGAAGTTGAGCAATGTCACTGTCCACTGGGATACACCGGCTTATCGTGTGAAGACTGTGCCTTTGGTTATACTAGATCTGATGATGGTATATACTTGGAATTGTGCAAACCCTGTGAATGTAATGGGTTTTCAAACGAATGTCATCCTGAAACCGGCGTGTGCATGGTAAGTTATATTTTTATACAGGGCGTTATGGAAATAAACGTATTTTTAAATTCACGAACCCTCATATTATGAAAACAAATTAATTACTAAAAAATATAGTTTATGTGTTTTGGTTAACAAAATCGTACCTATTCTCCAGAACTACAGCTATTATTGACAGAGTAGTTGATGCTAACTAAGCTTATAAATGTTTGCAAAGTCTGTATCAGATTCTATAATATGATATCACATATTTTTAAGCAACTTTATTGAAAATTATCCACAAACATTTAAATAGGAACAAACAAAAAACAACCGAACGCCACTATTTATTATCAGACTGAAATCTTTAGACAGCGAGAGGCAACTAGCAAAATGTCAGTTGTCATTCAAAGCAGGTTCCGTTGAGGCGCCCGTTGGTGTCCTCTCAACTCGGTTTTAGGGGCATTTAGTTAACTTTTTAGACGGTTGGTTAAAAGAAAGTATTTCTCCCAGTGGCGGCTCCCGTTCTTAAAAAATGGTGAAGAGCTAGGTATAGTGCGGGTACTTAAACAAGCATTGCATGACTAAAAACCCATGTAACAAAACGTCTTTCTTATCCTCATCTGTCCAACGACTGAATGGAGTTTCCAACAATTTATAAACTATGTTCATTAATTGGGTTTATTTTTAAAACATACAACTAAGTAGGTACCTACGTACATTACTGAATTAATTGAAAAATAAGAAAAGAAACTTTTTAATCACACAGTAAATCACGTAAAAAGATATATATAACCGTAAGTTTCGCGAAGCCTCAAAATAAATACCTTAAGGTTAGGCGAACCAATGCTAAAACAATGGTGCATACGACTGATCTATTTTTAAATTGCCCTTCATCATAATGCAAATTTTTACATGCTGTTTGCGTGACTGACGTCACTGAGCCATAGAAATAGTGAATATCAAAGCCATGTTGGGCATTGGGTCTTCACTTGCTTTGAGCTTACGAACACCGGTCGGCTGGGGCGCGCCAAAAATGCACGAGTGTTTATAATTGTTGTCCATCGGAGTAAACCGTGGCCCTATTATGCATAGCTATATTCGGATTAAATTAATATTATTAATTCAAACATAATAATTTTTAAGGGCTAAAATGGTAGCTGTATTTGTACATTAATATTTAATATTGTCGAAAAACTTTCCTCCTGTTTTTTTTTTGACGAGCCGCCACTGATTTCTCCAGGATACCCAAAGAGTCACTTATTTAAATATGATGCATCAGTTCCATAACACCCTGTATAACTTGATGGGCAATTATTCTTTCAAGAATTGTAAAACAAAAATTATTTTAGTGAATGGACTTAGTAAATACCTGTGCGATGCAATTTTTGTACAATTTAATGAGTTTAAAAAATTAAGGAAACATTAATTTTAGAATTGTAGAGATAACACAGTCGGCGAGCAATGTGAGCAATGTCTACCAGGATACGTCGGCGACCCATCTCGTGGACAACCATGTAGATACAGTGGACCACCTACTCCATGCACGTGTGATCCGCGAGGTGCCACCTATAACGGGTGTGTCAATGGTGTGTGCCAATGTAAGGTACGTAGTCATTCTTAATAGCAGAATTTAAGTAAATTAAGTACTATTTAATATATTAAATACTAATACCCACAAAAATCTAGGCGCGAGCCAAACCCTAGCAAAAAATCAAAAATAAAAAAATTTATACTCTGGGTGCATATTAATTAATTACACCTTTTTTAAAACAAGCCCAAAAAAGGTTTATGCTAACTTAAATACACTGTTTGTAGTAAATATAAAAAAAATATTTTATACAAAGCCCAATTGAATAGATTAGTAGTTTAGACTACACTTAAGTTATATTAGTATTCCTGCTACTGTGTAGCGAAACATGTCGAGTCGACAACTATTTTAATAGTTAAATGGGGATAAATAATACTCTAAGTCAACCTTCACTGGGATATATTTCAAGAAAAAATATTTATTTCACTCTCTACATGTTTCGAACGTATAAACGTTCATCTTCAGGAGAAGTATAATTTAAATTGAAGAAAGTGATTAGGAAATTGTCAGTGACATCCTCATAGAGCTTTTGAGGAAATTAATTGAATAAAGGAAAATGTTGAAGAACTTCCATAGAAGTAGGAGAGAAAAACATACTACCAAGTTATATAAATAAAGTTGGGATTGATAATTTTCAAAAATTCAAAGTGACGAGGTGAGAATCTTTATGTGGAAATAATACTGAAAAATGAAAACGACTTTAGTGGTAAAGCATATTATTGAAGGAAAATTCTTGTTAGACGGTGTAAGAACAAAAATTACATGTGGTTATAAGGCAGATATATAGTATGAAAAACTAGTTGTGAAGGTTAAAAAATGTGAAAGTTTTATGGAAAAAGCATTGTGAAAAAAATTTTTTGGAGGTAGTACCTAAAGTATTAAGTTGTAGGTTAAGAAAAAAAAATTTTTTTTAAGCGTGAATGTTAAGTATAGAAAAAGCATTGTGAAAATTTTTTGGAGGAAGTAACTAAAGTATTGAGTAAACGTTCCTTGAGGATTTATGTAGTCAAGATTAGGTGTAAGCAAATTTTGATCAAAAGTCATTACAACGTGGAATAGTTTTCGACTGAAATGCTCAAGAAAACAATTTTATCAAGATTTGCTTACACCTATTCTTAACTACATAAATCCTAAAGAAACCTATGCTCAATACTTTAGTTACTTCCTCCAACAAATTTTCACAATACTTTTTCCATAACTTTCACGTTTAAAAAAATGTTTTCTTAACCTACAATTCAATACTTTAGGTACTACCTCAAAAAAAATTTCACAATGCTTTTTCCATAAAACTTTCACGTTTTTATAAAAAAAATTTTTAACCTTCACAACTAGTTTTTCATACCGTACATCTGCCCTATAACCACATGTAATTTTTCTTCTTACACCGTCTAACAAGAATTTTCCTTCAATAATATGCTTCACCACTAAAGTCGTTTTCTTTTTCAGTATCATTTCCACATAAAGGTTCTCACCTCGTCACTTTAAATTCTTGAAAACTATCAACCGCTATCCCAACTTTATTTATATAACTCGGTAGTATGTTTTTCTCTCCTACTTCTATGGAAGTTCTTCAACATTTTTCTTTATTCAATTAATTTCCTCAAAAGCTCTATGAGGATGTCACTGACAACTTAATAACTTTTTCAATATGAATTATGCTTCTCCTGAAGATGAACGTTTATACGTTCGAAACACGTAGGGAGTGAAATAAATATTTTTTCCTTGAAATATATCCTAGTGAAGGTTGAGTTAGAATATTATTTCTCCCCATTTAACGTGCAACTTCACTTCAAGTATAGAATACTTCTTCAAATTATTTTAATAATGTTTTTCAAATAAAGAGAAATTTAACACATTATAAGTGTTTTCTTCATATTTCAAATACTAATTTATTTTAATTTTTATTTAATCGGTTCAGACAACCTTCTCGCCTGGACTAAATACTGGTGATATCGTAGGACTATTTAAAAATAGAAAAATTAATTTTTATACCAATATGAGTTATTGTCAATTAGGACTATACAGAGATGTTGAGGCCCTAAAGATTGGCGACCAAAAAACGCTAATGTTTTTTTTTAAATTCTTGCTCCAATAACTTTTAATTAAATTTTTTTATTGCAGGCAAATGTCGAGGGATCAAGTTGCGAAAGATGTCGAAACGGCACTTATGGCCTAAGCTCAGAAAACATCGACGGTTGTGAATTCTGCTTCTGTTCTGGCGTGTCAACAGAATGTAGTGAGAGTCAACTTTACGTAGAACAAATCCCAATGCAACTCATAGACGACCACGGTTTCATATTGACAGATCAATACTTTAGACAACGCATTACTACAGGTTTCAAAACCAATCTGGCTTTAAATGAAATCGGCTTTAATTTCCCACCAAGTCAAAGAGAAAGAATGTACTGGTCTTTGCCTAGTATATTTACTGGAAATCAAATGAAATCGTACGGTGGAAGATTAGAATTTATGCAGAGATACATCGACTTCCCACATGCTCAATATATCATCGACAAGGATATTATTATTACTGGTAACGGAGTGGTGATCTACTGGACCAATCCCAATGAACTTAAACCCGAAATTGTAAATAGTGTCACAGCGAGGATCCATCCAAGTTCTAATTGGTATAGGTTGGATCAAAGCAAGGCTCCCAGGTCTGCGTCTAGAGAAGACATTCTTTCCGTTTTAGCCAACATTGATTCCATTCTTATCCGGGCCACGCCCTCGACTGATACTTCTAGCACGTTCCTTAGTGATATTACCTTAGACACTGCCGTTGATATTTACACTGCCAAGCCCAGAGCAACTAGCGTTGAAAACTGCAGGTAGAACTTTATTTTAAAATGTTAACTTGTAGCAGTGACGGCTCGTAGGTAACCTGTTAAAGAGACAGTGCTGCAGAGCATATATGTCAATAAAAACTTTAAAATGGCGCTTTTATAATATTGTGTAGGCATCAATATTTTTCTGTCTGTTTATTTTTTTACATGTTTTGCTCGAAATCATCAAATCTTATAAACAGTTAAAAAATTTAAAATTATTTTAAAAACAAGCATAAGCATATCACACTAACATAACGAGACTAACATTCCATTTAACTCTTTTTCACTCGGGAACTGTTTTGAAACAACACTAATTGTCCAATGTGTGCTTCACCACCAAAAAGTACACACACAAAACAAAATAGACTATTTTTTGTCTCACAGCCATAGATCCACCCTTATTTTTCATATATATTTTTATTAAATTTTCTGGTACAACTTTATACCCGGCTTATGGAAGACACTTCAATATTTAAGTAAGGTATAAGACGTCCGTTTCGTTTAATTTCAAGTTTTTCGTCAATGTTCAATCTTGAAAAGTCCTTATATTTCGAAATTAAATCCATTTTTTTATTATCAAAACCAACACAAAATAAAAAAACAGACAGGCCGTGGCGGCGTCCACGGCTAGACTAAAAATTTTTGCAGCTCTGTATGAATGTAAACACGCTTTAAAAACTGTAGAATATATCTCGGCCTAGAAACAATTCTCATTTGCCACAAGGTCGACCACTAGTTTTATGACGTATACTACCAGTTCTGCAAAGAACTGCATACGTAGCCACTGAATTCGATGGATAGCCGCGACTGAGTGTGGACAAGACAAACTACATGGATAAAAAGTATGCCTAAAAAAAATTGGTGTTGAAAATATAGGATGATTAAGGCACAAAATATTTAAATATTTTCATATTATATTATCAGAACAGGTGCTGCACCACTGCAGCTCTTATACATTAGCCGTCACTGACTTGTGGCACTTATTATTTAGAATAAACTTGTATTAATAAATGTTTCTTCCTTTTTTAGATGCCCTCCAGGATACAGAGGAACTTCTTGTGAGTCTTGCGCCTCTGGATACTACAAGGATACCTCCTTTTCGAACACCAACCCTCTTGGTTCCTGCAGGAGATGTCCGTGTACCAATAGGGAAGAAAACTGTCAGTTTGACTACAACCAGGGAGTTGTTTGCAACTGTTTGCCAGGTTATTACGGCAGATACTGCGAAACTAGTAAGTAATAATTTTGAATTATTATTGGCATGTTATTTTTAAAGTATTATAGTATTTTAAAGTATATCAATATTTTTTTTTATTTCAATTTTGACTTAAGTGAATTTTGTTGTTGTTTTAGTGTGTTTTATTATGCATGCATCGACTATTATGCCTCAAAAATAATAACACCTCCCTTAGCATTCATATTTTTATTGAGTTCCCAAAATGTTTAATATTACTTAATAGGAAAACGGAATTAAATAACTGTTTTATTGTTCTACGAAAAACCAATTCAGAGGTTTGATCACACCAGTGAATAAATGTCAAAACCCCATTACAATATGTATATTTTCAATATTTATGTATGTAGTTAAAATTATTTGAATTTGTACAATTCATTTTTACAACGCCGGTACTTTTTTTATTTTCCGTAAGATTATTTTGAATTTTCTGAATTATATGAAACCTAGTAAAGTCTATTTTGAATTTCACCTCCATTTTATAAAAACCAACTAACTAAACAAAATAACCATACCTACAGAGTGTACATGGAAATGACTTGATGATATTTAAACCCTTAAATCCTGATATGAACACATTGCATTAAAATATTTTTTATAATGTCGCTTTGCTATAAACAACGAGCAAATTTACCATTTATCTTTTAAACCGCTTCTGGTAAATTTATTTAAACATAGCCGCATGGCAAGTCAACTTGTATAGAGGTCGATAAAAATTAAACCTACCTCAAAAATCCTAAACTAGTGTAAAATGTACCACTTTTAATAAATAATTTACACTTTAATTGTGACACACAAATTAAATACGTCACTGACTTAAACAAATTACTACTACTAACTAAAATAATTTCAATGTCCGACATCGACAGATTCACGTGCACAATTTCAACGCTTGCCAGACTGGTCGGCGGGTCAGCTGGCCGTATGTTGAGGTTCAAATTGATATTTCCATAATCGATTTAAAAAAATAATAGTGTGTGGCTAGAACACTCAGTTAAATATGATACTCCATTTCCATTAGGCAATCCAACGATGTGTCAATGTGGCGGCTGGATGGCAAATACTGCTTTGTAATTGGTACACGTGACCATAAAAATAATATTGCTGGTGGCATTTAACGGGTGACTCATTGCTTTTTGCCATCCAACCGCCATATTGAATCACGTGGTTTGGATTCCCTAATTACACCCTGTTATGTTAAGAATTTTAGTTTGTTTTATGAGTGGATCATCTGTTAATAAGTACATCGTTTAGTTCCGTTTTCCTTTTAAAAACCAATATAAATTTTTCTGATCTCCCTATTATCTAATCATTTCATGATTGAAAGAACGATAGTATAGTTATAGTTTCGTTAGAACAGAGTAGAAATAGTGTATGCTAAGTTATGTTAAGATTTTTTTTTGTGTTGCAACTTAGGCCAATGTCTAGGAGCTGTGGTGGCGAGCGGTTTACTTACAAATAAAAGCGGTTACTTACAAATAAAACAGTAAAATATGTATTTCTCGTTTGGCACAAAAATTTCGTAAAAATTTTAGTACATTTAATATGTTTTCCTATGAAAATGAGAAAAAAAGTACGGTTAATTTAGCTAGAGAGCGCCGTATATCATACGCGTGTTGAAAAAAAATATTTAAACACAATTTAATTTAAACATATGATGCCAATTTGACAGGCATCCCCAAATTATTAAAAAGAACTAATTTTAGAAGGCAGTAATTGTACAGTGTTTAACTTATGTATTTGTCGAGTGATTCAGAATTAGTGTGTGAAAATACGCCATCTGAAATTATAAAAAAATTAATAATATACTGAAAAAGACAAAATACAGTCTGGTTAATTAGTTATTATTAAAATTCTTGGTGCAACCCGGCATTGGTCTATTTAAGTTATCAAAACAAAGATAGATTCAGAAATAATTGGTAGCACGACTAGCAAATAAAATAATTGCGTGGTTAATAAGATGACGTACATCTTATCATATGTTTTTAAACTTCCCGCTTTCGCACCGCGGTATTAATTGTTTCTAGGTTTGTTATACTCTAGTAGGATTTTTATTATTGAGATATATATTTTCAATAGGTTTTACCGCGGAATATGATAAATTTGATTATAGCGAATAAGCCCATTCATCTAAATTAAATAGACATCTAAAGTATCTACGAAACATGCATAAACCGCACACCATTCCAGCCCTAAATTTTAGTTAGGAAAATTTAGTAAACTATTTAATATTTTCTTCCTCTGTTTTACCAATAGTGTAAAACATTTGTCTTATTTAATGTATTGTCTAAAACAGAAACCACGGATGACATAAATAACATAATAGGCATACAAGTGGTAATGACCCCGTCAAGGGTAGTAGCCCCCATTGGCCAGCAAGTAGAATTCACTTGCGCATACAGAAGCAAAAATATCACCCGGACATCCGACTTCGATATTCTAATTCGAAATCTCAATAGCTTACAAGAGACTAAGCTTAGTGACGTCATATATTTTGATGGTGGAGCTCAAGCCACTTTCTATGCAGTAGTTGGATGCGTACAGCAGAGCATCCAGTGTGTTGTACTGAATAAAAAGGGTTATGAAGTCGGAACTGTCAATGTTGTAGTTTTGCCAGGTTTGAACAATATCTACATCATAACCCGTAGAGCTTGCTGTGATACAACGTTTTCATTTTGTTCCCTCCACCATAGAATAGGTTTTGTCTACGATAAGATGAATCGTATTCGTTTATTTTGATGATTGTAGCAACGTTCTAATAACTTTTAATATACTATACATAATCGCAGGTACACGGTTAATCTTTTTATTGGAATAAAAATTGTAAAAAATGATGGTAAAATTTCACATTATTTTACGCTATATAATCAGGATATATTTTTTTCGCCATTTATAAGCCATATTTTCATGTGTAAGTAATATTTCTTTATGGATATTGTAAATTTAAAACTTTTATGAAAATTTAGTAGCCATGACATTTTTTTTCCTAGTATTTGTTAAGCAAAATTACAGCTATTTATTTTTTACAGTGTTTAAGTAGAGCGTCTAGCGTCCGTATAAGTAAATAGAAAGTTTTTTAACGGCAGGCGGACAAAGTGGTGCATCTATCTTTTGCATTAAAGTACACAGGGATGCCAAAGGTAATGGGTTCCGTCCGCCTGCCGCTAAAAAACCTTCTTTCTATTTACTTATACGGACGCTAAATGCTCTACTTTATTTTTTAAAATACGGCATTGTATACGCGATCTGTATTTGAATCTACAAACCCGTAGAAAAATGTAGAGAAGCGTAAAACGTTTCCTATACTGGTGTATGTTGTTCCACCGTACTTGGTTTATGTTTTCACGTTAGATGGCTATCTTTTACATTGAGTTGATTCCTACTGATGGCGTTAAAGAGTTTTCATCACATTTTTATGCTTAAAAATGTCTTGGAAGAATAGTCTCGCTGTACTGGGAGTCGCTACGGGTTTTGGCTTTCTGATGAGTCCTAATAAGGACGAAACAGCCTGTTATTGTTTACCTGTGCCCCAGGTAACCCATTACCTTTGGCGTCCCTGTGTACTTTAATGCAAAAGATAGATGCATCACTTTGTCCGTCTGCCGCTAAAAAACTTTCTATTTACTTATACGGACGCTAAACCCTCTACTTTATTTTTAAAACCACGGCATTGTATACGGATTGGATCGGTACCTAGTGGGCTACTGCAGCGCGATCTGTATTTGAATCTGCAAACCCGTAGAAAAATGTAGAAAAGCGTAAAACGTTTCCTATAATACTTGTCTCGCACAGGTCGCACTTACAAGGCGCACAATGAATAAGTACGCGTTTATCAAACGTGCCTGTGACAACACATGAATTTCGCGCCAATAAGTTATGTCAAACGGTTTTCTTTCGATTCGATCGATCGGCACCGGGCACCGGAGTTCGGCTTCTTTCGGTGAGCCTTTCCGTCTGTACCACCGACTCTTGTGATCTTGCCGGCCACTCTTCTCCCTATCCGCCGATTAGGAATATTTTTATTAAAATATTGTCAAATAAGAGAGAACGTTGCTAAAATCATAATAGGTATATAGAATACTAATATTAATTATTAATAATACTGTTTCTAACACTGTTTCATTGTTGGCACTATTTTAACTCAACTGTGTTTCGTCTACAGTTCATGTTTAGTTTAAAGACATGTGGTGATAACTTTGATTATTGGTTGTCACCTCAAGTTTTTATAGAAAAATTGTAAATAATTTTATTAAATTTTAATTTGTTTAGGATATGTCCACATGATCATGAATATGATTGCTATTCTTTAACTCTTAAATATTAATATTTGAGTCGAATTTGATGCTATGTATATTAAATTATGTAAGACCACAAAGCAATATTAAAAACAAAATTAAATGGCAATACTAATGGAACTATTAGAATTCAAATATATAAAAGTATTCGATTCTGGTATTCATTCGAATACCAAAACAATGGATTTTTGCGTATTGCGGGCTACTTGCGTAGGTGAGCGAGATACCGATTCTTCAAGGATGCGAGATCAACATGCCAACCCGAGCTATAAAAAAGTCAAACGTTGTTATGCAATGATGTATGATACGATTATGATCACGATTAATAACCCAAATAATCGTACGATTATTATCAATTGAATGCCGAATTATTATTTTTTAAACATTTTTATTCTCTATTGTATTTTTAAAATCTCTTTGGTAAATACAGTGAAACCTCTTAGGCGGACACCTACGGGACTGTCTAAATGTGGCCGCCTAATAGAGGTGTCCGCCCATGGGGATTTTTTTTATTATTACTACATATATGTATGTACAAATAAACATTTATTAAACTAACAAAAATACACTAGATTTAGTTAGGAAGTAGTACTAAAAAAACGCGACGTTTCTTCTGCCATTGTTTACGATTTTAACCTTACAACTCACAAATAAACGGCGGACTGCTTTCGGAGAATCCCACTACTTTCATTCGGCGAAGTCCTTTCGCGCTGCCATGCATACGCGGTTAGTTGCCGGTCTGTCGTCAGAGAGTTTTTGCACCGTACTTATGCGTCTCCCAAATACTTTTAAATTTTTTTTGTCCATTTAAACGAGAGTTTTCGCACTCTTTGTATGAAACAGCCTGTCCGCGTCCGCCCAAAAGAGAGTCCACCCAAGAGAGGTTGATTTGTATGGAATTTCATATACCTAGTTCCGGACTATGAAAAAATGTCCGCTTATCAGAGGTGTCCGTTAATAATTTTTAACGCAGTAGAAAATTATGTTATTAGAGTTTAAAATGTATCAATTGTTTTTTAGTTTTTTTTTAATGTGAAGTGACACTTCTCCTACTTCCTTTGAATCGCCGCCGCTGATATCTTCGTATAAATAAATGTCTCACTATTTACATTGGTTCATTCTATTCTATATACATTTGATTTGTGGGTCATATTCTAAATACTACCGACCTCTGTAAATTATTTAAAATACTAATGCATCTACTTTTTAGCTGAAATTGTGACAACAACCCACCGACCAAATGTAACAGTTCCCACTCCAGAACCACCTAGCATTGAAGTTATCATTACTGGAAATCAGCTCCAAATTCACGAAATTGGTAGTAGTGTAAGACTGAACTGCTCTGCTTCATCAAGGATAGCACCTCGGGTAGGTAATTAGGCCAGGAAATATGGATGTTGGGATAGAACAAATTAGAGACAAGCTATTGTTTTTTTTAATGTGTAGAAAAGAGCCTCCAGATTAACATAATAAAAGTCCCATTCGATCCCACTATGACAAATATGAAAAAAATGTCCGCCATCTTGTTTATTTTTTCTTTTTAAGGAATAACTTTTTTATTTATGTACTTACCAAAAATTATGTAAATACCTAATTTTTAGAGCTTAAAAATACGCATCTTTGGGTAAAAACAAATACTTGTACCTCAAAAGGTAAGAAAGTTACAGCTTTTTTAAATAATTCTTACGTTAAAAAGAAATTAAATTTTCGAATTAAAACTTAAATTATATATTTTTCTTTTATAAACAAATTTAATTTACTTTTTACAAAACGTCTGTTATTTCTTCATCGTCTACTTCAAAAATAGCATTAGTACAAGTAATTCCACAGCATTGGCCACACTTTGGGGACACCTAATGCCTAACTTTTTACACGAACAATTCCGTTCATACGCACTTTCTTTGCAGTTACAAAAAACTTGTTTTAGTAGATCTGGGCGTGCTACTTCTTATTTTGTCCTGACGGGAATTGGGTCGCCATTGTCACTTTTTATCCATCCCCATACGGTAGGATCTATGTGATTACCCAGCCATTCTTGTACCTTAAAAATTTAGGAATAAAATTAAAGTTTTAAATTTTTAAATGCGTGTTTACCTGATAATAAACTCTCAGTAAATGTTATTCTGCAGATTTTTCGGTAGGAGGCAACACCGCTAGATTAAATTGGCTTGACATTCCCTGACTTGACGTTATTCTATGATACATGAAGTACCGAAGTTCGTCTAAACTTTTGCATTTTTTGGCATTATACAATTTCAGAAGAAACTCGAGGCCGGATTTAAAAATATCTGGTTTTAAAGTGTCTTTCGTATAAAATGAAGTTAGCGCTTTAAACAATTGAGGATTCTTTTTAAAGTAGACAAGCATGCTTTCTTGCTTTTGCCAAACAGAAACGAAGTTGTGTCACATCCCGAAACTCCATGCAAAAACAAAATTTTGTCTTTAACTGGACCAAGGCAATTTTGCAGTTTCGATATATTTGTAAATCTATCATATGTTCCAGCTTTGCCAGGACGAAGCAAATACAAGTTGTCTTGGTTGCAATGGTGTAGTACCAAAACCATTACATCAGTATCTTCTGAAACTAGGGTCACAAACTCATGTTTAGAGCATAGCTCTACAGCTGTCAAGCATCCCTTTCAGCCTAATAAACAGTTACTCCTTTTTCATGAAAAAAGTTCTTGAGCATGGCAATACATTTGTTTTAATTTTCACTGTTTCTTAAATATCCTTCCTGTGTGCAAGGAATTGCAGTATCTAGATTGATAAGATCAATGACACGGCTTTGCTTTGAACGTAATTTTTGCAGTTGACCTTTAGTCGAAATATGTAATTCATCGTATCCATCAAAAACGATAACGCAGTTTGTGCCAAAACAATGAATTGCGTAATTTACGTATTGTATACATATATCCCTATAGGTAGCCGGCTTTTGCCAGACTACTTTATGTAAAAGTAGACCACCATCTAAAACATACACGGTGTTCTTAGGCACGTGCTGTTCTGGTGGAGAGGTAGAATCAAATTCTTTTAATAGTTGTGATTTTGTACCACTTCGTAATTGACCATCTTTAAAAATTGATAGAGGGTAGGGAGCCAGTTCAAACGTGAAGCACTCTTTAAGTTCTTCAGGAGACTTGTTAGAACAAACAATTCGGTTATATTTGGTATTTTTAATAAATTAGCAAATATCAACTAGAATAGATAACGTTTTTAATAAATTGTTATGCCCCTAAATACATGTGTTTAATTCGTTGATTAATACCTCTTTACTCGTATTTTTTAAAATTTATTAACTTTTAAAATAAAAAAAATAATTTTGTGGTTTATATTTAAAAAAAACTTTAAATGCTCTAGTATATATTTTTATTTCTAAACAAAAAAGTACTCTTCATGTTTTTTTATAAAAAGTCAATTTACTGAGATATTAAAAAAAAATTAAAAAAATCAAGATGGCCGCCATTTTTTTCTTACTTGTCATACTTTTACCAAATGGGACTTTTGGTATGTTATAGTACAAGTCACTATGTACCGATATCAGCCAAAACTAGCTTGTCTCTAATTTGTTCAACCTCAACTTATTGTAAGTTGCCAAGTTTACTGGGGTAAATAGGGAGTAGAGTCAATTGAAATTTACAAAATATAATTTCGATATAAATATCTACCAAGTTTTACATCAGTTATTAAATTAATTTTAATTTTAAAATCTCTTTATTTCTTTGTATAGTATTTTACATGTCAGCAGTGGCGCCACCAGAAAATATGTTAGGGGGGGGGGGGGGGCTCAGTGGGCGTAACTTGAGGGCTAGTCGGGACTATATGTATTTCATGATTTTGTATTTAGTTAGGAAGGTGAAAAATCTTCGGGGCCACACCCAAAGTTCGTTAAAAATTCAGCCAACTGCTATCAAATTTTGAAAATTAAATTATTACCACTACCCCCTCAAACTAACCCATGGTTGGATTAAATTTTGTTTTGTGAATATTTTTTTCACTTTTTTCTTGATATTTTACATTTGTGAAAAATATAATTTATGTTGTATTTCAATCCATAATTTTCACGTAAGACGTATGTATGACTCTAACCCGGGTACGGTGTTCATGTTTAAAAATAAAATAATATAAATAAATAAATATCTTTTATACTCTGTCCAGGCCAAAATCGATGATTTTTTCAGAAACTATGTATTTTTAGAGCGTAGATTACGAATCTAAGAGGTGTTTTGTTGTAAATACTTAGGTTTTTAAATATTCCTGCCTAAAGTGCTGTTTTGTATAAAGGTTCGGATTTGAGACTAATTTTTTTATTGTAAATTAATCATCACACATCTTTAATAAAAAAGCTATTATAGATATATTTAACTATGAGATGACATGTTTCGCTAACACTGTAGTCTCGTCAGATGACACTGATATAATGATTGTTGAAAATAAATTCAGAAAAATTATCTGAATTTATTGTACTAATTATTTTCAACAATCATTGTATCTAAGAAAGCATGAAAAATAAATTTTCAAACCACCTGAAAGTGCCTACACTATAAGGTTGTATTTTGTCTAACACTGTTAGATAATAAAAGACAAATCGGATTGCATGGTTCTACCAAGAAATGAAAACTTTACATTGGTAGGATGTCAAGTTTTCATTTCTTGGTAGTCATTTCTTGGTAGAACCATACAATCCGATTTGTATTTTATTATCTAACAGTGTTAGATAAAATACAACCTTATAGTATCAGGCCCTTTTAAGTGGTTTAAAAATTTATTTTTCATGCTTTCTTAAATGTTTGCTTCCACCTGACTAGTAAGAGATTCTGTGTTTTGACAATCATTATATCAGTGTCATTTGACGAAGCTACAGTGTTAGCGAAACATGTCATCTCATAGTTAAATATAGAGAAAATTTACAGTTTAATTTGTGTTTTACTGTACTTCATAGGTCTATAGTTATGGATTTCCACCTCGTATCGGCTAAATCTATCAAAAAAGCTATTTTTCTGTTTTTTTCAATTAAAATTTTTACTACACATCACAAACCAATAACCAAGACGGTATGCGTCCGAAACCCTTATACATAACAGGATTTTTAGAAGGAAAATTTTAAAAACCTAACTGCCGCCCGGCAGAACCCCCTTGGCTGTGCCACTGGAGTTTAGTACAGTTTAAATTACTTGAAGACGATTAGCGGTATATTATCTGTTTCTGTTTCATCAAGACTGTACGAGTTCACTGGACAAAGGACAGTGGTGATTTGCCCTACCACGCAATTGACGATGGAAGGGGTATCCTTTACATTAGGAATTTGTCAGCCTCCGACTCTGGTAGATACACTTGCGAAGCTGAAGATGGTTATTCCATTGTGACTGAAAGTATTAACATCATTGTGGGAGGTAAGGACAATAATATATTATGATTCAAATAACAAAATTGTCGATAGAAAACATGGAAAAATAATAAGGGGCGAAATGACAACGCAAGAACAAGTTGTAGTAGTATTATTAAACTAACCTTTAATTATAACACTGAGTACTTTACAGCGGCACCAGTTATACGAAGTCGCTAATACATTATTATTTAAGAAGTATTGACAGTTACATGCAAGTTATGTACTATTGTTGAATCTTCCTAGTTTTACCGAAAATACCTGAACACAAAGAAGCGTAGCTTTTAAATACATTTAGTCTATAGATGAAACTATACAGGGTGATTCCTAAGTTGATACTTCTTTTTAGCTGTGTATAGAAGGTATTAAAATAAACAACATTTTCAAATAAAACTTAAATGGGCGAGATACAGAAGTTAAAAATCTAAGGGGCCTGGTCATTAAAACGTAGTATGCTATACTTTATGTTATTTTTGTCTTATTAGTCATGCAATTTACATGTCGATGGTCATCAGTTATTTATTTGGCAATCCGCTGTGGTGTATTTTTTCGAAGCAAGTTAATTTTAAATTGGTGCCACGTGAAAATGATAAAATTTAAAAACAATGAACTAGTAGATATGGTGCTAATTTACGGCGAATGTCGTCAAAGTGCGGCTGCTGCTTCGAGATTATACGCAGAACGCTTTCCATTGCGGGTTCATCCTACACCCAGAAGTTTTTTTAATGTTATTCAACTGGCAAGTTAGGCAGGACCGTATTTGATCCATAGTGTAATAAATGAATGTAAGTACCTTATTTTTGAGTTTTTTGAAGAAGGTATTTGAAAATGTTTTTTTTTATAACTTCTATACATAGCTAAAAAAGAAGTATCAACTTCTTTCAATCACCCTGTATAATTAGCGTCAATTTTTCTATAATTAAAACAAACTTTAAATTCACTATATTTGCTATAAATCTAATGATTTTTTTTTCATTTTGCCGCAATATAGTAAAATATAAGGAAAATATGAATAAAACTGGTAGGTACTCTCGTAAAAAAGACATTTTTATTCCAAAGAACTGTATTAACATTTAAAAAAATATCTAAAAAAAACAATTTATTTTAAAGGTTCTAGAGATCAAGCCCCAAATATAGCTCTTTCCACGCCATTTGTACAAGTCAGCGAAGGACAACTCATCGAAGTAAGATGCGCAGCTTCTGGAAATCCATTACCAGAATTTTTCTTGTCCAGAATTGATAGACAACCTCTTAATCCTTCTGTAAGTAAGAAAGAACGATAAAAGTTTACGTTTTGTATTAATAGCGTACACTAGCGCACCCAGGGTATTGTTATGGGGGACGTCTCCGATCACTTATCCTCCAATCAAAAGTAACTTCTAAAAAAAACGTGTCTTCCACCCAAATCCCCTATTAAAAGCGAAAAAAACTTGTCTCTTTCCAGAAACTTCTCTCTCGATGAAAAGTTTGAAAATTTTTGAAATTTTCCGGTCTAAAATGACTTTAAAAAAAAAGGTGTCCCGTCACCAAAACTGCAAGTATAAGATGCTTTGTATAGCTGTTGTGCGTCATCCATAGTATCACATCAAGTTGACGCTGTCAAAAAGTTTATATACAGCAGCCGCTAACTTTGCAAAGCTCGCAACTATTCACGATGCTTTATTCGGGTACAAATAAACCTTGTGATGGGGGCACCATAGTCTTATCGTGTCAAAACATACAGTCCAGAAATTGTTATTAATTTCTCGAGATCTTAACGCAAATATTCCTGGATTCAAATGATGATGTAATGTAGTTTCGATTGATGCCCAATAATATGAATTTAAAAAAATTGTATATTCGTTTTCTATTTTTGTAATTCTCTATTTACGTAATTAAATTTTTTAGCATTCATTTGAAAATGGCGTATTTAGAATTCTTCAAGCTCAAGTTACCGACGCTGGCCAATACCATTGTACAGCTATTAATCGTGTCGGCCAAGATTCCAGAAGTTTTGAGGTTCAAGTTACTGCAGGATCAGTATTGAGAGTTGAGATTCAACCCCAAGAATTTGTCGGCAATGCAGGTGATAAACATATTATACATATACATAATTCTGTAAAAACTGTGTGACTTCGTTACACTAATACTTGTACACTTATTACAGGTGATCAAGTTTTACTTAGATGTATAGCAGATCGCGCTCAGTCTATTCGTTGGACAAAAGAAAACGGGAACCTTCCTTACCAATCAAGAGATGATAATGGCGAACTTAGAATACCCAATGCCCAAACTGATGATTCAGGAGTCTACGTTTGTACGGCCACGTCTTACGATGGTACCAGAGGAAGTCAACACGCCACGGTGCACATCAGGGGCAACGCAGGGTAAGTTATTTGCTGGAGATGACACAATTATATAGTCCTTTCCCTTAATTCGTTTTCATTGAGTTAATTGAGAAAAATTGTGATTTGATATTAGTTTTCGGAGCGTTAAGCCGATACCTAAAGGTCAGCGCTACCTAGCGGGACTCCTCTAATTGTGACGAATGTCTTTACAGGCGATTTCCTTTCAACATTTTTGCTTATTTCTATACGTTTATTAGAGGTGCTGGTATGCTCAAGACTGTCTAAGAGATATCCACGTAAATCAATCAGTATTATACAGGGTGATTCCTAAGTTGATACTTCTTTTTTAGCTGAGTATAGTAGGCATTAAAATAAATAACTTTTTCAAATACCTTTTTTCAAAAAACTTAAAAATAGGCAAGATAGAGGAGTAAAAAATCTAAGTGCGGGCCTGGCCATCAAAACGTATCTTGCTATACTTTATCTTGTTTTTCTTATTTCTTATTGGTAATGCAATTTATGGGTGGTGTTGAGTAATTCGCTGCGGTGTGTTTTTCTGAAGCAAGTTAATTTTAAATTGGTGACACGTGAAAATAGTAAAATTTGAAAATAATAAACTAGTAGGTATTGTGCTAATTTAGGATGCTGCTTGCGGGCTCATCCTACACCCAGAAGTTTTCTTAATGTTATTCAACTGGCAAGTTAGGCAGAACCGTATTTGATTCGTAGTGTAATAAATGAATGTAAATACCTTATTTTTGAGTTTTTTGAAAAAAGGTATTTGAAAATGTTTATTTTAATGCCTTCTATACACAGCTAGAAAAGAAGTATCAACTTAGGAATCACCCTGTATAAAACGCTAATGGTGCTGGAGCTAATGAAAGATGACCCATATCTTCGACGTCAATTTTGTGAAATTATTATGAATTCACTGGATCTGCATTCAGAAGATTTGAACTGGTTTATTTTTTTGGATGCATGTTTTTTTGTATTAAATGGTCAGGTGAATACGCAAAGCTGTCGGTACTGGTCAGATGAAAATCCTTACTGGGTTCGAAAAATGCACACTCAACTTCCATAAAATATTTGGGTAACGATCCTTTATGACTTAGTTATTGGGCAAATTTTTTTCGTAAAGACCTTATTCCAGCTGTGACTGCTCTATTATCTCCTCATCTTCATATAGATGCAGATATTCGTGATGATCGAATCGTGCACCACATATTACGCGCAAAATGTTGAAGTGTTTCCTAATCAGTGGATATGGAGAAGAGATGCAATTATTGAGTGGCCGGCAAGATCACTAGATCTTAATCCCCTTGATTAGCTTATATTTTGACAATAAATGAATGTATGTATGGTTGATTTTGTGTTACCCAACTTATTCCAGTTTATAGATTATTTGTTATATTTTAGCGTGTATCCAACCGCACGAGTCTCCCAAGATCGCATAACACTCAGACAAGGGGATTCGATAGAAGTAACCTGTGAGGCAACCGGGTCGCCAACACCAACGGTGAAATGGAGCAAAATAAATGGAGCTTTGGGCGGGAACAGTGAGCAAATTGGAAATATTTTACACCTAAGAAATGCCCGTATTGAAGATAGGGGAGTTTATCTTTGTGCCGTTACTAACGAGATTGGATTGGAACAAGCTGTTACTACTATAGAAGTTACACGTGAGTATTTATGGATTTATTTATGAACTAACTGATTTTCTCTCCACTTTGCAATTTAAATAATATAAAATAATATCCTGGCTGAAGGCTGAAGCTTTATGTATATTATATATTATACCGTAAAACCGGGAGGTGGGGGGGGGGGGGGGGGGGGGGCGGGGAGGAAGTTGACCGATTTGCAACTTTAGAAGGAATTTAATGAATTATAGGGGATAAAGTGTATTGATGTGATATTATATAGGCATTGAAGTATATTATTAATACTTACATAAATTAACCACAGTTTTTTAGGTTTTGAGGTAAAACATTTTAAAAACTATATGGTCAACTTCGCCCCGCACAGGAGTGAACTTGACCGACTATTGACATTTATTTTTTTTTCAACTAACACATACTAGGTACAAACAAGTAAAAAATAAAACAAATTAACATAACTATTGAACACTTGGAAATAATAAAGCAAAAACTTAATTGAAGACTGTAAATATCGAATAAAAATGCATGCCTATATTATATTGAATGAAGAAAAGTCATTTTCAAAAGAAAGTTCGCCCCTTCTGCCTATCTGAGACGCGACTTTAATAGCAAAAGTAAACACTGGGCGAAAACACTAATATGAATAAATTTCTTCCACGTTCGTTTTATATTCAGATTTTAAATCTAACATCCACTTGATTGAACCCCAAGTCAATTTTTATGTAAATTATAATTTACTTATTAGCAAAAATTATCTTAAATCATCATAAAAGTACTTCTTATTTTACGTTACAAATAAAGATCTTAACTAACCCGACATATTTTATATTGAGAACGCGTAGTATTTTTTGAAACTATGACAAAATCGGAAATTTGGCACCAATGCATTTTACCAACGCGGGCCGAAGGAAGAGTACATACAGCACCGAGCTCCATTATGGGACTTAAACCGGCCAATTAGAGGTGCTTTCGTCAGGCCTGGGGGAGGAGTTTATTTGGCGCGTTATTTAAATTTATTTAGTCGATGTAGCGTTCTTTATTCGGGTGACGGAAACGGTAGATTATTTCTTAAAGATGGCTAGCGAAAAAAAAACTTTCAAAAATTTTGCAAAAGTTCGTTAACTTATTTTTGGTTTTACTTTAAGAAATAATCGACAGTTTCTATACATAAAAGCGAGAGTTGTTAAAAAGGGTTAATTTTGGTTTAAAAATAAATAAAACTATTAAAATAGGTGATAGATGATAAAATAGATGAAGGAAAGTTTATTTTTTAAATTTTTACTAATTTTTTATATACATATTTATATAATTTTTTTGTAATCATATTACCTTAGTCGTTGTTTGAATTTGATTCGTGAGCCATCCTAATCGTCAGCGTCAGTACAAGAGATGGTATATATGATGTATTTGTCAAATTTTCAAACTCTATTAACCATCTACCAAACTCTTCTTTGTTGGTGCATTTAATAAAAAACTTTAGTTGTACGTTGGGAAATTTATCCTCACCCTCTACTATATTTTTAGTGGTAATGTTGGTTTTCCAACCAGGTGGTAAATATGCCTAAACGATGGAAAAAATAGTTTATCAAAAACATTATACAATTTACCTTTCTTTTTTAATTATACTTACTTCAAATTCTTTATTTAACGGCACCGGTAGCAACACAATATTCTCCATAATCTCCATTATCAACAATTTTAGAATTACAATTTAGAATGCGGTTAGAAATTGCGATTTCAAACAAGACCCCGCCCACGCGCCTGACGTAAGCACCTCTAATTGGCCGGTTTAAGTCCCATAATGGAGCTCGGTGCTGTATGTACTCTTGCCAGCTAGACAGTCACGTGTATTTGTTCTCTTTCTAGCTTACTGCCTACCGGCTCTCGCTCGCTTTATAAAAGCAGTGCTTATGCTCTCCCATAAGCGGTTAATATAACGTAAAATTATTACTCTCCAAATTCTCTTACGGGTTGCTTATACAGCGATCAAGTTTACGATTAATTGTCAACGAATGCGTTCGTAGAAATGATCTTCAATGTTATGCGATTAGCTTTTCGGTCCCGGTCCTCTACATACACAGAAATATTTCCGGATATTACACGGATAAAAACTTAAATATAAAGAAATAATTTTGGCTGGAGTTTGTTTTATTGTTCCCAGGGTAGGCAATGCTTTTTTGCGTATATTGTATGCACGCCACTGGCATTATAACATAACACTATAAAAATAGTATATTACATAACAAGTGATGAAAGTGATACTTTTCAAACAAGGAGATATTTAGCACGAGGCGTCAGCCGACTGCGGAAATTCTCCGAGTTTTAGAATAATCACTTTCACACGAGTAATGTACACTATTTTTCCTACGACCACAAAGAATTATTAAAAAAACCTTTGATTTGTGAAAAAAATATTTCAACTCTAGAGCTGAAAAAAAAATATTTCAACTCTAGAGTGGAAATACAAGGCACACTATTTACTTTAAACATATGATGCCAATTTAATAGATCGAAAGGTCACAGGTTCAAATTCCATCAGGAGTACTTGACTTTTTTTTATAAAAACATTAAATAAATTATAAAACTATTTTGAATTGAAATCTTCCTTCTTGAATGATTTTTTTAATTTAATCAAGGAAAGATGCATTAAAAATAAATTTAAAAAATTCACCCAACAAGAAAGATTTCAATTTAAAATAATTCTATTATTTAATGTTTTCAAAAAAAAAAGTCAAGTGCTCCTGATGGGATTTGAACCTGTGATCTTTCGATTCGTAGGTCATGGCTCTAGTCTCTAGGCTATGGCGACCCATAAACATTTTCTGCTTAAGTTTAATATATGACATTTTCTTCAGCGGGGCTTGTTTTCACTGGTAATAAATTTTCCAGTATATTCTTAACTTTTTTATAATTTCAGATGGCGTATTTTCACACTCTAATTCTGAATCACTCGACAAATACGTGATAAATAAACTAAACTGATTTCTAAAATGTGTTCTTTTTAATAAATAGGTGTGGTCTGGCAAATTGGCATCATATGCCTAAATTAAATAGTGTGCCTTGTATTTCCACTCTAGAGTTGAAATATTTTCTTTCAACACGCGTGTGATATTCGGCGCTTTCGAGCCAAGTTAACCGTGCTTTTTTTCTCATTTTCGTAGGTGGTCGTAGGAAAATAATATAACCTAATGGGTCCAAAATATTACTATCAATTCGGACTATCGCGAATAGACTGAATAATCAAGATAGAGTTATTCTCATCTTAAGGGACTGAATAGATGCAAAACGCGACGAGCTTGTTTCATTTCAAGTTTTTACTTGTCGATTAATTTCACCCACGCGGTCAACTACACTCTAAATTTAAGAAAATTATGCGTAGTTTTGAACATTTTCTTTTTACTCAAAAAAACATTATTTTTTTTAATTTTCTTTACATATACATATTGAGACAGGATAACTTATGTAATAGAATAGAAATAATATATGGGAACTAGATAGCTATCACTTGACAGATGAAAGTTTGACCACCTTGTTTTTATGGCTCCATACAGTGGAATAAAGAGTATATAGTTTTTCAAGTTATTTATATCCGAAAAAAGGTATCCCACAGTATTTTATAAGTTTATTGATAGGAAAAATTATAAAACATCGTTTAAACAATTAGGGACGAACTTATAACTGATTTTTTTTTTTGTAATTTTGGTCAAGTTGACTCCACCGGTCAGCTTCCCCCCATTTTACGGTATCTATAATTTAGATGATCATATTAAGCAGGAATTTATCAAAATTCATCACCTAAAAGGGGCTGAGGTGGTTGTAGATCGAAAAACATGTTTTTTGTTGGTTTTTCTTAAAACTTTATTTAATATCTCTATAATATGAAACTTGTAGGTTTTGAAGCGCCCTTACTACAAATTTACCCAGAAGGGACCATCACAGTAACTTCAGGGAATAGTGCACAATTACAGTGCCGACCAGTCCAAGGGTATCCATCGCCTGCAATAACATGGAGCAGACCAAACGGCCGTCCATTGAGCCCTAATGTTGAGCTTATGTCCGGTGGAAACTTGAGGTAATAATGTTATTAATGTAGCAATAGTCATTGTTTGTGAAAATAAAATTTGTTATTCGGTTATTATTATCGCTACCACTGTCAATTTTACATCGTGCTGCCAGTCTTTTCCTCAGACTAATAAAATTATTCTAGACAAAACTATGTACATTTGGCCATGAGGACGTCCGATGTTCACAGAATAAGAATTTACGCACTGTAGCAATAAAAAGGTTGTGATCGTAACATTACAGGGTGACCCGCTCTTAACGCAAGATTCCATAGCATCTTAACTACTCAACTTTGTTTATATTATTCAAAACAGAGTTATTAGGGAGGCATTAGCTCTACAATCTAAAATTATTTTAAATTATACAGTGTGTCCCAAATAGGCAGGGAATATCCAACATACGTTTTTTTAACTATAGATATTGACTTTCAAAATAGGGCATTTTGACACTTTGAAAGTGGAATGGTTCATGTTAGAGAAAAATGGTTTTCACCTCCCTATCTTAGTTTTTCATTCTCTAAATCTAAAAATTACAACTTTCGGTTTAATATGTTAAAAATAGCCGCAATGATTGGTGTTATAAGAAGGTGTTCAAGTTTCTTAAATAATAAAACCAGAACTATGTTGTATAGCGGTTTCATTGAACCACACTTAAGGTACTTAATTCCATGTTGGGGAAATGCCGGACAATACCTGCTTGACAAATTACAACTATCACAAAACAAGGCTATAAAGTCATTGTACAATATGAACTATTATACTTCTTCAGTAACCATCTACAACCAAACAAGAATACTAAACATAAACAAATTGAGAACTTTAGAACAAACTAAACTAATATATAACATAAAAACAAAAACTATAAAAATAAACTCTGAACTAAAACAAACAAACGAATTCCAAGGATTCACGAATATATAGAAGCATTAAAACATATAATACCATACCACATGAAATTACATCGCTCATTAGAATTAAAAGATTATCAGCCGTATTCACCATCTTTAACTTAACAGTCTGATAGTTAACATCGGTATAAATATTAACAGTCTGTTAATGAAATATCGTATTCACCATAAATCAGGGACGCTCTATTAATAAACAGAGAGTTAGGTTGATGTACGTACGTCTGAGCTGACAATTCTAGTTTATAACTAACTTCAGAGTAAAATATTCCAACCTCATATCTTCTGAAATATCGTTTTATCAATCTAATCCGTTCTTTACGTCACTTTACGCTAATGGACAAAACAGGATATAGGAAGACATCCAGTAATTATACTATGCGGGAGAAGAACTCTAATTTCATTGGAACAAAAGTACATTAAAATCGGAAATCCCCGATATTTATTTGAAATGATCCTGTAACATAATATTATTATCTTAAACAAATTAGTATTTAATATATTCTTGAAATAGGTTGATTTCTATAATTTACTGGTTCAACTACTCCATCTAACCGATGCGCCAATTGCTCAAATGTGTTTTTATTTCTTCTAAACCGTTTTTGAATTCAATATCGTCTATTTCTCTAAATACATTGTTACGCACTTTTACGTTCCTTTCTCGTACGATTTCCTCATCATCGGAGTCTGACGAGTCTATAGTAAACGTGGAAAATGTATTCAATAGTGTAAATTAATTTTTAAATGAAAAACCTATTAATAATTGTTATTATTTGTCATGTGTTTGTCAAGTTGTTATAACTCTAACAACAATTTTAACTTTACTATACTGTAAATTATATATCGTATATTACCTTAAAATGTAACCTATTACCTATTGTAAATACTTAAAGTTTAGGCCTTGTCATCAGTATTATTACGGTTTAAAGGTCAGAAATAAATTTGTTTGAAAAAAAAAAACGTAGTTGTAACTTTTAACTTGGTGAACCGGAAGTTGTAAGTTTTAGATAAAAAATAAAAACTGAAATAGGGAGGTGAAACCATTTTTCTCTAACTTGAATCGTTCCAGTGTTACAGCTTGTCAAAGTCAGAAAATGCTATATTTTAAAAGTAAAAACGGTTTTTTAACTTGGTATCTGAATAGAAAATAAAAAAGATAGGGAGGTGCAAATCATGTTTCTCTAAGATGCGCCGTTCCAATTCTACAGCCTGTCAAAGTTCGAATATGCCATATTTTAAACGTCAATATTCCAAATACTATTAAATTTAGACATAAGATATTTTATACAAAATATTTAATAGGGAATTGAAAATTTAAAAAAGCATGTTTGATATGTCCTGACTATTTAAGACACCCTGTACAATTTAAAAAAAAATTAGAGTAGAACTAATGCCTCCTAACTTTGTTTTTGAAAATTATTAAAAAGTTGGGTAATTTAGATACTATAGAATCCTGCGTTGAGAGCGGGCCACCCTGTATAAGCACTAGATTAACAAAAACGCACTCACGCAAAAAATAATCGGCCGGCCGGCCATTATCTCTCCGGTAAATTCCGGCCGACCTACTGAACGTGAATAGTCTACTGTAAGCTGTAAGTAGGTACTGTAATTTTCATTTGTAAAATATTGAGTAACAAATTTGTATTTTATTTTTCATTTCCCAACATCCTAACAATGACAAAGAATTTTTATTTACTTTATTAATGTTACTATAGCGTACAGAAAAACTCATTTTACTTCAAACTTCGCCTCTTTTGAAAGGTTCAAAAAGAAAGTCGCCGCCATTTCAAAAACTTCTTTCTTCTTCATTAACTAAAAATATTGCCTAAGAACGAAGGGGGGGGGGGAGCAACTGCTCCCCTTACCTTCCTATATGGGTGGCCATCTACTCTTACAAAATTTTAACGCCTAATAATAACATCCACAGATCCGATATTAAAGGATGTGGTAAAGTTATAACTTTTTAAAAGGGCGCCGACTACCTTGACTTTTGGATACATAAAATTATTACAGACCAATGGAAAAATCGTATCCTAGCATAAATTCGACAGATTAAGTGGCTGATTGGTCAAAAACCAGAGTGTAAGACAACAGGGCAAACCTATTTTTTCTTTGCTAGTTAAGCTATATTTTTACCAACCTTATTATTTTTGTTGGTATTTCTGAAAGTTTATTAACCTTTTTTTTGACACGCACTGTCAAATTTTTTTAATTTTTGAAAATGAAACCTTTAAAAGCATTTATTTTAACTTTACTTATATTAGCAGCCGTTTATATATTTGCTGAAAACTTTTGTACAATTATTTTATTGGCCATGTTGGTAAACTACATTGGATATTTATTGTATTGGGAGTAGTAGCTATGCTTCGGTAAATAGGGTTTTGACAAAATTAATGAAGTATTTTTCTCTCTCGGTTAGGAGACTCTAGGTCAAATTAAATACCGGCCCATCACAAAATCGTGAATTCCATCTGTCTCAACCCATCTACCTACAAAGATCAGAAAAAGTATTTGTTAAAACTTAATAAACAAACTTTTTTAGGATAACAGGAATAACCCCCAGCGAAGGTGGTGAGTACGTTTGCGCAGCTACCAACGAAGCTGGAACAGCCAAAGCTACAGCCACTATCGTGGTAGTTACTGCACCGGAACTGTACATAACTCCAGATCAAGAGATTATTACGAGGGCAGTCAACGAGTACCTTCGCTTAGAATGCCGTGGAGTCGGCGAGCCGCAGCCGTCTGTGAGCTGGATTAGAGGTGGTGAAAATTAGTAAGTATCATGGTACCCCTGCCAAAAATACCATATAGAAACATATAAAAAAAACATATAGTATTCTATAGTTTTTAACAGTATTTTTAATCTGGAAATACATGTATCTGTAGGAATAAACTCATCTAATGGAACTGTACTTTCCTATAGGCTATAAGGATAAACGTGCCTTATTAAGTTGTTTTGAATAGGAAGTTATAGGAATGAACTTTAACGGCGTAATAGGTTTCAATATTAACCTATGTGCCTTAATAAGCAACATTTAACGATATTCTATAGTTGGTGACAAGACTCAGTAAGAAAATACCTGTCTATTTATATAGTAATTTCCTACCAACCTATGGGTCTTAATAAGCATAATTTAACGATATCCTATAGTTGTTGACGAGACTCGATACGAAAATACCCTTCTATTTATAGTAATTTCCTACCAACCTATGGGTCCTAATAAGCATAATTTAACCATATCCTATAGTTAATTAAATATGTAGTTTCCTATTAAGGTATGGGTTCTTACAGGTGTCTATAGTTCCGGTGGGGTTTTAATAGGAAAATACTATTCTATTTGAATAGTAATTTCCTATGCTGGTAAGGTCTTAATAGGAAAATACTTTTTAAATGAATATGTAGTTTCCTATTAAGCTATAGGTTCGTACAGGTCTCTATAGTTCCAGGTGGGGTTTTAATAGGAAAATACTATTCTATTTGAATAGTAATTTCCTATGCTGCTGAGGTGTGTTGACCGGGGTTCGGCTTAATAGCCCTCGATCTGCATTCTCGTGCTCTGAGTCAATTTTGCCTAGACTAATTTGCTCAGGTGGCACTCAGTCGGCTATACGAACGAGCCGAAAGTCTTGGGATCTTGCTATTTTCGGATCCCCGCGTTTATTAGATGTAACTTCGGACTGGTAGCGGAGTCCTCGAGACTCTCGAGATTTTTACATTAAGGCTCGATATTTATGAACCCCGGCATCGGATTATTATACGCCGCGCCATCTATAATAAAAATAATTACTATCGGAAGTCTGCGATTCCGTATCAGGTGTTAATAGGAAAATACTTTTTAATTGAATATATAGTTTCCTATTAAGTTATGGGTTCTTACAGTTTCCTATTAAGCTATGGGTTCTTAGGTGTCTACAGTTCCGGTGGGGTTTTAATAGGAAAATACTATTTTATTTGAATAGTAATTTCCTATGCTGGTAAGGTCTGAATAGGAAAATACTTTTTAAATGAATATGTAGTTTCCTATTAAGCTACGGGTTCTTACAGGTCTCTATAGTTCCAGGTGGGGTTTTAATAGGAAAATACTATTCTATTTGAATAGTAATTTCCTATGCTGGTAAGGTCTTAATAGAAAAATACTTTTTAATTGAATATGTAGTTTCCTATTGAGTTATGGGTTCTTACATATGGCACTCTTATCCAAAATAATAAAATATTTAGTATGAAAGTTCCTTTAAATTCCTTTAGAATTTCTGTGTGTATTTTCATATAAGAGCGTATAAAAACCAGATCATATTCATAACCATTGCCTCACATGAAATGTTAGTTGGTTATGGCATATTCACTCCTATTCAAAATAATAAAATATTTAGTATAAAAGTTCCTTTAAATTCCTATAAAATTTCTGTGTATTTTCATATAAGAACGTATAAAAATCAGATCATATTCATAACCATTGCCTCACATGAAATGTTAGTTGGTTATGGCACTTTCACTCCTATCCAAAATAATAAAATATTTAGTATGAAAGTTCCTTTAAATACCTATAAAATTTCTGTGCGCATTTTCATATAAGAACCAGATCATATTTATAACCATTGCCTCACATAAAATGTTAGTTGGTTATGGCATAGTCACTCCTATCCAAAATAATAAAATATTTAGTATCTAAATTCCTTTAAATACCTATAAAATTTCTGTGTGCATTTTCATATAAGAACGTTTAAAAACCAGATCATATTCATAACCATTGACTCACATGAAATGGTAGTTGGTTATGGCATATTCACTCCTATCCAAAATAATCAAATCTTTAGTATGAAAATTCCTTTCAATACCTGTGTAATATTTATACGTATATTCATTAAAATAACTATAAAAACAAGGTCCTATTCATTCTTGTCAAGGTATATAAAGAATTTTTAAGGTTTTGCCTATTAAATCTTATAGAAACTAAAAGTAGCATTGAGTTGGAAAGTACATATTTACTACTATAGAATTTGAACTAGTATATCCAATTTAAAACTATTCAGATTCGATCGCATTAAAACTTATTAAGACTTATAAAAATTATTCAGAGTTTACATATTAAATGCTATCAATAAATGTCTACCATTAAGGACATATAGAGTCCTATTTAAGATCTATGTGTGTAAAATGACCTACCTATACAGAACCATGATTGCATTTACGTTCCTATAAAAACCTATTAAACCTGAATAGTTTTTTAAAAGATTGAATCAGCCATTTTTGGCAGGGACATTATACGGACGTCCGATGAGCGGAGGGAGAGGTAAATTCCCTGCATTTCTGCAAAACAAACTTAAAAACTGCTAACAACACAATGACCATCGATCGATTCTTTAAAACCAAAGTATTCAGTCCTCGGTACTCATTACTTTAAGCCGCAACAATGGTCTCAAGTCACAACACCGAAATTTGCGCCGTTGTTATGTTATTGGAAATCATTCGCTCTGCTTCGCCAAACAAACAGATTGTATTTAAATAAGAACTCAATTTATGTTTTACACCCAGTTCCAATTCAACAATTGGTCGGAAGTGTCGGTAATCGAAGCGTCAAAACAATCAAAAGTACTCATTAATCGATTCCGAGACGGGTATTCGATTATCACCTATTCTTTTATGAATCGAATACGAGGAGATACTGACAGAAATTGTGGACAGATGATACTGCAACTTTTTATATAGATACAAATTGGGACAACTTAAATAACAAAATTTAAAAAAAAATTAAAATAATAAAAAATTGGTTCGATTAAAATTTATTAACAATAAATATACAGTTTGAAAACCATAATCATAATACACGTCATAAAAATGAAATTATCATAAAACCTAAAATAAATAAGTCCCAAAAATTTTTTAAATATCTATGTTTTTATTTAAACGATTATTTACCAACAAAAATTAAAAAATATATATTTTATTAAACAAATATAAAGTCGAAATAAAAGCATGGATATTGGAAACAGATAACTTAAAAAAAAATTTGGAAATGTTTTAATAAATATTGTTATGAATAATATATTTTTCAAAATTTTAATATCTTATATCTTCAAAAAAAAAACTGCGTTTATATTTATATACATATAGTTAAACGTTTTTTATTTGCAATTTAACTTTTATATACTATTAACAAATATTTTTAAAAAACATATTTTAACATTACTATATATTTATAATTTAAACCCTAACAAGCACGTCTTCGGGGAATCAAAGAAAAAGTTTATTGAAGAAGATAAATAAACACCTTTCTTATATTATAAATATTGAAAATAAACTTAGTATTATTTCCTAACGGTCGATTTTTTTCTTATAGTGCACTCAGAGGTTTTGAGAGCCCTGACGCTATAGTATCTAGATCTGTAGGTGTGATTGAGTTCTCTCGTCTAAGGCCTGAGGATGCTGGAATTTATATATGTATGGGTCGCAACAATGCTGGAACTACCGAAAGGAGGGTACAAGTTGACATTTTACCCGAAAGAGGCGACAATCCTGGTAAAAATACTGAATTCAATATATTTATATTTTAAGCGTGTTGTTCCGTAAACCGCGTTATACAGTTATAAGTTGATGGTGCTTTTAGTGTAAATAGTGCTTAAGCCAATTGTCACGTTTATTCGTCGCTGTCAGTTTACAGCAGCATTTTTTTTTGTGAAATCGTACTAATGTTAAAATCAAAACAATAGTGGTCTTTACACGTAGACTCTTAACCGCGTGATAGGAACGTGCGATTGTGTTCGCGATAGATTGTGCAGTTATTCGCACGTCTAAGACTGGTATTAAAATTGTACCATTTGACTAACACACTATTGCGTTCGGTCGGGTGTTTAACATCGCGCACGTAAAAGTTTACGTGGAATTTTTAAAATTTTAAAAGATTTTAAGAAAAGATTTTATAGAAAATAAAAAAACACTTGCAATTATAACAGCAGGACTAGCCAGTTGCCTAAAAGAAGTAAAAAATAAAAAAGAAGTATTTGGATGAAGAACGTGCGTGTCTAAATTCGCCTCTAATAAAAGAAAAATCTTACGTGTGGGAATAATCGACGCGATTTCTTTTGTAAAATCGCATCTTTAAAACTCTGCCTTTATAGCACAAATAGTAACAAACGTTTACGCGTGGGAATGAACGCGCGAGTCTAAGTTCGCTCAGTTAAAACCCTCCGTGTAAAGGCCGCTATTAGTTCTAAAGGGGTTCTTTCCTTGATGGTTAATAAAAAATCAATATTTGTTTTATTATATAATTATAATGCTTTCATCTCAGAAATATGTAATATAAGTTGCTGGTTTAATGGTACGGTTCTGTAACTCACGTCATGGAATTTTAATCCAACGGGTGAATTTAAAAGACCAAAAAAAGTTGTTATTATTATTGATTATTTAATATACTAAGCTTGGGCTATAAAAATATGATTTAAAACAATAATTAACTTATCAGGAACTTTGATTGTCTATTGTTTTAAGTTAAAACATAATTTTCTGGCAAATGGTTTAATTTAGGATAGGATATGATATATTTCATAAGATATTTAGAATTTTATATTACATACATCAAAATTGAATTAAAAAAGGGTATTCGTTTAAAAAAAAAGTAAGTTGTCATCACTTTTTGTACCAATCTATATCTAAATTATTGTTAAAAAAAGCGCCACAAAAATTTTCAAAAGTGACCTCCGAGCTATCTTTAGAAAAACAACATAAATTTGTTCCAATCTTTACTTTATAGTATGTATGGAAGATCTAAATATTTTGATGGAATAAATTTAATCCCCTTTAATCAACAAGGAAAGTAACATTTAAGAAACACTTTATTAAATACATCCGAGGTTCGATACTTAAAACTAATTAAAACATGCATTCTTTTGACATCACCTTCGCATACTTTTCACTAATTCGGTAGATCTTGCCCAAAAAGACGACGTTTTGCAATACAAAGATAGTCACAACCGTTATTACACGACTTGATTTAATTTAAATTAAAAAAGCATTAGTGGAAAAAATGGAATCCTCGGAAAGGCATAACCAGTCGGTTGTAACTAAAGCTGCGACGATGAAGTTTAAATAGCAAAATATGGCAGCTGACAGGCAAGGACCACACAACCAATACATTGCTAGTAGCACGTACAAGATTTGTGATCCATATGGAGGACTAAAGAGAGATACAGAATTTGCATATTTCACTTCATTCTGTAGATCATGTAAATAGTGAACATGGCCGGTATTTGAGGGTTATAAATTACATATCAACCACAGTAGTTTATAACACACTTAAATTATCCTAAATAGTTTTTGCAATAAAAACTACACAACACTTAAAATTCCACAAAAATACACGAAAATAATCACAAAAGTGCCCAGGGCACAGAGGAATCGGTCGTCGCTGTCGCTATATCCAAAAGCTTTTTGTGGAACCGGTCCAAATTTCTTGTTTTTACTACATATTGCGCATGCCCTCGCTTCTGAATACGATATACATAGAAAACCTAGTTGACGAAAGGCTGCCTGCATGGAAATTAATTGATTTTATAATATATGGCAAGGACAAGCAGCATCCAAACATGTTTCCAAGCGTGGATGACACGATGTTGGTTTGCTTTTAATAAATTGAGAAGCAACTTACCTAAAAAAAGGTGTCGCGGGGAGGATAATTTAGACCGTTCCTTGTCAAAATATGCCTTTGCACGGCATCAAAAGATATTCTCACAAGGATCTTGGGCAATATAAAATGTCAATGGGTACAGCTTTTTATTTTACATTTTTAATTTAGATTTCTACAAATCACATATGTATACATACACTATATTGCTAATTCCATAATTCGATGATGCCACCACTGTAAGCAGATGATCAGGGGCCGTTGAGTTTGCGCAGATCGAAAATTTGCTTCTTGATGTAAACATTTGACAGGGTCGACTTTCAAAATATTTTTACAAGCTTTTATTTAAATTCACCCGTTTTATTCGGGTGTGTACAGTTTATGGTCAAATAAAACTAAGTAACCGATATTTTACATACCTGAAATACCTTATTCCTGGTATTGAACCGCGATTTGTGCAAAAAAGGATCATGCACTTTTTTCTACCCATCTTGAGACACAAGTCGCTAACAATAACAAAATGTCTGGTAAAGTTTTATACCTAAATTCGCACCCAAAACTAATATCCACAATCACACACGAAACATCCGAACGAATACAACGTAAAAAAGCTGGAAACGACTACAACTTACAACCTAACAAAAAAAATGTTTAAAGTAAAGTTTTATAAATATTAACACCCAAAACTTGGAAATTATAACCACACACGAATGAACGAAATAAAAGATGGCGATAAATAAGAATACAACGGCAAGCCGGTTCTGTTCAAGAGACATTGGGTTCTGTTTACGGTTTGTTAGAAATCGTGTGCGTTGCCCAATTTTTTCCCTACTGCGCAAGCGCCACAGCCCCCAACTCAGGTTATTTTGAATCGCACGATGGGTGTATTCTTGCTTCGTGCGGCTGCTTGTATTGGCAATATAGTGTATGTATATATGTGGTAAAAATGGGTACGCCTATGGTACGAATACCAATGTTTCAGCTTAAGTTATAACTGTTGGTTTGCTTTTATTAAATTGAGAAGCAACTTACCTAAGAATAGGTGTCGCATTGAGGATAATCTAGAACATTCCTTGTCAAAATAGGCCTTTGCACGGCATCAGAAGATATTCTCACAAGGATTTTGAGCAATATAAAATGTCAATGAGTACAGCTGCCAACTAAAACATACGATTATGTGAACATGGGTGCCCATAGGGAGGAGCAAGGTAGGGCGATTGCCAATTTTTTTCAACAAAAACGGCTGGGGCGTTTCTTTCGAACTCTCTTGAAAGAGAAGTTGTACAGTTTTTTGGTTGGTTGCCTCCCCTTGAAATGTACTCTATGGGCGCCCATGTTTTGCGAAAATCGCCCAATAGGAGGGTTTTAAGTATCGACACCTCTTCTACCCAATTTGTTTAAATATAGCTTTTACACCAATCCAAAAAATAAACTCTTTACATAGGCTCTTGACCAAAAAGAAAAACGGTAGTAGAGTTTTGGACTTACATTGTCGTTATTTGTTTTGAATCACAACGTTTCAACTAGTAAGTATCTCCAGTCATCTTCACCTGAAGACGGAGAGATGGAGATGGAGATACTTACCAGTTTGGACGTTGTGATTCAAAACAAATAAAGACAATACAAGGCCAAAACTCTACTGCCGTTCAAGGAACGTCATTGTCTCCAACCTTGAAACAGACACTAAAAAGAAAAAGTTATCACTTTTTTTATTTTATTTATGTTAAATAACGAATTGTAAAATTTAGCTTACCAATAAATATTTTAGTTATACTATTTTTCTAACAATTTAATACATTAACCAAAAAAAAGCAAATAGGGAAAATAATAAATTTGATTTGCTTACCAAATATTTATTGGGTTTTAATTTCTTGGAATGGTGCATATTACATATTAATGCTTTTTAATTTTTGCTAATTTTGTGGTTTGCTTTATGCTGCGTCTGCCTCCTCTACTAATCAATGGAAATAGACCGAAGATACCCAGGTAACCCATATATAATATAAAATGATGTCAAAATATTTTAATTTTGTTGCTTTTAATGATCATTGCTTATAATAATTTACCGGTCTGTGAGTGTAGGTAGTTTTTAAAATAATTGCATTATTCCAGAGGTTTTTTTGTGACAACCAAATATTTATGTTTACATTATATTCTATATTCGCTTCATTGTAATAAAGTTAAAATATTTTGCTGAATTTTTACATACACAGGTATTGCCAATTTTTTATTTTACGTTGTTGCATATGCCAACCATTAAAGCAAGGGTGCCAACTTGTGTTGAATAAGCAACCTTATGCTAGTAATTGGACACCAATAAAGGGGCCAACCTTTAATCTTGTTGAAGTTTATTCTGGTTTTGGTATTTACCGAACCAAATAAGTGACAATATGAAAAATTAGCAATACTACCGATATTTTTGACTAAAACTTTAGTTTTTTAAAACGGCTGTAAATATTTTATCCAAGGAAGTATTTGTCCGGCATAACGGAAGATATTAATAGATTGAGTCTGAATGATACTGTCGAACTAAAACTCATTTAAAGACACAAATGTTTAAATAATAATTTGGAACATGAACAGTGTAATTTATTATTATTTCATAGTCAAATCAGTGGTGCCTTAGACATGCAGGGGTTAGACTTATTGATAGAATTAATAATAAAGTATAAAATAATCAGGATTTTTTAATACACTGTACTGATTTATCAGTTGGTGCCTTGTGGAACATTTTTAATGTAAATATTCTAATAAAACCCCGGTAACTTTTTAATATTTCGTTGATATTTAATAAATAATTACTCTACATATGATACGCCTTTGAGAGCTTGAGTATTGTTAGTTGATATTAAGGTACAAAAATATAGTCAATCATTTAACGATTATTAACCAATAACCCAAGAAACATGTTCTACATTGTATCAAACGGTCTGGATAACAAAATATATAGGGTTGTTAAAAAAAAATCGGCATTTTGTTTTTATATAATAATTTTTTCAATTATGGACCAATTTTATCTTGTTTGAACGAGGACGAATTAAGAGAGACCACTAATCTCGTATTTTTGACATTTGTTGAAAAAACCTCAACTTGATTAAACTTTAAAACTCGCTGGAACTTTTTTGAATAACACTGTATATCTTTATGTGTAAGAATATGAAATCTTAAACATTTTTAAACAGAATAAGAGGTCGTATATGCAAATATGTTAAAAAATAACTGACGTATAACAAAATAAAGACATGTATGTTTTAACATGTTGATATGGATTTTTCATTCGTTACTTTTCAAAATTAAGTCAAACATGGCTTATTCTATGTTTATCGTTGCTATTTTTTAACAACCCTATATTTTAAATAAAAAGAACTATAGCATAATTTTCTGTTTTTGGCTAAATAAGAGACAATACACAAAAATAACATATAGAGGTACCGATTGATGTTTAATTTTCAAAATGTTAATAGGTGGTGATCAGGGAACCGCGCCAAATGTTGAAGAGTTTAACGCTATTGTTGGTGCCAGAGCCGAACTTAGATGCAGGATTACCAGTTCTGGTGAGTCTTAGAATATATCTAAATAGTCTATTTATTTTTATATCTATGTCCGGAAGTTATTGTAATTTTTTAAATATATTTTTAACAAATTATTAAAATATACAACTTTGCATCCATTTAACCAACTCTGTAATGTCGAATAGTAAAAAGATTTTTAATAATAATTAACTAACCTGCATCTTTAACGATGGCATATATATATGACATTGGCAGTAACATTATAGTTACAGAGATAGCGATGCTGATAAATAGAATATGTAACACCCTGTACAGTACGAAAAATCAAATATGTATTTTCTTTTTTTGGTTTAATCTTACTACCACTTTGCTATAAAACAGGCTTAAAATAAAAGTAGGTAGGTGGTTACATTTAGGATTCATTTTCATTTTTTACTTTTGACTACCCGATCGTTTTAATATTATTTTTTCAGGAAGCAGAAATTTTAATTACGATAACTATTGAGCATATATTCAGGGGATTGATGAATAAGTTTAATAAAAAATAAAATAGAAAAATTTTTTATTGTGTACTTTGCTAAGATATATTTTTAAAACATTTACAATTTTTGTAACGGTAATTGTTTATAAATTGACTATGTATTGTAAAGTTGCTGTGCTTTAACTAAATAACAACAAAATAATTTTACCTGAAGAAGTAGACAAATGCTCCGAAACATAACAAAGAAAACCAGCAGTGAAACCATGTAAAAGATAGAAAAGAAATTATCTTTCTATTTTTCTTTCTATTCTTATTTGGTACTATGATGTAAGATCGCTCGGCTTTATTCGTTATGGCCGAAAGACTGCTCGTCCCAGTAGAAATTCACGTTTCTTTTCAATTGTCTGTCTTGCTCTTTTAAATCAGATTTTGCCTATTTCTGTTTCATTCTAAAGGTGTTTATATGTCATCGTTGTGTCAAGTTTGTTATTTTGGATATGTCAAATTTTATTTGGATATATTTAATTCACCTTTACTGTAATTCAACTTTACGTTGCCTATGCCTTAGGCCCTATTTTCACGGGCCACTTTTTGAAGTTGACATATACCACAAAAAGTGGTTCGTTTGTGGTCTACTGTCGCCAGCTTGCAGTTCCATTAAGGGCAATGTAAAAGTGTAGTGCTTTTTACACGGGCGTTTTGTCGACCACAATTAAACTTCTGCCGCCGTTGAGTGGCCGAGCCCGGCCACTGACCACCAGCGACTAATTTTTCCATGACTCACGTACAAGGTGACCACTTCGTTGTTGCTGTCAAGGCGGCAGTTCGAGTTGGAACCGCTTGACACAGACACGTTTATTGTCTAAATTCAGGCGGAACCTGCAATTTGGGATTATAAATGTGATGTATATAGCAATTGAATTGAAAAGACGAAATCTTGAGAGAACATATGTAGTCTATTTCACGAAAACATTTCCGCGCCAATATGGACCACATGTTTGACATGACATAACTACAAAATGTGGTTTAGTGGTCGAGACGGCTACACAGAAACCACTTTTTGTGGTCGATGTCAATTTCAAAAAGTGGCCCGTGGAAATAAGGCCTTACATGGTTCCCCTAGAGTATTTTTTATGTTCAGAAACCCAAGAACTTTCTACAAATAATTAATATTTGTGGACAAGAATAGCTTATTATTAAATTATTAATTCATTACATTTTTCCTGCAGAAAACATCCAACACTTCGTCGACTGGGTACGTCCAGACAACCTATCACTTCCAGAGGGTGCTTACATCAGAGAAGGAACACTCTTTATTGACCAAGTGCAACCATCAGCAGCAGGAGACTATGATTGTGTCAGCTACTCTTTACCAAACAGAAATGTCATGTTTAAGATCAGAAGCCGCTTGCGAGTTGTTAGTAAGTACTTTGTGTATGATTATATAGGATTAGATAGAAAATAACACCTGATTATGCTTTGTTTGTATTTAAATATACTGCCTTGTGTTTTATAGCTTGTCTAATTGAAAATTTAATACAAAAATGTCACAAGAACTTTTAGTTTGGCGGACGATACCTTTTTTTTTCAAAAAAGAAATAGAAAATGTATTTTAGACTTTTAATTATATATTTTTATCCGCCATGCAGAACATAAGAATAGAAATATTACGGCTATTCATGTTAATTTCTTATTTTTTATTAAAATTACAAACGATTCTCCAATATTATCTTAAAAATCTCCACTGACGCCGCGCGACTTAATTCTCGTTAAATTCTTTTTTATAAAATTTTGTATATAAAAAAAGACAGTTTATTGCCATCACCAGACACAGTTAGAATATGTGCGATGTGGTAAAAATGCACTATTTGTTCCTGTTGACTCATCGACTACTATTTGCTCTTAATGCAAAGATCTGGAAGATAAATAAATTTTTTACTATTTCTCAAATACTGTATTTTTAAGTTATGTCACTTTCCTACCGAGGTACCATTGCGCCCAAAAAAAACTGAGACAGCAAAATGTAGTTTAATCTCCCAGACTATTAGCTTTTTTTTTTGAAGTTGTCAATTTAATTTAATTTTGTGACTGTTAGTGGCGTGTCAAAAGAAATATTTTTTGAAATCATTAACCACCGAGCAAAAAGAGATCATTTACACTTGATTGAGAGATGGACATCAAATAAGAAACATCGCAGATGAATTAGGGATTAGCAAAAATACCATACCGTGTTGTTGGCTAAGCACAAAATTGCAGAATATTGAAATATTGTAAGAAAAGCAGGTTCTAGTTGCCCCAAAATTTCGAACGACGGCCAAGATATAGAATTAATTAATTTTCTAAAAGATCATCCCTTCGAAACAGCAATAAAAGCTAAAGAAGAAACACATTTTTCCTGGTCTGGCTAATACAGCGCGTAGAAGAATTCGTAGTTCAGATATAAAAAGTTGTTGTGCTGCCAATAAAATATTTTTGACCGAAGCAAACAAACAGAGAAGAGTAGAATTTGCTTATGAATATATAAATCAAGGTAATATATGGAAAACCGTAATATTTTCCGATGAAAAAACCTTTCAATCATGCAATAATAAGAAAATCCGCGGTTATAGGCCTTCTGGTACGGAAGATATACAAATAAGACTAATCAAAGTGGACGCTTTCCTATAAACGTTTGGGGCTGGATTAGTGCAAGGGGCCCAGGAGTTTGCCAAATAGTGCATGGGAGGTTGAATGCACCATTATATTGCAACATACTAAACCAACTTATGATACCATTTGTCGACGCAGTATATGGCCACGGTTTTATATATCAACAAGATAACGCTCCTATACATAAAGCCCGCATGGTTCAAAATTATGTAGAAGAAAATCAAATTCGTGTTCTGCCTTGGCTCTCGAAAAGTCCGGATATCAACCCAATTGAAAAGGTTTAGGGTGAGATGACAAAATTTATGTATAAACACAACTTCCAGCCTAGAACTCGGGATGAATTAAGCCAAAGGATAATGCAAGCATGGGATGCAATAACGCCGGAGTATACGGGAAACCTAGTATTAAGTATGGCACGACGTTTACAAGCGTTAATCGATAATAATGGTGCAACTACCAAATATTAAAAACATGTTATTATATTAAGGTTTAAATATGATTAAAATTTATTAATATTTTCACTTCCATGACAACTATTATAACAACCTTTCCTCAATAGATTTTATATATTCCTTATAGTTCAGGAGCTACTCTACAACAAGAATTTTGCTGTTCCAGTTTTTTTAGGGCGCAATGGTACAATATAATCACCCTTCAGCAGTGGCGGCTTTGCCTTGGATTTGCAGATTCGCGCAAACAAAAACACAAATTAATATTCCTTTTATATCTAAATAAGATTGTACTTACCAAGGAGGCAAAACATTAAATCCACTCACCATCGCCGCGCGCCTCACCACTTCATTTGGCAAACTGTAGTAGGGCTACTGTTGCAATATAATGTTGTGGTTATAATGCCAGCCATTCGGTTATATTATGCGCATGCGTGTTGGCGTATCCGGAAGCACTCTTTTATTGTCGTCCATAAAGCACCCCCAGGTTGCAGGGCAATTATACTTTGTTTTGCATAAAATCAGTTGGTTCGCTCGCGTTTTGCTACTTTGACAACTTCCGTTTCTTTGTGTTTGAGGATTTTAAATTTTAAATATTGTAAATTGGACGTCATATTAAATTAGCAGTTTTTTATTGTACTTAATAGTTTTTTTGGCACACTTTTCAAAACTGTAATATCACAATTTAAGAATGTTTTGCTTTTTTCTTATAAGAACACTGGCCATGTCTTGCTTCTTCACCCTCACCAGTATAATAATGTAAGTTTTCTTTGTTTCAATCAGCCGAGAAAGACATATTATGTGCACATAGAGGTACTGTATGTTTTCATCGGGCTATTTTTAATATTATTAATTATTTGCAATTATCATTTCCCACTATTATTTTGTTTTTTAATGAGCATGATTGTATAGTTTGGTAGTCTAGATAGTGTATACGGGGAGGATATTTTCACGCCATTTTCTATGCAATTACAGCTACTTAGCCTCATATAGAACAAACTAGGTCGCTAAAAACGTTTAGAGGACGAAATATAAGGCAGGGCCTTTCATTTCATATGTATGAGTAGTCGTAACCGCATAGGAAATGCAGATATGCATACGGGGATATGTTATGTAAATACGGTATTATAGGTACTGTATAAAACTAGCCTCCGAGCTAGACTATGTAGAGGTGGTTTTAGATCTGGTTGTACAATTACGGCTTAAGCTTAGTTAAGCGTTGAACTAAGCTCAAACTTTATTTGTGCCACTAGGAATACTAAGTTTAAGCTGTAATTGTACCGGGTGATTCATTAAGGGTGACGAATACCTCGGAAACTACTGGGCATAGAAATTCAGGAAAAACAAAAATTATAACTAAGGTGGCCATGAGAAAATCCTGGAAATAATTTTTAAGTTCCGCATTTTGCCGCAAGAGGGCGTAATTGAAAAGTAAATTTTAAAATTTTACATATCTCCGAAAATTCCACATTAAGGTATATCTTTGATAACACCATTAAAAAGCTTGGACCTTTATGCATCATTTTGGTCTTATGCTCATTGGCGTACCGACTTTAATATGAGGAGGTATGATTTATTTTTTCGGAGTAAAATCAAAAAATGTGTTATTATTACAAATTGCGCCCTCTAGCATTTTTTTTTTGAGAACTATTATGAACAACTAAATACGATTGGTGAAACTGCATACATTTCTCTTCCAAACAGTCTTTAGTTTGCTAAAATCGGATAAGTCGTTTATAAGATACAGCAATTTAACTGATTACACTTTCAACAGCTTCCCCCTCTTATTAAAGTCGGTACGCCAATGAGCATGAGACGAAAATGATGCATAATTGTTGCTTTTTAATGGTGTTATTAAAGATATACCTTAATGTGGAATTTTCGGAGATTTGTAAACTTTTATAATTTACTTTCCAATTACGCCCTCTTGCGGCAAAATGCGGAACTTAAAAATTATTTCCAGGATTTTCTCATGGCCACTTTAGTTATAATTTTTTTTTTCCTGAATTTCTATGCCCAGTAGTTTCCGAGATATGGCCGCTCGTCACCCTTAATGAATAACCTGGTACAACCGGGTATTGAAATTTTACACATTCCACTGTTTTTTGCTATCCATGAAAATGAATAAAAGTTTCAATCTAAATGCAACATCCTTATTTACACAATGTGTAAAATTTTTTTAAAAATTACTTGGAACTTTAAGAAAATGTTTACTTTTGTCCTAAGACTGGAAAGTTGTCTGGTATCCCTGATATCAGACAATCGGTAGCCTAGAGAGGAAGTTTCTCGCTAGCTATGCTACCGTTGCTGTCTATTGGAAGGGTCTTGATATTGGATAATTGGAAATTTTAATAAGGAGTCTATTCTTAAATGATTTTACCAATTCAGTAAAACAAACCAACAAATAATACACGCGGAAAAGTTTTAATGCCACCAATGACAATAAGATTTGAATTTAGTATAGATGGTCAGTTTAATAGCAATATTACTGATGTCAATAATAAAGTCATACGTTACAATAATATAATGCCAGTGTTTTCTCAGTATTGGCAAGGATTGATATATTTCATCGTTTATTAATAAATTAAACTTATAATTATAATAAATAATTGACTTTAATAATATCTCTTTAATTTTAGCACCGCCTCACATTTCGCTTAACCCAAGCAGACAAATAGTTGAACCTGGTCAAAATGCCTACATCCAATGTTCCGCTACTGGTGATCAACCCATAGACATTCAATGGGTGCCAGTTAATCGAACTATGCCTGCCTCAGTGTACACCCATGATGGATACATTAGGTTTAGCAATATCCATCATAGCGACGCAGGACTGTACCGATGTATCGCTAGAAATGATGCTGGGGAAGCCGATTCGGTATCTGAAGTAGTCGTGTCATGTAAGTTTAGCAATAAGTCTTCATTATATTACCTTTCGGAAAATACCATACCTATACAAGAAAAAAAAATACAATGAAGATTTTGTTAGGTATAGCAACTGCAGGGGTAGGAGTAGGTACTATATACCAAGATTGTGGGATAAGCTTAAACTCAATAAGCGGTAAAGGAATAAGATAATTGGTAAAACTTACTTTGTGGAACACCAATTGATACTTCTTTACCTTTTTTTTGTAGATCAAACTCCCGATACCCATGAACCAACCATACAAGCCGAAAACCACCTGATTACCTCCAGTCCTGGAACGACAGTCTCCCTACGGTGCCGTCCTGGAACGGGAAGCGAGCAATACGGAGTCAGATGGTTAAGAGAAAACGATCAACTACCCGACAACATAAGACTGAACGGACCAGTCTTGCAGTTCGTTGATTTGAGGAGTGACAATGAAGGACGGTATCATTGTGAAATAGTAACACCTACTGGAACTGTTTCCGATTACGTTGACCTTCGTGTCGTAGGTGAGAGATATATTTGATTTTCAGTTGTCAGTGTTAATAAGTAACTAATGGTTGTAGTTGGTTATCGACATTGAAGGACTTGGACTGGGTTAAAATAAAATTTTTGCTTTATTACCTACATTATTTCGGGTTATAAATATTAAGTTTTTTTGGTGATATTTCAGTTATAAAATGATAAATTTAGATTTGACTTTTATCAATCTCTGTTGCTAATTACTAATCGTTGGAGTTAAGAAAAATGTTTTTCCAAATGCCCTGGAAAAATTATGGGCATTTCTAAATTCTTCCTCCTTATACAACCTTCAGGTACTGGTACCTAATAAATAGTTAACTATTCTAACTTAATCCAAGTCTTCCAAGAATGTCCCGTATTTATTTAAACGAAGTCGCGAAGCTTCCTAAATTCTTGACATAAATGAAATATTAAAAAAAAATTATTTTGAGATTATTTTTTTTTAGATTCCGTAAGATTATAGTTGGGTAACAGAAAAAAAGTAAACGAATATTTTTATTGGTTTGTTACCTATTAGACCAACATTTTTTCAAAATTTTTAAATTCATGTTAAAACTATTTGCGAAACGAAACATATGTCCAGATTTTAAACGCTTATTCTATTATTTGATGTAGTAGATATCGTATTTAAACACTGATGTTGCTTACAACACTGCAACACACACGTAAAACTGCACCGACTTTAGACCAATTAGCCATTTCAGTATACTTTTTAATTTAATTGAAATATATTGTCTTTATTTTATTTCACAAATTTTTCTAAATGTTGCTTGAAATGTTCTGGACGGATTTATTACCCTATATCGGGTTTTTATCAGAATTAATTTTCGATTTGCTCATTATACAGGGTGTTACAGATTCGACATACCAGCATTTTAATCTCGGAAACCATAGGAGTTAGAAAAACGGTTAAATGGGGGCAAAGTTGTGCAATTCGGTGCTGACTATAATGGCGCTTTAAAAGTTTTCAAATTTCGAATACTCCAGATTTTATTCGAAAAAAACCGAAATTTTGAAAAAATCGTTTTTATTTTTTCCTGAGCTCATTTGACTAGCTATTTAAAAATAAATGACACTTTGTCATTGCCACTTTTTCTCCTCTACAAAATGACGTTACTAAACTAAAGATCCGCCGTTTCGTCTCCGAGCGGCCATCACCAACTTTACTTTTTTAAATACGGACCTGGATTTTTTTACCGATTTTTAAACCCTCCTACCCTTAAAATGTAATGGCGATATTACTTTCTCATAATGATAAATTGTCCTTGCTTATTTTTTTTAAATTCATGTCTGGCTCCAGAAAGATGGGGCGCCTCCGCACAATATAAGGGCAGTAAAATTGTTCTTAAATGAACAGTTCCCTGATCGGTGGATCGGAAATGGTGGGACAATAAAATGGCCCACGAGGTCGCCAGATATTTCGCCGCTAGATTTCTTTTTATGGGGGGCTTTAAAAAATGTTATTTATAAAAATGACGTAGATACCATGGAAAAACTGGAAGAACGCATACAGGTTGCATTTGGTAGAAATTGGAAGAAAAATCGATCGTCGTATTGAGCAAAACGGCAATCTCTTTGAACTTTGAAGGATTTATAATTAGTAAATTTAGAATAATTAGAAAATTCTTATAAAATATATTATATTACTTATGTATGAATGTTTTAAATAAAAAAAGTTTTTAAATAATATTATAATTCGTTGCCAGGACCCGACCGACAAGAAGTGTAAAAAATATGAATATAAAAAAATAAGCAAGAACAATTCATCATTATGAGAAAGTAATATCGCCATTACATTTTGAGGGTAGAAGGGTTTAAAAATCGGTTAAAAAAATCCAGGTCCGTATTTAAAAAAGTAAAGTTGGTGATGGTCGCTCGGAGTCGAAACGGCGGATCTATAGTTTAGTAACGTCATTTTGTAGAGGATAAAAAGTGGCAATAACAAAGTGTCATTTATTTATAAATAGTTAAATGAGCTCAGGAAAAAATAAAAACGATTTTGCATAATTTCGGTTTTTTTCAAATAAAATCGGAAGTATTCGGAATTTGAAAACTTTTAAAGTGACATTATAATCAGCACCGAATTGCACAACTTTGCCCCCATTTAACCGTTTCTCTAACTCCTATGGTTTCCGAGATTCCAATGCTGGTATGTCGAATTTGTAACACCCTGTATACAGGGTAGTATGGAATTGACGCATTATATTATATCCAAGAGACACAATCCGTACTTTTTTTCTTGAACGATAAATTAAAAAGTTGACAAGTACCCCTAAAACCCAGTTAGGCGGACGCCAATTAACGCTTCAACGTGACTGGCTTTAAATGACGACTGATATTCCGCGATTCCGCCGTCCAGCCTGTAGCTGTTTAACAACTTCAGTCTGATAATGGTATCCGCGTTCATGAAACATCTAATCATGACCTTTACGATCGTTTTTTAGTTTTATATTTAAATATTTTTGGATAATTTCAATATCGAGTTGCTTAAAAACATGTTATAAAGTCTTTTGGTACCGTTGTATTTTGTGTTTAGTGATATAGAAAGTAGAGGCTAAATCGTAGATTAGATTGTCTTTATTATGGTTTTGGATTTTTTGGGAAGATACGTTTTTCTTAACTTAGAACAGGTGATCACGGGTAACTCACCTCAATTAATTTTTAAATAAAAACACATGTTACTCCTGTCCTATCACTCTTTCTTTAAAACTCTTCCAATGGTGGCGTGGTCAAGCCATAATGCCATAAAAGCAAATTGTCAATTTTCTCATTTATTATAGTGCTACGACATTTAAAAATATGTTTCCATCGCAAGTTGTCTTATTGGGATTTACAGGTTAAATATAATAAGTCAATTCTATAACACCCTATAGGCTGCTCTTGATCTTAGCTTTAATTTTTGAAGTAAAGTTTCATTCACGAGAGAAAACTACTACTACTACTATTACTATTACTATGCAAATTACTTATAAGTAAACCACGCTGAAAATTGCATTCGTTACAGCTGGTCGTTAGGTAACAATTCTTAGATTTAGCTTAGACGATAAGCGTGCATATTTCGGTAACATTTCAGGATTGTATTGCAAGTTTTGTAGGATACATTTACTTATTGCCTTAAACTCTGAATATAGGTTTGTAGGTGTCCATTAACAATTTGCCTTACTTCATAAAACAATCTAATAAATTAAACGCAAATTTGACAGACAAGTAGAAAAAGTTTGGAACGTTATACAGTTACACAGCTATTTTTTTTTTAAATCGTGACTAGACATGATTTTTTCTTTCTTATATTGAAAACAATAAGCCTTTCCGATACAAACTATTAAGAACTTTAATCATTAAAGGAAAAGTATACATTTAAAATAAAATTATGGTTTAATTGGTCTAAATCACCCTATATGTCTTTAATATATCTGCATCCTCCGTATCTTGCATGATCATGATCAGTGGCTCGTAAAGAATGTCCTGAAGGCTGGTGGCGTTGTGACAACGGTAATTGTATCTCACAGCAATTGATCTGCGATGGAACGGACGACTGTCAAGACAACTCGGACGAGTTGACTTGCGGCGAAGTGACCAGGACACCAAGGGGTTTGTTAAACATTTAGGCAATGAGTGTGGAGGCTATACGAGATAATCGGTCGTTTGGTATACCGAAATGAAAATAATATGTTTTTACCGATATGAAAAAATACCGGAAATTACATTGGTGGGAAGATAAAACAAAAATTTTTTAAAAGTTTAGCTATGTATTATTTTTGGAGATGTTGGGGGTCAAAGATACTGAGTTTGCAAAGGATTTGAATAAGAAAGAGATTAATTGAAGGCATGAAAACCAATTTTACACAATAAATATTTAAAATAAATGGATTTAAAGGAGAAATAAACTTCATTTAATAATTGAAATATTTTTTCGATATTTCTATATTAATCTAAATACTTTTTGTTAAAATATATTTCGGCGTACCAAACTGCATGGTTGCCTGCCAGAAATATCGTATAGTTGCCCAACTATTAGACGCTTCCTCTAGCTGTCTTCTGACCTACCTACCTCCTCAGTGTCGTCGACTGTTCTTCGAATTGTGTTGGTTAAGGGCGCATCCCTATCGTTTTTACTTAATATATGGAATATATTGTTTTATTTAGCAATAAATACTTAGAGACCAGAGTACAAGAAAAACTCTTTTAATAGACATACACAAATAATCGAAAAGTTAACTTCTAGAATTTCAATAAATATCTTTAACAATTAAAATCACTCAGAGGCTCCAACTAAATATCAACTAAATCACCCAAGAAAATATATCATATACATTGGGCCATGGGTGGGTAAAGACTACCTGTCGAACGTTTGAGTGAATAAAGATTTCACCAAAACTGTTTCACATCCGCATAGTGTAAATAATTTGGAATTCAAAGACCGAAGGGTGATTTTTATTTGCATGATAACGTGAAAAATTTGTTTACAATTTCTTAAGAAAAAAAAAACAAAATTTTACTATGCCACACCGGTTTCAGGAAAAACGATTAGTTGGACTATTTGGCTAATTCTAGAGGTTTAATTTTCGCAGATACAAAAGGTACAACTTAACAAAAAACTGTCAATAAGTACTAAGTTTCATTTTAGCACTTAAGCTACAATAAAACATTATATTTCGCAGGTGTCTACCTATTATATTGATAAAAACTACCCTATATGTGCTTGTTGTGTTAGTAACGACTAATTTTTGAATGTTCTTCTACTATTATCCTATGTATGTAATATTTATAGATTATTTTCATTTAAATATTAATTCTTTTACTCCCTGTCTTGAAAACCTGAACTCAGCAAAGCATCTCGTGTGAAAATTAACTGTATATTTTAAGAATTATTTTATAATATAATATATTTTGCTACAACACACTCTAAGGTATTTTGTGATCTATATTTTCCAAGTAAAACATCTGAAATTTATAAAAGCAAAAAACTGACATAACCAATTAATTAACTGAGTTTTCTCATGCTTTATTTCTTGCTGTTTTATTGTCCTATATTTCTCATCTTTTTTCAACATTAAACCTCATAACTTTAATTTCACTAATCAATTTTTGTTAAAAGTAATATAAATTAAACATCACGTCTTTTTGTGTTAATTTCTATAGCTTAGTATATTATTTTTATATTATAATTGCGTTTATATACTTCAATCCTTATTAAAATAGTGAGTATTAATCATGTTATGAGTTTTGAATGGTAGAAAGTACTTTACTTTTAACCTAACAGTTTTCCAACAGTTAAATAAACTGTGTCCAGAGTTTTCTTATCATTTGGCTCGTTGAAATAAGACTGGTTGAATCTAAGCTTAACTAAACCTCGATTTGTCTATAATAATATAATGACTAAAGATCGGATATAAACAATATATGAAGTAAAATACAGTGGCGGATTCAGAAGCACGATGCCCATGCACGCGGCGTTTACTACTGTACAAAGAGTATATTACCTTAAGTTTAAAGAATATGATATTATATTCCCAGAGAATACATTGTACTACTAAATAATAACTTCTGCAAAATCATGGGTTTACATGCAACGAATAGAGTGGCCATAAATTAAGTGAAATACACATTTAAATCCTCTTTCGCGTAATGCGAAAACATTTTTGGCCTACCTTTTGGCGAAAGAAGCTCGAGTCCGCCAAGACGAGGTTCAGTTAAAGTTTATTTAATCAGCTCTTATTAAACAAAAGTCTTTATAGCGTATAATAAACCAGCCCAAAACTAACATTTAAACTTTTATAGGCCCGTCCGTGAAATCCCTACCCCCAAGACCGGCTCTCCACATTACTCCCCCAGAAAATGAATATCAAGCTGGGGCCACCGTGGATCTTAACTGTCAATCGAATGAACCTGGAGTAATTCCCACATGGTCTAAACTTAGCGGAGGATTGGCTGATAATGTACAAAATAGAGCAGGACGATTGAGAATCTACAATGTGAGATCTGACAATGCTGGTTCATATAGATGTGAGGCAACTGGACAAAGAGGAAATTATTATAAAGACTTTAACCTCTATGTAAAAGGTAAGATGAAAGATAATGTAAGTATATTTTAAATATACATTATGTTCTTTAATGCTGGTTACCTACTTTGAGTAAAACACGAATTTTTGGCAGCACCCCTATACTAACCTGTTAAGTGGCAATGCTCCCGAACCGTGATGTCATTTTAAAACAGAAATTTTACAACCAACATACATTTTTTTATAGATGATCCAATTAGGGACGAAGTTCCACTTCAAGTTCAAAGAGCAAAGAGGAAAGCTTCCGTTATTTTAGAATGCAACACAGAACTTGAAGAACCGGTAACCTACTTCTGGAGCAAACAGGGTGGCAGTCTACCATTTTATGTTGATGAATATAGTGTAAGTATTCTTTAAACAACCAAGTCAGCCTTTAAATCATATAATACAATCAAACTTAAGTATGAGAGAAGAGTTTTAGACTTGCATTGTCTTTATTATCACAACATTTCAACTAGAGTTGAAACGTTGTGATGTAAAACCAATAAAGATATTGCAAGTCCAAAACTTTTCTATCATTCAAGAAACATCATTGTCTCCAACCTTCACACCAAACTTAAGTACCTACCTATAGTTAATTATAAGGGATAATTATTTACAGAAAACAATTCAACTAAACTCGGTAGGATCCATTGACGCAGGAACCTACATTTGCTCAGCAACAAGCCAAAAACGAACTCTGGACATTCCAATTATCCTAGTAGTAACTGGTATCATTCCTTACTTTACTCAAGCGCCAAACAGCTACATTACTCTGCCAACGTTATCAGACGCTTACCTTCAATTTAGTTTCGAAGTCTCCTTTAAACCAGAAAACGACTATGGTTTGATTTTATATAACGGAAATAGAGAAAAAGAAAGAGACGCTGACTTTATTTCTTTGGGTTTGGATAATGGTATTCCAGAGTTTAAATTTAATTTGGGTCCTGGAACACCTACGACTACCGTAAAGTCCAATGAATCTGTTACGGAAGGGGAATGGCATACGATTAAGGTTGTAAGGAATAAGAAACGAGGTAAGTTAACCTTTGTATCCTAAAAGCCAGAATTCACTGTGTAAAAGTTAAAATACCTTCTAATTTAAAATTGTTTACTTTCATTGGTTAGATGCTTGCGTAATTTAGGCTGGTTTACACACGGTCATCTAAACGGAAGTCGTCAAATTTACCTTACGGCGAATTTTAAACTTTTAATTAATTTTAAGTAATTAATTTTAATATACCAATTTATAGTTTTGCAGCTAATACTTCTATTTTTTATACTGTTACAAATTAAGACCACTTAAATGAATTAAAAAATACTTTAAACTGTTGATAATGGAGTGGACACCTTTTTTTTAACAGACATAATTTTTTTTTAGTTATTATGTTTGTTGATGGAAAAGGTCCATTTATTGGTGAAAACGAAGGTAAATATTTCGGCCTGGATTTGAGTGAGCCGCTGTTTTTGGGTGGTGTTCCTGATTATAACAATATTTCCCCTGAAGTTATGATGGATAGTGGATTTGTAGGTAAGATCTTTAAATACTATTTTTCCACTAATCAAGTTTCATTAACAGAAAAAAATCAGACCAAATAAGTTTGTACAAATTATAACTATAGTTGACTATTCACCCTTTTTTGGTCCATAGGTTGCATCAGCAAGTTCAAGATCGGCTACAACTATCAAGATATATTACAAGAATCTCTTAACACTACAGGAATAACCAACTGCGAAACATGCACCGAAAATAAATGTCAAAACCAAGGCGCCTGTCAAGAAGCTTTGACAACTGAAGGTTACGCGTGTATCTGTCCAGCTGGATTTAGTGGTCCCACTTGTAACAAGAGGAAGGGGCAAGCTTGCTCACCATGTAAGTAGATCATTAATTCAAATTCAATTATGTAAAGTTCACAAGAAGAGTTTGTATTAGATTACCTACATGTAAAATACTATTTTCTATTAAAATCTTGGCAGAGCGTTTTGAACTTTTGCCATTCTCAGTGCTAGTCGTCAATACATATAAATGTTCAGCCGGGTAGATCAGCATTTCGTCCACTATAACATTAAATTCAAAAAACAATATCAAACCGAAACAAAATATTACAAATTAAAATCTTTGGATTAAAAAATCATCTTTGGTTAAAAATAAACCTTAAAGTTTCATTTATTCACGGTCCCATATTCTGAGAGCGTGTTTAGGAACTCGTGACATTATATATTACTGTGTAGTATATATCCCATGTAAATAATACCAAAATTGTATCACAGTATACGAGGTAAAAAGAAAAACGTTAATCGCTTGGTTCCCCGCTGCGGCCCAATATCTCGGTCAGGGGGCACTATAGATATATGAAACTCTAGACTTGTTTTGACGTTCCCTACATGCTCCCAAGAATGTGTCCTTTAGTTACCAGTCTCCCCGCATATCAGTGCACTTCGGTAGACCGTTAAATCCAACTGTTACTCTGTTACAGTTTGTGGTAAAATTAAGCATCCCTTATTATTATAAGCTTTATTATTTTTTGGCATTGTTAGTCCTTGTTAACTATCATTTTTAATTGGTTTTTTCAACATAATTTATTTTTTCAGATTCTTGCGGAATCGGTAAATGTATCGACACAGAGAACGGCTTCACTTGCCAGTGCCCTCTGGGGCGCGGTGGAAAACAATGCGAAAAAACGATCCAGGTCTACGAACCTGCCTTCAAAGACAATGCGTATATCGCTTACCCCGCTCCAAGACCATTAAAACGAACAAGGATAGAAATGAGAATTAAACCTAAAGATGCACAGGACGGAATATTATTGTATGCTTCAGAAACTAATGAAGGACATGGCGACTTTATCAGTTTGGCTATTAAGGATCGTCATTTGGAGTTCAGATTTGATAACGGAAGAGGTAAGTTCAGGTTGTTATTGTTTAGGCAATAAAGTGCGACGATCAACTAATATAGATTACCCATTTCATTCATAAATGTACTACTTCGCCGCGCCGTCACTGTCTTTTGTTAAAATAATATTTATTTCTAGGTCCATTTGTCATCAGAAGCGATCAAGAAATCATCCCTAACCAATGGTCAGCCATCCTAGCAATCCGATCGTCTCAAGATGGCAGGATAGTAATCAACGGTCACCCATCCACACCCACTCGCTTTACTACCAACTTTAAAACTCTTACATTGTTGACACATCTGTATGTTGGTGGTTACGATCAACATAACGTTAAACTTAACAACGGCGTTAAAGTTGAGAAAGGATTTAACGGCTGTATTATGGACATTAACATCTCCGGATTGGATGACAGTATGATGAAGAATATTACTGATTCCTCGAATGTGGAAGACTGTGGTGCAGATGAGGTAATTAATTAGTGCGAATTATTAATTAAATTGCTTTGAACGTAAAGGCAATTATAATTTTAATTTTTTTTACTTATTAGGATGACATTGACAATAATATCTATTCACCCGAGTACGCTCATGAGACTCAACACAAACCAATCTCCTATGACAATAAGAAGACGGGTTGCTCAGACAATCCTTGCAAAAACAACGCACCCTGTATACCCCTGTCTCCAGTAGAATACAAATGCTCCTGCGCCGCTAGTTTTACCGGAAAGAACTGCGAGACACCACTAGATTTGTGCAAAAGTAGACCATGTCAAAACAACGGGGCTTGCAAGTTGAACAGTACCGCATTCTCTTGCGACTGTCCGTTAGGATTCACTGGAAATTCATGCGAACATAGTAAGTATAGTGGTTTCGGATGTAAGACTTTAAAAAAGAACTAGATACAGGTTCGACGAGAAGAGGGAAGGGGTGATTTATCTATCTCTGGGGGGTCAATAATAATCAAATTTTTTGCTCGGCCTCTACAATTCACTATTTATAGAGGATATTTTATTGAATGACATGTCTGTTAAATAAAAATACTGGCACTAAATCAGGTACATTACAGGTCTGGCACTGTCTTACATTGTTCTTTACACAACACATTTCGATATTATCCCTGTTTCAATCATAACCTAACATTTCTTTGTGCCTAGTTATAAAAATGTCCTTGTGTGTTTTTTATTGCCAATGGTATAGAAGAGGTAAAATATGAGTTTAATTGTCTTTAAACAGACTACGGTCATCCAGTTAGGGCAGGTTTTATATATTCTCAAAAAATTGTGGAAACTATTAAAAAAAGAGACTTTTTATTAAATTATGGGGATATTTTAAATACAGAGGGTGGATTGGAATTGATTGAAATGGCTCACAAATGATACACATGTAGATTATCTGCGTACACGAATTTTCCCCGAACTCGCACTGGTGTAAATTTTGTAGCCGCTACGTCGTAGCAAAGTCAACCAAATAAGATAATGAAAGAGGATACGGGGTGGGCGCTATAGCACTTCGATCTTGGCAACTGGAGAGTGTAATATTAATACTAAATTAAGAAAACAAAAGTATCTCTCTTTAATATGCCTAGTTAAGGGAGAAGGGCAACATTTGTCTAGTCGCCATTTAAAAAGTTTTAATTGAATTGAAGCCAAACGTCAACACATCGTTTTTCGTATTGTTATATCTATTTATTTGTAGGAGTTGAACTAAGGAACGACGCTCACTTTGAAGGCAACAGCTGGCTAGAATTCAGCAGGTCTCTACTGCCACATAGACAGGATCTCGAAGCAGAAATAATAGCGCTTGAATTCTCCACAAACAAATCGGACGGACTTATTTTCTGGCACGGACAGAGCCCAGATGAGGACGGCCAAGGACAGGATTATATCTCATTAGCTGGTGAGTAAAATCTTACCCTGAATATTATTATTCAGCGTTTCCAGATGTCATCTTAACATAATAATATGGCAAGTACCTACTCTTTATAAAGAGTTCTGCTTATTTTGATTTTTGACCCAAGATGCGGGTTGTCAAAAAAAAATGCCTACTAAAACTATATTTAATTTTAGTTGCAAAGGACAATAACATAATTAAGGGGCGTCTAGAAGGGAAAATGGTGACCGTGTTAAAAATTAGCGTAGTATTTCATTTTTCTAAGGTCTTAAAAATAGTTTTTTAAATTAAATTAGTTTCATTGTTGAGACAAAAAATGTTTTATTTTTAAGAAAAATTGAAATTTTAAAGACAACAGGTTCTTGTACTGTAATAAATTCTTACTATATCTTAACGCCCCCCCCCCCCCCCCCCCGGCGTAACGTTAAAAATAAACATTCTCATGATGGTTTCCGGACACGCTGTAGATTTATTACACCTAAATTAATGTATTTTAATGTCTTTTTATGTATAGCGCTACATAATTTATTTTCCTTTCTTTTGTCGGATCCTAGCCGTACCCACTGCTGGAGCCATAATATGGCGAAACGCGTCAATTGGTTAGATTTGACGAAATGAAAAAACTATTCTTAATTATTTTTTTACACTTATCATAATCTAGACCATATACAAACCTTACTATAATACTGTGTTGTTTATTTAGTTTCAAACGGATTCTTGGAATTCAGCTATGATTTGGGTAGCGGACCAGCAATCATAAGAAACACCCAAATCAGAGTCGACGATGGTGAACGTCATAGCGTTATTTTGAAACGGGAAGGAAGAAGTGGAACGATTGATATTGACCATACATACGTTGCGCAAGGAGAAGCAGAAGGCCGCACAACCTCTATGAATTGTAACGGTACGTTTTATATTTGAATCTACAAACCCGTAGAAAAGTGTAGGGATGCACAAAAACGTTTCCTATACGGGATGTGTTGACCTAACGTACTTAGTTTATTGTTAGTTCTATGTTTTCACCTCTGATGGCTATCTTTTGCATTGAGTTGATTCCTACAGATGGCGATACTAGGTTTTCATCATATATTTATTCTCAAAAATATCTTGTAAGCATATTTTCGCTGTATTGGGAATTGCTTACAGGTTTTGACTTTCTGATGAGTCCTAACAAGGATGAAACAGCCTGTCATTGTCTACCTATGCCCCAGGGAACCTATTACCTTTGGCGTCCCTGTGTACTTTAATGCAAAAGATAGATTCACTAGTTTGTCCGCCTGCTGCTAAAAGTTTAAAAATATAATGTTTTTTCCATGAATATTTATAATTGGTTATTTTACAGGTAATATCTTCCTTGGTGGTACTCCCAACATCAGCAAAATGACAGGAAATAGGTTTAGCTCAGGATTCGATGGTTGTATACATGGCTTCGAACTACAACAATCGAAAACCCTAGATTTGGGTATCAAGGCTATTAACGGACTGAATGTGAAACCTTGTTCTAGGTAAGCAGTAACCAAAATAATTATGCCTTTAATAAGTATAATTACTAAAAAAATTGTTATAATTTCAAAAAAAAAAAATGGGATACATTAGTCCCTAAGATAAGGTTACTAATTAACTGCAACTCTCTGTAAGCGATTTTACTTTAAAATAAGTAGAAGTGCTACTGTGTAGTGCTAGAAGTACTACTTTAGATGATTGTCACATTCCTATGTCGCTGTAACCTTAAAGCGGTGTAAGTTTCGTAACAAACTAATCCAATAAATAAATTAATTTAATGTCCATATTTTATTTATTCATTTGCCTTTATTTTTTACAAAATACGATGCATTGGCCGCTTAGTATTAGGTGCGGAACCTAATGTAAATCATCAAAGATTTGGAAGATCACAGAGGTGTACGATTGGTTGGATCGCTCCATAAAAAATCTTGGCGACAGACAATAGCGACATTTTGCCAACCAACAAAATTCCGCTAAACGATATTTCAAACGTGATTTTTTCGGAATCCACTCATACAATTTTGTAAAAACCTGTTTCATATTCAACGGTAAATATAATTCTTTCCAGCGTATCGAAAATCCTGTTTCATGCGTCAATCAGTGCTGAGATTTTAGCGCCTGAAAATCGAAAAACGAGATTTTTTGGTAGGCAAAATATCACCATGGTCCAGAAGCGTATACGCTATATTTGTCGAGATCTCTCTCTCTCTCTCTCTCTAGTTAGTTAGTCATGATTTATTGTTGGAAAAAATTGAAAATATTGGATTTAGAGGAAAACAATTTGAATTAATTGAAAATTATTTAAAAGATAGACCAACTTATGTTCAAATAGATACAGCAAAAAGCTATCCTAAAGTAATTAAATATGGTGTCCCTCAAGGAACAATTTTAGGACCATTATTTTTTAATATCTATATTAATGATTTATTTAATGTGAATTGTGATGGAGAAATTCATAGTTTCGCAGATGATACTGCAATTTTTTATACAGATACGAATTGGAACAACTTAAATAACAAAATTTAAAAAGATTTTAAAATAATAAAAAATTGGTTTGATACAAATTTATTAACAATTAATTTTGATAAAACTAATTATTTTCCTTTCACTTTAAATCCAAATAACATACCACAAAATATGAATAGTATTAAAATAACTGCGGACATTGAAATTTTAAAAGTTAATCAAGTAAAATATTTAGAAATAATCTTTGACAGTAAATTAAATTGGAATTTTCACATAGAATATTTGATTAAAAAATTAAGGAGTTTACTACCAATTTTTAGAAACATTAAAAAAATTTTGAACGTAAAACAACTGGAAATATTATATTATGCATTAGTTAAAACTCATTTAAATTACGGAATTTTAGTTTTAGTTAAAAAATTAGAAATATTACAGAAAATATTTCTAAAAATTATATTTAATAAAGATTATCTTGATCCTTCAATAAAATTATAATCTGAAACAAAGAAAATGAACATTAGACATCTTTACATTTATAATATCTTAATATACATATTTAAAAATAAAAGTCTTATACAATTTAAAACCCATAATCATAATACTCGTCATAAAAATGAAATAACCATAAAACCTAAAATAAATAAGTCCATAGGACAAAAATATTTCAAATATTTATGTTTTTATTTAAACGATTATTTACCAACAAAAATTAAAAAATATATTTCATTAAAAAAATATAAAGTCGAAATAAAAGCATGGATATTGGAAACGGATAATTTAAAAATATTTTTGGAAATGTTTTAATTGATATTGTTATGAATAATATATTTTTCTAAATTTTATTATACCTATATCTTCAAAAAACTGCGTTTATATTTATATACATATAGGTACTTAAACGTTTTTTATTTACAATTTAACTTTTATATAGGTAATATTAACAAATATTTAAGCAAAATATTTTAATATTCTCATATATTTATAATTTAAAATATTAAGATTTGCCCCTAACAAGCACGTCTTCGGGGGATCAAGGAAGAAGTTTATTAAGGAAGATAAATAAACAAATTTATTATATTATAAATATTGAAAATAAACTTTTTTATTATTATTAATTCATATTATACACGGAAAAATAATGACGGTAATGGCTTGGACTGAAAGTACAGACACGCAGATCTTTTTCTATTTTCTATTTCCTTCTAAATATTTTTCTTATAGGGAGGACGAATGGGACGATTTCTTAATTGAATCGGCGTAAAAATGTACTTGATCGTGGTATTTTTTGGTGAGTCGAAAATGAAAATTAGCATGAGATGGAAAAAAAATATGGGAATTTTAATTCATGGGCAAATTTTTAAAATCATAGGTACTTCATAAGAATCATTGGGTCATTACCTTTTATCGTGGAATTTCAAATAATACACTTCATTGCATATTGCATGAGATGCCGCAAAAAGAGAATGAAATATTTCTGGACAATAATATATGTTTTGATTGGGGTTTGTTCGTGTTTGATGACATCATTGAAAAATATATTCATTTGGACATTTATACAGTTTCTACATTATATTTATTATTAACTGAATTGAAACGGTATTTATTAACCTTGTTAATGTTGTACAGTGTTTCATTTTCGAAGATTGTAAAATACTTATTTTTTGAGCTATACATATACAGGGTGTTCCACCGGGAACCGCTTCGATCTATATATGAAAAACTATACATAGGAGAATTTTGAATATTTGACATTATGCTAATGCTGATGGAGGCGACCGGGCTAAAATATTTTTATAATAATGGCACTTCCGGTTATACCGGAAGTAAGTGTCCATTTGCTTATTTTAAATAAAACACCCTATATTTGTGTTCAATTATTACAATAATTTAGAACTGGCCATAAACGAAGTGAATTTTTTAAATCCATATATCTCAAAAACAGCTGCTCAAATCAACCCTTACCACGTATACCTTTTCTAGGTGAAAGACGTTGGAGAATCCGAATTTTTATTTATATAATTTTAGCTTTTCTTTTTGACCTCGTGTCGAATGAAGGTCTAACAAAAATAACTTCGGTTCTCCAGCCCTTTTTTAAGTTTTACTAAAAAGTTTTTTTTAAAATTTTCTATTAGTTAGTTTCCAGCTATGCTGAAGTTAACACCCACAGGGGTTCCAGTCCGTTCATTCGGGCTTGTTCCCCAAATTTTCTTTTTTGCTCTGAACTAAGATTCATACACCAGTTCAATACCTTTACTAATTTACCTTTAAACTAATTTTTATATTAAAAAAAGGTTAAATAAATAACCTTTCTTTCTCCCCATGGTTTCCGGGATACCTGTGAATCTTCACTTTTCTTACATTTCTTAATTTTTTTTTCTCTTTGCCTAAACGGGCCTCTTCTTATCACTGTTACCTGTTGCCCATGGTCAGTGTTAAGACTTAATCATACCAATTTTTTAATCATTATCCCATTTCTCAATTTTTGATTTTCCATGGCTCGATGAGAGCTCCATCGAGGTTCACTACCATTCACCATTTAGGTCTGTTCCTCTCACTTATAAATATTTTCTCTTTATATTTTTTATTCCTGATGATGGGTGTTACTACACCCGAAACATGTAGAATATCTACCACCTTTTAACTTTACGATTTAATAAACCAGTGGAGAAAGACTGCATGTTTTTATTTATTCCTTTTATTTGAAAGTTAAATATGGGGCGGCTTAAAAAAGCCGAATATTCTAACAATACACCAATTATTAAAAAAATCATTTATAAAAAATTAAAACCATATTGAACTTTTGACACTCTGTATCTCCGAAATAATCCACTTTTGGACTAAGGTAAGTTGGGTTAGATCGTCATATTTACGCCTCAGGAACTTGTGGTAGCTTTTTTCCGCGCCTTTTAGAGACACCCTGGATATAAAATACGGCCGACCCGTTTCTTTATTATAATTCTGTACATTCATTATTATGCTAACAAACCTTCTCATTTTCACGCTGCTTAATAAAGATTACGTTGGATTCCGTCCTCACTCATATTTGCCGACCTAGATGATTTCGACGAATTTGTAGAACCGCCTCCTGTCAACATAATTCATCCGAAACCCTCCAGTTCTGCTCAAACTGTCCACCATATTTGTCATATCTATTTCATAGTTTTAATGTTTTGTTTTTCTCTTAAAAGGATCTTATTTTGTTGACGAATTTTGATATTATTATATTAAAATTTTAAACCCGATATATCAGATTACCTACCGGATACCTACACCATCGCATACCGACAATGCCGAGTTTCAATGGCGGCTGGTACAGAAGCACTGCAGTGCTGCAGAGCTCCTAGAAAACAATTATATTAATTACCAAAAATCGAATTGGTATTCGCGATTCGCATTGTAAATGACTGCAAGCGACGCAAGTAAAGTCGACCAGTGGAATAACTTACCGGCTCATGCTATCGCCAAGGTATTATTTGTCTATTTATCTGGGCCACACGAACGTGCTTTTTGAGATCCGTGAAACACCCGCGCGGGACTCCGCTTCCACCATGTCAGTATAAAAATAAAGCCATGAGTTAAGTTAAGAGTTCGCTGCATTTAGTCCAGCGCCCTGGTACGTTCAGCGCGGTATTAGGTATTATCGGTTGTTTTTAGTGTACAGCGAGTCAAAATCAATAATAATATAGTGCGTGCATGTAATTATGTGTTTTCAAACAATTATTAACTGTGTACTATGAAAGTGGTCTTTTTTTTTAACTATTCATACGAAGAAAAGATCGAATTAAAAGAAAAAGGTGGACCATTACCAGACATTATTATTGAAAAATCTAGAGGGAAAAGTTACACACGCAAATTTAATAGAAATATTTATTTAAAAAATGAATGGATTTGTGCATGTAACATTATATTGTTTTCCCTGCTTACTTTTTGGCAGCGATAGAGCTTGAACAGAAATAGGGCACTTGAATTTGAAGATAAACGAAAACTCAAAAATCCATCTTCATAATTGTTAATAAAAGTTAATCTCCGAAATAAACAATTTTAATGACAAAGTGACTCTGATTAAATTATTAAAAAAATAAGTTTTTTTTAAAAATTGCAGAACACCTTTAAATTTTTACCAGGAGCCGCTACTGCCGAATTTACTTAAATGTCAGTATTTAAGTTTCAGTGAAACTTATTCATATCCCATTACGTAGTGTCTTTTTTAGTTTTAAATTTTCAAATCAAATTTTCGAATCAAAATGACTCATTATTATGTAAGATCTTTCCATAGTCTAATAAAAAGTTATTTCAACAGTTTTATTTTTTTACAATCGTTTAAGAATCTGCAAAACGTGGTAACCTTGGGTAGTTGGGTATCGCTGCTTTTATCAACGCGTCATCGTCTTTGTAGTTTCTAATTAATTCCAAACGTAGTAGAGTTTTGTAAGTAGTAAAATCATTTCTTGAACTCCCTTATAAATATTGAGAAGATAATTTGGCAACATCGGTATGTAATGTTGTATTTATTCGTTGCTCATATCAGTGCAATAAAATTTTCGATCGACTAATCAGCAAATAAGAATGTTAAGAGGGCTTTGACCAAAATTTCGTCCAAATGGTGTCATGCATTTAGGCACCAAATCAGTTATTGTCTTCTAATAATGTTTATAAATTGTTTTTGGTCGAGGTCTTTTTAAATTAAAGGTATTTTTTGTCGATCATAACTTAGGTAAAATTAGAATTATATTATTATTACTAGAATTACCAAGGGCTGCTATTTACTAGGTATGGCAACGTGGCAACAAACAATAATAAAAAATACAGTGGCGGCTAGTGATATTTTGATCTTAAGAGGGACTCTTACTTTTAAAAAAAGGAAATAAATTTGAAAGATTTTTAAAAATAAATTGTAATTGTTCTAGTTATCCGATGTTGTGGAAAAAACAAATTATTGACATAGATTGCTCTTCATCCAGTGGCGGAGACAGGGACGGGCCACGGGGAGCGCCCCTCCTAAAAAGATGCCTATCTAAATTGTTAAAATATTTTTACTTTATTAAAATAACTGTTAAAAAGTTGAAGTAGCAAAGCATCGAAGCGAGCGGGTAAGAACCAGCAGAATAAGGATCCCACAAACCAACGCAAATTCGCTGCGAACGGGCGGATATCCAAGCGATTACGCTTCTATATCTATAGTAACGAATTCGTCAACTGTTGCATTATACTGTATTAAACTAAAATATGTCTACACGTCGGCGCAGCAATTGCGCACTGTCGGCATTAGTTTCACTAATGCAACACCAAGTTGGAAATGTGACTAACAAAAATAAGTAAGAGTCCCCTTAAGGTTGTTGGCGATTATTACATTTAGTATGTTTAAACAACTAGGGAATCTATTCCCACCCACAGGATGTCTGTCAGTCATAGGCGCAACTAGGGGGGTGGGGAGCTACGGGAAGCTAAGTCACCCCTGAATCGAGATTAAGCTCCTAGACCAATTAGTGTGTTTACATCCTTTTCTGGCATCTTCATGAGGTGTTGTAGGATTATGTAGGGTTTCTACACGGGGCTTAAGCCCCCCTCCAAAATAGATGTCTAGTTGTGCCACTGCTTCCAGTCCTGTAAAACAAACCTGTGCTACAAAGATTTTATTCCATCAGACAAAAATGATTCCTGTTAGTTTTGGCTCCGCATAACTTCCTTCTGACTTATTCCGAGATTCGAAAAAGAACCGGAGAGGACATAATTTTTGCACATGATATAGAGTTAAATTAGATGTTCTTATATATTTTTTCTTTCCTTTATGCCATGGTAAAATATCTATACTTTGCAAAACAACTTTTTTAACTTGCCACTTGTTATTGGTACTATTATTCCGTCCCCTTTTTGTCCTATACATCTATTAAATCCTGTACGATGATTGGTCTAGGTCTAGGGTAATGTGAAAACCCCATATAAAATAGTAAGGGCAAGTAATTACAAAGAGAATAGTAATATTTATCCATTTTTCTAGCGTTTCGGTACCCCGCTCATCTTGCATAAGAGACTTTTAATGCTGCCTATTAATCCGGCGTATTTTCATTTCCCGAAATAGTACTATTCCATCTCTCGAGGGCTGCATACTCCGCTCATCTCAAATAAGAGAGTTTAAAATTTTGCCGGTAAAGCTGGTCATATTTTTATTTCTTGCTTTTTCAATCCCCTTAAAAGTGTCCAGTTCAATTTTCTCTTTTTGTACTATCAGAGTGCTACACGTTAAAATAATTGATAACTTTTTTAATATCCAGCAGGAATATTTTTTCTAATGGAATAAAAGTGTGTTTAAGTCAAGGGAGAAATAAAGTCCCCTTTAACCGTACACAAAAATATTACAGCCGTTTGGTAATTCAGCTTAACCAAAAAGTTAACTATTAGAATCACTAAATAAAGTATACATATCAAAACTAGTATAATATGTTGGGCAGTATTATGGTAAGTCGAGGGTAAAATAAAATAGAAACTGTTGTATACTCATTTGAATTTGTTTGTGATAATCAGTATTCTATGTAAATAATATATTAAGCTAATGGTAAATATTTTACTACATTTTATAACGATATGACAGACTGATGCTTTTTTATTATTAAACGCTTACCATTAATGGATAATTTTTATTTAGGTAAGATAATAAATATAGTGATAATTAGAGATGGGCAAGGAATAAGAACATGTTCGGCTCTAGTCAGTTAGTCTACGCACTTTAGTACCCAGATCATTTTAATTTTTAAACCTTAGGGTTTAACGTCTTCCCAAGCCATTTAAAGTGTTTAAAAAAGGAGGATATGAATCATTTCCCTTAATATAATTAACAAACCTTTTTCAAAGTTTTCCTTTTTGCCCATCTCTAGTTAATAATGATTACCAAATCTATGGGTTTTGTTTATTTTTACTATCGCCTTTTGTTTATATACGCTTAAGTCCGTTTTGGAGAATTATTTCTATTGGATTATTTTTCAGACTTTGTCATTGCATTAAAACATAAAAATTTTAGAGAACATTGGCAACATTGTCAAGCTGCCGTTTCCATGACGTTTGTACATTCGATAAAGTGCGTTTTTTTGTTCCAATAGCTTTCTTATTTATTTATTTTTTCAATGGATTAAAAATATCAAAATGTACAAACACAGAAACTTTTATTTTTTATTCGTTTATACACTACAACCAAAATCAAAATTTAGTGAAAGAGCCCTGTAATGGACGGCATCGGTAGTGTATTACAGAAAGAATTTTTATCTTTTCCCTTTTTTACCTTTTATTAACAATGTACCTGGTGTTCCATTATGGATATCCGGGCACCGGCTGTATCTCGAAAACTACTGGGAATAGAAAAAAAAATCTTAATTAAAGCGACTGAGAGAAGTTCCGCATTTTGCCGCATGAGGGCAAATTGAAAATTAGATACTGCAATTCTAAATTTCTCCGAAAATTCCTACATTACGTTATACCTTTCATTAGCAAGCTTAGACAATTCTGCATCATTATGGTTTAGGGCTCATTGGCGTACCGACCTTGATAAGTGAAAGTGTAATCATTTAAATTACTGTAACTTCTAAACGACTTATACGATTTAAGTAAACTTAAGCTTGTTTGGAAGAGAAAGAGAAGTACTTTTAATTGTCGTATCCATTGGTACACGATAGTTCCTAATAAAATAGTTAGAATCTACTTTCCCATTATGATGTTCTAATTAAACCGTATGATTTAAATTTCGGTATAAAATCAAAAAAACTATTATTATTACAAATTGTGCCTTCTAACAATTTTTTTAGGAACTATCGTGTACCAGTGGATACGACAATAAAAAATACTTACCTTTCTCTTCCAAACTTAAGGTTACTAAAATCGGATAAGTCGTTTAGAAGTTACAGCAATTATTAATTAAGTTAGGATTTTGATATTTGGCAGACTTTACCTGTATCCTAGGGTGCATTTCAGGAAATCTTTTTTGTTTATACAGGGTGTTCCAAAAAAGTGTGACGTCATAAGGATATGTTTTTTTAGATTACATGCCATATATTTTCTTACTTATTTGGATGCATCTTGTAGTTGCCTACATACCCCTAAAATTTCAATGAAATCGGTTCAGTATTATAGGCGAAAAAAATAAAAACTAAAAAAAATCAGTTTTGCACCACTGGTTTTAAAAATTAATAAAAATTAAAAATAATATCTCGTTAATAAAATTATACAGGTACTTAATAATTAAGGTCTCACAGTTTCGTTAACCAAGTTTCATTAATACGAATTGTACAGGGTGTCCAAAGTTTAGTGTCAAACTTTAAAGCAAGTTATTTTTCTTATTTCAAATTGGAACCCCTGTATTATTATGTCATTTGATGCAGAATTAAAATTCAAACATTTATTCTAATTACAACCTTATCGCAATTTCTAATGCATTTAGACTTATTTGCAGAAAACTTATTTTATCAACTATTCCACTGGTCATTATTATATAATAAATATCAAAGGTGGCTTTGAAAAACAATTTATTGAAAAAATGAGTTTTCTGTAAATAAGTCTTAATGCGTTAGAAATTGCGATAGGGTTGTAATAAGATCAAATGTTTGAATTTTATTTCTGCATCGAATGACATAATAATATAGAGGGGTTCCAATTTGAAATAAGAAAAATAAATTGCTTTAAAGTTTGCAAAGTTTGACACTAAATTTTGGAAACCCTGTACAATTCGTATTAATCAAACTTGGTTAACGAGATTTTAGGACCTTATTTATTAAGTACCTTTGTAGAACTTTAATAACGAGGCATTATTTTTTATTTTTTATTAATTTTTAAAACCAGTGATGCAAAACTGATTTGTTTAGTTTTTATTTTTTTTTCGCCTATAAACTGAACCGATTTCATTAAAATTTTAGGGGTATGTAGGCAACTACAAGATGCATCCAAATAAGTAAGAAAATATATGGCATGTAATCTAAAAAAACATATCCTTATGACGTCACACTTTTTTGGAACACCCTGTATAAACATAAATATTTTCCTGAAATGCACCCTAGGATACAGGTAAAGCCTGCAAAAGTCATAATCCTAACTTAATTAATAAGGGAGCTACAGAAGACGGGAGGTGAGGCGCAGGACCCTGTATACCTTAATGTGGGAATTTTCGGAGAAATTTAGAATTTCTATATTTACATTTCAATTGTGCCCTGTTGCGGCAAAATGCGGAACTTAAAAATTATTTTCAGGATTTTCTCTTAGCCGTGAGTTTCTATGCCCAGTAGATTCCAAGATACGTCCGGTGGCCATCCATAATGGGACACCCGGTATATTCTTCAATCGTTTTATTGTAAAACGTTTCTGATTAATTTGTTTTTGTTTCAGTTTTAACGACATTGACAACAATATCTGGAATGAAGAGTTGATAAATTGAACTCAACAATTTTAGGCTAATCTAATTATCGCAGGCAGTGATTAAAATAAGTCAACTCTTATTAATTTCTGTCCATGTTTTAAGTGTTCACTTTATTATTGTGTTCATTAAGTCCTAAAAAGACCGACAGTTTTAAATGTTGAGGAATAATTTTAAAGATATTTTTTTACTGTGTGCTCTCAACATTAACTGTATTTCAGTCTTTTTGCTTTATGTTTATTGTTATAATTATTACGCTTCAGCATGCTTAATTCTGGAATACAGTTTCGTGTATGTTTAGTTCCAAAACTGCCATTGTTTTCTGATTTTACTACTTTTTTTATACACCCTTTTTTATATATTATATTTTTCTTAATTAATTAAACGTTGTATAGTAAGAAAATTGTGCCATTGTAGAGTCTAGATAAGTATCAGAAAATACAGTCCATTTGTATAATTCTTCATTTAGATTTAAAAATAGTTTTTAATTTATATGGTGCTATTAACAATGTATTACGCTAAAAGTATTTCAATTTGTCTATTTTTAGGAGGCGGTTGAAGAATTTCTTACTGTTTCATTTATAATGATAAATTAAAAAAGCTTTACCATGTGATTATACGAAATGAAACAAAAACGTATCAACTATGGTGATTAACTAAAAACATATATAAAAGTAGACTATAAGAATATAAAATTTTGTAAATGCTTTTGTTTAAATTCCGAAAAAGTCAAAAGACGACATTAAAGTCTTACTAAATTGTTGAAAGATCAAAATACTAAAGGTGCCTTTATGGTTGTAGTCTTAACTCTAAGGGCTTCTTTTTTATTTAATTAACTTTGTTGTTTATAAATTAACAAAATATATTAAAAGTGCATTTTCAATAACAAGAGACAATAAATAATTAATGTATTTAAAACTGTGTTTTATTTTGTTGCAGCAGTGACGTGCATATACAGTATAGGCAAAAAAAGCGTTGCCTACCTTGGGAACAATAAAACAAACTCTAACCAAAATTATTTTTTTTAATTTAAATTTTCATTCGTGTAATATCCGAAAATATTTCTGTGTGGTCTTCTACATGACCAGCAGTGGAACCACAGACAATCGTAATCGACAGCTTGTCGACAATTTCCCCTTACGTCTCTCTTCGTCTCACCCTGACTCAAGGTTAATCTACAAAATCGCTACCACCGACAATCGTTTTACGGAGATATATCGATTTAATCGAATCGCCACAAAGCGACTGACAAGTGAATCCCGCTAAAGCTTGTCGAAGAGTAATCTAACCTCAAAATTAGTTTTGGTGGCGTTTGTTTATGTTGTTTTTTTTCGGCAAAAGTTTTTAAAAATTATTTGCCATTCTTTCACACACGGTAAGTAGAAATATTGGTATGATGAATAAATCTCTGACCCCAACTATTTGTTATGATTAATGCAGTTTGACATCGAATGTTGGCTTCGTACTGAAATATCTACGCTTTGCCCCATGAGCTTCTGGTAACTGCCAGTAGCGAAAAATTGCAGTGCCCCAAATATTCTTGTCCGTGGGGACAATGCACCTCTTCGCGGAATATTTCTCATGTGGGCCAATAGCATATCCACCAGCATTTGTGCCTATGTCTTAGTCAGTCGGTATCTTCGTCTAAATTCCACGTCGTTCACAGTAAAAGGATTAAATGAGTCCCACATTCGCATCCTCTGCAAATTAAAACGTCGTAGACGTAACCTACGTCTCTCGCGGTCCATTAAAATATTTACTGGTAACATTTTGATTAATAATCTATAAACAACTCACAAAATAATAAACGATTGAAACTCTCCAAATATTTAAAAACGACCATAAACGCGCGAAAACAAACAAAAATATAACCTATTTTATTCTTCTTTTTTTCTGTAAATTATTGGCCTTTAATCATAACTTAGGAAACAGGGAATTTTTTAGAATGGATTATAAGTCTTTATCGACAGAGTGGAAACACCCGAATAGATGACGATTTCGGTAAAGCGATTGACTGTGGTACGAATTTTCGATCGCTTCGATAAGAGAGTCGTCGACTTCTCCTTGTCGATCTGACTTGAAAGCGATTGTTCGTGGTTTCGCTACAGGACCGAAAAGTTAATCGTATAACATTAAAGATCATTTTCTACGAACGCATTCGTTGCCAATTAATCGTAACTGCAATCCCGTATAACAATTTAAAAGCAGATATTTTACATTATATTAACCGCTTATGGAAAAGCAAAAGCACTGCTTTAATACGAGTGGAAGCGAGCGAGAGAGCCGGTAGGCAGTAAGGTAGAAAGAGAACAAATAGACGTGACTCGCAACCTGAGCCTCCGTCCCCCATCTGCCAGCGCTTGTAAAATGCATTGGGGCCAATTTTACAATTTTGTCGTAGTTTTTTCAAAAATACTACACGTTCTCGATATAAAACATATTACTATATAGTTTAATAATTGGGTTAGTTAAGATATTAATTTGTAACGTAAAATAAGAAGTACTTTTATAATGATTTAAGATAATTTTTGCTAATAAGTATCTTAAATTACAATTTACATAATAATTGACTTGGGATTCAATATAGATCAGATTTAAAATCTGAATATAAAACGAAAAAATGAAGAAATGGGCATGTCCACGTAACATGTAATTGAGGTAATGGCGATGTCAACTGTGTTGAAAATTTGTCAATTTTTTGGAAATTAAATGTTTGCCTATCATGTTCTAAACGGCTTTGCACGCCACTGTATTGCAGTATTGACTACTCCTTGAAAAACAGGCCTAAAGTAGTGAACTCTCAAGAACGTCAATTATTTCAAAATAAATGATCTTTGTATAAGAGAATTTCCATTGTCACACGAGAAAAGCTCTTCGTTTAGAAAGTACGACTCTCTTAAAAAACTTTCAAATTTCTCTTGGCTGTTTGTCTCTTGATTTATCTTGCTGCAAAAGAGATTTATTTTGTTTCAAGAGCCTTACAATTATACTTTTCGAGAAATTCATTTAACATACAGGGTGCTACAAATTCGTGTGCGAACAAGCCCAGTCAACCAAATAACATTAAAACCATGTTAGATTAATATGGTATTAAAAAACGTTGACTAGGCGAATCACATGTTTATCAATATGAAAATAACATTTAATCGGCCGATAAATAACATTGTGGTAAAAAACATAAGATATTTTAACGTTGTTTTTGTATTATCATTTATACATAAAATATCTTTATATTTACTTAATTCTAATGTAGAATAACGTTGCGGACAAAAACGTTTAACATTATTTTAACGTTTAAAATTTGTGATAAAGCACTATATTTTATCTTATTTATAATGGTATTTTATCATTAGATATTCTATATTTTCAACTTTTCACCTATTAGAATATTCTTGAATTATAATATTTTGGTATTACTTTATAAACGTATTCTTATAATGGTTTATGGGCTCAAATCGTACCAAATTTCCGATTACCTTTCGCCTACGATTGTTTGAAGCATCTTCTGGGATCTTGACGTTTTGAGATTGAAACACTAAATGCATCCCGAGACTTAGGTATATGAATTAGAGTTCTATCCATAGTCCGATACAAACAAGTTCAATATTCAGCTTGTTTTCCAGTGTTCTAATCTTAAAAGGTTCAAATCCCTGAAGATACAAACGTGCAATCGTAAACGACGTCTGAAATCAACTCCAATTTGATACAATTGGAGTCCAAAAACCATATTATAGTTCTATTAGCATCAACATATATTCACAGCGATCTTTTTTTGTCGATAAAAATTGGGTTTTAGGGAAAACAAGCCAATAACACAACTGTTTTTATTTCATTTTTTTTATTTTTATACATTTAATTTTTTTAATCGGGCATTAGCATATCGAACATACTCCATTATCGTTTTGTCTATGCTAAAGTCAGATGAAGTATATGATTTATACTAACCTATGAAACGTAATTTTCGCCGTTTTCTTCTTATCCACCGCTTTTCTGCTGGAACAACTTCGCACGGCACAAGAAATAATTAATATCTATCACACAGTAGCAATAGTTTTACACAAAAATTGAAAACCTTCTCATAAAATCTAAAACTACCTCGATTATGATTGATCGAATAGCTGACTACATGAATGACAGAAAGATCAAGCTTTAAAGGTCGCAGGTAGGGTCACTTTTAGTCACGTGATGGCGCCTCCTTGTTTATTCTATCTCGATGGTACAGGACGGCATTCAGCTTTTGCATTTGAATGACAGGTGTTTGTGAAACTAAAAAAAAAATGAACAAAAATTGGATTACCCTCGGGATTATTATTTAGATGTATTTGTTTTTTTATAAGTTTGCATAAATATGTACTTAAAAAAAATTGTTATAAGCCTGCAACACAAGCCACTAGTAATAAAAGTAACCAACTGGTGAGTTTTTTATATAAAGATGAAGCCAAATCTTCTAAGATAACAAATTTAAATAATATAAATCCTAATCCCTCGCCTAATCCCAAAATAAAGTTTCAATATTTTTACGATAGTTAATTGACCATTGACTAAACACCTATTTTTACTTTAAATTTTATGACCTTTTATTTTAAAACAAAACGGTAGGATAGCCGCGGTCATCATCTTACCAGCAAGGTTAGGTGTTAAATCTGGTTAAAAAGGGGTGATATTTTTTTAAACATTATTTTCTTCTTTTGTTACATATTTTTATTTTAAAAACATAAAATTTAGGTGCTAAACATATCTTTTCGGTTTTAAAATTTGCGAAAGCCTACAAAAATAAGTCAAAATTAAACATGGCGATATTGGCCATTGGTGACACATCGTTTTTCGGCCAGTTTCTGTAGATATTCCGACGGCAAATAGTTATTAATATAAAAAAAGAAATTTGAAAACTTACCTACACATCAAACATAAAAGAGGCACATATCACAAAACACACCACCACTAATTTTTACTTAAGAATCGCAAAACAAAACTAAGAAAGACCACAAGAATAAGACAACGAAAAAGGTAGTAGTAGAATGGACGCTGGGCCGGGAGCCGGAGGCTGCTCGTGGGCGGGGTGGTTGCGACCAGTTCCGAACATAAGCGAAGTCAACACGAGGTAGTTTAAATCGGGCGCCAAATTTAAAAATACATTTTGTGCAAATGAAAAACATGTTGATTTAAGTAACGTTATAAGTAGTAATATAATTATATCGTTGGGAAATAAAACATTGCACAAATACCTCTAAAAATAATATATTCGACCCAACAGTTGTTATTAATAGGTTGTAAAAAATAATGTTGAAATTATTAACTTTTTTTTTACAAAATTAAATGTTGTGTAAAAAAACGTTAGTGTTCTAATGTTATTGCCATATGATTTTCACAAAGTGTGTTCAGTGGGAGGGGATCTCGAAAACGGTAAGAGATACGAAGATGGTTAAATTGAGGCAAAGTTGCGTAATATGGGGCTTATTAATTTGACCAAAGAAAATTGTAAATATTTCGAATGCTTTCGGAGATATCCGAAAAAAACCGAAATTTCTATTTTTGGTTTTTAATTTTTTTCGCCTTCATTTATGGAAAAAAATAAAAAACACTTTTTCATAGCTGTTTTTTATGTTCTACAAGATGGCGTTATTAGTTTTCAAATTCGATATTTCGTTCTTTAGTTACCAACCTCAAGTCAATTTTTTTTAATACCGACCTGGAATTTTAAATACAGTTTTAGGGATTTATAAGCTTTAGAACTTTAATACAATTTACAAGTTTTTAAAATTTTAACGTTTTGCCATCTAATAACACTTTTTCAAATTATTTTTTTCCTGTCATTACGGTCCTGAACGTTTAGAGCCAAACTAAAAAAAACAAAAGATTTCTGATTCGAAAAATCCGTTCATTTTTACACAACGTGGCCTGATATTTGATATTTTGTAAGAAAAGCGACCCAAAGTCTCGGTCTCAAATATTTTTCTGTCTCTTTGTTTTTTTTTTCATGTTTCGCCTGATATTAACATCATCAGATCGTATAAACAATAAAAAAAATTTGATTTTTTTTTTAAACAAACGTAAGCGCATCACAGTAACATAACTAGACTAACACTCCAGTTACCTTTTTTTTCACTCAGGAGCGTTATTTTTTTCTGTTTTACAGTATTTTGGTCTGGTTCTAAGGCGAAAAAGTAGTATTGAAGTATTGTGACGGTAAATCTTTTTGAAAAAATAAACGGCCTAAACACCATAACTTTCTGTAATGTAATTTTAATATTTAAGTAATCCAAAAAATAATTGCCAGGGCCGTAATAGTAAAGAGAGGATAATTTGAAATACTAGTGATGTGTTATTTGATGACAAAACGTTAAAATTTTAAAAACCTTTAAATTGTATTAAATGTTCAAAGCTTAAAAGTACTTAAAACTATTTTAAAAATTCCAGGTCCGTATTTAAAAAAAATGAATTGTGGTTGGTATCTAAAGAAGTTTAAAAAATATCTTTATTTGACTTCTGCACGGGTAAACATACTAGATTACTAACAAATATGTCTAACTGATATTTTGTGGGTTCTTTCATAAAATATAAGTAATGCCTACTATATGAAAGGCTTACTCTTACTTGAATAAACTTATTTAGAATGTTTTGGTCGCCTAAAATTAAAACGCAATACACTTTATTGTTATAATTTGGCACTATAGAGCCTTAAAAACTAAGCGCCCCTTAATTGATCAAATTAAAGAAATAATAACACTATGCCTTGGATAAAGAAGAAAACTTACAAACACGCAGAATACGTAAAGTAGGTTATTATAGATCAAATAGGGGCAGTTTCCAGTTTTTGGTTTTATGTTTTTCAAAATTATCTCGTGAAAAACGGAACCCTAAAATTGATTCCCGTCAATATATGGCGGAGTCACGTCGTTACCCAAAACGGTTTAAAGCACGCTTTAGGGAAGAATAAGTCGAACACAAATGACTTATAGACAGATTTAGTTCAAATAAGTATACTTAAATCGTGCATAAGTAATGAAGGTGCAAATTTTCAACTAATTATTACTTCAAGAAAAAAAAAATATTTTCTGTATGTATACTAAGTAACATTTTCACTTCCGACCGACGATAAATGTGGTCCCAAGGACCTTCAGAAATGAGTCATAATGATAATGCGATGTCTGTGTGACTTTTATTTATCACAGATACCTACTACCTCGGCATTTAAGGTCAGATTATTACGTTTAAACAACGTAAGAGTCAATGATTATTCGCGACCTCAATCCGAAAGAAACTTAGTGACATCTACACGACGTAATTTAGCCTGTGGGTAAGTACTAACTATAGGCATTTTCAGTGACTGTATTACTCAAAAATGCACCAACCCTGACTTCAGATTTAGTTCATATTTAGTCATATATAGAGGTAGGTACCGAAAATGCTAGTTGGGTATGTAAGGACAACAATAACAACGGATGCATGATGACATCATACTGTAGCCTCATTATATCTGTAATATCAAAGAAAATACACAGTTTTATATCAGAACATGATTTTCTTCAATAAATCACAATTTTACTGGATACTTATTTGGTTTAACAAACAACAAACAAGGTAGACTTATAATAAATTATAGCAAAAGGTAACATTTGTCTGAGCACGTTGTCCCTTTGGCTCCGTAAATTGGGAATAAGTTTGCAAGACCTCATGTAGCGCTCATCGTTAATGAAGAAAATATTCGAATTCTAAATTTGCCACCGCGTAGTCCCGATTTGAAATTTATATAGAGCACTTATGAGATATGATTAATATGCCACTGAAACAGCATCAACCCTCTCCGGCCAAGCTGCAAGATGCCCAAATAATTGTTAACAATATTTGGAATGGTCTTGACCAAAATCAAATATCCATCACATATTTCAGATCAATTACCTTTAATTAAGGTGAAGTGGGGTAAGTGAGGATTAAAAATATAAAAGGTCGCCTTTAAAACCACATAACCTTTTTAAAAATCGAGTTACAGAGATGCGCTTTAGACAGGAAGTACTTAGTGATATTAAGAATGACAACAAAATTTGTTTAATTTTATTATTTACCCAAGAATTTCATTTAAACAAAAAATTGTTATGAAAATATACCCATAGAACGCACTTGCCCCAGGTACTGGGGTAAGTGGGTTTTCAACTTATATATCGCGTTTGAGTAATGGTATATTCAACTGGGGCAAGTGGGTTAATCTATTGCGACTTCACCAACAACAGGCTTTTTCAGGTATAAAAAACTTTTAAAAATAAAGAAGTTTATATGTTAGAGATTTCTTCTTCTATAACTTTTTTTAAAACTACTTAATACGGTTTTTAAGTTTTTATTTACTTTATAGTTTTTTCAGACTACGCACAATCCCACTTTTTCAGCTTCTTAAAACTTTTCACTTTAAATTTTATTATTATTAAAAATTTAAATGGGACAAGTGGGAACTAATCCCCACTTACCCCACTAACAAAAAAAGCGGGGCAAGTGGTAACTATGGACCTAAAACTGAAAACCTGTAAAATTGAGGTGTTAAAAAAATAAAAGAGATAACTTTAGTGATTACAACTTTGAGGATGTAAAAACTTTGAACCTAAGTTCTAAATTAGTACAGATAAAAAATTTTAAAAATTTTTACCGGACCTCATAACAATAGACGAAGTTTAGATACATTTGACATAAGCTGTGTTACTTTAAAAAAATATATTAAAATTTTTTTAACAATATGTTGGGGTCTATAAAAGTCCAAAAACCCATTTTATTATAGTTTTAGTTTTTAAAAGTATTTTTTTTACAATTATTACAAAAAAACCCACTTGCCCCAGATCCCCACTTACCCCACTTCAACTTAATTAACAAATAATTGAAGGGGTTAGTAAGGTAACTGGTGGTATTCATATTTTTAGTGAATAAACCTGTTAAAACTGGTTTTCAACAACTGACCTTACAATTCTGTGAATAATAATAATTATAATGCACAAAATCCTAGTGATTTTAAATCAGAAGTTGGAAACCACCTTTATACCCTAAAAATATAAATTAAAAAATTAGTCACTTAACATCTTTCTTTATCCACGTAACCCTTCAATTCTTAATTTGTTTTAGTTTTCTATACATGATAATCGAAATAGAGTGCTCATCACAGTTATTATTACTTAGTAAAGAAAGTAGTTGAATTAGCAAACTAGTATGCAGATAAGTTAATGTCAAATTGTAGTAGGTGTTAAAACCTAAAAAAAATAACGATCACCTTGGTGATTCAATAAAACAGCCGGCCATTATGAATGTTAAAAATGTCAGTTATGAACAATAATTGAATGGGTCTAGAAAAATGATACTGGAGTTTCCTTATAGCTAGAAAATGCGATGTTGATTTCATTTATTTTAGATCTTTCAAATCAGAGTCTATAGGTACAGTCCCATGGTTTCCCAATTTAACTGATTCTGTATTTTAATTAATAGCAAAATTACGAATGGAGTCCGCATTATTTGAGAAATCCGATTTTAAGAACAAACGCTTTTTCGGACCAAAAACAAATACTCTTGGCTCAAGAACAAATGCTCTTAGCAGTGGCGCATTGCCTACCCTGGAAACAATAAAACAGACAGAAACAATTTTTTTGTATTTTAGTTTTTATCGGTGTAATACAACTTTGGAAATTTTTCTCTGCAGTAATATAATAAATAATAATATAGGACCGAAAAATTAATCATATTGTATCATTTCCACGAACGCATTCTTTGCTTATTATATCGTAAACTAGATCCCTGTATAAGCATTCCGTATGACCGTTCTAAAAGCAAAGAACTCGCTGTACATTAGCGACTTATTCAAAAGTACTGCTTTTATATGAGTGGAAGCAAGCGAGAGAGCCGGTAGACAGTAGGGTAGAAAGAGATGTAACACATAAACCCGTTGCAACCTTCGACATTCGGTTTGCGGAAAAAAAAGAAATATGGAGGCGTTAATTGTTACTATTCCAGCTAGCAGCGCGTCTGCAGAACGATCCTTTTCTGGATTAAAAATAATTCATACCTATTTACAAAACACACAGGGAGAGACACGATTAAGTTAAGTAACAATAATTTCTCTGGACAGCGACCTTCTGCAGGATTTAAAACGCAAACCCAATTTTTATGAGAGTTTTAAAAGAATTTTTACTTAAAGATCTCCGGCGCCGAACTAATTTACAAATAATTTCGTTTTATTCTTCTTCTGCCAGCGTTCTTTCCACAAACTTAAAAACAAGACATTTTGTGACAAAATTTGAAATCTTAAATGCTACGGCAGGTAAATTTTTGTCTTAAATGTAATTTTTGCCTACCCTGGTTAAGGCAGCATTGCACGCCACTGGCTCTTCAACGAAGAGTAAAGTATTTATTTCAGATTCTTATGGGAAATTTATAACATTTGGACCTATTTAAAAGCGCGAATCTTTTGGATTAAAGGCGTATGCATTTCTATCAATACATTGTTTTTTTTCAGTGAAAATAATATCCTCTACTTTGTCATTATAGTTTCACATATTGTCAGACAACAGTGCCTGCATAAAATGGGAAAATCTTAAAGAAAAAAGGGTTTTACTTTTTTATCTTAGCGTTTTTCCTTACTAAAAAAGCATAAAACTAGGATTACTGGTTTAACAGGTTAACTAGGTTTTTGGAAAGAATATACTATCGCGAAACTTGCATCACTGTCTTGGATGAGCTTAATCGGAAAAGGTGACTTTCCACCAAACCGACTCAGTTTTATTTTCAAAAACATAATTTTTTTTTTGGGTGGCTGTTTTTGGAAACCAAGCTGCTGTTTCAGTTTTGATTGCATTGCGAAGCATTTCCACTAAAGTAACTTAGAAAGTGAAAAATAATTTGTTGGGATATATTTTGGTATATATTTTAAAATATTTAAATTATTCACCAAAAGAAGAAATGTCCATTTTGAAGTTTATTTCGGTCCTGACAGAATTGCAAAAATATACGGTTTAAACAACAAGACTCAAATAGTCAAGAATTACGCCAGCTGTGACGTGGATCCAGCCAATAACTATTATAAGGACTTTATATTTATAATGCAAGCAAGATTTTGAGATTCTTATAAATCTTTGTTCATCTTACAAAAAAAAATAATTTTTATATTATAAACAGTTTGTTTGATATGTAAAAATATAAAAATAATAATTTTTCTGCTCCTATATTAGTATTAGTATATTACATAACAAGTGATGAAAGTGATACTTTTCAAACGAGGAGATATTTAGCACGAGGCGTCAGCCGAGTGCGGAAATTCTCCGAGTTTTAGAATATTCACTTTCACACGAGTAATGTACACTATTTTTCCTACGACCACAAAGAATTATTAAAAAAACCTTTGATTTGTGAAAAAAACATTTCAACTCTATAGAGCTGAAAAAAAATATTTCAACTCTAGAGTGGAAATACAAGGCCGCTATTTAATTTAAACATATGATGCCAATTTAATAAATCGAAAGGTCACAGGTTCAAATTCCATCAGGAGTACTTGACTTTTTTTTATTAAAACATTAAATAAATTATAAAATTATTTTGACTTGAAATCTTCCTTCTTGAATGATTTTTTTTATTTAATCAAGGAAAGATGCATAAAAAATAAATTAAAAAAATTCACCCAACAAGGAAGATTTCAATTCAAAATAATTCTATAAATTATTTAATGTTTTCATAAAAAAAAGTCAAGTGCTCCTGATGGGATTTGAACCTGTGATCTTTCGATTCGTAGGTCATGGCTCTAGTGTCTACGCTATGGCGACCCATAAACATTATCTGCTTAAGTTTAATATAATAATATGACATATTCTTCAGCGGGGCTTGTTTTGACTGGCAATAAATTTTCCAGCATTTTCTTAACTTTTTATAATTTCAGATGGCGTATTTTCACACCCTAATTCTGAATCACTCGACAAATACGTGATAAATATACTAAACTGCTTTCTAAAATTTGTTCTTTTTAATAAATAGGTGTGGTCTGTCAAATTGGCATCATATGCTTAAATTAAATAGTGTGCCTTGTATTTCCATTCTAGAGTTGAAATATTTTCTTTCAACACGCGTGTGATATTCGGCGCTTTCGAGCCAAGTTAACAGTGCTTTTTTTCTCATTTTTACAGGTGGTCGTAGGAAAACATTGTTTTACGTACAGTTCACTCTATAAAAGTAAATTCATTCTTACGTACAACTGTGTGGGGGGCTACCGGGCTACAGGGTGAGTCGATAAAGAGTAAAGAAACGAATTTTCGATTTACCATGTTAAACCAAAAAACCCGTTTTAACGGTTTAACATGTTAAACTGGAAGTTGTAACTTTTAGATAGAGAATAAAAAATTAAGACAAGGGAGGTGAAAACCATTCTCTAAGATGAACCGTTCCAATGTTACAGCCTGTCAAAGTCTGAAAATGCCATATTTTAAACGTCAATATCTCAGAAACTATTAAATTTACGGTAAAATTGTGAAGTTCCGAATACGAAACTGTAATAAAAGCTATTAGCTATTATGGATGAATGATAGAAGAGTTTTGGACTTGCAGTAGTAGTAGTAGAGTAGCTCCAGTCGTCTTTAGCCTATAAATTACCCGTTGAAACGTGATTTAAGACAAATAAAGACAATGTAAGTCCAAAATTCAAGAAACATTATTGTCTCCAAAACCTTCAAACAGACAGACATTAATTATGCATTGGTATAACCTGATTCATTTATAAATTATTTTTATTATCAGATCACTCAAATTGTTGCAATTATTTTATCGCGAAATCCGAAATATATTTTCTCTTTCATAATAATTAATATATTTTCACCCTACTGTAACGACCCGCTACTGGTACTTAATTAACCCAGCTGAATGGGGTCCAAACCATGTGTCAAGCGCCCGAATCTGTCCGCCTGCATCTAAACACAGAATCCGGCAAAAATCGTACAACACTCACAAAGGAGCCCTCAGGCAAGTAGGCAGCGTGTTATTATTACTCTTGTTCAGAGAAACAGAGAGGATCGATGCAGAACCACTACGCGGTACTGCCAGTACAATTCGAACGGCTGCTCGCTTACGATCTATAGCTTTACCACGCTTTAGTACCGCTGAAGTTGTTCCACGGCAAAAATTGTTCCTTTTTTAGTTTTTTTTACTACTGGCAGTCTTAAAGCGTTTTAAATACTTTGTTTCAGTCGTGTAGCACCCTTTGAAATCGTACACGGATATGTTTTATTTTAGAAGTTTATCCAAAACTTGTGCTCAAAACTAATAAATTATAACTATTAATGAAGGTCGCGAATAAAACTGACTAAAGGTGTAAAATATTAAAAATAGTCTCGTCACGGTGAGATGTTTAGCAAGTGATTTCTGCTTGGATTACTCCGATTTGCTTCAGTGAATCGCCTTTTTGGATTTATATTGGGATTTATTTACGTTTCAAAATGGTAAGATATAATGCAGTCTTAACAACTATGTTTTTAGGTCGAAATTTACCGTTCAAGTTGACCTAGACCTTTACCGGGAGACCGAGACCTTTAAACTTTGACTTCTTCTATTAATGAGTCAGATAATAAGGTTTTTAATTCGTAAATTCTTATATTATTACCATTACCATAACCCACGATATAGGTAAAAAAGGTATTACCATTATTGCGACATTTTAAAGTTTTATTCTTCCATCCCTGCATGTGATATTACGGATCTGTGTTGAGTGTTCAGTGGTATATCTACCTACATTAATGGTGACCTTTGAAGCAAAGTTTTCTCGACCTCTCAACTCATGGGTGGTGGGTGGTCCGTATAAATACCTATTACAGAATTAATATTACAGATTCATCATTTTATAGGGTTGATAAATGATGTACCGTTGCTTTGGTCCAAACGCATTAACGGATAAACGAAAAAAGGTTCCTTTGTTCCTACCATGCAGTCCGAATAATTATACTTCTATCAGTTTTTAGTCTCCCAATACCGAGCCGATTGGGGTTTCCATTTTCGTGACAATTTTAAGATCAACTGGTTTTATTTTGATTCGAAAAAATTTGAAGTAATAATGAATAATGTAACGGAGGCTGATTGGGTATTAAGCAAACCTACAAATTTCAAATTCTTGAGGTTTCGCTTATGCATCAAAAAATTGATAAATACATTTGCCGGTATATCTTTTTTGTGGTTCACCCTTTATCCAACAGTTAGATTAAATGTTGTCGTTTTTAGTTAAATAATAAAAAACTAAGATATAGGATTACGCTAGCAGGAGCTGGTTTCCTCCAAGTTGTACCATAAATGTGCTGATGTAGCCAATCAAAGAGTGAAAAATATCATATTTCAAATATCAATTTTTTGATAGCGGTGGGATTTAAGCATAGGAAATATGTTCACTTTTCTTGGTTTCATTCTAAGAATTCGAAAATGCTATAAATAATATTTTGTTCCTCCACTGGTATATTTAAGAAAAACTCCTAAATTATCTACATGTTTTGGATGTAAAAACATTCATTATCAGGAAAAACAGTAGATGTAATTTAATAAAATCAAGATAGGAAGTTGGCTACCTATCGTCTTAATACAGCTTTAAGAAATGTTTTCATGTTAAATAATTAATGGTTATAAAAAAGGTATTTTTTCGTCCCCCTTTTTTATATATTCTGTAGGACCAAAAATGATTTTAAATTGTTGGCCGTTTGGTATCTTTCAGCTTTTGAAGCATAGAGATAATAAAGAAAAACGGTTGTAAATAGATAGTAACAAGAAGTCGTTCAGTTACAAGTTCTGATAATATGAATAGAAGACCAAGCGCCGCGCCGGGTGACAGCATTGTCAGCAGCATTATACCTACAGTAGAACAGATGATACCGAAATCTCAGGATTCACTCACATAGAATAAAGAATTATTTTCATTACAATTTTTAACGCCAGAAAGACGGGACCTCACGATCGCAGGGCTCGGGGGCTTCAGCCCCCTTACTCCGTCCCCATAATACAGGCATGATAGCGATATCGCCCTCAATAATTTAGTTCCCTTGTCGCAGCATTTTTAAATAATGAGCCTAGGTATGCGGTAAAATAGTTTATCTTTTCTAATTGTCAAAACATTGTGTCTTTATCAAAATGAGAAATGTACTAAATAAAATTATCGTCAATGCAATGATGCAATGGGCCAGGATGTGGAGTGGATTGGACATGGTAATAAAATACATAGATTTATAATCGAATCTTTAATTAAACATATTTTATCCCTAAAACTAAAATAAAATCCTATCCTAATAACAAATAATAATAAAAAACACTATCGCGTATTATAATTAGAAAAGGCTACTTCAAATATGATTGTAGTAGCTGATCTTGCAGTTCCAGGACAAAATTTAGGCTGTGGTAACCACGCTACAATATCTGCTCGGTCTACAACTTGCATGTCGATCATATCGGGTTCTGTAAATTTATTAAGTCCCTTGTGCCTAAAAAAAATACTTAATATTTGTTGTTATTAAGTTCGTTTTCAATTCTGCCAACATAATGGATTTTTGACTTTTGAAGCCCAAATATCACAAACGTCTACAATACTATATGTTGTTCAAGTTGTAGATCTGAATCAGATGAGTCCCTGGAAGAAATTTCAATACTGCTATCTGAGTCGCTACTAGGCGACTATTGCCATTTCTTGGGCTTATTTTCTAAAGGCACCAATTTCACCAGCAACTTTAATTTGGTCCCAAGTTATTGGATATTTTTTATTTTCTAGTTGGTTTGCATACTGAGATGCAAGTATTTGAATTTACTTATAAGTAAGGCCATAGTGTAGATCTGATGATTTTATTATATGCGTTTTCGTGTTTATAATCCGAATCAGTCCCTGAACCAGAATCTATATCATGAAGATAGGCATTTAATGGAAACATTTTTTTACTCTTAGACATGACGCTGAAGCGTTGCTCTTTTAATATTAAAATGATTTGCCGCATTTCTTAACGAACGTTTTTTCCTAATCACATCTTTGACCGCTTGCGCCAGAATTTCTTCGTTAACCGGCTCTTTGTTTGTTTTTCTTTTATAGGTTCGAGGCATTTTTGAAATTAAAATAATATAATTTTCTATTATTTCTATATTATATGTTATCGACACCATTTGGGGAGGATTGAGCCTTAGGCCCAATGCACCCCACCTGTCCTAGCCCAATCCTCCCCAGGTGCAGTTGTTTAGGTTAAGTCGAAATATTTTTAGACACAGTTCAAAGTTTATAATAAAAAGTAGTTAAAATAATTTCTATGAACTCCTCTTTTAGGGTAATACAAAATCTATGTAAAATAATACCCTATACGCGACTTACCTGTCTTTATTTATTAGCACACAAAACAACAAAATAACAGCAAGAACACGTTTGATGCACTAATAAAAAAACGCGGTAAAATCGGTGGAAATTACCTTTAGTCACGAAAATACGAATGGTCCGTCCTCTATAATTCAGTAGTTGTAACAATTTCAAGTCAGATTGGCCGCGAAATTTAAACTGTCCCATTCCTCCCCATGGCCCAATCCTCCACTCTCTCCCCTACTCTAAGTCAACCTTCACTGAGATATATTTGATAAGAAACTTTTATTTTATTATACTCTTCTTATTTCAAACATATAAACGTTCATCTTTAGGAAAAGTATAGCTTATGTTTTAATAAATTTGGGATTGGGGAGTGTGTACTTTCCTCCGCGCCCCATGAGATGTCCGATCTCATCCGGCGTGAATGAGATGGGTTGAGAGATGATACATTTTACACTCGCTGCATTCTTCAACCTACTTAAACTTGGACATACTTTTTTTTTATTGTGCCATGTTGTATACCCACTCCGAATCTACATTTTTATAAATAGATATTATTTAAAGTTACATTTTATTTTATTTTTACATCATTTGTTATTGAGTCGACCGCGACCTTTTTCATTTGCTTTAACCTTTCTATATTTGCATATTGTATAATGATTTATTTATTTATTCACTTATATATTTATATGTAACCATAAAATGAATTTGTGTAGAATTTGATTTGGTAAAATTCCCATAAAGTGGATGTCAGTTTAAAGAAGCCGTGTTATTACGAGTTGTAACAACACACATTAAGATAAACATAATTTATTGAATGTGTATAGAGTTACATACATTCGGTTTAAGTTTCAATCTCTACATTTATTTTTAATATAATTTGGAACTACAGTTTTTAAAACGTTTTTCCATAGTAAAAATATCAGATTTGCTTAAATATTTATATAAAATTTTCATATCTCTTGCATAAACTAATAATTCATGTATATTCATGGCTACATTATCGCTACTTCATTATTAATTACTAAAAATAGTTTCATAACTGAAAATGACTTTAGTGGACGAGTATTAATACCGAAGTTCTATAACTATTTATTACCTATCTACTTATAATATTCTAGTCTTTTTTACTTTCAAAATAAACATATGTTAAAGTTAAATATTAGCATGACGGCGTTTAACTACCTATATTAATCTACTTCATGGTCAACAGTGTCGTGCAAAGCCGTTTGAACAGGGTAGGCAAACATTTAATTTCCAAACAATTGACTTTAAACATTTTAAACACAGTTTATATCGCCATTACCTCAATTACATGTATACGTGGACATGAGGACATGTCCACTTCTCCATTTTTTTTCGACAACCGACGGCGACGCGCGACGTTAATAGCAAAAGTAAACACTGGGCGAAAACACTAATATGTATTATTATTCTGGAGAAATTTTATCCACATTCGTTTTATTCAGATTTTAAATCTAACATCCACTTGATTGAACCCCAAGTCAATTATGTAAATTATAATTTAACATACTATTAGCAAAAATTATCTTAAATCATCATAAAAGTACTTCTTACAAATAAAGATCTTAACTAACCTAATTATTAAACTATATAAGGACAAGTTTTATATCGAGAACGCGTAATATTTTTTGAAACTACGACAAAATTGGAAGATTGGCACCAATGCATTTTACCAACGCGGGCCGACGGGAGCTCAGCTTGCGAGTCACGTGTATTTGTTCTCTTTCTAGCTTACTGACTACCGGGTCTCGCTCGCTTCCACTCATATAAAAGCAGTGCTTTTGCTTTCCCATAAGCGGTTAATATAATGTAAAATCATTGCTTCTGAAATTCTTATACGGGATGCTTATACAGCGATCGAGTTTACGATTAATTGGCAACGAATGCGTTTATAGAAATGATCTTCAATGTTATACGATTAACTTTTCGGTCCTGGTCCTCTACATACACAGAAATATTACCGGAAATTACACGCGGATAAAATTTAAATATAAATATAAATATAAAGAAAATATTGGTTGGAGTTTGTTTTATTGTTTCCAGGGTAGGCAATGCTTTTTTGCCTATATTGTATGCACGCCACTGATGGTCAATAATATAATAAAGGAACTAATACTTTAAATACCGATATTCAAATTTTTTGTATTTTCAGAATGTTTTGATAATAACTTTAGCTAGTAAAGACATATTAACTTGGTGTAACTTTCAATTTTAGTTGTCCCCTTGACTACGTAAAATAATACCTTTTTTTTAAAAAGATTTTTGAGAAAAGTCGCAAATTTCAATGATGTTTCAGTCAGTGCGCTGTAAGTGACCACAGCAGAAACCAAAAACACATAATATATTATAATACAAATTTAAAAACAATTGAATCCCATTTAAATAAAATTAAGTTTGATCATTTTCGTTGACCCTAACCAAAGTTATTTAATTTTTTTGTCTTTCTCCCATTCCTTTAAGGGACTGTAGTACTTAATAAGTACTTAAACAGAGTTGTTTATTGATTTATAAGATTAAAATACATATATTTAGGCATATCAAGGAAAACCTTTATTTACTTCGTTGAGCACAGACCTGGGCAAAGCACTCGAAAAAGTAATTTTGAGTGATTTTAAGTGATTGCAAGCACTTTCAATGGCTTGAAACGCGAAATTCAATTGCCAAGCCCTTTTCTTACATGGCTTAAATTACCGAGCATTGTATTATAAAAGTGCTTGCAAGCACTGTGCTCGAAGTACTATTGTGCTCGAAATTTTTTTTCAGGCATCTTCGAAGCAATTACTGCCCAGCTCTGGTTGAGCGTATAACGCTGCCATCTAAGAAACTTAAAAATGAGTTCCAGCAAATTCTCTTGGCCACTTTCTTCATAAAGAATTTTTTCCGAAAGTTATAGATAGAAGCAAGATTTGTATAGCCGGGCCTCCCTTTTTAGTTTATATATATAATATAATATATATTTTAAATATCATTATTATATCTTTAAAGTCACAGATCAAAACTTTAGAAGTGCTATCAAGATAAGTGATCGTGAGGCGAAGGCGCCGAAACATATGTAATTAACCAATCAAACGGACTTAGTAAGTAATTATCCAATCAATACCTAAAATTCTTGTAAATTTAAAAACATAATATTTTGAAAAAAGTTATCAGTATTTGACCTATAATGATAAAGAATTTTGCTTAATGTTCATGTGAACGTAAATAATTCACCCAATTAATATTTAAGTAAGTCCAGGAAGTCAAATATTATTTAAAATTATACAAATTAGTATGGGAACGCAAATAAACTTTTGGATAATATAAGAATAATTTATTTAGTTTATACAATTAGTTAATCATGGGCGTCCGCGTCCGCCTTCCGAAGAAACTCTTTCCGGACAGTGAACAATTTTTTTGTTAAAGGTCGATTATTTTAGTCAATAGTTTTACTAATGTTGTGTTAAATTTAAAACGTATTTACCTGTAAAAAGTGTGAATTTTTAACTACTACATATATTCTACTACTTTGATTATACTATTTTTATACTATTATACTACTATTTTGATTATAAACTTAAAAGATGTGGACTAAAACTAACTTACCCTATGTTCGTGGGACCTGATTCATTTATCTGTTAGAAAATCCAATAAAAGGTGTGAAAACTTGATTTGCTTAATCATAACTAAAGCTGCAAAACGATGGAGTTGAGATAGCAAAGGGTCGCATCGGAACGGGCGGGCAATGACAAGCAGCCCAAGACTTCTCCAAACTGTTGCAAACGGCCGCAAATTTTTGCAACCTGTCTACCAATACGGTTAGCTTGGTTTTATTAAATTGGGATGCAACATGCCTATCGAACAGTATTGTAATGCGGCAAACAACGTTCAATATAGAACGTTCCTTTCAATTGAGGGGTTTGCACGACATCATAAACTATTGTCACAAATATTTTGGGCAATATTACATGTCCATAAGTACTGACAACTTTTTGCTTTTAATTTTTAATTTAGATTTGTTAAAATGGGTACGCCTATGGTTCGAATACAAATGTTTCAGCTTTAATCGTAACTTCTGAGATATTTTAATTATTTTTTGTATTTTTAATAAATTCGAGTTAGCTCTTACCATTATCTGTAGATAATACCATAGACTTAAATTAAATATATTTATGAGGATGTTCGATCATAATTTGTAATACAATAAACATTTATATCCATAATTTAATAATTTTATATGCAGAGACGCCGCTGGGAATGTTTGCCGAGCATTATGCAATTTCATTTTGGCCGCCCCACTAGAGTACACTTAAGAGAAATGCCAAAAAACACTTATTATTCATAATAATCCTGCTTTTGAACTATTAACACTGCATAGTTTGTTTCATTCATTTGTCAGGAATTCCTGGTTTTGACAGAAATTATGAGCGTTGCCAGTGATTATGCCAAGAATAGCAGATATAATATATTCGTTGTAAGTTTTTTACTAATTTATAAATAAGTAGGTACGGGTAATCGAACCTATTGGAAATTCTTTTTTAAATCGGTGGTAAAAATAATTTAATCATTAGCAAAAACATATTTTTATATAGATAAAAAGCAAAAACTAGGTATATTTTACCGTTTCTAAGAAACAATAAAAACTGTGGCGGTGGCTCAACGGTGAGTCACTGGCATTCGACCGTGGCGTTCCGAGTTCGATCCTCGGAGTGGGCATACGCACAATAAAAAAGTATGCCCTGAATTTTAGTAGGTTTAAGAATGCAGGGAAGAGTGTAAAATGTATCATCTCCCAACCCACCCCATTCACGCCGGTAACCAGGCCGGATGAGATCGAATATCTTTGGGGGCGCGGAACTCCTCAATCGGTAGATCATGCAATAGCGTAAGAAACCGAAGGTTAGCCCTTAGGGGGGGGGGGGGAGTGTCGCATAACTGAGAATCGTGGTTCGGAACCCATGTTAAGCTGTAGGCCCCCCTGGGGAAAGGCCCTATCAGCGAAAGAAGGTAAAAAGTATAATTCGAAAGAATGGCAAGAAAAAATAAATGTAAATTAATGGTATATTCAGTATTTTATCGATTTTCGGTTAAAGCGAGGGTTAAAGTTGTAAAAATCAATATTAATATTATCAGCGTACAGAATAGTTATTTATGCAACTAGTGCAAAAAGTGTATGTTTATTGCACACGGCATAGAAGTTATTCACCGAGACGTAGAAGAGGTGAATAATATGCCACTGGTCTGGGGAATCCTTTAGTCACAAGTCTTTTTAAAATTGGCTAAGTTATACCTAGATGTATCGTTTATTTCGAAAAAGTCACGTATTTGAATATATTATTGCTAAAATACGTGTCACTATGCACTCACACTTCCTTAACAAGTTTTCTATAGTATGAACAGCAGCTTTTAAGTAGATTAGTTGGCGCCTAATACTTTTAGATGTCATAATAATTATTGTTATGATTTGTATGATTAGTATTATTGATTATGATCACGATACACTAACCACCGGTATGCTAAAGCGTATACATAAATTCATTATCTTTATTTGTTTTAAATCATAACGTTCTCTATTAATCTTCCACATTTTGGCGACACGTGCAAGGAATTTGCGTTTTCATTTTTTTGAGCCTCCATTTTTAACTTTAAAAAAAACAATAATCACCTCTTCACAGCCGTTTTTTATATTCTACAAGATCTGTTATTTTTAAATTCGACGTTTCGTTTACCAACCTCAAGGGTCTTCTAAGCTTTAGAAATGTAACACAATTTAAAGTTTTTAAAAATTTTAACGTTTTGTCATCAAATAACTCATCATCAGTATTTCAAATTCCTAAAATGGACGACGAACTCTTCAAATCGCAAATATTTTTTGTTTAGTTTGGCTCTCAAATGTTCAGGACCGTAATGATATAAAAAAAATGTTTTATTGAATGAGAAAACATTAAAATATCAAGAACCTTTAAATTTTGTTAAATTATAAAGCTTAGAAGTCCCTAAAAATGTATTTACAATTCAAGGTTCGTATTAAAAAAAATTGACTTGAGATTGGTACAAAAATAAACGCCTATGAAAAAGTGTTTCTTGTTTTTTCTTAAGTCAAAAATAAAGGCGCAAAAAATTAAAAACCAAACCAAATTTTTTTTTTTTCGGATTTCTCCGAAGATTTTCTTTTATAAAATTATTAAGCCCCAAAATACGCAATTTTGTCCTAATTTAACCATCTCTTACCCTTGTGCGCACAAGAATTTGTACCACCCTGTATATCTCATTTGCAAGGTAATTGAGGTCATAAAAGTCATATTTTAAAAAAGTTAAGTTGGTAATGAAACAACTCTTTTGTTAAAACGTCTACTGATAATAATATGTTGTTTTCGCGGTTATTGATATCATCTCGGATATCATCAAAACCAAAAATATTGTTGGGTAATGGTCAGTAAAACAACTTAGAATCTCAAATTTTGTATTTGGCCAAAGTTTTGACCTCTATGAGTTCATTCTTAGGGTAATACAGTTATGAACTTCTGTGTTATAAATAAACTTCTTGGGTACATTATTGAATAACTAATTGGATGGCTGCTTATTCATTTTACTGATTTTGAAATAATTATTAGTATTATAAATACACAATAAACAATAAATTAAATAATAAATAGCATAAGAAATTAGTAGTTTGGGATGTGTTCTAATACATCCCATTAATATATACTCAAAATAATATTAACTATTATTTATACTCTTTAAAATCTTTTCTATTTTTCTTCAAAAATATAGTAGACCTTGAACCCGAAATATAACACCTTGAAAGGAAATGAAATGCGGGACAGAGGGAAGACCGGGAGACGCCGTATCTCACATGGAAGACACTGTGACTTCGTACGTAAGCACAGCTATATTTTTTCTTTTTATACTCGACCATCTGTGAAAGAAAACGGAAACAGTTTTTTCGTTCTTTTTTGGACCCATTAAAAGCAAATTTAGATGCCATCAGTTTAAAATTATAGAGCCGTTTTTGCATGTGATTTTACCTTAGTTACTTAAATTGGACGGTAAAGTGATTACGCGGAAGTTAGCTCTATCTACAAGTGTGTGATTTACAAGGTCCATTTGAACTACTGGTAAAACTATACTAAAGATATTATAAAGGAAGTTTGCATGTTTTAATGTTTGGACTAAAGTGTACCGTTCTAGAAGACCCGTTCAAGTTAGTGTACAATCTGTTGTGTCATCCCAATCAGTGTAATTTTTCAAATGGCAATATTTGATAAACTATTCAATTAGACGTATCTACCTACTCTCTGGTATACTTTAAACCCTTCAAAAATCTAAATTGAAAAAGTACTGTGTAATTTTTAATCCTCCTATACCGGCCCTGTTTACTATTACTATACAAGATCTGCAAAATGATGTGAAATGCGCAAACTCGGTATCCCCTTTTAGTCCTCCATATATAGGATCACAAACTTATATACATATATGCCATTAGTAATATATTGGTTATATATGTACAGGGTATTTTATGGTGGATGGAACGTTGGACGTTTATAGAAAACGGGATATACATTTTCTTCAATAATTTGATTGCTCAGATAAACAACTATGGTCTATCGTTTTAAAATATTTTCTGCAATACTACGTTGCGGCTTCTACCCGAAACAGGTGGCAGCATCGTTATTTTAAATGGAATACCCTATACGGGGTGTCCGGTAACTTATGGGCAGTAGAATAACTGGAGATACTAGACATCAAACTAAGCCGATTATGTCATATAAGTTTTTTCGGATTGTCACTTTTTTTTTTGTTAATTTAATTATTTACTATGTTTTTTTATGCTTTGGGATGTTTAAAGGGAAATATCTCGAAAACCTTTAAAGATATTAAGATCAATCAAGTACACATTTTTGACTCAGAAAATGCCCTTTTTAAGAAACTATAATTGAAAAAGACCTAATATCACAGGTAAGAAAAAAAATCATAGATTTATGAAGCCTAGTGTATGCAACTAGCGCCCTCTAGTTTGAAACTTAAAAATTTCTACAAATTCTTATTTCTTGCTCATAAAAACATAATATTGCCAACTTTCAATTCGATTCATTAAACCGTTTTAAAATTATGGTTTATTTTCGAGAATAAACTTTTACTTTCAACACCCTGTATCTCTAGAACGAGTAACAATCCGAAAAAACTTATATGACTTAATCGGCTTAGTTTGATGTCTAGTATCTCCAGTTACTCTACGGCCCATAAGTTACCGGACACCCTGTATATTATTATATTATTTTCTAATTCCCTATACAATTTCACGTATATTTTGTATAAGATGTCATACGGCTAAATTCAATTGTTTTTGAGATATTAACGTTTAGAATATGCCATTTTCAGACTTTGACAGGCTGCAGCATTGGAACTGCGCATCTAAGAGAAAAATGGTTTTCGCCTCCCTATCTTAGTTTTCTCTCCGCGGCGGCGCACCCACACGGTATGCAATTCCCAAAAATACGTTAAACAAGAAGATAAGATAAAAAATATTTGATTTTTATAGGTTGTAATGTTAACGGTTACAAAATAAATAAGATAGTTTAAGTATTGTGTATGTGCATTTATTTAAATCTAACGTTTATAAACATCAATTATGTGTTATCATTGTGTAATCAGTGCTAATACCGTCAACTTTTTGTTTTTAGGTAGGAATAATATGTGTAGTAGGTATAGCAGCCCTGGAAATTTTAATTTGTTTTGTATTTGGATTTTTTTTCAAACTAAATGATATTTTCTGGGACATGATTGTAGAAGGGACGTTAACAATCTATGGCTTCAAAAAATCATGCATGCATTTTTAAAATTTTAAAATTCTATGCCTTATAATATGATATTTGAATTATTTTAATTTCACCCTCCTTATTAAAGATATTTAAAAATTTCGTTTTGTTTGTTGTGTAGTTTTTTCTTCTTCGTTCGCTGCCAGGGCCATTCCCGAGGGGACCTACAGCTTGATTGAAGAGTGTGTATCTTCTTCCGCATCCCACGAGATGTCCGATCTCATCCGGCCTGGTTACCGGCGTAAATGGGGTGGGTTGAGAGATAATACATTTTACACTCTTCCCTGCATTCTTAAACCTACTAAATTTCGGACATACTTTTTTTTGAATGATAGAATAGTTTTGGACTTGCATTGTCTTTAATTTGTTTTACATCACAACGTTTCAACTGGTAAGTATCTCCAGTCGTCTTCAGGTGAATACTAAATACGTAAAGTAACTACAGCTCTATTTATACTAGCTAGATGTACTGGAGCATGACTGAGATGGGTGCAGTCATGCGTTTAATTCTTGTGCGGTATTTTAAGTTTACATCTACTTAACAAAGGTTTCCAGATATTTCTTATATCTAGTGAGGGCTTACTAAAACAATCTGGGTTCTGGTATATGATAGCAGCTTCCTTGAACTTCCTTTTCCTCCAATGTGGTTCTTTGTGCAGGATTCGAGCTTCTGTCCACTTAATGTGATGACCGTGTGTCCAGGCATGGTCAGCTGCCCCTGATTTTTCGGTTTCTCCTTTAGGCGTGTTGTTTCTGTGTTCCTTGACCCTAGTTTCAAGTGGCCTTAGAGTCTCACCAATGTAGGGTCTGCCACATTCGCAGGGAATCTGATAGACACAGTTTTTCCTATCTTTTTGACTTGTTGGTTTCGTCTTCGTCAGGTGGCTTCTTAAAGTGTCTTTTGAGCTGAATACCATATTAATGTTGTATCGTTGTCCTAGTCTTGTAATTCTCTCAGATACTCCTTTGACATACGGAATGTTGAGTGTTGATTGTGACTCTACTGGCTTCTTTTGTGTATTTGACCGATTCTTGCGATTTTCCATTAGTTTATCAACTAGATGCCCGGGGTAGCCATTTTTGTTGAGGTCGGTCTTGATGTAGTTAGTTTCCTGTTTGAGGGCTTCATTTGAATTACAGATGGTAATTGCTCTATCCACAAGCGTTCTTACTATGCCATGTTTTGTGCTATTTGAGTGATTTGAGGTGTAATTCAAATATTGACCTGTATGCGTGGGTTTTCTGTACACTGAAGTATGGATGGTGTTGCCATTTTTCTTTACGTTTACATCCAGGAAAGGTAATTGACTGTTTTCTTCTCTCTCCATGGTAAATTTGATTGTCGGCCCCAGGCTGTTAATGTGGTATAGGAATTCCTTGAGTTCGTCATCGTTTCCATTCCAAATAATGAAGGTGTCGTCCACATATCTCAGCCATGTTTTTGGTTTCTTTTTTGCTTGTTTTATTGCTTCGGATTCAAACCATTCCATGTAAATGTTGGCGATTATTGGTGAGAGAGATGAGCCCATCGGTAGTCCGTCCACTTGGCTGAAAAACCTATCTTTTTCTTGAAAGTAAGAATTATTCAGGCAACATTCTAATAGTTCCATGATGGCCTTGATAGGTAGCAGTGTTCTTTCTTGTAGTGTCTGGTCTTCCTCAAATCTGCTTTTAATAACCTTTAGTGCATCTTTTACAGGGACGTTAGTGTAGAGACTTTCGACGTCAAAACTGACAAGTTGATCTTCTGGTTGTACTTTCATCCCGCCAATAAGTTGTACGAAGTGTTGAGAATTTTTCACAAATGATGTGCTATTTATTTGAGGAAGACCAGACACTACAAGAAAGAACACTGCTACCTATCAAGGCCATCATGGAACTATTAGAATGTTGTCATTCAAGAAACATCATTGTCTCCAACCTTCAAACAGACAATACTTTTTTTTATTGTGCATATGCCCATTCCGGGGATCGAACCCGGACCGCCTCGGTCGAATGCCAGTAACGCACCTCTGAGCCACTGCCGTAAGATATTTTGATAAGAGAAGTTCAAAATCATAATAAAAAGGTTATATCTAGGACGAAATGAAAATAACGAAAAAAAAAGTAGGAATAGGAAGTTTTTCTTTCTGTAAACATCTTTTCTTAATCATATTTTTTTTTGTTTATCCTAGAGAAAATGCACTTCTAGTAAAAAAAAGGCTTTTAATAAAATTCCAAGGCTTGAATTTTCGAAACTAAAATAATTACATAAATTAATTTCTATTCAAGCAGGGCTGAATCCCAGAAGATGAAGTTTCAAATCAAAAATTTTCAATCTTCCTTACCTATTCATGCGTCGATCCGGGGACACACTGTATATCTCTTAAAATAATATTTACCCTAATTTTAAAATATTCTTTGTACTCAAACTTGGTATAGGCCAAAAGCCATATTATAGGCTTTGAAGTTGCGAAGCTATTTAAAGAAATTGTAATTATATTAAATGATACATTTTTTTATCTAGACTATTTAACACACTTTCCTAATCCCCAATGAAGTTAAATAATGTATTAATCATGGAATGAAATAAAAAGTTAAAAACAAAGATATATGCATTACTCAACTGATAAAAAATAATATCGTTTCACTAGTGGCATGAATAAATTTGTAGTTTTTATCAAATATCAAGCCATAAAACTAAACATATATTATGCATAAAATAGTATGTGGATTAATATACAGGGTGATTCCTAAGTTAATTATTCTTTTATAGTTGTGTAAAGAAGGCATTAAAATAAACAACATTTTCAAATACCGTTTTTTCAAAAAACTCAAAAATAAGGTACTGACATTCATTTATTACACTATGGATCAAATACGGTCCTGCCTAACTTGCCCGTTAAATAACATTAAGAAAACTTCTGTGTGTAGGATGAGCACGCAAGGGAAAGCGTTCTGCGTATAATCTCGAAGCAGCAGCCACACTTTGACGACACTCACCCCGTAAAGTAGCATATCGACTAGTTCAATGTTTTCAAATTTCACCATTTTCCCGTGCCACCAATTTAAAATTAACTTGCTTTAGAAAAACACACCGCAGCGTATTGCCAAAGAACTGACCACCGACCCCAAAATTGCATGACTAATAAGACAAACAGCATACAGTATAGTAGGCTACGTTTTGAAGACCAGGCCCGCACTTAGATTTTTTACTTCTGTATCTCGCTATCTTTAAGTTAAAAAAAAAAGGTATTTGAAAATTTTATTTATAATAATGCCTTCTATACACAGCTAAAAAAGAAGTATCAACTTAGGAATCACCCTGTAGATCCCAGGATAATTAGAAACAGGACTGGTTGTATCAAGATTTGTAACAATATACGTGGGCCTGCTCCTTTGATTGTAAGTAAATAAGGTCTGCCAATATCATTTAAGCCACAGTCAAACTTGCTGGTTAGAGTTGATTATGGTTAAAAATCGTTATGCAACCCAAATAAATTTAATTCCCTAGTAAAAAAAATAAATGTTTGTCGTGAATACATCATTGCTGCATTAGTATTGCTAGCTCAATAACTATAAGAGATAGAAAGTTGGTTAAATACAGGCAAAGTTGCATACTTCAATTCCGAATAATTTTTTTAAAAGAAATTTTTAAAAATCCGATGACTTCCGGAGATATAAAAAAACCCCGAAGAAATCAATTTTTGTTTTTTGTGCTCAAGGTTTTTTAAAAAATTCAGTATTTTGCCGTAAAGAAAATTAAAACAAAAATTGAATTTATCGTTTTATTTCGGATATCTACGGAAATCAACGGAAGTAAAAAAGTTTTTTTAACAAATTATTCAGAATTGAAATATGCAACTTTACCTTTATTTAACCAACTCTCTATCTCTTATAGTTTTTTAGATCACCAAAATCACTTAATGGTCAAATCTGCTTTGAACCAGTGACATACCCAGGTGTGTGTGGGGGGGGGGGGGGGGATGATACGTCTCTGGTCAAAAGTATTTTCTAAAAAAAATACTTTCTTCCTCCCGAAATTTCTCTTCCGACCCAAAGTACCTATCTTCTAAAAATAAACGTGTCTTCTTCCCCAAAAGACTTAAAAAAAGTCGTCCCGATGGGCGTCCGCTGACCAAAAAATGGTCATGTCCCATAAAAAATACCATTGCAGTGCCGCAGCAGCGACGCCAGGCAAATTGGCAATGGAATTATTTTAGGATAGGCACTGTCGAGTTCTAAAGATCTCCCCTCGCCGCGACACACTTCCCAATCACTACTACCTTTAAAAAATCACCATTCCTCCTCCAGCTTTGAACCTAATCTTTTGATTTTGGGTGGCCACTAGAGTGGGCACTGGCCCACCCTGAAATATGGGTCTCCCCTGGCGACACACTGCGGTGCCGACAACCGACAATAACCAGTGTTTGCAATCCAATAAAACCCCAATATTAGAATTTTCAAACGCTAGTATCTCGGCATTTACTACTGAAACCCGAATTTCGGTTTGCTAGAAGGACTGATGTTTGCCGCTGAATATGAAACAGATTTTTATTAAATTGTTTATGTAGTTTCAAAGAAATTCGCCTGGCAAAAACTGACAATAGAACTTCGGTTTTATTCTTATTTAACTTAATTTTATTACAACTTTTCCTAAACTTTTCACGGGCGGTGCATTTTTTCTAGAATCCCAAGCAAATGGTTTAAAAATGCTATTTTTATTACAAAGTAAAACTTGTTTGTTTTTATTTTATAGTCTTTTTAATGCTACGTTTACGTAAGTGTATAATAAACAAGATTGCTAAGCTCTTGCAAAATTCATATTTAAGTATCTCCTAATTCAGTGTTTATAAGAGGAAGTATTTATGCAGATTATAAAATTTATAAATGACCGACAATCATTCTCTATCAAGAAAATGGCATAATCTCATTCTGGCTTATTATTAAGCATCTTTAATTTATGCTTTCTCTTATATCTTTTTAATGATCGTCACTTATCCCCTAACTGTTTTGCATTCTTGTTAGCGCAGTAAAGATAGGCGCTAACTAGCTTAGCTTGCATAAACTTTTTCTCTTTTCTATATCCAAACGAAATAAACATACACAGAAGGAAGACAAAACGTCCAATATTTCTAAATTCTTCTATAAAGTTAGACTTAGTTTCAAACAAGAATGGTACAGGAGCGTCATTAGCGAGAAAAACGACAAAGCGTTCGATTTCATTTCAAAATTGCCTGCCGATATCACAGTGGCGTATTCCGTTGAAAAAACAATATAACTATAAAAATTAATTTATTTGTAAGAAGTAGGTGAAAGTGAAAATGATTTAATTGATTGTATGGTTTTATTATTTACCACAATATATTAACGGAGTAAAATAAAATGATATTACACAACATTAATGGATCTGTGAAAAGTTTAGTGGGAAGTAAACAATTATTGTTTTCTTAAATAAAAATTTGTGAACATAATATACAGGGTGATTCCTAAGTTGATACTTCTTTTTTAGCTGTGAATAGAAGGCATTAAAATAAACAACTTTTTGAAATGCCTTTTTTCAAAAAACTTAAAAATAGCCGAGTTACAGAAGTAAAAAATCCAAGTGCGGGCCTGGTAATCAAAACGTAGTAAAAACTTTATATTGTTTTTCTCCATTTTTTGTATGTTAGTCATGCATTTTACGGATCAGTCGTCAGTTATTTAATTTGGCAATTCGCTACGCTGTGTGATTTTCTAAAGCAAATTAATTTTAATAAATTGGTGAAAATGGTAAAATTTGAAAACAATGAACTAATTATTGTGCTAATTTATTGTGAGTGTCGTAAAAGTGCGGTTGTTTCTTCTCTACACCCAGAAGTTTTATTAATGTTATTCAACGGGCAAGTTAGGCAGAACCGTATTTGATTTGTAGTGTAATAAATGAATGTAAGTACTTTATTTTTGGGTTTTTTAAAAAAAAAGTATTTTTAAATGTTGTTTATTTTAATGCCTTCTATACGCAGCTAAAAAAGAAGTATCAACTTAGGAATCACCCTGTATTTACATATTTGTAGATTCGTGTACATGATTTTATTTAATTATTTATTTATTAATAAAACCAACTTTTTTATCACCTAGTCGCGTCACAAGTCTCACGTCAGCCGTACCCCAGACTAGAGGCACAGTTGCCGAATTTACTGTATATTACTGACTAAACAGTAAAACAATTTTAATATAACAGAGATTGAACAGGATTGTTTAAACAAAAAAAAATAAATGGGAAGAAACAATACTCTAAGTCAACCTTTACTAAGATATGTTTGATAAAAAACCTTTATTTTATTGTACTCTACATGTTTCGAACATATAAACGTTCATCTTCAGAAGACGTATAGTTTATGTTGGTATAGATATTAGGAAATTGTGAGTGACGGTGAGTAATATCTATTCCAACATAAACTATACTTCTCCTATATAAAAAGTGTGAATTTATAGTAGGTATATTACATAACAACTGATGAAAGTGATACTTTTCAAACGAGGAGATATTTAGCACGAGGCGTCAGCCGAGTGCGGAAATTCTCCGAGTTTTAGAATAATCACTTTCACACGAGTAATATACACTATTTTTCCTATGACCCCAAAGAATTATTAAAAAAAACCTTTGATTTGTGAAAAAAATATTTCAACTCTAGAGCTGAAAAAAAATATTTCAACTCTAGAGTGGAAATACAAGGCACACTATTTAATTTAAACATATGATGCCAATTTAATAGATCGAAAGGTCACAGGTTCAAATTCCATCAGGAGTACTTAACTTTTTTTTATAAAAACATTAAATAAATTATAAAATTATTTTGAATTGAAATCTTCCTTCTTGAATGATTTTTTTTTATTTAATCAAGGAAAGATGCATTAAAAATAAATTAAAAAATTCACCCAACAAGGAAGATTTCAATTCAAAATAATTCTATAAATTATTTAATGTTTTCATAAAAAAAAGTCAAGTGCTCCTGACGGGATTTGAACCTGTGATCTTTCGATTCGTAGGTCATGGCTCTAGTCTCTAGGCTATGGCGACCCATAAACGTTTTCTGCTTAAGTTTATTATATGACATTTTCTTCAGCGGGGCTTGTTTTGACTGGTAATAAATTTTCCAGTATATTCTTAACTTTTTTATAATTTCAGATGGCGTATTTTCACACTCGAATTCTGAATCACTCGACAAATACGTGATAAATAAACTAAACTGCTTTCTAAAATTTGTTCTTTTTAATAAATAGGTGTGGTCTGTCAAATTGGCATCATATGCTTAAAGTAAATAGTGTGCCTTGTATTTCCACTCTAGAGTTGAAATATTTTCTTTCAACACGCGTGTGATATTCGGCGCTTTCGAGCCAAGTTAACCTTTTTTCTCATTTTCATAGGTGGTCGTAGGAAAATTAATATCCATTCTTCACCGGGAATTGAAAATTTATTTTAAGAGTAAAGAGTAGTCGACGAGTCATCACGAACAAACAGTGCACTTCCACCACATCGCGCATATTGTACCTATGTTTGGCGATGGCAATGACATTTTTTTATATACAAAATATTATAAAAACGAATATCACGAGAATTAAGTGGCGAGGCGTCAGTGGAGATTTTTAAGATAATATCGGGGCATCGTTTGCAATTAACATCAGTAGCCGCAATACTTCTATTTTTATGTTTCGCATGGCAGATAATATAATTTGAATCTATATAATTGGAACTTTAAAATACATTTTCAATTTTTTTTTTTTTGAAAAAAAATTATTACTTAATCATCCGCTTAACTAGAAGTTCTTGTAAACTCCTTAGTAAAATTTTTGTATTACATTATCAATTAGTCAAGCCAGGAAACGATGCCGCGTTTCGCGCTGGTATTAAAGGCTCTATTTTTGCCACATTTATGAAGATAGTAAAATAAAAGCAAAACAAGAAACATTCTATAATTCGCTTGTTGGTGTGACCATGATACGTTAGCTGAAATACGATTTTACTCATCAGGCGTTTTTGAAACTGAAAATACAGGTATGTTTAAAGGATTTAGAACATCTGCTTTCTATCAGAAAGAGGGCAGGTGTTAGATTTTGTTACAAATTAAACTACCGGACTTTACTGAAAGCTTAAAATGTGATATGCATGTGATTATTATCACTGCTGACCACCTTGCACTGAAGGGTTATATTTTTTTAAACTAAATTAGTTAATAGGTACTTACGTCAGTCAAGTAGTACATTATAAAATATGACCATTTTAAAAGAACAAAAAAAGTGATCAACCATCAACCGGGTTGTAGGATAACAATTTTGGGCAACCCGATCTTAACTTATTTAAATAGGATTGATTGGATTGATTTTTTATTGAAATGTGTGACACTGTGATGCTGCGGACACCAGCATTCACAAGACTTGTCAACCTGTGATTTGTCATTGTGGTATATACCAAGAGTGTTTCTAGAAAAGTCTTTACCGCCTCTCTATCACATCATTTTTTATGCAGCTGTAATACTTATATATTTAACCTACCTGAGCTTTTGGTATTCTTATTTTAAACGTGACCACAATAAAATCAAGTAGTCAGAGTAAGGTGGAGAACAAGAGTATCCGTTTGTGTCAATTATTATAATTATACATCTCCTTGCAATTAATCTAATTGTCTAATGCCATTGATCTGCTTGGTTTGTCTAACAAAGGCACTTCTTGCGCAAACTTTATCTTGGGACGGACATCATTAGTGTAAGATGACTACCTAAATTTTTGTCGTTCTTTTTCGCCCTTCAGTTGCAATGGGTCGTTTTACCTTAAAGGTACCTAAAGACTTAAGAAAATTTAATATGATAATTTTAGTATAGATCAGTATATTATATCCCCTCATTCTACAAGGAAAAATTAGGTCCATAAGTAACTTTAGAATTAAAGGAGTCACTTCAATTTTTGTTTCGGCTAAACACAGAGTGGCTCAGCTATTTGGATAGCAAAAGGCATAAACCTTCAGAAGAATGTAGCAGGCAGCGGCGTCTATTGTCGAACTTGGACACTAGGACAATTAAATTATGTTGAAATAAATATAATAGCTTCAGACGTTTTTAAGTAAACATCCTATAGTCTACTTCAGAAAGGTGTAGAGTAGTAAAAGCTCATTAGGTATGCAAGGGGCCTACAGAGTGACCCAACGAATATTTAAGCCACTTTCATTATTTGGTAGTGATTTTATTGCAAAATTCTATATTTTCATCTAGTGCATGTAGTACTACCCGGGCTTGGGTTAATTTATGGGTTATCCATTCACAAACACTGAAAATAGTATGACAAAGGCGTGCATTATATACGTAGTATTAGGTAGACTTATTTTTTATTAAACATTATAAAAAAAATACAAAATACAAAAAATACATTATACAGAAATTAAATTATAAAAAATAACACTCTTCGTCATCCGAGGAACTGTCATCTCCTCTTGACGTGATAATTAACGGGTCGACGGTCCGATCGATCAGGTGGTGAAGATCCCACATTTTCCCCTCTTCTTTAATGACATGATGGACTGCTTTTCGCCAGTTCTCTGGTGTCACTTCCTTAATGGGTTGATTAAAAACAGTAGCTTACCGTCTTTCATTTAAAATATCGTGTTGTGTCTTGCTCCAAATCCTTTCATTTGCCCCTATATAAGTTCAATAGGATTTAGTTTGCAATGATATGGCGGTTTGCGCAGCAAAGTTACACTATGTTTTTCAGCTATATCTTCCACGGCATATTTCATAAAACGATGTTTGTGTAAATTTGCTATAGCTTAGAGTTCCTTATTCATTAAAATATCTTCTTTTTTTTTTCTTTGGTTAGTTATCATATATTATTTTATGCGCAAAATTTACCTGCTCCTATGGCCGACACCGAAATTGAGCCGAACTGGACGGAATTTCCTACACCTTTCTGAAATAGACTTTAAATGTGATCCACGATTGGAAAATACCCAAACGCAATGGTAGACTCTTAATATTTTAGCTTTCCCGTAAAGGTCACTAGAATTATTATGTGACAGGTGTAATGGTTCTTAAAATTTATCGAAGGTAAATCTTAAAAGTTAAAACTAATCAAACCAGTAAATATCCACATTGTATTTAAATAAAATTATTATGGACAATGCGATAAATTGAACAAAGAATCTTTGTTCCTTGTTTTATTGATGTCGTAAAAAGCTAATACTTGATTGACTACCATGACCGTCTACATTATGATGTTATAAAGGCATGGTGTTATCTATTCGACACGTGTCTTTTTTCTGTTTTAACTTTATTAAAATTTTTTGTCCCTATATCTTTATTGGGTCAAATTATTTTTAAGGCACGTGAAATCCTATAGTCGGTACCCGTAGAAGTACTAGGTAAACTAACTGCAATAAAAATAAGATGACGTGTGGTCTACAATACAATGGCGGCACGTGATAGTTGAAACAGGTGGGGCCAAATATCCAAATCAGTAAAAATCGTTAAGGAAAATAGGATAAAAAAAAACGAATAGTAATTAAATGGAGCATATAATAACAACATTGTCTAAAATCACAACATATTAAACAGCGTTTTTCTCGATATTTCAGTAGTTCTAAAGAAACAATAAAAAGAAAATGTTCACTAAACACTTATATTTTCCTAAAGGAAAACTCTATTCGTCTTTCTTTTTTATTAGAAAATGTTTCGATCACTTTGTTATTAAAATTGTCAATATTGTCTATAAAATGTTTTTCTGCAGACAACATTCCTAACGCCCTTAATTCTTACTTCTTTTATGGTATTTCTTAAAAAGGATTTTATTTATTTTAACACGCATTAACCCACACTGACTGATTTAACGTAAACCTAACCTACAAAAGTAATTTATGTCCCATAGTAAAAACTGTTTAAAAGAAATATATGTTAAAAGTTAATATTTCGACAGGGCAAACCGTATTGAAAACAGCTGCCATCTAGTATCGGGTAGTGGTAGCAAAGACGAAGGCCTAACCCGATTGGAACTCTGTACTCCTGACAAAATAAAGCACGTGTAAATCCTGCAATCACGGACAGATCTGAGGACCTGGCCCGCCACAAAATTTTCAAATTCCTTATGCGTCAGTAAGAGAGGATGATATATCTATCATCTCTTTCGTAAGCAATGAACAGTCTGGCCTGGCCATACTATATAACATCATAGAATTAAGCCGGCGTTGGGTAACGCCAGGGAATTTTCGCGGCGTCAAGGAGTTTTTGAACCGTTAGGCGTTATCAGATATTAAATGAACGCAACATCTTGAATTTTAAATTATTCACATGTACAAAAAGAATGACGCGTAAAGATACAAAGCAATGATTATGAGTGTGAGTGAATAAATAGCTTGGGGTTCAGGTAGGTAGGGCCATGGCACTGTGGCCCTACTATACGAGCCGTCACTGCTACAGTAAAAAAGTTTCTGAATACGATAAAAATATAAATAAAATTATAACTGTTACGACAGATAGTCTAGGTATACAGTATTCACAGTATTTCTTTACTCGTGCTTCATTGTTCAACGATTATGTGACAACGTAACCTAAAACTTACCATCTTTATTTATTGTAATAATAAAGGTGAATAAAAACATAACTTAACCCTTACCTGGTGACCCTACTTTTGATTAAATAAATGGTGACCATGAGCCTGACAGACTCCTAGCTAAAAACAGCGGATTTTTCAAGAGTTTTGAAAAAATATTAAAATAACATTTTTTTTCATTAATAAAATAATGTTCTCATGATATTTTAAAATTTATTGAAAAGTAAAAATCAAATTTAAAGTGTCAAAATAAAAAAGGGTGAATTTTTTGTTACACAAAATTAATACAAGGCATATCCCAAAAAAAATCTGAACCATATTCAAATTAACATAATAAATGTTTTAAAATAAGTACATTTTATGTAAAAACATGTAAAAATAATCAAAATATAGATCCTACACAAAACCTGCAAATCACTAAAAGAGACAAAAAAACATTAGTCTTGCTCTACTTTGGTAAAATTTTTACAGATCTTTCGCGAACACTGCAATCAAATGGGGTTTTGGCACTTAGTGCACAAGTATGCAGTCTTTCTTCGTAGTTTGGATGGGCAGATATGGCAATACTTTCTTACTTCAAGCTTTTCTTCTTGTTCATTAGCAGTATTTTCCGGAATATCAAGAATACTTCCAAAAAGCTGTTTCAGTTGCCTTTGTATCGTTGTTATATTAAACCTTCTATGTAAATGTGAGGAAACTAGCTCATCTGCCAGTATTTCTATAAACCATTCTATGCACACTTTTTCAAAATCGTCGTCTATTACGCTTACAGTGTGGCGGGAACAAGCCATATTATAATAACACAAATGGTGACCTGGCGTCTACTAGACTCCGCGATATGAATAATTCAAAAACGAGACGATAGACCTACCCCCCACTAAGTCATCTGCAAGAACACTAAAAGCTAAAAGCTATGAAGGTACACGGAACGGTCGCTTGCCACGTATTTGTGGTGGGGAATGCCGATGCGTAAACGATCTTGCGGAGTCTGTGAGACGCATGGTCACCAGTTAAGGGTTAACGTCCTTCGGGCACTATTCTAGGGCGTATGTGCCAATGAAACGTGTTAGACAGAGAAAAATTGTAGGCAAGAGTTGCAGATTGATTTGACTATTTAATTTTATTATTTTTTGAAGTTTGTCTATTGACTTCCGACGTCATTGTTTTTTTGTTTATCATTTTGACTTTAAATTTATTTTTACATTTTTGTGCCATGAAAATTTATTTGTTCGTAAAAAATAGTTTTTTTTTGTACTCTCACACCTTTAAAAACGTATATTTTATAATATTTTTCTATTTTGATTTGAAATGTCTAAAAAACTTATTTTCCATTAAAAATCCATATCTTGATTGCAATAGTTAATCGCATGTGTATCAATTTGGTGTGGCAAAAATAGTGTTCATCTCGCATGCTATTGGAAAACATTACGTACCTATATTTTATCGGGAAAATAATTTAAAAACAAAAAATTTTATTCGTTCGTCGTTTAGCAGTATTTCTCATGTATAATTCACGATGCTAATTCAACAAACAAAGAACAAAAAGTAGCAAGCCCTTGGGCTTGTTTTGTTATTGTACTAGAAACTAAAAATAAAATGTACTACCTAATATCCAATAATATTAGAAGTTTAAGAAGGTTTTAGCGCAATCGGTTCCACTTGGGATTTATCTACAATAGCTTTGAATTTCAACATTTAAAGAAAGCCGAATAGATAGGCGCACTATGATTCATTCACTACGTAGGTAGGTAGGTAGGTAAGAGTGGCAGACCCTTGGTTCTGACCAAATAGTCTCACATAGTCCTGATTAGGTCCGTTGTGATACCACACGTGTTCCGTAGAACCCACCTTCATCAGATCTCTGATGGTTTGTGCGACATAACCGCGGAAGGATTTTAACAACTCATTCAAACCAGCCACTACTGTTCAGAAATCTGCTCAGCCGTCCAAGTTGTAAGTTGCTTAGTTCCTCCAGGCTATCGAAAGATGATTCACCCAGAGTAGTGAACCTCCTTCTTGCGAGGCCAGGGCATTCACACAGAAAATGTTGAATACTTTCTTCCTCTTCCTCATCTCTGCAACTTCTGCAGAAGTCGTTAGTGGGTATTTGCATACGTTCGGCATGTCTACCGAAGAGGCAATGTCCGGTAACAACCGCAGTAATATTTCTCACGTCTTTTCGACTGTGTCTCAATAGCTCTGCGGTTCTCTTTTTATCGAATGTGGGCCACAGTTGCCTGGATGTACTACAGGTTGTCAACCCTGTCCATCTGTTCTGTGCAAGCTGCTTGGCCGTGTAGTCAATCTCCTCTTTGACCAATCCCAGTGGTTTGTTCACTGTATTGTCTGCTAGATCAGCTGGCATGCCTGCGCCCTCTCTTGCGAGCGCATCGGCAGCCTCGTTGCCATCTATTTTGGAGTGTCCAGGAACCCAGCACAGAATAACCCGATGTTGGTTGCCAAGTGTGCATAGATTGTTGCGGCATCGCTTTACGAGCTTTGATTTAACGCTGCTGGAACAGATTGCCTTAATCGCCGCCTGACTATCACTGAAGATGGTGATTGACGAGGCTACTCCCAAGCCAAGGTGTTCTTGCAGGATATTGACCGCCTTCTCTACTGCCAGTACTTCCGCTTGAAAAATACTACAATAGTTGGGGAGTCTATACGATTTCTGTATTTGTAAACTTTCGGAAAAGACCCCGGCTCCCACACCAACGTCCATTATTGAACCGTCTGTGAAGATTGCGTGATCTGTTTTCGTTATATTCTGATTGCCTTCCCACTCTTCCCTACTCGGAGTGAGTATAGAATACCTTCTATCGAAGCATGTTATTGGGACAGAGTAATCAGTCGGGTCTCGTAGATTATTCCCCGGGTGAATCTTTAGTATACTGCTGTGCCCGTAGTTGGTTTCCTTCCAGAATTTCGACTCTTTCAGTCGCAGGGCACTTTTTGCAGCTATACTTTTTCCATAGATATCCATGGGGGTTTATATAACATGACCTCTAGCGCCGCTGTCGGGGTATTCACTACGTAAGAACCGACGTCACTTCGGAGCGCGCCGTTCTTTTATTGCATAAAATAATACAATATCTGTGTCTGAAATCGATCGAGAATGGAGACAAACATTAGTTCGTCTCCAAAAACCATTGCCACATTTTTGCACTGATTTGTCGTTCTTTAAATATTGAAATTCAAAGACAATAGTAATGAGGTTTATAGAAGAGTTTTGGATTTGCATTGTCTTTATTTGTTTTAAATCACAATGTTTCAACTGTTAAGTATCTCCAGTTACAACGTAGTGATTTAAAACAAATAAAGATAATGCAAGTCCAAAACTCTTCTACTGCTCAAGATACATCATTGTCTCCAACCTTCAAACAGAGAGTTATTTTTTCTTGCCTTTTTTTCAAATTAGATTTTTACCTCTTCGTTCGCTGCCAGGGCCATTCCCGAGGAAACTTACAGCTTAACGTGAGTTCCGAACCACGACCCTCAGTCATGCGATACTCGGTTTCTTGCGCCATTGCATGACCTACCGATTGGGGATGTGTATTTTCTTCGCATCCTACGAGATATCTGATCTTATCCGGTATGGTTACGAGCATGGACTGGGTGGGTTGGGGAATGATACCTTTTACACTCTTAGACACTCTGCATTCTTAAACCTACTAAAATTCGAACATACTTTTTTTATTGTGCGTATGCCCACTCCGAGGATCGAACTCGGAGATAATATTGAGTTTTATAGGTTCTTGATGGAATGAGACAGAAAAGCAAAACATCATTTCAGTACTGTCATTGGAGTACTAATTCTCAAATCCAAACGATGCAAAAGTGAAAATTTAAAATATAAATTTTTTTTAGAAACTTTTGATTTAAAAGGTAAATTCTGCAATGATTCTATGGTAATATAATCCTTATTGGTAATGGAGAATCTACGAAACTATTGTAAGCATAATAAAAAAACCTATTTAAGACATGAAACATGTAAAAATCTTAATTTAGATTAATATTGGTGCGCGCGTTCCTAATATTATACAGGGTGTCCCGAAATTAGGTGACAATATTTTAAGAGGATAAAGTACATCCAAAAATAGGACTAAAATCCTCTATTAATATACCTTGAAAAACGCTTCGTTATGAGGCTAGAGCCCCCCGAATGGAAGCTATGATAAGCGGTTATTTCAAAATATCTCAGAAACTGATTGAAGTATCAAAACAAAATTTGATACATGTTTTACCCATGACAAGACGCAATAAACGGTTCGTTCAGTTTAGGTGTATTTCTTCCAGTGGTGTCCCACTGGGTAGGTAGTGAGGAGAATATTGACCTAACTTTTGTATTTGTAGGATTTTTTAACGCCGGGTGCAATTTTTAAAAGCACTGAAGTCTTCTATTGAAAAAAGGTACTCCTGCTTCATTTCGGTAGAATTCGCCATTTTTCAGTAAAATCGATTTTAAAATTTTCGGTTTTTTACAAGCCGTTGAAAAGGCTAAGGTGTTTTTTGCATATCTCAGCAAACACTTGATATTAAAACATGAAATTTATTAAAAGTTCTACTAGCGATAAGGCATATTTATTAAAGGATGTAACATTAAAATATTTTTCTAGTGGCGTCGCACGGGGTGGAGCCTAAAGTAAATATTACAATTTTTTTTTAATTTGAGGGGCTTTCCTTTCATAATATTTTCAAATTCTCTGTGCCTCACAAAACATAACACGCAGGTCTAGATTTTACTTCCAACAAAATGGAAATCATTTCGAATATTTGCTTAAGAATTAGTTTCCCGTGTGGTTTTACAATTAAATTTGATTTGCAATTTGTTATTCGTTTTTGTTTTATTTTAAGTCTCTTATAAAAATAAATATTTAAAAAACAAGGTCTAGAAATCTTTTGAAAACCTTATATTCTGTCAAATTACAATAATGGAAGGTTTTATTAACAAAAAATTAAAAAATTTAAAAAAATTACATTAAAAGTATGAAAGCCCCTCAAATTAAAAAAAAATAGTAATATTTACTTTAAGCTCCACCCCGTGCGACGCCACTGGAAAAATATTGTAATGTCACATCCTTAAATAAATATGCCTTGTCGCAAGTAGAATTTCTAATAAATTTCATGTTTTAATATTAAGTGTGTGCTGAGATTTGCAAAAAACACCTTAGCCTTTTCAACGGCTTGTAAAAAACCGAAAATTTTAAAATCGATTTTACTGAAAAATGATGAATCCTACCGAAATGAAGCAGGAGTACCTTTTTTTAATAGAAGACTTCAGTGCTTTTAAGAATTGCCCCTGGCGTTAAAAAATCCTATAAATAAAAAAGTTAGGGCAATATTCTCCTCACTACCTACCTAGTGGGACGCCACTGGAAGAAATACACCTAAGCTAAACACACCGTTAATTTGGTCTTGTTATGGGTAAAACATGTATCAAATTTTGTTTTGATACCTCAATCAGTTTCTGAGATGATTTGAAAAAACCGCTTATCATAGCTTCTATTCGGGGGACTCTAGCCCCATAACGAAACGTTTTTCAAGGTATATTAATAGAGGGTTTTAGTTCTATTTTTGGATGTACTTTAACCCCTTAAAATATTGTCACCTAATTTCGGGACACCCTGTATAATGACTGTTGGAGTAGTTGAAAAAATGAGTTTTCTGCAAATAAATTTTGATGCGTTAGAAATTACGATAGGGTTGTAATTAGGACAAATGTTTAATTTTTAATTCTGCATCGAATAATATACAGGGGTTCCAATTTAAAATAAGAAAAATAAATTGATTTAAAGTTTGCAAAGTTTGACACTAAACTTTGGACACGCTCTACAATTCGTATTTATCAAACTTGGTTAACGAGACTGTTCGACCTTATTTATTAAGTATCTTTGTATAATTTTAATAGCGAGGCATTATTTTAATCTTTTATTAATTTTTAAAACCAGTGGTGCAAAACTTAGTGTTTGTTTTTCGCCTCTAATACTGTACCTATTTCATTAAAATTTTGGGTGTATGTAGGCAACTATAAGAAGCTTTCAAATAAAAAATCATAGGTTTTTAGAACATCCTGTATAAACAAAAATATTTTTCTGAAATGTGCCTTAGGATACGGGTAAAGTCTGGAAAATATCAAAATCCTAACTTAATTAATAAGTGAGCTATAGAAGACGGGAGGTGAGGTACAGGACCCTGCATACCCAGAATAAATGTACTGAATTTTGTACAATTGTTACCAAACTAAGCACTGCTCGGGTGTATCTGAACCTACGCATCCACACTCGTTTAATAATGTATGGCTCATGCTTTTCTCTGCCCTCCAGGTATGTTCGTACTAACTTAACTTGTGACACATTTATTTATTGTGAGAACTTCTCTTGCAAACTTTATTGCTTTGAAAAAAAGGTTTTGTGGATATTTTATATTCTTCATTGAAAATTTGAGATGCTTTAGATTCAGTTTTATAAATCTAGTTTAAAATAGTATTTCTGGACATGCACTCTGTAAGAGAAATAACGATAGCGAACGTGTGCTTAATAAGTACGATCGATATCGCTATTTTTCATACAGAGTGCCACACATGCCAATTCATATAAATGAGCCAAAAATCATAGAACCATTACCTCAACTTATTTATTACACGGTTTGTAAACGGATAGCGTCGTATCCTAGTGGATAATTCGGCGCGATCTATTTTTCCGAATGTGCGAATTACAGAGGGATGTAGCGAACCGCAAAATTTTGTTCCCTGTACTAGATGTGTGGCCTTCTATGTCTTAGTTGTTTTTAATTTTATGATTTCACGTCCAGTGGCTTTATCTTCTGCATTGGAGTTGATTACTACAGATGGCGGATTCTGTATTTTTATCATTTATTTATATATGAGAATGCGAACGCATTTTCGCTGTTTCTGGAGTTGCTTACGGGATTTGGCCAGTGGCGTGCATACAATATAGGCAAAAAAGCATTGCCTACCCTAGGAACAATAAAACAAACAGAAACCATTTTTTTATATATTAGTTTTTATCCGTGTAATCCAACTTTGGCAATTTATTTCTACATTAATATAATAAATAATAATATAGGACCGAAATACTAATCCTATATCATTTCCACGAACGCATTCTTAGCTTATTTATATCATAAACTAGATCCCTAAGCATTCCGTAAGACCATTCTAAAAGCAAAGATCTCTCTGTACATTAGCGTCCTGTGCAAAAGCAAAAGCACTGCTTTTGTACAAGTGAAATCAAGCGAAAGAGCCGATAGGCAGTAGGGTAGAAAAAGAGATGTAACGAATAAACCCGTCGCAATCTTCGACCTTCCTTTATCTATCAGCCCGCACCAAGAAAGCACGCGCTTGGTAAGTGCATTGGTGCTAATATTTAAGTTTTACCGTAGTTTGGAAAATACTTCGCTTTCTTAATATAAAATATGAGACACGCCTCTATAAGTTTTATTAATAATTAATTTAGTTAAGATATTTTTAAAGGGAAAACGGAACGTAAAATAAGAAGCGCTTTTGTGACAATTAAAATATTTTTTTCTGATAGGTTCATAATGTTTAATAATCAGTAAGCTTATCATCATATTTCACATAATAATTGACTTCGTTTTTGGCAACATTGGTTCAATCAGGTGTATGAAAGATTTTTAATTTAAGGTAAATCTTTTGTCTTACGCGACTGGTTTTGGCTTTCTGATAAGTATTATTAAGGACGAAACGAAACTTATAAAAATTGCAATTCTGTAAATTAGAAAAAAAATTATATTTTATTATCATAAAATTAAAAATAAATAAATTTTATATTGACATAAATTCTACCTACTTTTTTATTTAAATACTATCAAATGTCAACATAGATATTTAAAGTCAAAGGTCATATTAACGCCTCAATAAATACCGAATGTCCATAATCGAAATATATGCTCCACCTTTATTGCAATCTTTGGCAGACTTTGTCTAAGCTTTTCTATATTACGAGGTTGGATTGAAGACTTTCCTGAACCATCAATAGATGGCAATAATTATTTTAATTAAATCAAGTAGACTGGGGGTTGAATCCCCGTTTAAAATATATCAGATAATGTCGCGGTATACAAATATTTTCATGGCTAAAAACTAAAAACGTTCATTTTGTTGGTATATTTTATGGATTGAATTGTAGTAATTGTCTAGAAATTAGTGGAAAACTGGAAATTTTTGAAATAAGAAAGTGCCTCTGTGCACAAATCTTTAGTTCAGTCCTCGGTTAGGTAAAAATATATATTGGTAGGTACTTATTACTTTTGGTATTATTTAATTTTCGAACCATTTCGTGCACGCTTGAGAAAAAAATTGTGTAAGCCTAGACTCAGAGATAAATTGTTTATGTTTTTTCTTTCTTTCACATTATGTAAACTTGTTCTTTATTTCTCTTTAAGGCGTTACTCTTTAGTGCATGCGAACTGGTGAGCGTATGACATTCTCATCCCTACCTTTTGTATTTCTTCCAGAGATTTTCCGCTTAATCTCCATTTTGTTGAACCAAGATGTAGTACTTAACACGTTCTTATAACGAAAAATTCTACAAATTTCGCAATAAAGTTTAATTTTATTTGCTTTTATTAATCTATTTACTTAGCATAATGTTAATTCTCACATAATTTTCTATATTCAAAAATTTTTTCTGTTCCTACATTAAGGTAGGTACAAAACATCTTTTCCCATTTTCATTTCTTTCATTAATACTTAAGTATATCCAAGATTTAAGCAGTATAGTAACAGTTTTTTCTTCCTTTTTGGAGTTAAATTTTTTTATATATATACAGGGTGTGTCAGTAAGGTGTCTGTCTTAGATAGCACCTAAACTATCAAAGATAGGAAATAAAGTGTAATATAAAAGTTAAAGGGTTTTTTAGGATACATAATTTAAAAATATTTTCTAATCTACAGGGTGGTCCCAAAGAGTGGTACTGAATAATTTAAAAGAAAATTAAATGGGACACCCAGTATAATTTTCTAGAATATGATTCAATGGAATAAGGACTTTGCAACCCTATTAAAATTTTTCAGGTGAAATGGAACGTTGCCAAGTAATTAATATTTTTCCGAAATTTTAGTAATTTTAAGGGTATCGCTAAAAAATCATAGCAATCTGTGGATTAACCCTAGGCAAATCTAATTTACGTTGTAAGTACTTTAAGGTACGATATATTGATTTATAATAATGTTTTTTAAATCTCTTATACAGAGCGTTCATTACAAGTTGGACAACTCGATAGTTTTGTAAAAGCTTTATTTCAATTTTTTTAAATGGGACCCCCCTAATTTTTTTAGGCAAAAGAATTTATCTTTCAAAAACCTTACTTTTTTGTTAAACATGTCATATATCTAAATATCATAGTTTTTGAAATATTTTAGGATTTGTCTTAAATCAGGGTAAAAAAAGAAAGTTCTAATTAAACAATTTAGTCAAGATTGCTTTGGATCAAAAAATAAATATTTCTCTTTGTCACAGCTGTCATTGCAAAATTATATCGCCAACATTTTGTGCTTTATTACTGTTTAAAGTTTAGTTTCTCGAACTAACTTTATCATAACTCATATTTTTCTATTTCGATAAAGTTAGGTCGGGAAACTAAACTTTAAACAGTAATAAAGCACAAAATGTTAGGGAAATAATTTTGCAATGACAACTGTGACAAAGAAAATTATTTATTTTTTGTTCCAAAGCAATCTTGACTAAATAGTTTAATACGAACTTTCCTTTTTTACCCTGATTTAGGACAAATCCTAAAATATTTCGAAAAATATGATATTTAGATATATGACATGTTTAACAAAAAAGTAAGGTTTTTGAAAGATAAATTATTTTGCCTAAAAAAATTAGGGGGGGTCCCATTTAAAAAAATTGAAATAAAGCATTTTTAAAACTATCGAGTTGTCCAACTTGTAATGAATGCTCTGTATAAGAGATTTAAAAAACAATATTATAGGTCAATATATTGTACCTTAAAGTACTTACAACGTAAATTATACTTGCCTAGGGTTAATACACGGGTTGATATGATTTTTTAACGATACCCTTAAAATTACTAAAATTTCGGAAAAAAACTAATTACTTGGCAACGTTGCATTTCACTTCAAAAAATTTAATAGGGTTGCAAAGTCCTTATTCCATTGAATCATATTCTAGAAAATTATACTGGGTGTCTTATTTAATTTTCTTTTTTATTATTCAGTACCACTTTTTAGGACCACCCTGTAGATTAGAAAATATTTTTAGATTATGTATCCTAAAAAACCCTTTAACTTTTGTATTACACTTTTTTCCCTATCTTTGATAGTTTAGGTGCTATCTAAGACAGACACCTTACTGACACACCCTGTATACAAAAAGTATCATAAACTTATCAACCTTTTGTAACAATGCATTTATAGCGAACATTTTCTTTTCTTTACAGTTATATTCACCTTCACCACCTTGAGAATGTCATAAGTTCTCTCCTTTCTCTATTTCCGCTGAGGATGAGAGTTTGTAATCTCGAAACATTTACGGATTAATAGTCAAATATTAAACTAGTGGAGCAGACTATGAGTTTTTCTTTCCTACTACTTCATAATTCACTCCACTGAGAGATGGACTACTTCAAATGAATTCAGAGATAAATGTTTTGATTTCAGTTAAAAAAGGACTAATCTCATCTTTTTTAAGTAGGTATTGAAGTATATTCTTAACCTCACTTCTATCAAGTGTCAGAAAACAACATGTACATTTTGTTTCTCAGAAATTGACCACTATGATTGGTCAGTTCCATATCCTAACTATAGTGGATATGAAATCATATCCGTTCAGTTAACCGGAATAGCCCACTTTTGCAATCACTTTAGTATAAAGGAAACAGCAAATTTCCATGTGAGAGTAGAAAAAACATAATAATATCGTTAGTTTCTTATATTATATATTTCTTAACATTATCAGCGACCATCAATACGGTTTTCGTAAGTCCAGATCAACAGGTGACCTTCTGGCATATGTCACCCATCTTTGGAGCAACACCATCGAACATCATGGAGAATCCCGGGCTGTTGCACTGGACATCTCTAGGGCTTTTGATCGTGTTTGGCACGATGAGCTTCTAAGTAAATTGCGATCCTACGGTATGCCTAATGGATTTTGTTTATGGTTAACCAGCTTCCTTAAGAACCGTTCTTTGCAAGTGGCGATTGACGGGTTTCTCTCAGACACCTTCACCATCAATGCCGGTGTTCCTCAAGGGTCCATATTGTCGCCTACCCTCTTTTTACTGTATATTAACGACCTTCTAGTAAAAACCCAAAATCCAATTTATAGCTTTGCTGATGACAGCACACTAGTCTCATCTTTTACCTTGACTCCCCAAACATCCGCTGCCGACGCACATCTTCGCAGGCAGCATGAAGTATTGCGCCTCAACAATGACTTGGAAGAAATTTTGGCTTGGGGTGACAGTAACCAAGTCGAATTTAATGCTAAGAAAACCCAGGCAGCAGTCTTCTCCAAAAAGGTTAACATTGCAGAACCGGATATAGTCATGGCAGGACACGCAATTCCCCTAGCACCGTCTATTAATTTGCTGGGGGTCAATCTGAGAGGTAATATGTCTTGGCATGATCACGTTGCCGCAATTGCCAAGGCAGCTGCACAGAAACTTGGTGTACTTTTCCGCACCAAAAGGTTGTACACACCTCATCAACTTTTGACACTCTACAAAGCCCAGATTCGACCATCATTAGAATATTGCTCTCATGTCTGGAGCTCTGCACCCAAGCACACCCTTCGGCTACTGGATTCCATTCAAAGGAGAGCCATTCGTCTGATCGGCGACCCCGAGCTGACCAAGACCCTCGATAGCCTGGAGCATCGAAGACAGGTTGGTGATTTGGCTCTCTTTTACAGATATTTCCATGGCAGGTGTTCGACTGACATTGCCCACTTGATTCCAACTAGAGCAATTCAAAACAGAAATACACGGCAAACCACTGCCGCTCATCCATATGTTGTTCAGCTTAGTACTCCTCGAACTTCATTGTTCAAGAATTCTTTCATCTGGAGAACGTCATCTTTGTGGAATGATCTTCCTGAGGTCGTGTTTCCCAATGAATACAATCTTCAACGTTTCAAGACCAACGTTAATCGCTTTTTTCGCACTCGCACCGCTCCCAGAGCGCCTTAAAGAATTTTTCCTACAGTGCAGGTGTTTTATCATAAAAAAAAAAAAAATCGTTAGTTTCTTTCCGAAAACATTTCAACGTGTCCTCGTATAATCGTTCTTCATTGCTATTTGCGGGCTTTGACGAACTTGGTCTAAGCTTTTGCAGCCATATTACTTCACTCTATATTTACTGACTACACACACGTGTATTGCAGATTTAGTAGTAAAATATGCAGGAAATGTAACTTTGTGACTCAACGCGAACGCAAGCCAGGTACTGTAATGTCTAATATGTGATAATAAAAATCTTGACCTGTGTTATACCGTAAGAAGCTTATTTTAGATCGTGAGTAGGGGAATGTAGGAAAAAAGTGACGTAGTTTTTAGTTTAGCTTTAGATGACATGAACAAAAATTCGAATAAATATCATTGGTTTAAGCAGTGGCGTAGAATTGGGTTCTGAAATAAATGAAATACAATATGGGATAATTGGTCACTAATTAGCAGGAGGTACATGTCTCCAGTACCACAGTTTCTTTTAAGTTTTCCATTGTCAGAACTGTCTTAATTTAAATATAAACGACAGTAAGCGCGTCGCGACTTTACTGTAGGAGTGAGCGACGTTACACAGTTAAGGGATTCCCCGAAAGCGCGCTGAGCCGATGTTCGTAAATTATTTTAAAGGCCTTAGAGGCGTCAGAAAACTATAATTTCCTACAGTTCGTAATAAAATTACACATTGTTTAATAAAATGTAATTTAAAAAATCTGGGAACTTTAATTGGAACAAATTCGCTAGTAGTAGTTTAGGAAACAAAGACGTTGATTGAGGTTTTATACGTGCTACATTTTGGCACCACAATTTTTTTCCACGCTGTATAACATGAAACACAACCAACTTAATTTTTTTAAATGAGAAAATAACACTACTTATGATACCTTTTTGGAAAGCTCTTTTAAAGAGAAAAGTGAATATCCTATTGTTTTTAATTTTAATTTTGTAAAAACTAAGTTGGGTTATGTTTCACCCCCTTAAGAGGGTTGACATTTTTTTATTATTATTTATATGAAGTCCTTAAAACATCAAACGACGTGTTTTTGTTTTTTTCACAAATGTTTTTATATTTTATTTCAACATTCTATCGAATTTGTTGAAAATCCCCACCCTGGAGCAATGAAAATAAATATAAACAATAGGATAGTCAATTTTCTCTTTAAAGAAACTTTTCAAAAAGGTATCATGAGTGGTATTTTGCTATTTAAATAAATTAAGTTGATTTATGTTTCACCTTAGGGTGTAAAAGAAAATTTTTTTTGGTGTAAAAATGTAGCTCCCAATCGATGTATTTTTCCATTTTTCAAAAATATTTTTTTCCGAAAATCGATCGGAAATATTGACATTTTTGATAACATTTTTGAAAGAAAAGTCAATATTGCCTTACATTTAGTCGTTGCTAGGCAACCGAAAATAACTGTTAGGAAATATTTATTATTGTAGGTACTGTAAGGAAATGTTATTTCTGTACGGCTACTTGTAAACTAAAATGTGTTAAGCTGGACAATTCAATATTACTGTGTTTCCATAGTTACAACACAAATATTTAATGGCATCCTTTATTTGTGAACAAAGTTAATATTATTTATTTCAAAATTTTAACAAGTTGATTGTAATAACTTATATCCGTTTAATAATTTTCGATTTAGGGAAAAATAGTATGTATACCTCGTAGAAAAAGCCACATTTCCGGACTCCGTATTGACAGTCTCGGCTTGCGCCTCGACATACAATCTTTACGATCGTTCGGGAATGTTCAGCTTTTCCTACTAGGAATACAATATACTATTCCTAAACTTCTAACGAATTTGTTCCAGTTAAATCCCCCACCATGTGTACATATTTATTTTTGGCCCAATATCGGATGCAATTTTTTAAACATTTTCTGTAGCCACCCCTATGCTTTAGGCCCCGCGCCTCTGTCATCTTACCTACTTTATTATAGTACAAATAACCAAAATAAATAGACAGTACAGTCTACCGACTAGTTAGAAATGTAGCTTGTATAGGAATTGAAATATGGATTCTAAACTTATTTAGTAATATCTTGGGGGTAGAAAGAAGACCAGCAAAAAGGCGAACAACGATGCACTTTGTACAAGCTTCTAAGACATTTTTAAAACTATGTGTTGGTGCCAAAATTGGGTGTTCGAAAACGATAATGGACTCTTAAAACAAAACACTGTAGAGTTTGGAGTTATTACAACTTTAAATTACCAAGCTGAACATCAAATGGATCCAATTAAAACTTTACTGCAAATTGAGTGGGAAGACGTGACTACACAATAATTAGTACGCTGTTTTCTGTTTTATTTTGAGTATGATAAATTTTATTTAATTACAGTTTGGTATTACAGACTTTACTGGTTGCTGTTGACTTTTGTTGGTATATAAATAAGTTTATACTTGAATTATTTCAAGCTAATACTAGTATACAGGGTAATCCCTAAGTTGATACTTCTGTTTTAGCTGTGTATAGAAGGCATAAAATAAAAACAATTTCAAATACCTTTTTTCAAAAAACTCAAAAATAAGGTACCTACTTACATTTATTTATTACACTATGGATCAAATACGGGCTGGTCTAACTTGCCCGTTGAATAACATTAAGAAAACTTCTGGGTGTAGGATGAGCTCGCAAGAGAAAGCATCTGCGTATAATCTCGAGGCAGCAGCCGTACATGACACTCACCGCAAATTAGCACCATATCTACTAGTTCATTGTTTTCAAATTTTACCATTTTCACGTGTCACCAATTTTAAATTAACTTGCTTTAGAAAAACACACCGTAGCAGATCGCCAAATAAATAACTGACCATGTATGACTAATAGGACAAAAACAACATAAAGTATATCAGGCTACGTTTTGATAACCAGGCCCGCACTTAGATTTTTTACTTCTGTATCCCGCCTAATTTTAAGTTTTTTGAAAAAAGGTATTAGAAAATATTCTTTATTTTAATGCCTTCTATACACAGCTAAAACAGAAGTATCAACTGAGGAATCATCCTTTATAAGATTGGTATATTATTTATTGATATGTTTTTTTTACTGGCGTTTTGTGACCATAGTTAAGTGTATCTTTGTAAAGTTTGTTGGATACTGGTCAATAATAAACCTTAGAAGACGATCAAAATATTTATTAGTCGACGTTTCGACCTAAATTAGGTCTTCCTCTGGACTCTAAAATATAACAGTAGTAATAATATACTTTTTATACAGGGTGATTCACGTTGAGTGGCTTAGAAAATTTTAAATGTTTACCTTTATTAGTTTCAGAGTTACTAAACTTTCTTCTCGGAGCGTTTTTACATAAAAAAATCCTTTTATAATTCATATCTCAAAAACGGTTAGAGATAGGAATATATTATTATTAACAAAAGTTATTTAGATTTTAAGAAGGTAATCAAAAATGCTAAAATATACAGGGTATTCCGTTTGAAATAACAAAGTTGGCATTAACTTCCGGTTTAACCGGAAGTAATAAAAACGTCAAAATATAATGTTTTAAGAGCCCAAAACCAATTATGCCTGCTATCAAATTTTTAGAAAGATAGGGTTACTCGTTTTCGAGATCTTCTAATAGGCCACTCAACGTGAATCACCCTGTATATAAATGAATGTAAAACTACATCATAATTACCAAATTAAAGAGGACTTTTTAAACAATTACATTGAAATATACGTGTACCTATATACAACGAAGTGACATTACATAATTTTTTTTCCGAGGGCCCGTCCGTGTCGCCGGATGCACTTAGGCCAGGTTTGGCCCATTGTGCTCACCCTGTTTATTACATAATTATAATTTTAAATTACATAATTTAAAACAACATCATTTGTTTTTAATATAATTATTAAAAAAAAATACAACAATTAGTTACAATGTGAAAAACATGGCATCAACAATGTATGTATATTGTACAGGGTAAGTTAACGATAGAGAAAGTTCATTTTCTTCTTTATCTTAAGAAAAAAAAATTGCAAATAAAAAAGTTGTAGAGATCATTGAGGTGCACATTTTAAAATTATGCTGGAGTATACGGAGTGGCCCAAAAAATCGTGGCGAATATAACTTGTTTTTTTTTTAAATGGAACACCCTATATATTGTATTATTTTCTGAATCCCCTCAAAATTCTACGCTAATTTTATAAATGTCATATGTGTAAATTTAATAGTTTTCGAGATATTGACGTTTAAAATTTGACATTTCAGACTTTGACGGGCTGTAACATTGGAAAGGTTCATCTTAGAGTAAAATGGTTTTTACCTCCCTATATTAATTTTTCATTATCTAAAAGTTGCAACTTCCGGTTTAATATGTTAAACCGTTAAAACAGGTTTTTTGGTTCAGTAATTAATAAAAATACTCGATTTCAAGGTATTCAATTCTTGAAAATACCCGATTCTGCCCAACACTAAAATTTATAGAGGAACCAAAATGTGAAGGTAACAAATTTACATGGGATTTTATATGGCCAGCCTGGCGCTGCACCACCCAGTATATATCGTAATTTTTTAAAATTATTATTTAGGGCGAATTGCTGTTTCTCTCTTCTCCTCCACGGAACCCCTTAACATATTTTATTAGTCAGCATCCCCCTAAACAAATTCCTGGGTGCGCTACCGACAACGTAACCTAATAATGATTTTCTCTCTTCTCCTCCACAGAACCGCTCAACATATTTTATTAGTCACCACCCCCAAAACAAATTCCTAGATGCGCTACTGACAACTTAACATAATAATGATTGATTCTCCATCTGAGCTTACAGAGCTTTCAGTAGATAGAGCTTTTAGTCTGTAATTTGGTATGCTAGCATACTTTGTACGCTGTTGGCGGTTAGGAAATAAAATGATGGATGTTTATAGAATGCTAGTAAGTCACAAGAACATAAAGACGTACATATACAGTGTGTCTACTTAAGTTGGCAACTAATGGGAAACTTTTTTTATTATTAACTTTACGAAAAAAAGTTATTCCTTATAAAAAGGTCTGCATGGTCCAAAACCTCAACTGCAACTATCAGATATTAAATTTTTTCAGTCGTATACGAGGTTTGTCAATAAATATGAATTTTGCCCACCGTTATTTTTGACAATAATGAAAACTGTAAATATGAAATGTTGTTAGACATTAAAAAGTATGTTATAACATGCAATTTCACTGAATATTTCACTCATGTATAAATTTTCCCATAAGAAACGTTAAAAATAAAAAAATATCAGCGGATATACAACGTTGCCTAGACAACGTTGTATATCCAACACACAACAATCGAACCTATTTGACGAGACAGTTTTTTTTTTACCTTTTTACTGCGAACGTGATCGTTATTGTTATGAGTTCCCTTCGGGAAATTCATTGCTTTTGAAAAACAAACCCTCTCAACAGATAATTGTTATTGGATTTCAGTTACAGTTTTAATTATGTTATATGAAATTGAAAATTGTATGACAAAAAATTTTTTTTATATATATTTCATTCTAGAAATATTCTCCCTAAATACCGCTCGTGCATAAAAATTAACCAGATAATTTTCATTCAAGCTTGTTATACTAATTCCACTCGTTCTTCGAACTCGTGGAATTATAAATAACAAGCTTTCATGAAAATTATCGGTAATTTTTAAGCACTCGTGGTATTACCCCCGAAAATTTTTTTTTTATTTTTATAAATTGATCGATAATTTGAGACAAAATTTGTAAAAATAACAAAATATTTTTTAGTGTAATTGTATATTAGAACATAGTTTTTCATACCGAATAACTTTTCTGTAGTAATATGTTAAGGGCATAGGAACTTGTCGAATATTTTGCCTGAAGATTTGTTGCCTAGAAACAGCTTGAATTAATTTATATTGTTGACAAAAAGGGCCCTTTTGTGTTGATTTGTCTACAAACCAGCGAATGTGCTATACTTCTTCAGTTTGTTATATACAATAGAAAAAAAAATGACCGGCAGAGGAAAAGGTAAAAAAGTGTTAGGAAGCGTTATCGTAAAGTTCTTCGTGATAATATCCAGGGTATCACAAAACCTGCTATCAGTAGATTAGTCAGACCTGGTAGTGTCAAACGTATTTCAGGCTTGATTTTTGAAGGTGTTTTTGGAAAATGTTATCAGGGATGTTGTAACTTACACGGAACACGCTAAAAGGAAATCCGTTACCGCTATGGACGTCGTTTATGCCCTAAAACGCCAAGGGCGTACTTTGTACGGATTTGGAGGTTAAACGATATTTATTATCGCAGGACAGCAATAACAACATCAACAAGAAAAATTCTTTTGAGACTTTTCCTTAAAATTAAATCGTTTATAAATCTGTTCACTACACCCTTCAGTTAAGCACTCTAAACATCGTTTCCTAATAATTTTGAAGTGATTGCTTAATATATTTTTTACAAATATCACAAAATCAAAGAAGTATAAAAATGCCCTAAATTAAAGGAAATTTCCCTTTTTCCCTACTGATTGCAAATTTTCCCCAGATTTAGGGAAATTTCCTTAGCAATGGCAACCCTGGATGAAGCGCGGAATATCGTTAGGTACGGAAGGTTGGAAGAAAGTTGCAGGCAGTGTTGCCAATCCGTCTGGTTTATCGGTAGATCTACCGAAGAAATAGTCCATATTTGAAGTGGAGTGGGAATTTAAATGGAAAGAAATAAGAAACTTTAAGTTTTCCTTCACTAATAGATTTAGAAAATAAGACTAAAAGTTTCTTATTTCTTTTAATTAAAAAAAAACTGTTGTTAACTGAGACATTCTTTCCCAAATCTTTTTTAATAATATAGTTTTTTTTTTGAAAATTTATTTTTTTAAATATGTGGTGAAAACATTTAAAATTTTTATCTTGAAGACTGTGTTCTATGAAAACTAATTAATAATTTAAATGCCCATAAAACTTACTGCACTGACAGTTTTATTACCGGCCCCATCATAATTTAATCAGATTCAAATTAAAACCTACATTAGTTGCATCAAAATTATTATAGGCTTGACCCTTAATGTGGGTGCGCTTCACACCTACATGCATATAAAATAATCAAATTAAACCTAGAGTTAATTCCCAAAAGATAAACATTTTTAATTTAATTACGATGACACTAATGTGTCTTAAGATTTATGTATCAGTAGCATTAAGTAGTCCAGAAAAAAATATTATTAAAAGAAAACCTAATAAAATGTGTAAAGTGCATCTAAATTTAGCCACAATTTTTAAAAAAATATTTGTCGGTATAATTCACCTTTCACTGTAATTGAATCTCTTACCTCAGTTTGGAAAAAAATGGTTCGATGATGGCACCATTTACCTTTAGCGGATACAAAGGCTTCTCGTAAATCTGTCGTGGGTTGTTTTCAAACCAAAAACGGCAATTTGGCTTAACTAAATATGAGTTTAATCTGAAAAGATGATTTTTTTCACAAATTTAAGATCCCTTTCAAGTTGTTCTAAACATGAAACAGAAAATTCTTGGGTCAAACTCAATTAAGTTGTCGTGTTTTTAAGCCGTAACTCTTGAGCACGATGAGGAATTAATACGTTTGGATACTCTGCAACATTAGCTCTTACGACAGTAACATTCTCAACAGTGAAGGATATAGTATATTACATAACAAGTGATGAAAGTGATACTTTTCAAGCGAGGAGATATTTAGCAAGAGGCGTCAGTCGAGTGCGGAAATTCTCCGAGTTTTAGAATAATCACTTTCACACGAGTAATGTACACTATTTTTTCTACGACCACAAAGAATTATTAAAAAAGCCTTTGATTTGTGAAAAAAATATATCAACACTAATGTTAAAATTAGCATACTTAGAAATATGTTCAACTTAAATCTGGTTTCATAGTTTGTCAATAGGCTTTTCCTTTATTTGTAGTTTAACTTTTTAATTTTTTCATATTTAATATATCATAGGAAGAACTAATCCTGGATTGAGTTCTAGATTAACCAGAATGAAACATTTTAAATTTAATCAAGAAAAGATGCATTAAATATAAATTTAAAAAAAAAAACACGCAATAAGGAAGATTTTAATTCAAAATAATTCTATAAATTATAATGTTTTTATGAAAAAAGATAAATATTCCTGATGGGATTTGAACCTGTGACCTTGCGATCTGTAGGCTTTCTACGCTATGGCTACCCAAAAACATTTGTTTAATATATGACATTTTCTTCAGCGCGGTTTGTTTTGTCTGGTAATAGATTTTCCAGTATATTATTAACATTTTATATAATTTCAGATGGCGTATTTTCACACTCTTATTTGAAATCGCTCGACAAATACATGATGAATAAGTTACCCTTTACAATTGCTTTCTAAAATTTGTTATTTTTAATAAATAGGAGTGGTCTGTCAAATTGGCATCCTATGTTTAAATTAAATAGTGTGCCTTGTACTTCAACTCTAGAGTTGAAATATTTTTTTTCAACACGGATGTAATATTCGGCGCTTTCGAGCCAAGTTAACCGTGCCTTTTTCCTCATTTTCATAGGTGGTTGTAGGAAAAAATTATTTTCAAATTTCTCAACAATGCGACAAATGGAAAGCAAAGAAGGGTGATTATTTAAACCAAACTTTTCGCGAAGTGTGCAATAAGTGTTCATAAAAGAACGTCTATTTTCATAAAATTGTTTATTAAAAACCAGCTTTCCTGAAGTATAAAGTTATAGTATACTGAAAACAATGGATGACTGATTACACGTATAAGTTTATTATCGTAGTTATCATATCGTCCTTATTGGAAACCTCTTTATATTAGCGACTCTATAAGATCTCTATTAATATTTTCTAGAAAAATTCTAGTCAATTCGTCGTCAAATTCCTGCCACCTTAAAGCTCTAATTTACGATGACAGTAATGTGTCCAGAGATTTATTTAATGTTAACCAGTTTAGTGAACTTTTAGTTCTTAAATTGATTTAAGATGAAATGACTGGAGAAGAAATTAAATTAGACGATAATCCGATTAATTTTGTATTTTACTTTTGGACGTCTGCTGACAAACTGAGATTAAGGAAGGTTTAAATTAAAAAGACAAAACATTTAAAACATAGAAAGTTTTTTTTTAAGGGTATCATAAAAAGCCTATATAGACGAACCAATTTTAACCATCCATTTGTCCACCCATCGGTCAGGATAATTTGAAAATTATCTAATAGTTTTTTGCCGTATGTAAAATAGGCTTGTAAAGTATGTACAGTGTACACGTCTCCTTTTCTTCACATTTGAAAATACTTTTTCTACTTCAAGATGGTTTTTAGGTTGTTTTCTATACACTTAACTGAGGAGAAAAGTAGGCTATTCCAGTTAACTGTACGGCAAATTTTCATATTTTTACTGTTCAGTGCTGCACAGTATTGTGACCTTTAAAAATAAAATTTTCTACTTTTAAAGAAAAATTCCATCGCAGCGAATTGCCATATAACGGACCACCAAACCGTAAATTGCATGACTAATAAGACAAACAACATAAAGTATAGCAGGCTACGTTTTGATGACCAGGCCCGCACTTAGATTTTTGACTTCTGTATCTCGACTATTTTTAAGTTTTTTGAAAAAAGGTATTTGAAAATGTTGTTTATTTTAATGCCTTCTATACACAGCTAAAAAAGAAGTATCAACTCAGGAATCACTTTGTATAGAATATTACTTACTTTAATCAGATTAATAGATATCTCTAAAAACGGTTCTTTTAGAAGGAAAAGCCCGTTAGTTCCTTACACTTTTTAGTTAGTCATGAGTCATGATTAAATACTAAACACAACTTTTTTCTTCTATGATGAGACAATGGAACAACGTTCATTCAAGAATTATTATATTTCTTACCTTGTTTCTTGTTCTTCAACTACATGTACAAAATAAACTTTCCGCAAGGTTATAGTGCATTTAAAAAAAATGCGGGGGCTAAACTAATTTGCACAAAATTCGCTGCCATATAATAGATCAGGTAAAAAGTCTGGTTTATTATTCCTGATGTAACAGCAAACAAAAGATTTATGGCGGAATAAATTAGATACAACAAAGTATGTTGGATTTATTTTAAAATCATTATTACACTAAATAGAAATATGACGTAATCGATGACGATAACTTTACTGAAATCTGAATTACTTAATCAATGGCCATCGGGTCCGGTGGTAGTTCAATGGTCGATTCCTGAATTTAATGAGAAAAAAATCAAGATTTCCATTAATATTACAGCACATTTACCTATACCGGGTCCGCCAACGTGGCGGGGATGGAAGATTAAATCATTATCGAGGAGCTTATCAAAAATACTAAACCAGCATAAGGTATCGACTTAAAAGCGGCATATTTTAAAAATAATTTACATTATACAGGGTGGCTCAAAAAAGTGTGGCGGACTAAACTTGCATTTTTTTAAATGGAACACCCTATATATTATATTATTTTCTAATTCCCTATACAATTCCACGTATATTTTGTATAAAATGTCATATGTCTAAATTTAATTGTTTTTGAGTAATTGACGTTTAAAATATGGCATTTTTTGACTTTGACAGGCTGTAATATTGGAACGGTTCATCTTAGAGAAAAATGGTTTTCACCTCCCCATCTTAGTTTTTCATTCTCTATCCAAAGAAATCAACCTCCGATTTACCATGTTAAACCAAAAAAACGGTTTTAATGGTTTAACATGGTAAATCGGAGGTTGGTTTCTTTGGAAAGAGAATGAAAAACTAAGATAGGGAGGTAAAAACCATTTTTCTCTAAGATGAACCGTTCCAATGTTACAGCCTGTCAAAGTCAAAAAATGCCATATTTTAAACGCCAATTACTCAAAAACAATTGAATTTAGACATAGGACATTTTATACAAAATATACATGGAATTGTATAGGGAATTAGAAAATTATATAATATATAGGGTGTTCCATTTAAAAAAATGCAAGTTTAGTCCGCCACACTTTTTTGAGCCACCCTGTATAATGTAAAATATTTTTAAAATATGCCGCTTTTAAGTCGATACCTTATGCTGGTTTAGTATTTTTGATAAGCTCCTCGATAATGATTTAATCTTCCATCCCTGCCACGTTGGCGGATACGTGCACTCATTAGGGACCTTTTCTATGGCAGTTTTTTTTTATTAAACGCCACTTTGTTATAGCAGACACGATGTTTTTTTTAGTTTAGAAGTCACCTTTTAGGGCGGTAAGCCGTTTTTTTTGGAAGTTAGTTTTGATGTCAGGATAAGTTTTTTATGGCAGGGACGACGTTTTTTTGTGAAGGCACTTTTGATGAGAGGCGAAGTTTTTATGGCAGGGACGACGTTTTTTGTTGAAGGCACTTTTGAAGACAGAAGTTTTTATGGCAGGGACGATGTTTTTTTTTAAAGCACTTTGGATGGCAGAAGAAGTTTTAATGGCAGGGACGACATCTTTTTTTGAAGGCACTTTTGATGATACGAGAAGTTTTTATGTTAGGGACCATGTTTTTTTTTAACGCACTTTTGATGATAGGAGAATTTTTTATGGCAGGGACGACCTTTTTTAAAGCACTTTTGATGATAAGAGAAGTTTTTATGGCAGGGACGACTTTTTTTTTGTAGGCACTTTTTATGATAAGAGAAGTTTTTATAGGAGGGACTATTTTTTTTTTTTTGAAGGCTCTTTTGATGATAGGAGAAGTTTTATGGCAGGGACGATGTTTTTTTTGAAAGCACTTTTAATGGCAGAAGAAGTTTTAAAGGCAGGAACGACGTCTTTTTTTGAAGGCACTTTTGATGATAAGAGGAGTTTTTATGGGAGGGACGAAGTTTTTTTTAAGGCACTTTTGATGATAGGAGAAGTTTTTATGGCAGGGACGACTTTCTTTTTGTAGTTTTTATAGGAGAGACTATTTTTTTTTTGAAGGCTTTTTTGATGATAGGAGAAGTTTTTATGGCAGGGACGACCTTTTTTTTAAAGCACTTTTGATGATAATAGAAGTTTTTATGGCAGAGACGATGTTTTTTTTAAGGCACTTTTGATAATAGAAGAAGTTTAACTGTCCCCTCCCTCCCCCTGAGTCTAACAAAATGGATGTTTGGTTTACTTTGAGCCTTGAAAATTGTAGGGCGTATGAGTCAGTATTTTTTCTAAAAGTCACTTTTGAGAGTAGGAATATTTTTAAAGCCGGAATATGCTATTTTTAGAAGTATTTTTTTTAACCCCCCCCCCCCCTCAGCAAAATTCTGGATCTGCCCTAACTGTATACATTAGATTTGCTCTTATACCGAACTGTTGTAATTTATAAGACAAACAAGGGAGGGCCCGGTCCCAAGTAAAATTTTTTTAACATGATTTTAAAAGATTAATTAAACTGCGCTTCTTAATTCCACTTTCAGTAATTCTATTTAAGGTATAATTGTTCGTTTAGTATTCTATTATTTAGATGGATTTATAGCATTAAGTTCTAACCTTGGCTGCAAAATTAATTGGGCCTATTTAGCCAAGTTAATTAACGATAAACAGTAACTCACGCATAAAAGCCGGCTTTGTTTCTTCCCAATTTCAACGAGGATAAAAGGGTAAAAATAAATAGGGTAAAATATGCAAATTCTGATTAGCCAAGTAATTAGGGTCCCCTAAATCGCAGCTAAAATAACTTGTACATATTATATTATGAGTTCCTCTAAAAGCAAGGTTACTCGCTTGCCCTAGTGTTTTGCTGTTGTTTGCCCTAGTGGTTTTTTCGACACATGATTACCAGCTAATTGATAATAGTGTATTACATAACAAGTGATGAAAGTAATACTTTTCAAACGAGGAGATATTTAGCAAGAGGCGTCAGTCGAGTGCTGATCCCTTTCAAGTTATTCTAAACATGAAACAGAACATTCTTGGGTCAAACTCAATCAAGTTGTCGTGTTTTTAAGCCGTAACTCTTGAGCACGATGAGGAATTAATACATTTGGATACTCTGCAACATTAGCTCTTACGGCAGTAACATTCTCAACAGTGAAGGATATAGTATATTACATAACAAGTGATAAAAGTGATACTTTTCAAACGAGGAGATATTTAGCACGAGGCGTCATCCTGGATTGACTTCTAGATTAACCAGAATAAAAAAATTTTAATTTAATCAAAGAAAGATGTATGTATTAAACATAAATTTAAAAAATCCACCCAACAAGGAAAATTTCAATACAAAATAATTCTATAAATTATTTAATGTTTTTATAAAAAATGTCAAATACACCTGATGGGATTTAAACCTGTGACTTTGCGATCTGTAGGCTAGAGCTCTATTCTCTACGCTTCGCTACCGATAAAGATTTGTTGTTTAATACACGACACTCTCTTCAGCGCGATTTGTTTTTTTTAGTAATAGATTTTTAAGTATATTATTAACATTTTTTATAATTTCAGATGGCGTATTTTCACACTTTAATTCTGAATCACTCGACAAATACATGATAAATTAGTTAAACACAATACAATTACTGCTTTCTAAAATTTGGTCTTTTTAACAAATAGGGGTTGTCTGTCAAATTGGCAGCATATGTTTAAATTAAATAGTGTGCCTTGATATTTTAACACTAGTGTTAAAATATTTTTTCTCAACACGCGTGTGATATACTAGCTAAATTAACCGTGCCTTTTTCTAATTTTCATGGGTGGTCGTGGGAAAATATTATATTACTTTTATTAACATTCTAAAAACCATATCAGAATCTTAGTTTCCATAACAAAAAAATTAGTTAAAATAGCCTCAAGAGAATACTACATTTTATTGGTTACCTACTAGTCACCTTTGTCATTTTTGTTGTTCAAAAAGTATATGTTTGTTGCCAATACTAATTTTCTTAGAAAATGTATAGAAATTATTTTTGAACCAGCTGAAAGTTGTCAACACTGTGTTAGATATCAAAATACAAATCATATTGCAAGCACTAACTAGAAGTGAAGACTTTACTATCAGTAAGATGCAGCCACCTGCAGATCGGTTTCGAACTCTTTCGTTCTCGTCCGTACAGGATAGGTCTATACCTTCCAAACGATAGCCTACAGGTTATGGCTTTTTGATGAGTCCCAATAAGGACTCATTGTCTACCTGTATAAGAGTTTTGTGAGTATTTCTTGTAGGATCCGTCCAGGTATATATATCCTTAAGCCTCAGAAAACCCCATCATTCTTTATAGTATTTGCAGACTTCTCCATAGAAAAAGATGACGTGGTTGAGAGGTTATAATATATAGGGTTACGGGGTAAAAGGATCTTGAGGTTATGGTATTGGGAAATTTTGAGGTTATAGAGGTAATCCAACTATGTTCCACAAAAAACTCAAAAATTTATTCTGTTTTCATAGACTAGATTCTTCGATCTACTTCAAGAGGTTAGGGCTACGAAATTACTAATTCGGAGAAACGGGGTTAAAAGTAGCACGAAGTAGATGATGGCGTCCCTGTGTACTTTAATGCAAAAGATAGACGCACTACTCTGTCCGCTTGCCGCTAAGTTTCTTTCGGTAAGAAATAATAATGTTTTTTATATATTATTTCTTTTTCGTTATATTTTTTGGGGTTGCGCAAATCTGAAAATCTCAGGTAAAGTCGTCACTGCCGAATAAACATAAAAAATACAGTTTGGTAGTATTTAGGCGGGTATTGAAATTTTATTTATGGTTATTTAGGTCATTTAGCACAGTTTACCCTACAAAAGCGGTCTTTGTTTCTTCCGAATTTCAGCGAGAGGATGAAAGGGTAAAAATAAATAAGGAGAAAATATTGCACGCTCCAGAAAATAACCTATTTTATACGAGCTGGATATTTTGTATGTTCCAAGGGAACATTTAATTTTTTTAGTATAGGAATTTATTGAACCGAAAGTCAAAAAATTTGTTATTAAATGCCATGCTATCCGACCGCGAAACTAATAAAATGGTTTTTGCTTTTAAGGTCATCAGTTTTTTTTCACTTTTATCAAATCAGTGACGTAGCCAGAAGTTTAGTTCTGGGGGGGGGGGCAAATGGGTAGGGAAAGAGACGAACCAGCGCCGCAGGCAAATCGGCGAAGACGAAAATTTTTTTTGGGTGCCACGCCAAAAAAAAAATTGCAATAATAAATTGTTTTTCAAAGCCACCTTTGATATTTATTATATAATAATGACTGGTGGAAAGGTTGATAAAACAAGTTTTCTGTAAATAAGTCTTAATGCGTTAAAAATTGCGATATGGTTGTAATTAGAACAAATGTTTGAATTGTAATTCTGCATCGAATGACATAATAATATAGAGGGGTTCCAATTTAAAATAAGAAATATAAATTGTTTTAAAGTTTGCAAAGTTTGACACTAAATTTTGGACACCCTGTACAATTCGTATTAATTAACGAGATTTTAGGACCTTAAATATTAAGTACCTTTATAGAATTTTAATAACGAGGCATTATTTTTATTTTTTATTAATTTTTAAAACCAGTGGTGCAAACCTGATTTTTTTTAGTTTTTATTTTTTTTCGCCCATAATACTGAACAGATTTCATTAAAATTTTAGGGGTATATAGGCAACTACAAGATGCATCCAAATAAGTAAGAAAATATATGGCATGTAATCTAAAAAAACATATCCTTATGACGTCACACTTTTTTGGAACACCCTGTATAAACAAAAATATTTTCCTGAAATGCGCCCTAGGATACAGGTAAAGTCTGCAAAATATCAAAATCCTAACTTAATTAATAAGTGAGCTAGAGAAGACGGGAGGTGAGGCGCAGGACCCTGTATAACAGTATTCACCTGAAGACGACTGGAGATACTTACCAGTTGAATCGTTGTGATATAAAACAAATAAAGACAATGCAAGTCCAAAACTCTTCTATCAATCAAAAAAGCTAAACTTGTTGTACGCTCTTCGCCTGAATGGTTTCTCAGATATGTTTTTAAAAAACTTCTTTCTGCTGAAGCTGTAGTTACTGGGAGGATGATTTGTTATTTTATTTGGCGCGTTATTGATAGCGTTGCCGTCAAAGATTTTTTATGTTGCCCAATTATACAGGGTGTCCGGTAACTTATGGGCCGCAGAGTAACTGGAGATACTAGACATCAAACTAAGCCGATTATATCATATAAGTTTTTTCGGATTGTTACTCGTTCTAGAGATACAGGGTGTTGAAAGTAAGTTTATTCTCGAAATTAAGCCATAATTTTAAAACGGTTTAATGAATCGAATTGAAAGTTGGCAATGTTATGTTTTTGTGAGCAAGAAATAAGAATTTGTAGAAATTTTTAAGTTTGAAACTAGAAGGCGCTAGTTGCATACACTGGGCTTCATAAATCTATGATTTTTTTTCTTACCTGTGATATAAGGTGTTTTTCAATTATAGTTTCTTAAAGAAGGGCATTTTCTGAGTCAAAAAGGTGTACTTGATTGATCTTAATATCTTTAACGGTTTTCGAGATATTTCCCTTTAAATATCTCAAAGCATAAAAACTATGCTTTGAGATGTACATAATTAAATTATTATTTTAATTATCAAACTTATACTAGATACTAGACATCAAACTAAGCAGATTAAGTCATATAAGTTTTTTCGGATTGTTACTTGTTCTAGAGATACGTATATAATTTATGTATTATTAATTTAATTATGCACTATGTTTTTTTATGCTTTGGGATGTTTAAAGGGAAATATCTCGAAAACCGTTAAAGATATTAAGATCAACCAAGTACACATTTTTGACTCAGAAAATGCCCTTCTTTAAGAAACTATAATTGAAAACCACCACAGGTAAAAAAAATTATAGATTAACGAAGCCCAGTGTATGCAACTAGCGCCCTCTAGTTTCAAACTTAAAAATTTCTACAAATTCTTATTTCTTGCTCATAAAAACATAATATTGCCGACTTTCAATTCGATTCATTAAACCGTTTTAAAATTATGGCTTATTTTCGAGAATAAACTTTTACTTTCAACACCCTGTATCTCTAGAACGAGTAACAATCCGAAAAAACTTATATGACTTAATCGGCTTAGTTTGATGTCTAGTATCTCCAGTTACTCTACGGCCCATAAGTTACCGGACACCCTGGGGGGGGGGGGGGGGGGGGGGGGGGGGGGGGGGTTATATTACGTATTTCGCATTCTCCTAGTTCCCTATACATAGAAGCACGGATTGGTGAAATGTAGGGTGCATGTTTTGGCAATATATTGGTTATAAAGAGTGATGGATACTTTTTTCTACTCCCACATGGAAATTTGCTTATTTCCTTAACACTTAAGTGACGAGAAAAGTAGGCTATTCCAATTAACTGTACGGCAAAATTTCATATTCTTACTGTTCAGAGCTGCACAGCGTTGCGACTTTTAAAAATAAAAATTTCGATTTTTAAAGAAATTTTCCACAAATGCACACAATACTCAAAAAGTATTTTTTTAGCAGATCACAACCACAGTAATCCTAAAGAATTTCTTACGAATATAACACTGTGGTAAAAATGTTTTTTTTCCCATTGGAAACAGCGCCGACCTATCATTCCTCTGTGCTTTGTTCTTACGAATCCGAAAATTTCCCATTTGTTGACAACATTGTAATAAAAAATAGATTTCTCTGGTATTTTTATTTTGTATTTAATGAGGCTGCGCCATCATTTTTAATACAGTAAATTATATAATTTATAAGTATAGGTTACAATATATTATTAATTTGTTAAATATAACAAAATATATACGCATCTATATAATAGTTTTATCAATAATGCGACCTACTGAATGTTTATAGTAGAGATGGGACCGAAGCCGAATATTTATTCGGTATTCGGCCTATTCGGCCACTTTTTGACTATTCGGCCGAATATTCGGTTTAAGACCCCGAATATTCGATTTTTTTTTAAGGTTGCAATAAAATGGGAAAAGGCTGATTTTAATGATTTTTTATTTTCAAATAAATGCAATACTCTTTAGAAATAAAAAATTAAACCTACCTCAATAATCCAAGATTGCCACAAAATGTATAACTTAATAAATAAACGTATTGTTTATAAATGTAAACGACGATTCCCAATAATCCAAGACTGCCACAAAATGTATAACTTAATAAATAAACGTATTGTTTATAAATGTAAACGACGATTCCCAATAATCCAAGACTGCCACAAAATGTATAACTTAATAAATAAACGTATTGTTTATAAATGTAAACGACGATTCCAACTTAAAACAACATTCACCGCATATGGGGATGATGGTTTGGAGTAATTAAAAACTGTTTTACATAATCGTCTATCAGAGTGTACATTCTCTGTAGGAATATTCGTTGTTACAATACGCTTGTTGGCACAAAAATTACTTAGAAAATCTAAAATAATAAGTAAAAATCATGACAGGTTAAAAATCGTTATTATTTTTTTGATCGCTCTTTTATACCATCCCGAATAACGACTATTTCTGCATGCCGTCATTCGGCTTATAGAGCGTTGCCGCCTTACAGTATAAAAAAGACAAAAAATGTTTCCAGATTTAAGATCGTTGATTTCTAGCAAAAATAAAGAAAGATATTTAGCTAAAAATAAATGACTTTTACCCAGAATATAAAAACCGTGTCAAAATAGTTTTTTTAAGGTACAAGAGTGGACCGCACGATAAAATAAATTGAGCGTGACGCCGTAATACAATTTGATTTATTGGTCTGCTGTAGTATATTTTTTGTTAGCTTGCATAAGAATAGAGATAAGCAAAATAGCTGTAAAATTGGTTTTGGAAAATTAAAAACGGCTTTTGTGCACAACTTTTAACGTTCGCTATGGTAAATTTTTAAAAAAATAATCCCCAAGCCATACTCTAAACGTGAAAAAAGAAAAGGCAATATTGTAAAATATGAGAAAAATCACGGTGGAAAATTATTTGCATCGAAGAAATAGAGGCAAGTAAAAATGTAAATTTTGTATACATTTTATGTTTTAAATCTTATAGCAATAATCTAGAAATGAGTTAAAACTAGAGATTTAATATAAATGAAATTGAAATATGAATGTAAACATTTGTGCATAACTCTTTAATTCGGTAACAAAATACTTAACAACAGTTTGGTAAAAATATTAAATTAAAATATATATTTTAGTTTTATGTGTGTATCGTCGAAATAAAATAAACAAGCAGGCGCTATTACCAGTTAATTTCATCTGCGAAAAACGGTACCAGGGGGCGGGGCTAAGTGTCATACCAATATGGCCGATTCATAAGGACCTGATTAAATTTATTTTAAACAATTCTAAAAATGCTTGGGTCAACTAGAATAATATAATTTCATTAAGCAATAAACAGCTTTGTAATAGAAATAACGGATAATGGTATTATATATACACATGTTTGTATATTGTGTACTTGTTAGTAGCTAGAAAAATTTAGGTTAAACCCGTTTGTGCTTATTAATTTGATTGGTGATATAGAGAAAATTAAAAATATAGTATTGTAATTAAATATTGTTCCATTGCAAAGGTGTACAATGGGATGAGAAATGATTTTATTTAGAAGTTGAAAAATTTTTAATAAACTTTAACCCATAAAATTTGACATGCGACAGCAGCAAAAATGTAAATTTTTGTTACACTTTTTTATGAACCATGTGACTTGTAAGACGAATAGTGGCCAGGTTGCCTACATTTTGATTTAGAAATATTGCCAGTTCGATTGTTGTTGTATTGTTGATGCCTGTCAATGTCATTTATGTCACAGTCAATGTTGCTGGTTAGTTAATTTTGGTTAAAAATCTTTGTGCAACCCAACATACAAGTTGTGTTTATTTCGCACATAGAAAATAATGACCTGTATCAATCAACAAATGGTGAAATTGCAGTTAAGCGGCTAGTCCTTAAAAGTCGTAAGCTGCTTTAACATAATTGTAGATGAATTGTTTCTATTTTTTTTGTTATTTAATAATTTAAATAAAATTGCAACTAAACACACCATAGGCAATAATTAGAACCCAAAGTTTATAAATACGGACCTGTCCTTTATTTATACTAACCTATGAAACGTAATTTTCGCCGTTTTCTTCTTATCCACAACATTTCTGCTGTACAACCTCGCACAGCGCAAGAAATAATTAATATCTATCACACAGTAGCAATAGTTTTACACAAAAATTGAAAAACTTCTCATAAAATCTAAAACTACCTTGATTATGATAGATCGAACAGCTAACTACACGAGTGACATAAGTGTCTTACCAATATGGCGTAGGTTGGGTCATTTTTGGTCACGTGATGCCGCCTCCTTGTTTATTCTTTCTCGATGGTGGGTATAGAATGTGGGTCCTTACCCAACTGTTTAGATGGTAGATTTAAAAAAAGGTATGCTAAAATACCCATCGCAATGCAATTAAACTATAACAAGTTATTTCCAAAAACATTTTGTTTAGGTTCATGACCAGAAGGCCGCAATTATGATGGTCACCTACCCGACAAACAATATACTAACAACATTTAATTATTCTAAAAGATTCAAATACAAAGGCCGACAGTAAACTGTTTTTAAGTGGACAGAACAAAATTGTAATTAATTATGCATTGTGGTGAAGTAGTAGACAAAGCTTTCATTAAACAATAGCCTTTATTTTGAAAGCTAAGTCATTTGCTTTGAAACAACAGAAATTATTCATTATAAAAAACAAAGATAGACAGAGTTATTTTTATTTGACACTGAGAACATACAGCGGTCACAGTATAATAAAGTTAATTTTCACTCGAGTACTCGATTATTAACATAAGTAATCGCGTTATAATAAGAATGAAAAATTACGCCTGTAGCTAGTACTCGATTATTAAAATAATGCTATTTTCCCCAACACTCTATAGCTATTTATACAACAAGTAACGAAATAAGTGTCTTTTAGGCACGCGACGTGAATTGTCCTACGAGGCGAAGCCGAGTTGGACAACACGTCAAAGTGACTAAAAGACATTGTTTCGTAACGAGTTGTATACAATATTTTTTCTACTGAGGTTTCATAATAAAAAACTTAATTTATTTTACTAAAATTTTATTACCTATGTTTCATTTGCCCCTTTCAAAAATTGACACTTGCCAAAAAAAAATTAAATTATACCTAGTCTGTGGTTACGTTTTAATTGTAAATAATTACCTGCGTTACTTTTAAGCACGTTGCTCCTGGTAACGTGCTTGAAAGTCTTTTAAGCACGCTGCGCCTAAAAGGAGGTTATTAAAAAACTATAATGACAATCAAAAAGATGTTATTATAAAACGTCAGTAGAAAAAATAGTTTAAGCCCGAGTTCACATGGGGCGCAAACGGCGCGGCGTAAATATGACACAGTAAGTACGACGTGATTGGTCAAAAGTCAGCTATTTGAAATTGATTCAATGTCAAATCAACCCCAGCAACAACAAAAAATGTTTCCTATAAAATGATTGAAATTTTATATTTTTATCGTTTAAAATTTTGGCCAAGAATAAAGATATTATCGCCTGTGTGCGACCTACTTTATATTTTATGTCAAATAAAGGAGTATAAATGCAAAATGTAAAACGGGTTCAAGGCACCATAAAAATGTATTTATTCAAGACATTCATATTTACTTACCAATAGACGTTGCTAACGTATTTTGTGACTCCATAAATGGAAACGGATGATTGATTTATTTATTATATTTATGTTATGAGTGCAAGTTTATAATGTGCAACATGGAATAAACTTATTATTGGAAGCATATTATAATTAAGTAAATTTCCATTTAGGGAAGTAAGAGAGAGAACGCTAGCTTAATAGCATTCGGTAGATTCCCATTTCTTTTTAGTTTCATTGTTTGGCGAACGAATTATTAAGTAGTTGGATCAATATATTTTTTAGGCTTAGTTAAATTGAGGAGGAGGCGAAAAATGTTCGGGGCCACGCCCAAACTTTGTTTAAAATTCACCTTACTACTATCAAATTTCGGAAATTAAATTATTACCTCTCCCCCTCTGCATGGTTGAATTAAATTTGTTTCTCTAAATTTTTACTTTTTTTTTTTGATATTTTTAGCTGGCTCTTTATTAAAAAAAAAACATTTTTTATATTTGTGAAAAATATGAATATTGGTGTCAATCCAAAATTTTAACATAAGACGTATGAATGACTCTAACCCGCGTTTTGCGGGCTCGGTTTTTCATGATTAAAAATAAAGTCAATATCGCTCCACACGCCAAAATTAATGATTTTCTCAGAAATCATGTATTTTAGAACCGTAGATCTAAGAGCAGTTTTTGGTGCAAATGCTTAGGTTTTGAAATACACGTTCTTATAAGTGCCGTTTTGTATATTCATCATAAAGCATTCTCGTTTCTTCCCGCACTATTTTTTAAATTATAAATTATCACACTTCTTCCATAAAAAATGTTTCAATTAAAATTTTTTACTTTAATTTTTCTCTCAAAAAATATATACTTACCTAATTTTTTTTTGATTTTGTTGAAAACATATTTTACTCCATTGGGTTATATTTTTGTTAATTTAAAATAGCTCTAAAAAAGGAAAAACGGAACAGACAAGTATATACATTATAGGAAACTACTATTAAATATTATTCTTTTTACTCGTTTTCCTATAAAATTGCATCATAAATCAATAAATAAAACGATATGCGTCCGAAACAATTAGACATTTAGCTCCTAGACTCGAGGGGGGGGGGGGCTGCAGCCCGGTAGCCCCCCCCCCTAAATACGCCCCTGATTGGGACAATTGTTTCCATAGAAATTATCTGGCTAGTTAAGGTAATAGGAGATTGATCTAGCGAAATTTAATCACATAAAAAATTATTTCATAAAAAGTTTTAATTTATAACTTTCTATTTAAATTTCGTAAACATACGAATATGTAGATTTTTTTATTTGCCTGTGCTAAGTGTATTTGGCAAATATGATAATAAAATAATGTATTTATATACCGAGTGTGATCTTTCTGGCAGCTGAAAGGAAGTGGTCGAAGGTGGTGTCTCGATAAATTTTAACATAGAGAGTAAAAATTTAACATTTCTGTGTTGCCACAAAATTTTAATTTTTTTGAATCGTAACAAATTATAGGATATCTCTTCTTCCAATCCAAAGTGCCTTCTCAAAAAAAAAAGGTCAGCACCCCTATACAACATACGCAAGGGGCGAGCCCGAACAAACCCGACCTAACCTACCCCTACACAACTTACGGAGCAAACGGCGAACCCAAACAAAAGATGACTAAGAAACCACAAAAAGAGGTCCTTTCTCCTCCTACCCAAAAAAAATCACAGCTCAAGAAAAAGTAACAGATTGCTAAAAGGCGTAACGGCGTAACAAATCCTTTAAAAACGTAACAGATCGGCAACACTGATTTCCACCGAATCTATATAAATAAAAATACTTGTTTATTTGAGTTTAAAAAGTAGCAATCAGGTAGAGGTGCTGTCATCTATCATCCTGTACATTTTATATTAGGTTGTTCAGCCTTCCACATCGCTCACTGCTGTTGTTTTAATAATAAATTTCTTTTCCTTCTATATTTAAAAGTAACAGCTACATATTTTTGTGACCTCCTACAGAAATCGTAAAAGAACGAAAGAATTGACGTTAAAAATATTCAGTCATAAATGAATTATACTGTCGTTAGTTTGAAATTTTTTACTTATAAAAATAAGATACCTAAAATCCTTCCCAGTGCAACTTAATGTATGTTCGCCATATTGGACGTTTCTGGCTTTGCGTTCACTTACACCTTGACAAAAAAAATGTATTTTATATTTATTATTAATAATTTTATTTACAAAAATTAAGATACATATGATTTTTTATTACTGTTATTGTTACAATAAATATAAAATAGTACGTAAAAATAAATGTATACATTATATTATTTTAATATGTATTAAAACTTATTCATTACAACGTTATCAAAGTATCATCCATCTTCTTATCTGTTTTATACCTGATACAACAAAAACTCAACCTGATAATAAAATACGAGTAGTTGCATCAAAGCTCAGTTCTCTCCAGGTGCTTTATCCGCATAAATCCACCGCCCACCCTCAGTCAGCAGGAAATCTGCAGGAAAGAGCAGTCAGCTCCATCAACTTATTGCGACTTAACACAGTTGGTTCTGGCCTTCTTAAGAGTGTACGTTTTAGGATCTAAGTTTTCTATTTAACGTAAGGTGGTGCACTATAACTAGTACGGGATCTGATGTTTCGGGAACGTGTCATGTTATTAGATAAGTTTTAGTTTTAACCAGTAATGCTTATCATTTAAACCAAAACGTGCCTGCAAAGTTAGCGTCATATTTGTTATGACAGAGACAGGTAAGACTCCTTTTATTGGTTTGTATTAAAAGTTGTCAAGAAAATACTTTTCGAGAACTTTTAAATATTAGCGCTCATGGAGTACATTTTAGAGGGGGAGGAGCAACCTCCTATCAAGAGTGACTTTAAAACAAACTCGTCGCTACCATATGTATAAAAAAACCGTTCATACTTTTGGTTCACAATCCTTCTTTACTACAGCTTACTTTACCCACTAAAAACCTCGTTGAAATTCGGAAATGATCGGAAGAAAGATAATAATGTGCTTTTAAATATTAGAGAAGTGTTTCTTTTCCCTAATTATTAGAGATAAATTATTTATTATATTTTAAAACAATATTTTAAATATTGTCTGTTTAAAGGTCGGAGACAATGACGTTTCTTGAATGGCAGTAGAGTTTTGGACTTGCATCGACTTTATTTCTTTTAAATCACAATGTTTTAACTGGTAAGTATATTCAATGAATACTACTATTCACCTGAAGACAACTGAAGATACTTACCAGTTGAAACGTTGTTATTTAAAACAATTAAAGACAATGCAAGCCCAAAACTCTACTGGCGTTCAATTTTTTAAATGTTAAATAACTAAGGAAATTACACTAAGAACAAGTCGTTCTTGTAATGAAATTTACATGTTATAAGCTTGCAAAGTCAAAAACAGTAACAATAATAAATTGCGACGTTTATATTGGTTTTTGATTAGGCTATATCGCTGTAAAATCGATTATAGATTCACCCTTGGATAACTTAAGTAGGTACATATCTATCCATTATAAACAGAAAAATAACTAAAATGTTCTTTATCACCACTATGCGTGCTCTCAGGATATGTGAATGCATCTTGGGCAACAGAATTTTGTCATCCAACAATAGATTAAAATTTGGCTACCATCAATCTATGTGGAGACTATTGGTTGTTCATCTTTAGAAATAAGAAAAACTGTTTTCCAAAAGTCAATAGAAAAATTATTAGAGTTTTTAAACCTTTTTAATTACCCATACTGTTTTTGGATAAAAAAAAAGAGTACTTATGTCTCATCTCCAAAGCTAGAAAGCTAGTAGAACAGAAATATAGCCAAAATTCGTACGCCCTGAAAGAAAAAAAACTTTGACAGCGGAAGCTAAAAATCACTGTTCAAAAACTATTTGCAAATTTTACTTCCAAAGAAAAATGTCTGCTATTAACTTTTGTTAAGGAGTTTAAAGGTACTTTGGAAAATAAAAAACCAGATGATATTATTAATAAAGGAAAAATAGAATTGTAGAAAAATATTGAGACTTAATTTAATTACGAAAATTTGAATATGATCAGGTCCCGGTGTGTAGTTTTGGGGCCGTCTTTGAACGTTTTCTATAGCTCCTAGTACATCCATAAAATCTTCATCATCCGATTCGTCTGATAAATCCAGAAAGTATTCAACCTCATCATTCGCATTCATAACTTTAAAATATTATTTCCACAAATTTTAAAGGCAAAAATTATTTTTTATTAGGGAATCCAAACCATGTGATTCAATATGGTGGTTGGATGGCAAAAAGCATTAAGTCACCCGTTAAATGCTACCAGCAATATTATTTTTAGTGTCACGTGTACCAATTATAAAGCAGTATTTGCCATCCAGCCGCCATTCTGACACGTCGTTGGATTGCCTAATATGTCATCACTCATCAGTAATCAATAACTTGGTTAAAGCCTAGCAAATTAACAACTTTCCTGAAAAATTAAAGCTCAGCAGAACCAAGTTCAACTTTAAGTAGAACTTTACAAAACTCGTACTTAAGTTCATATTGTACAATCGGATCTTACCCTCTCATCAGAATAGCACTAAACTTTATTCGCTTCAGGGTGGTGCCATTTTTAAATGTACAGGCCTTATGGGACGTCAGCTATCTATCTTTTGTTAAATGTTTATGGTCGCAACCGTTTCCACACGCATGCGCATGCCCATTTCCGTTGGTTGGGGTTTAAAATTCAAAGCTGAGGTTCAAATTATGGACTTAAAACTAAAATCACCTTTATTAAAAAATATATAATTTTTAAGCACTTTAAAACCCATACTAAACTACAATCGTTACTCTCGGTGGTGTACCGAGAGCTTTAGTACATTTCAATGCAGCTGCATCGATCATAAAAAGGTACATGCGTGACTTTAAGCGATTTTTCGTGTTTTTCATCTCGGCATATTCGGCTCCAGTCTATTACAAAGCTTTTCTCTGCGTATGATCTCTAACTCATTATCGGTATAACGAAATACGGGTATCTTTGTATTTATATAATTATAGTAGTGGTTCGACCAAAATTAATAAATTTGTTGATTTTTTTTGTGTTTGTGATGTCCTCCGGAATAGATTGGGTTTTTGTTTTTCTCAAAGCTTTGGTAAGCGTTTACTATTAGTAATATACTTAGTTGAATTAAATTGTGACTAGTAGGTCTATGTGGTGTGGTGTGTTTCTTTAATTTGAAACACTTTTACCAGTAGTAAAGTACAGGGTGAGTCAACGATAGAGTAAAATTTATTTTCTCAGTTATCTTAAGAATTAGATAAAAATTCGAAATATAAAAGTTGAGGTGCACATTTTAAAATTATGCTGGAGTATACGGGGTGGCCCAAAAAAACGTGGTCAATATAAGTTTTTTTTAAATTGAACACCCTATATATTGAATTATTTTCTGATTCCCCACAAAATTCTACGCATATTTTGTGAATGTCATATGTCTGAATTGAATAGTTTTTGAGATGTTGACGTTTAAAATATTGCATTTTTAGACTTTGACAGGCTGTAACATTGAAACGGTTTATCTTAGAGAAAAATGGTTTTCATCTCCTTATCTTATTTTTTTATTCGAAAAAATCGTCCATTTTCTCAAAGAGACCAAAGTAACAACATCGTCGACGGACAATGTTATGCAATTTAACTCGAACTCACCTTATTCATATAAAGTCTCATCATTCAAAGCTTTTTTCTTCAGATTATTCAATTTACCCCTATCTAGAGAGGCTTTTAATAAAGAACTTTCCATAATAAGAAGAATCTCAATAAACAATGGGTTTCCCTCTAGGTTAATTAATAAAATTTATTATAAATTTGTCAACAAATACAAATTATCTTATAATATTTTACATCAGAATACAGTAAACAACCCAAGCAATTATAGGTCTCTAACATTTTTTGGAAATATATCTTTACAATTAGCAAAATTTTTCAAACCTTTTAATATTTCACTTGGATTTAAGACCGTTAACACTGTAAAACAACATTTAGTTAAAATAAAAGATAAAGTTAATCCACTATCTAAGTCTGGCGTTTATTCCTTGAATTGTGCTGACTGCCCTGCTGTATATATAGGTCAATCAGGTAGAAAAATTTCCACTAGGGTCCATGAACATCTTAGTTTAGTTAATAAATACCATAATACGGATATATCTAACACCAAGTCAGCCTTTGCAAATCATTTGTTGGATTCGGGACATCAATTTTCAACATCTGAAAACGTAAACATACTGCATGAATGTGATAAGAGCAAAAAGTTAGATTTACTAGAGAAACTTGAAATTACTAGGGCAAAAAAGAGCCCAGTCCTTAATTGCGTTAATGAAGTTTTCAACTTTGAACCTTATCTTATTTTTAATAACTTAAATTAAATTATTGAATATTTTATAACCTGTTCTGTTTCTCTCGCCTAAATTGGTTTGGCAGATTGACAACAACATTGGGCGGGGGGGACTTCTTCGTTTATATATTTTGGCTTTTTCTACGCTTGGCCTTAGCTTGGTTAGTCGTATTCTCCTGTATGGTTGCTTCACTCTCCCTTCTACCCGCTTTTATAACTGTCGTTTTTTGTGTTAGTTTTAAGATTAATCGTAACTTGTTTGGTTTTGACATGGTACTCGTCTTGTTTTTAATGTGTTATTTCATTTATTGGTTTTAATGAAGGTAGGCTGTTAAATAGTATTAAAATGTAATGTGGGTCACACCTCTATACAATTTTAGGTCTGATGATGCTCCGTAGAGAGCGAAACATGTCACCTTAGTTTTTTATTAAATGACTGAGACCATGACTTTGTGATTTTTGTCTTCCTATTTATGTTATTTTTTTATTATTTATCTAAAAATTACAACTTCCGGTTTAACATGTTAAACCGGTTTTTGATTTAACATAGTACACCGGACATTGTAACTGTTAGATAGAGAATAAAAATTAAGATAGGGAGGTAAAACCATATTTCTCTAAGATGAACCGTTCCAATGTTACAACCTGTCAAAGTCTGAAAATTCCATATTTTAAACGTCAATATCTCAAAAACTATTGAATTTAGAAATAGGAATCAGAAAATAATACAATATATAGGGTGTTCCATTTTAAAAAACCCAAGTCATATTCGCCACATTTTTTTGGGCAACCCCGTATACTCCACCATAATTTTTAAATGTTCACTTCAATGGTCTCTACAACTTTTGTATTTCGAATTTTTATCTCATTCTTAAGTTAAAGGCGAAAATCAACTTTACTTTATCGTTGACTCACCCTGAACATAATATTAACGTAGTTATAATATTGTTTTATAACACATTCTTATTTTAACACTTTCTTAATTTTGTAATGGTCACTTCAGAAATTCCTTTGTAACAGTGAATTAAGACTAATGACTCCTATAGGCATTTTTCACTCATTCCTTGAATTGATAACATTTACTGAAAACTACTAACGTATTAAATTTATTTCAAAATATATTTATTAAAATACGCTAAAAACACTTTTAGATACAGTGTACGCTGAAAAAAAATAAAAGAGCTTCACTTTTTTACTTGTGACTTGCGATACACTTGTTAAGGATGTTTAACTTTTTGTTATTTTTTTACTTTTTTTTTGTTAGTTTATTTTAATGCCTTATTTTAAATCTGACTAATGATATTTTAAAATTTAGTACTCAAATAAATTAATTTTTTCTGTGACGGGAAAAAAGTTTGACATTTTATCTCTGTTGACAGGTAATAAAATGACACTTTTTGTGAAATTACCTTTTTCCCCGGGAAAAAAGTGAGGTGATTACTTTTTTCCCGGATATAATATACATACATAAGTAAAGGTAGATATTTAATTTTATAATATTTTATTATACAAAAAGTTACATTTTCTTTAAATCAAAAAGTACAATTATTAAATGTGCATTGCATGCATGACATGTTCATTTTACTATTCGGTACAGTCGAATTTTCTCTTGTTGAAATTATATTTTCTGCTATGGACACAACTGCCGTTGATGTACCTGGTCGCAAATCGGGTGTTCTTTCAGCACTGCCACAGGTTCTAAACACTTTATTAGCTATTTCTGTCCTGTGTGCTACCGATTCATCAACATACCCTTCAGCGACCGTTGATGACTTCCAACCGTCATGTTTCTTGAGTGTCAACAAGTCTCCCCCAGATTCAACCAAAAGTGTAGCAGACGATCTTCGAAATGAATGATCCGTGTATAAGGTAACATTTTCAAGTTGAAGAAAATTAGCTACTGTTTGCGGTATCTTATAAAACTGATTTTTACCCACAACTTAATTGATACATTTTCCATTGTGATATGCATAAAATAGGCGGCGATCCTTTGCTGCTGTTGGACGAAGGGCTATGTACATTCGGTAAAATTTAATATATTCTTCAGTAATTACAAATCTCCTGTTGACATCATTCTTTGTTTGCTTAATTTTCACAATTAATAACGTTCCCGAATCTTCAATATCATCTAATGTTACCTGGCTGATTTCGCAAATTCGACAAGCTCCTGCAATCGTAAGTAAAACAACAACCTTGGCCATTAAATAAACTTCATCGGGAGCATTATTTAAAAAATCACTAATATTTGTACTCGTAAAAATCGCAGGTTTCTTGGGCGTGTAACCTTTCCCATTTTGTTTTAGAAATGTAATTAGTTTGAAATATTTTGAAATGTCTACATTATTATTGGATTGTAACATACTTTTAATCATTGAATAATTCGACCACACTGTTGATGGCTTTTGTTGTTGTGTCAGTTCCGAAAAATAGGCCAATAACACCGTCTCCGACAAAGAACTGCATGCCTTTTTCATCTATCATTCCATAAATCTTGATAACGCGTTTTTGTTAATTTTGCGCGATTTAGCTGGCAATAATTTTTGTGACGCTACTTTCGCTGCTTCTACTAATTCCGGTGGAGTCAGAGAAAACTCAGAAATAGACATTTTAAACTTTATATTATTTAAAATAACTACTAAATAACCACTAAAGTTCTTACTTTTTATATTAAATCACGGAATTAAATAGACAGATATTTGATTATTTTAAAGGTTTCCTTAGAAACGCAGGTCCAATTGTCACTATAAGTAAAACCTACTAGTTTAAAAAGTCAAATTTCACATCGATACTTTTCTGACTTTAATATATTGTAATAATATCGTCGTTTTTCCCATCACAGAAAAAAATAGTGTATTATACACGGGAAAAATATTAGATTTTAGCTCTCGCAACACAACCTCGGGCTAAAATTTAATGCTTTTTTCCCTTGTATAACAAATAACTATTTATAACAAATAATTTTTCCACATCTTTAAATTAAAGTAAGCCATATGTCTTAATTTGAAGTAATTCAGTGACAGCGCAGGGTAAAAAATGGATTTTAGGTAAATGCAGTGATAAACTCTTAAAAAATTAATGAAATAAGGAAGCTGTAACCCCATTTAGCGCCATCCCTAAATGTCTCCCTGAAAACCGCGTTGTTTTCCTTGACAGTGTAAATGAAAGTTTCTACTTTATTGTTTTTAATTTGCGTTTGCAATTACCAGGTTTCTCCATTATTCGCCCTTCTTACCAAATAAATACATTAAGGGGATTAATGGTTGACTATATGATATTGTCCCTTTCTTTTTAATTTTGAATTCCCGAGGGAAACCTTCCGCTGTATTAAAAAACATTTTCAATTTGGTTTAGTTCATAAAGACATGCGAAATGAACTTCACTTGCCCTCCGTTGTCACTTATTGGTATGCATACGATAAATTTAAAACGAGAAATATTTCAATTCAAAATAGGAATATTTTTATCGATAACGCTTTTAGAAATTTAATTTTTCATCTATCAATTATTTTTCATAATGCCTAGTAATTATGATAACTGGACATCGAACGTGTCAGATTGCCAAGCCAGATCACTGATGAGCAACCAGAATCAGAAACAAGGATGACCTCACATTTTAAGTGAGGCAAGAACTGGACGATTCTCTGGAACCAGCGCGAGGACAAGTACATACAATTGGAGGATAGGAGGACGGGAGTTCAATCAATTACTCGAAAGGACTCAAAGACATGCGACTCACCTTATAAGTGGTTCAATGTAGCTTTACTGTTGGTTTCAACTATTCAGCTATACATGTCCATTCTGCTTTGAATACAGAAGCCTCACCTACCAACGAAATGTCTCTCTCACCTTTGTTATAATATCACTTTATAATAATATGATATAAATAATATATAATAATTAAAGTGATATTATAACAAAGTAAATTTCTCATATTGTTTTTTGTTAATATGCAATATCACAAAGTAACGGACTACTCAATCCAATATTTGAAATGTCTCACCTTACGAACATGACAGACTTATGTGTCTTGATTGATCGTCTACCACCACCGTCTTGTGCAATCGAAAGCGCCCATTCAAGAAAATTTCATTCCACATAACAGTAAGGTGTCCAATCGCTAGTTTCATAGTTCAGTTATTTCAATCCTTTCGTTGTTTCGTTCTACTGGGACTCATCAGAGACGCGCGACCATCCTGAGACTGCGGCCCGCAAAGGGTCTGCGCCTATAGATGGTCATCCTTGTTTCTGATTCTGGGTGCTCATCAGTGATCTGGCTTGGCAATGTGACACGTTCGATGTCCAGTTATCATATTGATCCTCTAGACTCCTTAGCTCATTGTTATCGGTGATTTATTCGACACGTGAGAGGTAGGCAGCTTGGCTGCTCCTGAGTTCTAGTTAAGGCTGATTAAGCCTTCTCTTTAGATCGAGCCTAGTAATTAATTAAATTAAAGAAAATATTTAACAACATTTTTATTTATTTTTAACAATTTTTTTATAATTCAATATTATTCTGTTTTTTTAGCAATTTGGTTTTTACTTTCCATTGTAGAAAATTTTCATACTTGTTAAGGACTTTAGAGTTTGCAGGTAATAAGTTTTCCTTAGCTTTTCCAGCATTTTCTAAAATAATTTATGGGATTTCCATATTTTAGTTTAAAACGTAAAATACGCTTAAAATAAACAACCTTTAGCAACCGTCAAACTTATTCTATGACAACCGATCAACTAAATACTAAAAATTGGGGAAAATAGTTTTAAAAAAATGCAGGAATTTAACTATTTTTAGATTTTAAAATTAATAAAAAAAATATTGTACACAGGCGTTATTAGACTATAATGTCCATCAGGAAAAAACTAGCCCTAGGGCCAAATGCCCTGGAGCTAGTTGCTTTGGCATTCCGGGCATTGTAATCTACTTAACGCCCTTGGTACATACATAGTACAAATTAACATTGATCATCATAAATGTAATTTCTAGATTCGAATAAGCTGTAAGAAATTTTGTCAAGACCAGTCCAATCTGACATGGAAAACAAAAATATTATTTTTGCATTTATTAGATCAAAATGTCAAATGGTGTTAAATAATAATTACGAGGATTGAAATAAATGAATTATTTTCCACGGCATACTTGATATAACTTTTTATGGCTTATACGGGTCTAAAAATTATATTTTTGACATTTTTGTTAATTTCCACTATTACCTAAAAAATAATCATTAACTTGTAATACCCAGTTAGAAAGTAAATGAAATGAAATATTTTATTATAATAAAACAAGGAGGGCTTGCTATTTGAAAAATTCGAGAAATTCCGTTTTGTTTTTTTTTTTAAACAGGCTGTAAATATAATAGCCCTAACGGACACAGACATATTTCTCAAACAAGTCTATTTTATATTATAAAGCGGGTTGACATGAATCATTTCAACGTTCCTATGGCGTACTCTTTACCACTTACCTTGTTTTATCAAAGTTATGGACATTTTAGAAAAGAAAGAAAAATTGATCTAAGCGGCCATTTTTAAAACAAATGATAAAGTGTAATATGTCATTGAGAAGAGAATTTTTCATAGAATTCTATCGAATAAAAATGGGGGTTTTTTATTTAAAATTCCGGTTAAACCGGAAGTGAATTTGAAGGTTTAAATTAGCCAAAAAATGATAACTTATATACTTATTAACAAAAATAGTGGAATTTAGTGTCAGTCTATGTTTTCACGTTAGATGGCTATCCATTGCATTGAGTTGATTCCAGCAGATGGCGATACTAGGTTTTCATCATATTTTTATTTGTAAAACATATTTTCGATATAGTGGGAATTGCTTACAGGTTATGGCTTTCTGATGAGTGTTCCCCAGGGAACCCATTACCTTTGGCATCCCTGTGTACTTTAATGCAAAAGATAGAAGCACTACTCTGTCCTACTATTAACGTTGTTTGTGGGTTACTTTCTTGTGTCACCCGGTATATCAACAGTACGACTCTGGCTAATAATCGATTATTATTATTAAAATTGGTTTAAAATAAATATTTCGTTACTTCTTCCAATTTCTAATACTATTAAAAGACTTCTCATACAAGAATAAATCAAAATATATTGCAGTTTACTTTATAAAATCCAAACATCCGGGAGAGCTTACGACCTATAACGAACTTATAGTATACTAATTAGACACGTATAATCTCTAGAATTAAAATTTAAGTAGTAGATACCCAATGCGACCTAAAATAATATTTTGCTATGAGCATGACCATTGTTGAAACATGATAATAAATAGTAGGGAAGAGAGTGGAGGATTGGGCCACTTTTTAAGAAAGTAGTTGTAGTTTAAAAAAACAAACGTATAGGTATACAAGATTTGTTCACTAATTACATTTAGTTGACATGTATGAGTTTATTAAAAATAGAAACACATTGAAAACCCTTAACCACATTTATATAATTGCATTTTAGAAAACTGTCACAAATGACCCATGCCTCCCCAGGGGTGGGGACGGTTGGGCCAGGATGTGGGGTGTATTGGAAATGGTAATAAAATACATAGATTTATAATCGAATCTTTAATTAAATATATTTTATCCCTCAAACTGAAATAAAATCCTATCCTAATAACAAATAATATTAAAAAAACACTATCGCATATTATAATTAGAAAAGGCTACTTCAAATATGATTGTAGCTGTGGTAACCGCGCTACAATGTCTGCTCGGTCTACAACGTACATGTTGATCATATCGGGTTCTGTGTCCCTTGCGCCTAAAAAAAAATACTTCATATTCGTTGTTATTAAGTTCGTTTTCAATTCTGCCAACATAATGGATTTTTGACTTTTGAAGCCTAAATATTACCAACACGAAGTCGTTAACTTTCAAAATATCGTCATCACAAAGGTCTACTACAATACTATATGTTTCTTCAAGTTGTAGATCTGAATCAGATGAGTCCCTGGAAGAAATTTTAATACTGTTATCTGAGTCGCTACTAGGCGACTTTTGCCGTTTCTTATATCTTATCGACACCATTTGGGGAGGATTGAGCCTTAGGCCCAATATACCCCACCTGTCCTAGCCCAATCCTCCCCGGGTGCAGTTGTTTAGGTTAAGTCGAAATATTTTTTAGACACAGGTAAAAGTTTCTATGAACTCCTCTTTTAGGGTAATACAAAATCTATGTAAAACAATACCCTATACGCGACTTACCTGTCTTTATTTATTAGCACACAAAACAACAAAATAACAGCAAGAACACGTTTGATGCACTAAAAAAAAACGCGGTAAAATCGGTAGAAATTAGCTTTAGTCACGGAAATACGGATGGTCCGCCCTCTATAATTCAGTAGTTGTAACAATTTAAAAGTCAGAATGGCCGCGAAATTTAAACTGTCCCATTCCTCCCCATAGCTCAATCCTCCACTCTCTCCCCTACCAGGGGTATTAGAAAAATTATCTTTTTCAACAGGGCATGTTTTTGGTTATAAGGGGCCCTAGGCCCGTTATGCAATCCGGGGCCCCTAATCATGGCCGGTTTATGTTCAGTTCGTCACTTGATTCGAACTATAATATTATTTAGATTCGATGTAGTGTAGATACAAAAATGTTATTCAGGTTGTTATGTAGTTTTTTGTACTCATTTTTATTTTGCTCTCTTTAGGTTCTATTTTTTATGTTTTTGTATGTTTTATTGGTAGTTTAAGTTTTTCATGACTAAAAATAAAGTAAATATCGCTCACTACGCCAAAATTGATGATTTTTTCAAAAATCGTGTATTTTAGGAGCGTAGATCTAAAATCAATTTTTGGTGAAAATACTGAGGTTTTGAAATACTTCTTCTTAAATGCCGTTTTGTATATTCATAATAAAGCATTCTCGTTTCTTCCCGAACAATTTTTTTTATTATAAATTATCACACTCCTTCCATAAAAAATGTTTTAATTACAATTTTTACTTTAATTTTTCTCTTTAAAAATAAATAGGTACCTAATTATTTTCCGATTTTATTGTAAATTTTTTTTATTGCATTGGGTTATATTTTTGTTGATTTAAAATGGCACTAAAAAAAGGAAAAACGAAACAGACAAGTATATAATAAAAAAATACTATAAAATATTATTCTTTTACTCGTTTTCCTATAAAATTGCGTCATAAATCAATAGGTAACTAAAACGATATGCGTTAAAACCTTAATCTCTATATAAAATAGGGCTTTTAGAAGGAAAAGTTTAAAACCTAAACTTTTCCTACAAGACCTTTGTAATCTTAGCCAAGAATATATTATTTAAAGATTTAACTTAAGAGTCCAAGCGTGAGACAAAAAATTAGGTTGCAATTAAACTTTTAGCTCCTAGGCTGCAGCCCCTCCCCCCCCTTAAATACGCCACTGGAAGGAGATATACGGATCGCGATAATCTTTACGTGTTCGTGCACAAATTCGTTTTCTAATTTTACAGATTTTTTGTTACCCCTTAAACTCTGTTTACTTTAGTTTTTAACTTTATCGTTGGCTATAAAATTGTTTCTGCGGCATTTTTAACTTCGTTGTTCAGACACAATATGGCTTCTTTGAAACAAAGTCAATGTTTTGAACAACAAAGATTAAAGTTATTTTAAAAAGGCATATGGGTTTTTCTTTTACACCTTACTGCTTATGCGTTTAAAAATAGCAACTATTTACAATTTACGATGAAAATGAATAAAATTCGTGATAAACTGACTGATTTATTTATACCTGGCTTTAACTGTAAACATGCCTCAAGATCATGGGGCACAGTTTCCTTTTTACCTTGAAATTAGAGACATACGGTAAATAAAAACATACAAAGTAGGACGTACAAAGCGGGCCAAAAAGATTGAGCTCACTGGTTCAATCTTAAATATTTTTTGCTTGGATACCTAGTTATTCTTCCACAAAGTTGTGTAAATTACGCGTGTATAAATATTCTAAATACATACGTGGATAATAGATATGATACAATAAGAATTGCAAAATGCAAAAAAGGTTTTTTCTATGGAAAAAGTTGGTTATTCCGGTTAACTAAACGGATATGATTTCATATCCATCCTAGTTAGGATATGAAACTGACCATTCACAGTGGTCAATTACAAAGAAATCAAATCTACATATTGTATATTTTAGGAATCGTTTTCTGACACTTGACAAATGTGATGTTAAGAATATACATAAAAATTATGCAAATCTGTCACATAAAATTTGTTGTTTTTTAGTTTAAATTAAAACATTTATGCCAGAGCCTATGCATACACAATTTTTTCTTAAAGAGTGCACGAAGTGGTGCGAAAATTGAAGGTATAATACCAAAATATATTTCTACCAAACAATTGTTATTTTCTTCGAACTAAATATTTCTGCAAAGATGTACTTTTGTGTTTCAAAAATTTCCAGTTTTCCACTGATTTCTAGACAATACTACAAGATTTAAGGCATAATTGTACTGTATACCTTCAAAATGAGAGTTTTTTACTAACCTTGGTTGTGTTTTTGCCATGCAAATATTTGTCCACCGCGATTTTCTAATATATACATATTGCACTGGGACCCAATCACAATAGATCTTAAAACTTTTATTATATGTAACAGATATAGAAAAATAACTGGAACATCTTCCTTAAATGGTGGAACATAAAGATAAGTACATCAAACCAGATAAAACAGACGAAATTACAGTTTTGCCACTTCTCCTTTCACGATAACAGTGTTGCTAGTTTATAAATTGGCGATTATTTTGCAAAACTTTACCGTAACGAACATTATAAGTTCATATTAATGCACCAACGCCGTTTTTAACTGTTTAAAACGAATTCTACAGACTTTTGTTGTACTTTTGGAGTTATAATTCTGAAAAAAACCGAACAAACCCTTTTTTCTTCTGTGAATTTCAGCAGAACAATTTAATCAAACTAGCTATGGTAGAGAAAAATAAATTGTTCATTTTTATTAGTAATTATATTGCTTTTGATCTGTTATTCTGCAAAAGGCCGAATGTGAGAAAAATAGATACTTATATTCAGTTCAGAGTGATTTTGTTTAAATATAAGAAATTATCCAAATCGACCAATATATTACAGTGTAATTTGTTCCATGATTTACTCCTTCTTCAATTATTTTGTTATTATCTTCCTCCCAAGTTCACGGCCAACTAAAAAGACAAGTTATGATGCCTAATTTAAATATTTTTTTAAATTTTTAGTATGAAGCTCGGAAGTTGAGTCGTAGAAAAAATATATTGTACAACTCGAGTGGATTGTCCATATTGCGCTTGGAAGTTTGAGTACTCCTACTACGGCGTCGTGTTCAATTAACTTCCTCGTGCGATATAAACATCATATCCACTCTTGTTATACATGCAAACTACTATTCTGACTATTTACCTCCTTATTCACTAAAGAACAGTGGCGGCTGGTGGATATTGAGTATGGGAAGGTGCACGTCTAGGTACGCAAAATTGAGCGCTTGGATAATTTTCTAATTTTTGAGGAAAGCGAGATGCAGTCAGTGATTCCAATCCTCTTGAATTATCGGTAGATCTATAGCAAATTTATTTATTATTATTTATTATACCCGAATGGGGTATGCCAAGTTGTGCTAAATTTCCTAAACTTGGTGAAATTGTAGATTAGGCCACGTCGCATCCATTTATTGTTATTACAATACAAATATACAGCGCTCGTTCTTGCAAGTGCAAAGTTAATATATATAATTAAAAGATACGTTTTTTTTCGGTTTTAGCAGACCAAAAATAGTAAGATTTAGGCAAATTTATTTTCGATCCACTTTTGCTGTTGTTCAGTGAATTAAAGATTATCATATACAAAAATAATTTATTAAAACACACTTTTTGCACATCGTTTCTAATTAATACAAGTAAACAAGTTTTTTGTTTTAAAATTTGACCTTGGCAAACATATAACATGCAATTATTCCAAACTTAAAATAAAATTTGAGATAATGGGAAAATAAACGCAGACCAAGTAAGTACTACTGTCAGTCATGTTGTTTTATTCGCAATTATCAGTTCTTTAAAGTAAGTGTTATATTATATAATTTCTGGGAATTTTTGTAGTACAAGTACAGTAGGTTTCTTTGGAAGGGATTAATGCTGTAACTCTCAAAATGTGACGTTTTTCCTGTAAAAGTACAACTCCATTAAAACCCATTAAAAACAATTAAAAATACAAATCATTTGTATGTTTAATTGGAAATGTTAGGTTAATTATCACGAATGTGTCTGTCGAGTTACTCCTTTCCGGGGAAATATTTTTTTTTGAGTTTTCATGAGCCCTGATGTACCGGGTGGTCAACTAAGAATGACCGCCGGCTATATCTCAAAAACTAGTAATCGTACAGCATCCGGGTAAATTCTTTTATGACAAAAGTGTCCAAGAGAAAATGCTGGAAATTATTTTTTGGTTCCGCATTTTGCCGCAAGAGGGCGTAATTGAAAAGTAAATTTTAAAATTTTACATATCTCCGAAAATTCTACATTAAGGAATATCTTCGATAACACCATTAAAAAGCTTGGACAATTATGAATCATTTTGGTCCTATGCTCATTGGCGTACCGACTTTCATAAGAAGGGGAGAAGCTGTTGAAAGTGTAATTAGTTAAATCGCTGTAACTTTTAAACGACTTATCCGATTTTAGCAAACTTAAGACTGTTTGGAAGAGAAATGTATGCACTTTCACCAATCGTATTTAGTTGTCCATATTAGTTCTAAAAAAAATGCTAGAGGGCGCAATTTGCAATAATAACCCATTTTTTGATTTTACTCCGAAAAAATAAATCATACGCTATAATTATGATACCATAATCGAAAAGTAGATGAAATTTGCTAAAAAAAATATTAAAACCGCAGCTCGATATCTCCGTTCGTTTCAGCGTTATCGCCAATAGAAGAATTTTAAAAACTAAGCGATTATATATTTTTTAGAAAAAAAGTGGTACACCACTGATATTTTTCCATGTGGATATTATTTCTGATTAGCATGGCCAATTCTGCATAAAAATGGTCTCTTGCGTTTTTCTCCTCAGGCACACCGTTCTTAATTAAAATAATTAAATTAAATTAGCTTCATGCATGCCTATTAAGTGAAGGTGGTCATTTCCACCAATTTATATAAAACAAAATTTTGCATTATCAATGTTAATAATAATAGTAGAGCTAATTTAATTTAATTAGCTCTAGAACGGTGTGCCTAAGGAGAAAAACACAAGAAACCATTTTTATGCAGAATTGACCATGCTAATCAGAAATAATATCCACATGGAAAAATATCAGTGGCGTACCACTTTTTTTCTAAAAAATTATGGCGATAACGCTGAAACGAACGGAGATATCGAGCTGCGGTTTTAATATTTTTTCTAGCAAATCTAATCTACATTTCGATTATGGTATCATAATTATGCCGTATGATTTATTTTTTCGGAGTGAAATCAAAAAATGTGTTATTATTGCAAATTGCGCCCTCTAGCATTTTTTCTGCGAACTATTATGGACAACTAAATACGATTGGTGAAAGTGTTTACATTTCTCTTCCAAACAGTCTTTAGTTTGCTAAAATCGGATAAGTCGTTTAAAAGTTACAGCGATTTAACTGATTACACTGTCCAAGCTTTTTAATGGTGTTATCAAAGATATACCTTAATGTGGAATTTTCGGAGAAATGTAAAATTTTAAAATTTACTTTTCAATTACGCCCTCTTGCGGCAAAATGCGGAACTTAAAAATAATTTTCAACATTTTCTCTTGGGCACTTTTGTCATAAAAAAATTTACCCGGATGCTGTACGATTACTAGTTTCTGAGATATGGCCGGCGGTCATTCTTAGTTGACCACCCGGTACTATACGAATGTATTTTTAAAACTACATGTTACTATAGTATAACACAAAAAAGCGTAGGTAGTTTAAATTTTAGGCTTATTCAGCACGTTCACATGCACACTCAATAACGATTAAACCTATCTAATTTATAGATATGTATATTTGTTTATCGAGAGATCCTAAGGTAATTTTTGTAACATTTTACGAAGAGGTTTACAAGAACTTCTAATTTGGCGGATGATCCCTAATTTTTTTTGTTTCAATTATAAAGATTTAACTTAACAACATAAAAATAGAAATATTACGACTATTCCTGATAATTTTTATTTTTGATTAAAATTACAAACGATGCCCCGATATTATTTAATCTTAAATAATAAAAATAGTAAATGTGATGCACCACCAAAAGCAATAATAGATCCTTAAAGATTGATTTTTCATTTACATCTACTAATATAAATTAATGATGTATAATAGTATAAATTAATGATATATAATATACGAAATCTGAAAATTCATTACATAACAAGTGTTGTTTGGAGATGCGTATAAAAGTAATTTGTAAATTTGTATCTCCGAATTGAGCAGCTTTTTTTTATGGTCATTGTAATAGAGATCACTATGACAGTGCCAATAATGAAAGAAAGGTGCAGGCATAACATTTGCGTCCAGTCGGTAAGACAGAATTAGATATTGGCGCTTCTCCTTTCACCTGACTGACCAAGAAATGATCCGCCAACAACATTTTTTACGAGAAGTTATTTTTGAGTAACAGATTTTTTCTCTATATCGCCCCCCGCCTCCCTTTCAAGCAATCCATTTCCCGACAGAACATTTTTCGCCTCTCTCCCATGGCCATGTTTCTGTTAACGCCCATGTACTTGCCGCTTTAGTTGATCAGGGACTGTTGGAAACATTGATTTTTGATTTTTTACAAAATTGTTTTTTGCTCAAGTCTTTTTCACGTTGTAGATATCCGTTATAAGTATTTATTTAATACTTTCTTTTACTCGTTTGTAAAGCGTTTTGGTCTTACTTTGTTTTGGCACTTACAGTATCTCCTAATCATTTGAAATTTTATTGAAAATATCATTTGCACGTCTCAAGTATACCTACGATAACAACCTTTTATATATTTTTTTATCTACATTATCTCATATTTATTTTGCTAAACTGACTGCCTGATTAACCCGATATCTCTGATGTGTTTGTTCCTTTGAACGAACGTTTTTTCGTTTGCTCAAGTTATATCTACTTGGAATAGTGCAGTATATATACCGTTGTGATAAAGTACTTGTTGTTCGCTTTATGTAAGTTACTATTTTTAGTGTTTAGATACTCTTAAGTTAGCTAAGTTGTAGGATATTCATAAACTTTTAATTGTATATGTTCTAGTAGATTCGACTTTTATGATTATTGATTATTTTATTTGTGATCATATAGTACTAAATCTGATTAATTAATATGTACCTTAATTCTAATCTGGTTCATTATGTTTTTTTTTTCACCGTAAAATAAACACATTTTTTTCTACTTGTTTTCACCAAATATTTCCAAATTGAACGTTAATATGTTACTTTAAAGATATTGAAAGATACATCCTTAAACTGTATTCTTGGACAGTCCTTACAGGGGGAAACTGTAGTAACGTGAAGACTAGGAGACTGGGGACTAGGCTACTCGAGTTGCCTCCTATATCTATAACACCGATACTATAGATACGCAGTCGCGAGCTAAAGCCCGCACATTTATGCCTTAAAACCTTGTTGATATTAATTATTTTGCGTCACTCAAACGACTGGAGTAGCGTGGCGACCATCATTCCGACTCGCGGATACTTGGGTTGCCGGGTCTCACAGTCGCCGCAACTTTTGGTAGCGCCGTGTGAGTACCACCATTCAAATTACATGCTGGTTGACCTAATCGCCCAGTCTCCTAGTTTTCAGTTTATTTTAAGTTGTGAGGATGTGGCAAGAGTCGATCCCGCCGCCGACCGATTATCCTACGTGGCAATTAGGGCTCGTACGACAATCGGCGCGAACCTCGACCGCCTAGTAAAGTCACATTGTTTTAAGCATCTCGACTTTCGGAACTCCAAGACTCGACTTTGGAATCTTGCTTAAGAATGTCCAGGAATGTCGCATTCGAAAAATGTCATCGTAACTCGAGAATTGAGCCCCCAGAGCGCGCCCGACGAACGAAGGTTTGCTACTATTGTCTTATAGTTTTTACCTTTTTACAGCATTTATAAATGACGATTTAGACAAAGGGATCATTGGTTTAAACAAATGTTTACTTAACTATTTGTTAAATTTTTTTGTGTGTTTTACTGGTATTTTTGGCTTTTTTATTGGTACCAAAGTCCAATGCACAAATTTACTACAGTATAAATTTGATAGCTTTGGACGTTTTTGCATAAAAGGTATTAATACAAGACACAATTGGAAAATACTTATAATAACGTTTAAAAGATTTTAGCCTGAAATTTGTCAACTTAAGATGATTCAATCTAATATAATAGAGTTAAGTAGATAACGGTAACACTTGATTAAGCTGATCTTGTTTTGACAACGCTGTTCTAACATTATTCGAATTGAGGACAATCATCAAGGGGAAAGGAATTGAATGGGGTGAATGGATAGAAGTATGGACGGATATCCCTAGCGAACATGTGATTGCTGGGTTTAAGCTAGCGGGGGTAAAACAAGTTTTTTAACTAGTTCATTCGTTTTCAATCCACCAAAAAGATTAGTTTATGAACTAGAGTTTATTCATTAACTGCAATTATTTAAATCAGACAATTCAGGCGAGTGGGAAGGTGTAAAAGCAAACGCGGTGCTTGTAGTAGGTACTGCTTAGCGTAAATTATTATTTTGTGATCGTAGTCACTACTTTTCAACTGCTTAGTAAAACTTTACCAGCAAGTGCTAATCAAAAGACTGTTAACCTTAAATCTATTTCGCTGCAGTAAAATATAGTTATAAGAATCTCGAAATTTATATATCAATAAGTTTTTTTATTTTTTTATGACCTTAAAATTATATGTATAAATATATTAGAATATTACCATCCACTTAGAATATAATTATCTTTTGTTTCAGGAGGAAACTAATAAAGCCATAAACAATGGAGGTCGCCATAGCAGACACGGAGTCACCATCCAGCACGCAAGAAAAGTCTGATTGTCCAGAAGCACATGCAAATGCAAAACCTGAAAGTCCAGATGCACAAGTGAGGACGATATTTAACATTTTATCAAAACTAAAGGAAACAGAACCCACTTCCCCAAAAGAAGTTGTCAGCAATACAACCTTGCAAATAAATGAAGGGAACGAAGACATTATAATTTTAAGACGAGATCCAAATACAAATCGAAACACGATAAATAAAACAGCTTACTTGAAGCTTCACCGAAGTTTATCGCCGAACAGAAATAATACTATCGAAAAAATTAAAGAACAATACGAGAAAAACGACAAGGAGAGTGAGAATAGTATCAAACTTGACTCAGAGGAGAAGAAAACAGAGACATTAGAAACAATTAAAAGTAAATATTCACCCGCTGGTTTGGGCTATAATTACACTAAACCTCAACCAGCTCCAAAACCAAGAAGGTCTAAGTTAACTCGAAGTCAAATTATAATACCCCCAAAGAAAGATTCAATAAAAAATGCTAGACACAGCCTTAACATCGAAAAAAATAAACACAAAGATGTAAATTCAAACGATTTAAAAGCCAGTAAAGAAAATATTTCAAGTGACGAGGAATTTATTAGTATAGTAACGAGATCGGATTCAGAAGAAAGTGTGTACAAATATCAGAAAGAACTGTCAGCCTTTACCATGGACAAGAAAAAAAGAGCTAATAGTTTCCGCAAAATTTTTTCGGTCTTTAGTAATAAAGACAAAAAGAAAAGACAGGAAGACAAAAACAAGGTGCAAAATAAAGAAAACGGTGAAAAATATAGTGATAATTTTCAAAATGAAAGCAACAATTTTGGTAGGCAAACTCCTCATAGGCATACGACGGGCGGTGAATCAAAGTCCCTAAAAACTTCTAATATTTCGAGATATCAAAAAAGTAACGATGACGTCAACATTTCTACCCACAACCACGACGAGCAACTGGATAAAGATTACGCTCAGATGCATGTCAACCAGTTTAATCGATTTAAACAAAATTTTGAAATTCCGCCAAATCTAGATTCAGGTAATAGAATTGCACCTGACGGTTATACCCCAATGGATAAACCGATTTATAAAAGTCAAGCTGACAATGCCAATTACATGAACATGCCGAGTATACGAAAATATATCGACACTAGTTCTTCTGCAAGTACTTTAGAGTCAGATCGACCTAATCTTTATCAAAATGAAGCTCTTTCTAAGCCAAATCAAAATAATCAAACTAGAGAAGATGTTGAACTAAGATACTATCCTTCTAACTCGTTTAGACCGAGCAGAATATCTGATGGAAGAAGAGATACCCCACCAAGACTTCTTGAAACACAACAAGATGTGCGTTTGGTGAATCCTAAAGCATTGATTCCTATAAATTCTGAACGGGCATTGCCTAATCCATACCAAAATGGCGATAAAGAATCATCCATAGATTCAATAACTCAAAGATATCCGATATCTCATAGCACTCCAACAAATCAAGGTAAGAATGAAAAGATAATATCTCGAAGGCCATTTTTAGAAGAAACGTATGGGACTGTTTTAGATAGTCTTGAAATTCGACAGCGTGCTATGAAAGCTCAAAACAAAAACAATATGGTCCAAAAAGAATATGAAAAAGCACCTCGCTCTCCTTCCCTGGAGCCTTCAAAATTAAAACTTCCACCCAATCGAGATATTGTCCCTTTATCACCAAGAGTGCGGTCACCAATACCAACTGAGAATATAAGTACCGAGAAAATTATTGCGACTGAATTACTAAGGCCAAGAAGATCACCAACACCCACCAAAAAAGGAAATAAGGCTTCAAGTCCAAGTCATCAAAGATTCGATATTGATATCGACTATCCAGATAACGTAAAGTATGCCAGCAAAAACAGTTTATTGAGAAGTACAGATAATTTAATCTATAAGCCTCCAGTAGCAGCCAGGCCTAGTGTGAAAAAAGTTCAAGATAATTTAAATATTCCAACTGATAACAATCGATTCAGTCAAGCTTCTTCAAATAGTATGGATAATGCTACATTAAGGCAAAGGATGAGTCAAGAATCACCAATAAATAGCCCTGATAGAGTAACGACAAATGTTCAAGTCCACATGAACTCTCCAATGCACAGAACACCTACTCCTAATAGATCTATGCAAAACCTATCTCTATCTCCAACCAGGCCAAACAATATAGATATTAGGCCTTTAACTCCATCTGGCTTCCGTATACCAGAGTCTCCAAAAACTACACCACAAAAGGAAGATATAAGAAAGAGTGTTGAAGCATACTATTGGAAGGAGATAAAGAAGTTAAAGGATCAGGAGAACCAAGAACTTTATATCCTACAAATGCAATATGGCAATATGATTCCCTTTGGTTATGTCGAAGATTCTGGAAGTGGACGAAGATCAAGAAGTAATTCTCCTTCTGCTGCTAGAAGTAGCAGAAGAAGTTTAAGCTTACCACGTGATACTAGGCAACCACCTAATGTTACTTCTGATAAGTATTACCCCAATGCCATTCCAGAAAATCGGGCTGTGATAAACCCAATACAACCTAGAAGTGTTCAACAAATTCAGTTTCAACAGCAACAGTATTTCACCAGAAATACACCTGAAAGGAGAACTATTGATGGAAGTAATACAAGAGGCAGTGACAGCAATACAAATAGCTTGTATAGACCTATATTTAAGAGAGGTAGTTTAAACACACCGCCTAGTCAAGTTGCTGATGATTCATTAAAAAGGAAAGTTAGTTTTTCAGGTGCTCAAAATCTTAACATTCAATCTTGGCCAACGAGGAATGGTTTTACTCAGAGTCCTCCGCAGAGAAGAATGGAGAAACTTCAAAGTCAAGGAGATGATGAGGTATTTTTACCAAATACCCCAAAAATCCTAAACAACAATCAATATCAATACACCGAATCAAATACACGACCCGACCTTCCAAATGAGGAGATGTACTATAACACTAGGCAAACTATGATTGGACCAAATGGTGAGCCCTTGTATATATCTCGAGGTAACCAAGATGCTTTGTACATACAGCAAAGACAAGCAGCAGAAAATCTATATGGACAAAGAATAAACCCAAATCAAAGGTACTTACCAAATCAGTCCGAGGAGGTGCTTTATGGACAACCTATTGATACTGTACGGCCCGGCTTAGTACGTGGTCTTACCCGACATGGTTCTATTCAGATAAATGAAGACATGTATGGTCAGCGACCGGTCTTGAGAAGAATATCTTACCAGAGTAACAGTTTGGTAAGACCTAGCGTTCCTTCCACCCCAGTTCCTAACCAAGAAGTGCAGTACGTTACAAGGCAATCGTTGGGTCAGTCAGGTGTACAGCCATTACGAAGAGAGATCATTCTTAACGACGAAATTTTTGGCCAGTTTGGAGGGTACATGGGACCAAACAATAGTGTTCGCGTTGCACCAAACCAAAACATATACGGTTCACGGCAAGGTATAGCGGAATACAATTCGCGTGTGCGTGATCAGTACTACATCCGACCACCCCAACGGCAAGTTTCAGTATCTAATAAAGTATGTGATATATATGGACAAATTCATGATTCAGACCCACCAAAGGTCCAGCAAAGCGGTATGATTATGGGACAACTTCATCGAAGCCCTGGAAGCCCTGCTATCATTAGAACCTCACATCAACAATTGCCCGCGCGTGATAACTTTGTGCGCAACAGTAGACTAACCGCAAGTGCTAACGATATGTATCGCAGGGTGCAAAATACTAACAACCTCCAGTATTCCAAAGACACGTACGGTAGAATTGAACCTCCGCAAATACAGAACGGTAATATGGCTCCTAATAGGCCCTTACCGCCAGTTCCGCACGGTAAAAAAGGTGCCAACAAGGGCGCGGGGCGCTCTAACTTAGTTTCGGACACTGAAAGTGGATCTGATGCTAGCGAGGTACAACGAATTTTAAATAGCAGCGCTAAAAATAAGAAACGGGGTATTTTTGGTAAGTGAAAGTATTTGGGCTCGTAGGGGTTTTTAGTTTGATGAGAAGGAAATATATTTGTAGATAATTATAAAGTTATATTTTAAATACAAGGAATTTTTGAAATTTATGTTCCTATATGAATGCTTGGGATTAAAAAGATTAAAACAAAATGTAGTCACATGAACATTTTGTTGGCTATTTCAATTTTTTATTTTATGTGATTAAAAGTTTGTCTCGATTTTTAGTTTAAAATTTAACTGTTTTTGAATATATTCCTTTAAACTAAGATAATAAATCTAAGAATTATTTTTACCACGAGTTCTATGTTAAAAATTTATTATCTGGATAATGCATATTGTACTTATTGGAGTGTTAGCAGAGGGATCGTAATAATATATATTTAATTTTACCCATATATCGCCTATCTAATCTTATCGACTTTTCTCTGAAATATTATTGTCAATAACCAGAAATCGTTTTGGTTACAAAAATAGGATACAATTCTATTAGACAATAAGGTGTGTTTTCTGTTGTGGAAATTTTACAATCTACTGATAAGCCCTGTTTAAAAATTATGATTTTATGTATTATGTTTTTTTTCTATATTTAAAATCACATAGATCACATTACCTAAGATGATTTCAGAGAGGGTAGGAAAGGTAAATCAATAGTTATATTTTCTTTCAAAATTTTACAGGTCTAAAAATATATTAAGCTTTTAAATTTTTTTTTTATGTTGATTTTTTTTTAACGAATAATTTTTATCTAAAAATATTTTCCTTTTCCAAGCTCAAAATCTTGAATTGATGCTGCTTTACGTTTATTATTAATTTTTGTACGCTTGTCTAAATAGCCCAAATAGGTAATTACCTAACTGTCCGCGTTTATTGTTGTGCTTGTAAAAAATATTGTTATTTTAGGAATATATTAACATAGTTAAAAATAAATATTACAATTCCTATTCTTGTATAATGGTATATTATTATTATTATGCAGTAGGAGGTCTTCAGGGTTTTTTTTGCTTATATTACCTTACATAAAAACTTTTTCGAATAGTTTGGAATATCATATCAACCCAAGCTTTATTTGATCTTAATCTAAATTTTACTATTCCTAAAAAACTTTTTAAAATTTTATTTCTTTGACCAACGTTACCAAAATATATTTTTGCATAAATTAGCAGCTCGTTAGTTATTTTTATTAATTACCATTGTAATCATTTTCACATTTATTGTCCAATTATATTTTGTACATAAACAGAAAATATTTTGTACTGTAATTTAATAATAAATTATAATATATTGTTATACCTAATAGACTTTGTTGTTTTTTTTTACCGAAAAACAGTTGTTCAATTCCAGGTTTTGAGGTCCTAGTAGTTTGAACTAAATATGTTAGTGGCAGCTTTACTTTATGTTTACAAGATTGTGCAACCCTAAAAAAATCTTCGTAATACTGAAATTTCACCTATAAAGTAAGTTAGCGGACTCAAATTTATTAAAAATTAAATTCGGTCAATTTTAAATGCAGAGCCTTTTTGTAGTCGATCTTTCATTGATAAACTGAAATAAAAAGACGTAGGAGGCCTTTTCCAAATTTAAATATAAAGCAAGTCAAGCAAAAAAGGAACTTTTAAGAGGACATTTACAGTGGGTTGCGTAAAGAAAAGTCGTTATCGGTTAGCTTAATCGCGTATTAAAGACAAAATTTAATCAGAGGCTTGCAAGGCCTACTGCATGTTTAAGCAAAATTGCCTTATATTTTGCAAAATATGGCCGCTGTTAGTTGTCAGTTCTTGTGAAATATAAGGTTATTTTGCAAAAATAGGAAGTTGGCCTTGCCAGCCTCTGATTAAATTTTATCTTTTTAATACGCGGTTAAGCTAATCAAGAACTATATTTCTTTATGCAACCCGCTGTAAATCTGATAATTTATAATACACATACAGATTTTTAAAAAGCCTACCGTTTACAAATTGTTGACAAGTCCAATCAATACTGTTATCCGCAGCATCACCTGTTAAATTCCAAAGAAAAACCAACCGCAATCCTATTCAAATAAGATAAGATCGGGTTGTCCAACATTGTTCAAACTCTGCATGTGCACTCACCACACAGAGACCCTAAGAAAGTCTCCTCCCTACAACCCCACTCTAACGTTAACAGGGGAGCAAATATTTCGACAGCCTAAAACTTTCAAGGGATTTTCTGTTTACCACGATGCCCCACCCGGTATATATATAATATATACAGGGTCCTGCGCCTCACCTCCCATCTTCTGTAGCTCACTTATTAATTAAGTTAGGATTATGACGATTTGCTGACTTTACCTGTATCCTAGGGTGCATTTCAGGAAAATATTTTCGTTTATACAGTGTGTTCCAAAAAAGTATGACGTCATAAGGATATGTTTTTTTAGATTACATGCCATATATTTTCTTCCTTATTTGGATGCATCTTAAAGTTGCCTACATACACCTAAAATTTTAATGAAATCGGTTCAGTATTATAAACGAAAAAAAATAAAAACTAAAAAAAACAGTTTTGCACCACTGGTTTCAAAAATTAATAAAAAATAAAAATAATGTCTTGTTAATAAAATTATACAAAGGTACATAATAAATATGGTCGAACAGTCTCGTTTCAATCAAGTTTAATTTATACGAATTGTACAGGGTGTCCAAAGTTTAGTGTCAAACTTTGCAAACTTTAAAGCAATTTATTTTTCTTATTTCAAATCGGAACCCCTGTATATTATTATGTCATTCGATGCAGAATTAAAATTCAAACATTTGTTCTAATTACAACCCTATCGCAATTTCTAACGCATTAAGACTTATTTACAGAAAACTCATTTTATCAACTATTCCACCAGTCATTATTATATAATAAATATCAAAGGTGGCTTTAAAAAACAATTTATTGATATTAAAGTTTACTAAAAGGACAAATAAGAATTCTTTTCGCATGCTCCTAATATTAAAATCATATCTACGAGCTTTTCTTGGTTGTATTCCATCATAAAAAATAATATAGCTTAAATAATTAATAATAATCTAACGATATTTGAAATTAATAATAAATAAAGTTAAAATGGGCTTTTGTCCCTTTAATAAACTTTAATAACAATAATCTGTTTTTCAAAGCCACCTTTGATATTTATTATATAATAATGAGTGGTTGATAAAACGAGTTTTCTGCAAATAAGTCCTAATGCGTTAGAAATTGCGATAGGGTTGTAATTAGAACAAATGTTTCAATTTTAATTCTGCATCGAACGACATAATAATATACAGGGGTTCCAATTTGAAATAAGAATAATAAATTGCTTTAAAGTTTGCAAAGTTTGACACTAAATTTTGGACACCCTGTACAATTCGTATTAATCAAACTGGGTTAACGAGACTTTAGGACCTTATTTATTAAGTATCTTTGTAGAATCTTAATAATGAGGCATTATTTTTATTTTTTATTGATTTTTAAAACCAGTGGTGCAAAACTGATTTTTTTTAGTTTTTATTTTTTCTCGCCTATAATACTGAACCGATTTCATTAAAATTTTAGGGGTATGTAGGCAACTACAAGATGCATCCAAATAAGTAAGAAAATATATGGCATGTAATCTAAAAAAACAAAAATATTTTTCTTAAATGCGCCCTAGGATACAGGTAGAGTCTGCAAAATATCAAAATCCTAACTTAATTAATAAGTGAGCTACAAAAGACGGGGGGTGAGGCGCAGGACCCTGTATATATCAGATATACAATATTAAAAATTGATATACATCAACTTTTCTTATATTTTTAGATTAATTAATTAAAAACAGATTTTTGAAATTAATTGTTTAAAACAATCATAAACATAAATATTTGACAATTTTATTAATAATTAATTAATTACCATCGATATCGCTATCTGCCCTGAACAATAGTATAGTACAGGGCTTTCCAACTGTGCGTCGCGAAGCGATCCACACTAATTGCCTCTTGAATATCCTGCCATCAGTACTGCTGCATTAAGGTTTCTATTACCATTTGCTTCATCGTACTGCTCTGCAGTTGCAGTAATAAAGAACAAGTATAGGTCGCAAATAAATTTAGAGAAATAGATGAGAGTGGCAATTACCAAACTTGAGCCCCGTTTTGAGAATCTATGCTCAGTAAAGCAAGCATATCATGCTCATTAGTAGCCAGCTAAGAAACTAAAATAAATGTCCTTTTTTATTTTTATTTATCTATAAGGTTTTGTGTTTTTTTTTTGTTCTTAGTTTCTAATAAAAATGATAAATGTTTTGGAGTTTTTTTGATAACCTGTAACCTGTTACAAGGCTAGAAGCTAGAACTACTAGTTTTGGCCAGAGAGGGGGCGTCGTAAAGAAATTGCAAACTCCCAAGAGCATCACAGTCAAAATAAGTTTGGGAAGCGCTGGTATAGTGTGTAAATACGCGCGCGGAACGTATTGGTTTTTTACGTATATATTTCCTTCGCCATTTGGTCAGAAATATTACTCTGTAATGTTTTCATTTTGCGATTTGAAAAAGCAGACAGGACTGAACTAACTTGATTGTTATACTAGGCATCGTAACACACAGTTGGGTGTTTTTATTCTTTACGCACGGTTATGCGTAAGAATGGATTTACTTATAGAGTGAACTGTACGTAAAACAATGTGTACGGCGCTGTTACGTCTTCCTAACTAAGTACAAAATCATGAAATACATGTAGTCTGGACTGCCTCACCTTTCAGAAAAAAAAATAACGTAATAAATTGAACTCCATTATATTACATTCACCATCCGGATGATCACGTAGGTAGCGGATTATAACGGAGGTGAAAAAAAATCTGCTATGGAAAAAAAAATTCTTTACTACTCCCACATGGATATTTGCTGTTTCCTTTACACTTAAGTGACGAGAAAACTAGGCTATTCCAGTTAACTGTACGAAAAAATTCATACTCTTACTGTTCAGTGCTGCACGGTGTTGCAACCTTTAAAATAAAATTTCCCATTTTTAATGCAAATTCCACGAATGCACACAATACTTAACAGTATTTTTTAGCAGATCACAACCACAAGTGATCCTAAAGAATATTCTATGAATATAAACTATGCCAAACTATTATTCCTCTGTGCCTTGTTCTCACTAATCTGGAAATTTATACCATTAGTTGACAACATTGTTATAAAAATTAGATTTCTCTGTAGTGTACGCATCTATAATAGTTTTATCAATAATGCAACCAGCTAAAGAATGTGTATAGAAAATTAATTTTATGTAGCATTCTTATTTTGTTGGTTGTACCATAATTTCTTGCACGATCCTCTAGCCGAGACGGTAAAGCATCGAACTTTGGATCCATTGGTCGTAAGTTTAAGCCCGGCAGCCAGCAAACTTTTTGTCAACATTTTTTTAGCATAAAGGTTTGTAAGTTTGGTCGTAGAGAAAATATACTAGAAAAAAGTTTTTTAGCGGCAGGCGGACAAAGTGGTTCATCTATCTTTTCTATTAAAGTACACAGGGACGCCAAAGGTAATGGGTTCCCTGGGGCACAGGTAGACAATGACAGGCTGTTTCATTCTTGTTAGAACTCATCAGAAAGCTATAACCTGTAAGGAACTCCAAGTACATCGAGACATTTTTAAGAAATAAAAACGCGATGAAAACCCAGTAACGCCATCAGTAGGAATCAACTCAATGCAAAAGATATAGCCATTTAACGTGAAAACATCGAACTAATAAATCAAAGTACGGTGGCCAACAAACACCAGTATAGGAAACTTTTAAGCTTCACCAAATTTTTTTGTTTGTAGATTCAAATATAGATCGCGCCGTGTAGCCCACTGGCGGTGCCGATCCACACAAGAACGAAACAGCCTGTTATTGTCTACCTGTGCCCCAGGGAACCCATTACCTTTGGCGTCCCTGTGTACTTTAATGCAAAAGATAGACGCACCACTTTGTCCGCCTGCCGCTAAAAATCTTTTTTCTATTTACTTATACGGACGCTAAACTCTCTACTTTATTTTTTAAACATATACTGTTCAACTCGAGTGGATTGTCTATATCACACTCGGAAGTTTGAGCAGCTCAATTCACTTCCTAGTGAGATATAGACATCATATCCACTTTTGTTGTACAAACTACTATTTTCAATATTTTGAACTCACATGGCGAATAAAAAACCGCGGCCGATGAAAGACTGAGTCCGATTAAATATAAAACGAACGAGGAAAAAATAAATGCGGACCCTACAAAGTACGAGGACGAATAAAGGAAGGAGTGGGAACGCTATCTTCAACGTAAAAAAAGTGATACGTGATACAAGCTCAGCCACTAGTTCCAGAAGGTAGATAAGTATATATATATATATATATATCTTGCAGTTTCAAAAAAAAATTTTTTTTTAACTTTGGTAGTGAAAAGTTTCTCTCCAGGGTCGCGTTTACAGTTGACGTCGGACGTCAGAATTGAGTCCTAGAGCGCGCCCGATAAATAATTGCAAACGCGCCCCTGATGATAATGATTTATATATAACAAACAACATTTTAGTTCGAGATTTAAAGTCCATTCCTCAAAATTTTTGGTTATTTTTTGTATTAATGCAATTCCGCATGGATAGTGAATATGTGCGAGGGGAAAACAATATTGTCATAATTGCATTTAAATTATTTAGATTGTGTGATACAACGATCATACACCCCGTAAACTAGCATTACCATTTAAATTGAAAATTGAAACTTAAATCCGGCCCAAAGACATTTCAATTAAAGTTTGGGATTGCTGGCTTTGTGAGGATATAAAGTCATTGATAAGGAAACCAGGTCATAGTATTTGGATTTTTAAATTATCCCGGCTTAAATGTAATCGGGATAAGATAATTATATAATATTAAAGTATACGGTTTATAAAGCATAATTTTATATTAAGTGTTCCAATCACTTTATAAAATAAGTATTTACAGATTTTTTTTCTATTTTGAATTTTTTGGAATAACAAAATAATTTAAAAAGAAAATACGCCTTTTAAATTTTGTACATTTTTATATTTAAATTTTATATTGGTAATACCATTAGATTATTATTTATCATAGTAGCCTTGATAATAAATTGGTTATCCGTGTCCGCCATTGTCGAGAATTTTTTTTGTCTATTTTTCAGTTAATATTCTTAAAAAATATGGAGCAATAAAGCAAGATGATTGTGTTATTATAAATAAGGCATTAAATCATCTTTTGAAAGGTATATATGAAAAAGACAACCTGGTGTAAATGTACTAAGCATTTTTTACTAATTTATTTTGAAGAGGAAAGCAAACGCAAAAATTCGTAGATTCCAGTGGCAGCTGGTCAGGTGAAGTAGGTGAAGGGGCTCTTCACCAAAAAAAAACAGCAGGAAAGTTTTTCGACAATATTAAATAGTACCAATACAGCTACCATTTTAGCTATTAAAAAATAATTATGTTCGAATTAATAACATTAATTTAATCCGAATGTAGCTATGCATAATAGGGCCACGGTTAACTCCGATGGAGAATAATTATAAACACTCGTGCATTTTGGCGCGCCCCAGCCCAGGCAGTGTCCGTTAGCTCAAAGCAAGTGAAGACCCAACGACCAACATGGCTTTGATATTTACCGTTGCTATGGTTACGTGACGTCAGTCACGCAAACAGAATGTAACAATTTGCATTATGATGAAGAGCAATTTAAAAATAGATCAGTCGTATGTCCCATTGTTTTATGATTGGTTTGAGGCTTCGCGAAACTTACGGTTATAGATATCGTTTTTACGTGATTTACTGTGTGACTAAAAAGTTTTGTTTTTATTTTTCAATTATTAATTCAGTAGTGTACGTACCTACTTAGTTGTGTGTTTTAAAAATGAACCCAATTAATGACATAGTTTGTAATTTGTTGAAAACTCCATTCAGTCGTTGGACAAATGAGGATAAGAGAGACGACGTTTTGTTACACGGGTTTTAGTCAATGTTTGTTTAAGTACCCGCGAGCCGCTACTGGTAGATTCTGTGGCCATTGTACTCCAAATAGTCAAAATTATATTAATGTATGTTATGCATTAATATTTACCATGAATGATAGAAAGACTTGGACTTGCATTGTCTTTATTTATTTTACATCACAACGTTTCAACTGATAAGTATCGTCACTCGCCAGTCGTCTATTTTATTAATGAAAAATACTTAACGGTAATATTTGCCATATTAATGAATATAGAAAATTATGCCATTTTAAAAAAGGAAATTTGCAAGCTACAAAGCCTAAAAATATCTTTATTTAGATTTAAATGAAAATAATAAATTTATAAGTGAGGCTGAAAGTGGCATTTTTATTAAATGTCCAGCAACATGCTCACCTATCATTTTTTCTGTGCCAAATAGCTGGTCTTCTCTCGGAGATTACGATACTGAAAACAATAAAATTTGATAGGAAACCAACTTAGAAAAATGTATACAGTTTTAAATAATTTTAGATTTATAAAACTTTATTTATTTATAGATGGAGCATCAAGGAGTCATTTTCGTCGAAATATCCACATCTGCTAATTCGGTCTCATGTGTGAATCATGAATAGGCGCATATCGTCCGGCAAAAAATATTAAATATATGGGTGATTCTCTGTATAGAGAAATTTTTATACGAGCGCCGGAAAAATACATTTTAACGTTTTTTCTAGCTTTTCCATCAGTAAAACAGAATAACCCGTTTTTTTTAACTTGTCGGGCTCAGTAGATGCCGGCTAAACTATTTAATGTCGGGAATAAGTTAATAATAAGTCGATAAATATACGCATAACTATATCTTTCTTTTTTCAACCGATTTGGCCTAAAATATTCCCTTTTTCTGTTCCTTGTGGCACACACTTCTTGGGCCGAAGGCGAATGCTGCCGATATACGGTATGTCCATGGATGGATATAACTTACTATGGTACTTGTTTGTTGTTTTCAGTTTTTCGAAAAAAAGTCATACCTAATTGTTGTACGGATGCGCAAAAAACTAGGATTTGCAAAATTACGAAGCATCAGAATAAAAGATCTGAAAGAAGTTATGTTAGGCGCACCCTGTACAATAAAAATCAAAGTTTTTTTTAAATATAAATCGTTTTTATATAGCAATCAAATGAAATGTTGAAATACTTTTTTTCGAAAAACTGAAAATAACCATTTTACTGGTACAACCGAGAAGACACCTTATTATATTGTAAGACTGTATGGGTGGGTCACTGTAGTCATAAAATTATTACCTATAAAAATATTAGGTAGATGCTAAATGAGAGAAATAATAGTTAACTCAAATATGATCAAAGTGTGCTTATATAAAATACAAATATTTTGATTGATGGCAGTATTTGCTGTGCTCTTAAATATTTAACAAGATATTATCAAAAATTAACAATGTGCCATATTTAGAAATGATTTAAATTTCTAAAAGTACGTACTTATATATTTATGCATTTTTAAATTGAATTTGTCCATGAGCATATAAATAAGATATTTTTAGTCAAATTGACTGATTTATTATATTATTTCTTCTATTCCCACATGAAAATTTGCTATCGCTCTTTTTGAGCTGTGTATTAATGAAAATTACTTTCAATACGATAATAAATTTTATAAACAAAGAGATGGCTTAGCAATGGGATCACCACTAAGCTCTCTCTTGGCCGAAATCTTTATGTCCCACTTGGAAGATAATTATTTAAATTCAAAATACAATATAGCTTTTTGGTATAGATTCGTAGATGATATTTTCGTTTGTTGTACCGGTAAGGATACAGATTTACAATTGATTTAGTTTACATAACAACATAAAATTCACAATGGAAAAATAAATAGATTGCAAAATCAATTTTCTGGATATTACAATATCTAGACTAGACAACAAATTACACTTTGATATTTATAGAAAACCAACATTCACAGACACAACAATTCCTAAGCACTCCATACACCCCAATTCCCATAAACTTGCAGCATACAAATTCATGATACATAAAGCCTTTACAGTTCCTTTAAATGAAGACAACCGCAAAAAAGAATTAAACACCATAATAAAAATAACAGAAAATAACGGGTTTAAAGCAAACATCATTCATTCTTTAATAAATAAAAAACAAAGACAAAAAACACTAAACAAAAAAAATAGATATTCAAAATTAACATATTTTGGTCCAATTTCAGATAAAATCGCACACATAATCTCAAAAAACAACATAAAAGTAGCATTCACACCATGTCTCAATTATTTTTTAATGCCAAACAAAAACACCCCCACTTAAAAAATCAGGAGTTTATAGGCTAAGTTGTACAGAATGTAATAGCTCATATATAGGTCAAACAGGAAGAAATTTTAATATCCGATATAATGAACATAAGACTTCTTATTTGTTAAACAAAGAAAATTCCAATTTCGCTAAACACTGTTCGGATACAGGTCATTGTTTCCCAGATGTGAATAATTTAAAAATTTTACATACTGCACCAAAAAGCAAGAGGCATAACATCTTAGAATAAATATAAATTTACAAATATAATAAAAACCCGACCATAAACCTACTAAATGACCAAACAGACTTGTGGAATTCTCCGCCATTTACATTACTATACAATAGGGATCAATTACTAGATTAAGGGATAAATATTCTATTTTTATTTTAATATTTATAAGCACCCTTTGTTGAAAACCTATTTATAACTGTGAAACGTAGTTTAAGGTATTCAGTTTGATAATGTAGTATTATTACTAAACTGCAGTAACTAATCAGTAAATAAAAAGTGATATTATAACAAAGTAAAATCACACATATTGTCTCACAAAGTAACGGACTACTCAATCCAATATTTGAAAATTTGCTGTTTTATTTACAATAAAGTGATTGGATAAATGGACTATTCCGGTTAACTGAACGAATATAATTTCATATCGGTACTAGTTAGGATATGAAACTGACCAATCACAGTGGTCAATTACAAAGAGACCAAATTTAGACGTTGTACATTTACGTGTGGTTTCATGATACTTTACAAAAGTGAGGTACTGGCCATTTGGTTTAAATCAGTTCGATTAACGTAATATACATACATACACAAAAGTGAGGTTAAGAATAAACTTCAAAAAAACGTACAGTACAACTAGAGTGGATTGCCCACGTACTCAGTATTCACCTAAAGACGACTGGAGATACTTACCAGTTGAAACGTTGTGATGTAAAACAAATAAAGACAATGCAAGTCCAAAACTCTTCTATCGTTCAAGACACATCATTGTCTCCAACCTTCAAACAGACATTTATATATTTATGTTCTGCATGGCGGATGATATTTAATTTTGTTTTTGAAAAAAAATATAAGGTATTATTCGCCAAACTAGAAGTTCTTGTGAACCCCTTAGTTAATATTTTTTATTAAATTTTCCATTAGATAAGCCAAAAAAATAACAATTAGTCAGCTGATGCCATTTTTTCCATTTAAAACGACCATTTACGGGTACTTGCACTCAAAACTCGCACCTAATTTAAAAAGGCCTTAGCAGAAAAAAAATATTGCTCTTGAGTGAAAAAAGGTAACTGTAGTGTTAGTCTAGTTATGTCACTATGATGTGGTTATTTTGTTTCAAAAACAATTTTAATTTTTTTTATCTGTTTGTGATGGTGCTATTTTCATGCAAAACATGTAACAAAAATAAACAGACAGAAAAATATTTAAGGCCGAGACTTCTCTTCTTCTTACAAAATATTTTATAAATATTTCTTATAAAATATCAAATATCAGGTCTCTTTGAGCAAAAATGGGCAAATTCTTCAATCACAAATATGTTTTATAGTTTGGCTTTAAATGGTTAGAACCGTAATGACATAAGAAGATAATTTGAAAAATGTGTTATTAGATAACGGTAAAATTTCAAAAATTGTATTACATTTTTACAGCTTAAAAGTCCCTAAACTGTATTTAAAATTCCAGGTCCGTAAAAAAAAAATAATTGAGGTTGGTATCTAAAAGAACCAAACGTCGATTTTGAAAACTGATAACGCCCTCTTGTAGAACATAAAAACGGCAATAAAAAAGTGTTTTTTGTCAAGAAGTCAAAAATAACATCAAATTTTAAAAAAAACTAAAAATTTCAAATGTATTTAAAGTTATTTAGAATATTTACAATTTTCTTTCACCAAATAATTAAGCCCCAAAATACGGAACTTCAACGCTTCAGTGTAACCATCTTCGCAACTCTTACAGTTTTTGAAATTCCCTTGTAAGTATATATCGAGGTATATATATTTACAAAAAAAGCTTAAATTAAAGAGACATACCCACAAAAGTTGGTCTTGATTTATGTTAAAGGGTATAAAAAGGAAAAAATAAAAGCTATTTAATAGACAATTAGTGAGATTCACGTAATAAAAAAAGACCTCTGATATTACAATATCTTATAGATCACAAAAGTTTTCCAGGCATCTTCTTCTAGACAGATAAAATACTTTTTTCAAATTTAAAAATTCTCCTCATTTACTCCCGCAACAGAAGGCACTCTTGGCACATTATCCCGGGCACTCCTGAAAATGTCCTGCGAATGGTAACGGTAGGTTAGGGCGTTCACCCGCCTAGTAATTCCGAAGCTCGCCGTTCCTTTATCGGCGGCGTTACTATCGATTATCCTTGCAGTTACGTCATTCAGGATGCTGTGGATCTAGTGGGCTTGTGTCTCGCTCGTCTCGGCCTACCGCGACTTCGGCCTTTTACGTGTCGTTTTTAAAACGCCCGGCCTAACTGGATTCTCACATATTATTCCATATTTTTTGATCTATTTGACTGTATTTTCAGGGCCTGTAGTTTGATCTTGTAAATATCGCGATGCCTACTAAGTATTTTGCCCTGTAGTTGTAGAGACCCGCCTTTAACCTTTTAAATTTGTGTTTTTGTTTTCCTTTTTGAATGATGAAGTAAGTATTGCCCTTATTTTCGTCTGTATTGATATAACGTATTTTTATATTTAATAAATATTACGGCATGCATGTGGATTCTTTTTATATAAAGGAAATACTACGACGATTTTTATTTACCTTCGGGGAAAAGATTAGTTTTTACGATATTTTTCTGAAAGTGCTTTTTTGTAAAGGTTAAGTAGGTATTTTTGATGCGTAATTTCTTCTGATTCAAAGCCTTAAGAAATATTGACCAAAAAGTTATGTTCTTGGCAGCTTGGTCTCTTTTTTTACGATCTTCCTTCTTTAGAGCTATTTCTTTTTTAAATCTAAATATAATACTTTCCTAAATAATAGTGAATAGTAGGCTGATGTTGGGTAGCATAAAGATTTTTAAAAATAACTGCCAACTTTGAATGTGACATAAATGATATTGGCATGCATTATTTACTCACAATTCTAGTTAATTATTGTTTTTTATTTCTTCTTTATGCAACCCGACATAAACCTTTCGAATGCCTGACTAGGAAGGAATTAATAATCAAATCTCCAAAAAATATTATTAAGTGCTTAACGGGGACATTACAGAAAATCTGTAACTTATATTACAGGTTCAAGTTGTTTTTTAGAATGTAGCTTATTCTTTTCCTCTTAAATTACTATTGCAATAGTCTATTATTTTTGCATCTGCAAGTGACCAGCAGATCTTCTGTAACCTCACCGTAAACCAAAATAAAATGTATAACATATATTTTCCTTTAACGTTTGAAAACTGCACAGTTCGGCTTATTATAGGACCAGAGCCAAAGGTATATCTAGCGTAAGGTTTTGAGGGGCCCCTATGACTACTGGGGGATCCTAACAGTAAACTTCTTAAAAATGACCCGCAGGCAAATAAAATGCGACAACTTTTGTGTGGCCACTGGGTTTACCTGTTTTCCTTTTACATTTTTTTGCCCCCCACCCTTATGTTTTGGCGCCCAAGGCACTTGACTAGTTTACATGCCCCTGAAGATAGTGAGGCCGGCGATGTGTTAAAGAAAAAATATTTAAAAAAATAGTAAATAAAATACAAGAGCATCACCAATATTTCTAAATTTTTCTCCAAGGTTACCAGGACCATGCGAAATTGTAGTTATGTATATTAAATATGTAATTCAGTCGATCGTTACTTCTTAGACTTAAATATTTCCAAAAGTAATCAAAAACACAAATTCTCCATTTATCACAAACCTTCCCACATAGATACGACAAAACATTATACGTCTCGACATCCCTATTCCCATAAATTAGCCGCTTACCATAGCATGATCCACAGACTGATCACCGTACCTATGGACTCTGAAGATTATAACAAAGAACTCAACATTATTAAATAAATTGCTTCAAATAACGGATATCCCCCCAAAACAATAGACAATATACTCAAAAATAAATTAAACAAAAAATCACTCTCACTAATTTATCCTAGGATAAAAGACACACATAAAACATATAAAACAGTGACTTATATAGGAAATACTTCAGACAAGATTAGCAACATTTTAAAGAGACAAAACATTAATATAGCTTTTAAAACAAACAACAATATAAGTAAATACATCAAAAATAATAAAGACAAGACCAACAAAAATGTGGAGTTTATCAATTAGACTGTGGTTCTTGTCAAAAAAGTTATATAGGACAAACAGGGCGTACCTTTAAAATTAGACTACAAGAACATAGAAGGGACTTTTTAAATAAAAAAACCAAATTCAGCATAAATATGCAACTCATCTACTATCAGAAAATCATACTTTTCAAGATAATTTTAAAATTTTACATGTCGAAAATAAAAGTTAAAAGTTGTCTTTATTGGAATCTATAGAAATTAACAAAATTAAAAAAGCAGGAAAAACTTTAAATGATCAATTAGAGGTTAATAATTCACTCTTATTAAATTTGTTTTAAAATATTGTATTTTCCAACCATTTTATACCTTTCCTATTGTTTAGAATTTACATCATAAGTATCATCGTATATACCGTGTGCCATGACGGTTCCGATTTATTCCAATTGATCTGTCTAATGCTAGAAAAGTCTCGTCAAAAATACTAAATTGCGTTTTTTATAAGCAAATAAAATTCATCGCATTTTGAACAAAAATAACAACAAATGTAAAGACTTTTCCAATACACAATAAAAACACCGATAAATAACCGAATACTTATTTGACAATCTGAATAATTTCATTGTTTTCAAAGCCTCCTTAGTAATTTGTCTGCATTAAATTAGAACAAAATAATTTTATTTTCTTTTAGCTGTAATTTTGATTGTATTTATTGCACATGTTATTACCAGGTATGAATAAATTCCTTCTTAATAGTACTAAGAAATGGTACCACGGTACCAATATGGTTCCATTTGGAAAAATTGAGTTTTACCCCAAAAACGATTACGATGAATTTTATTTGCTTATAAAAAACGCAATTTAGTATTTTTGACGAGACTTCGATTTTTCTAGCATTAGACAGATCAATTGCAATAAATCGGAACCGTCATGGCACACTTAAATGGAAAATTAAAAATTAAATAATAAATATTTTTTACGCTTGAAATGTCACTTTTGTAGTATCATTGGATTCAGAAAATTATGCAGAATTCAAAAATGTAATAATATATAGGGTGTTCCATTTAAAAAATCGAAAGTTGGTGTCACTTCCGGCGAAACCGGAAGTGAAAAAAAATCATTTATAGGCCAAAAAATGCCGCTTATTATGTATATGGGATATCCCAAGTTTCAATCAATTACCTTTAAAACTAACGGAGATACGGGGGTGTACCATGATCCTGTTACACACGGTATGTAATTCTGGCTTTTCTAAAAACTTGTACCATAGGGAATTTTTTGAATTAATTAGTTTTTAACAGGTAAATATTTCTATAGCTACAACTTTGTTTGTCAATATGAAACATTTCATGTTTTTGTTCTTATTTTTAATGTAAAAATAAACAAATTTATGTAAAAATTTGAAACCTTAATATTGTTTCTTTTACGTATTTATTTATGTATATTAAATTAGAGCAAACACATTACGTTCTCTGGTACCACAATCTGGCCATGTTTATTAATGAATTTAAAAAAAAAATAATTTGAACTCGAAGCAACAATAGGAAACTTAAAAGAAACTGTAGCAGCTTGGATACTAGAAGACTGGATGATTAGGTCAACCAGCATGTGCATTTTAATAGCGCTACTTACAGGGTTCTGCATAAGTTTCGGCGACTGGGTGACCGGGCAGCTGTTTCGTAATTCTTGGGGCTGGATTCCCAATGAAGATTTTGTTGTGGTGTAATCCGTGTCTGTTGCTGCATTGGATTTTGTGTTCACTCCTGATCCCTCGCTTTATGGCAGTTCGAACTGTGCACTTTGGTGCTCCGAGTGCCGGTTCTGGATCAATGAATGTGTTTTCTGAGCCTTTTCAGCAAGTTCATCGGCTTTTTCATTTCCTGTATTACATTATCTGTAATACCTTCGTGTCCTAATAGCCACTGCATTATTACTTTGTTTACTTTTGCCAGTGCCTCCTGTTCCCCTTGACATTCCCATACCAGTATTGAGATTACCTTATTGCATATTAACGATCTAAGAGCTGCTGGACTGTCAAAATATACGGGTGTTCATTTGAAAACTTCCCACCACGGATTTATCGAAAACCACTGATTAAAAGAAAAAACGCCGAGACACGACAAAAGATGAGCCAAAGGGGACAACTTTTTACCCAAAAACTACTACACCCCCTTTTACCCTCTGCCCCCCGGGGTCATCCCCTTAAAACTTTTAAATGACAAGGGGTATCAAGTAATAGCTTGTTTGAAAGGTTATTCAAAGGGCTTTATTTTGACGTTTGATTTTTTTAAATCGGTCGATTTGTTTTCGAGAAAATTAGAAAAATCTTTATTTATCTTAATTTGTTCAGATAGAAAAAAACACACAAAAATATCACTTTTTATTTCAATAAGTGTTCAAAATGTTGCCCGTTATTGGCCAAACAATGATATAGGCGATGTTCAAATTCCTGACGGACATTTTCAAAAACATGTTGTGGGAGATCATGGCAGTTTTCGATGATGCGTTGACGAAGTTCATCCAAAGTTTCAGGTTGGGGAGTGAACACAATAGATTATAAATGGCCCCATAGAAAAAAACAAAACAAAAACTATTTTGCGTAATGAAGTATTAGGATTTATGCCAAAATGACCCAAAACTTCAACTTGAGCGGCTTCATCCAAAACTCTACGATGATTACGTTTTTTATTTGCAACAGATCCAGTTTAAGTAAATTTAGTAACAAGGTCCAAAACATACCTATGCGAAGTAATCTTTTCCGGATGTCTGGCGTTAAATGTGATGGCAGTTTGCCGAGCACATTGATTTTGGGCACCATAAATTAGAATCATTTCCACTCTTTCGGCTAGTGTGTAAACCATGTTGGAAGTAAAATGTGAATCAATAAATTACTTTTCACCATCCCGAGATTGTCACAAAGGCAACTGACAGCAAATTAAATTCTTTCTTTTTCTTAGCAACTATAAAAAACTAAACAGGTATAAGAATAAATATAGTTCGCCTCATGTTATCTGTGTTGATAACAAGAAGGCGGAAAAAAATTCTGGTTGTTATTTGGTTGCTGCCACGTATAATCTTCCGAATTGCTGTTTATGTTGGTTTTTGAACACTTATTGAAATAAAAAGTGATATTTTCGTGTGTTTTTTTTTCTATCTGAACAAATTAAGATAAATAAAGATTTTTCTAATTTTCTCAAAAACGAATCGACCGATTTAAAAAAATCAACCGTCAAAATAAAGCACTTTGAAATGCCTTTCAAACAAGCTATTACTGAATACCCCTTGTCATTTAAAATTTTTAAGGGGATGACCCCGGGGGGCAGAGGGTAATAGGAGGTGAAGTAGTTTTTGGTTAAAAAGTTGTCCCCTTTGGCACATCTTTTGACGTGTCTCGGCGTTTTTTCTTTTAATCAGTGGTTTTCGATAAATCCGTGGTGGGCAGTTTTCAAATGAACACCCGCTTATTGAGGTAAGCCCTTCTATTTTCATACGCACACTGTAATATGGTGTAGATTTCTGCTTGGAATACTGTGGAAGACTTTCCCAGGGAGAAAAACTCATTTTTCTTCGGTGTTACTCTTGGTTTCCCATACGTTTCGGTCATCAATTACGACCTCATAATATGATTTGTTATAGCGAAACCTTGGATTGCTTGCACTGCGTGACTATGGTATTGGCCGTGTGAGGATGAAAGGCAACCCGAGTAGTCTAGTCGCCCAGTTTCCTAGTTTTCACGCTACTAGAGTTTCTTTTAAGTTTACCAGTGTGAGGACTATCTACAGATACCTATTGAAGAGTTAAAGAAAATAATTTTCAATATTTTTTTCTATTCCTACAATGAATTTTAGTAGTTATTTTTAGGATATTCATTTTATGTACTTTTTCTTCGAATTCGTTTTCTGCATGAAAACAACTCTCTCACACACACATAAATACCACCTTTCCATTGGTGAACGAAACTCAAATAATTTGTTTAGATTTTTTGTAATTCGGGTTAAGAAGAATCCCAATTTGATACTGTAAATTATAGCGCGGTCGGATCCACTTATTGAAATTAACTTTGTTCCTTTCCAATAAAATTTGTTTTTATAAAAATTATATTTTATTTCCAAACAGTGTTTAGGTTTTTTTAAAGTACTTTTTAAGTCTTACAACGACAACGATTTTTTGGTGAATTATATCTTTAAAATTATTAAAAAATAAGTTGTTTGTAAAAAATGGCCATAACGACTTACATTATACTCTTATTATAGAATAATTATTTATATAACTTATATAAAATAGTTATTATTCTTAGCTTTTTACTAGTTTTATAGTAAAATATATTAGCAACACCTTCGCCATAACGTCAAGTAGACAAATATTGCACGATTTATTTCTTTGAACCAGTGGCGTATTTAAGCCCTCCCCGAGCCTCGGAGCTCGAGTCTAAAAGTCTAATTGCAACGCAATTTTTCGTCTCACGCTCTCTTACTTTAAATAATGTATTATTTGCTTAGATTACAAAGGTCTTGTAGGAAACGTTTAATTTTCAAACTTTTCCTTCTAAAAGTCCTGTTTTTATGGAGACGCATGTCATTTTAATTATTGATGTATGATGCAGTTTTATAGGAAAACGAGTAAAAAGACAAATGTTTTATGATTTATGGTATTTTTTATTATTACGTCTGTTCCGTTTTCCCTTTTTTAGAGCTATAAATTAACAAAAATATAATCCAATGTAATAAAATATTTTTACAACAAAAACAAAAAACAATTAGATGTTTATTTTTAAAGAGAAAAATTAAAGTAAAACTTTTAATTCAAACATTTTTTATGGAAGAAGTGTGATAATTTATAATAAAAAAATAGTGCGGGAAGAAACGAGAATGCTTTATTATGAATATACAAAACGGCACTTAAGAAGGAGTATTTTAAAACCTAAGATTTGCACCAAAAACTGCTCTTAGATCTAGGCTCCTAAAAGACACGATTTTCGAAAAAATCGTCAATTTTGGCGTGGTGAGCGATATTTGCCTTATTTTTAATCATGAAAAAACCGAGCCCGAAAAAGCGCTGGTTAGAGTCATACATAAGTCTTATGTCAAAATTTTGAATTGACACCAATATTCATATTTTTCACAAATATCAAAAATATATTTTTTTTATTAAAGAGCCAGCTAGGAATATCAAAAAAAAGGTACAAAAAAAATTACAAAAACAAATTTAATCCAACCATGCAGAGGGGGAGAGGTAATAATTCAATTTTCGAAATTTGATAGTAGTTAGGTGAATATTTAACCAACTTTGGGCGTGGCCTCGAACATTTTTCGCCTGCGGCGCTTCTCCGCTTTCTTCACTAGATACAGTATCATGAAATACATGTTGTCCCGACTGTCCCTTCCTCCAGAAAAAAGTCCTACTTACGACCACTGAGCCCCCCCCCCCAGCATATTTTCTGGCTACACCATTGATTTATACCAATTCGGTCATTAAGGTAGACAAAAATTACGTTTTACATGTAATAATTTTATTTCCGACAAACTTTTGTTTGTAGTGAATATAGTAGAGTAGTAAAATGATTTATTTATCAAAAAGCTACATTTAGTTAGTTAAATAGTTATTTTAGTACCTTACTAGAAATCGTCATTTTCGACCCCGTAACAAGAGAGAAAAATTGTTCTTTTCCTCCAGCTAAGTTTCTTAGGACTTCTAATAAGCAAGAGTTTTTCGACTGTTGTTCTTATACGTATGCATGCATTATAATTGTTAGGGTAGATTGAAAAAAAAAATGTACAGAGTGTTCGATTTCGATGAGCAACTATCGATATAGGATGAACAGTATATACGTATTTTCTGAAAATTCGGTGAATTACTAAAACGTATGTGTACATCCAACTAAAATTTAAGATGGTTGTACCGGAAATAGATACCATTAATTTTTTTATTTTAAATGGAACAGCCTGTATATTTTTATATACATATTTTATTTTTCTTCGAATTGCCAATACATTTTCGTATAGAGCACCAGATGACTAAATTGAATAAAATTGGTATGTAAATGAGCTATTTACGTACAAACGGAGGAAAAAAGTACTTTTCCTTCCGCGGATAGTTTGATGCCCGAGAAAAAGCGGAGGGCATTAATATCCAAGGGATATCAATTATATGCTCAAAAACTAATAATATTATTTTTAATCTTCAATCCATAAACTTCTAATAGACAGTTTCATACTTTTCTCGAGATTTTATTGGCAACAAACTGGTTGAAGCGTCTTCGGCTGCTTTTGTTATATTTTGGGATATTAAAATTTCTTTTCGCTGTCGCTTGATACTTTTTAAAAACACAATTAGGCTTTAATATTTTTTAGAAAACTGTTTATTTGCTGTCATAGTTTTAATCCTCTCTTATTATTCTTTAATAAACTCAGTGCCCATATTGAAAGGAAATTATTTTGTAAGAAAAAAGAGGCCTCAAATTTTTCAGTCTGTTTAACATAGTAACATGTTTCGCCTTAAACTGACATCATCAGACCTAAATCAATAAATACAATTGAAAAGAAAGCTTTGCTATGCACTTTTGTTTAAAATAAAGAAAGTGCTCTTATTTAATGCGCGAGATTTAGTTTACAAAAATCGTGCGATTAACTTTACAGTACGTAAAACTTAACGTAATTAAATCGTAATTAGTATGTTCTTGCTATTTACGATAGTGATCGTTGATAAAGGTAATTTACGGGTAAACCTACATTTTCGTATCCAATATAATATTTTCAATTTTTATTTACGAGTTTAATAAGGAACAAAATTATTAATTCGTTTTTATATTCCCCAAGCGCCTATTATTTTTCAAAGAAAGAAAATTTAATTTGTCACTCTAAAATGTTAAATACGAAGGCTGCTAACTAAAATTAACGTTTCAGGCTATTAAAAAAACGAATCTTTAAGAAAATTACTGTAGAGAAAATGGAGAAGATACACAATCTAAATATTGTTTCTCATCGGTTCCAATTACAAATTTTAAGATGATATTTTACATTTTATCTTCTTTATTTTTTAAAAATTGACCTTAAATTTGTGCCAGTTGTAGTCTATACAGTATACAGGTTGTCCCACCGAGAACCGCTTCGATCTATATATGGAAAACTATATATAAGAAAATTTTGAAAATTTAACATTATGCCAATGCTGATGTGGGCGACCGGGCTAAAATATTTTCATAATGGTGGCACTTCCGGTTATACCAGAAATTAGTGTCAACTTGCTTATTTTAAATAGAACACCCTATATATTATTACATTTTTGCATTCTACGCAAGATTTTAAGCAGATTTCGTATACCATATCCTATACCTATGTCTAAGCGTTTTTGACATATTTAAACTTTTAGGTCAAAAATAATTATCAATTTTTTTTCTAAAGAAAACCTATTTATTTAATTTAAGTGGGATTCCTTGTTATAAGGGGCCTGCTTTAATAGATTTTTTATATTATTTTCATAACTATTAATACAGTGTGTTTAAACAATAACATTAAAAATAAAATTGAAAAAACTACAAAAATATCTAGATTTTCAAATGGAAACACCCAAACTTTATAATAATTTCTTTTTTAGCATTAAAAATAAGGGTAAGTTTGCGTAAGGTTGCATATCCCAAAAAATTTTAGTTTTCGAAATATTGCCAATTAATATTTTTATATGGGGATTTTGCTGCAGCTTTTAAGTTCAGTTACTCTTAGTTCGCTATGACGGCGTTGAAAAACAATCAAATGCAAAAAAAATCTATGAAGCTGTCACTTACCATTTGATCATTATTAATAATCATGCCTGGGCGCTAAGATAACGAAGATTATTTCCCTCATTATCAAATAGACTAATCAGACACCATCATTTTTTGAATAAATTTTGTTTAAATAACTGATTAAATATTGGTTTTTGTTTTATCGTTCTAAAAAGTGTCAAATTTTAATATAAGTAAAATTGTTTCTTGTTGACTTTACTTTAAATTATTCGGGAAATAATCTAGCCGTATTTATACCACTCGACCTATAAATTAAATCGATTAAACTATGCATCATATTTTGATCATGATTTTACTTTTTGGTAAATAGTTTCATGTACAATAATTTGAAAATAAAAACCCTCGACCGCTTCACAGTCTCGGGTTTTTATAAATTATTTAACATTTAACTATTTTCCAAGTAAAATCATGATCAAAATATGTTGCATAGTTTAATCCATTAAATTTATATGTCTTATGATATAATATATGATTATTTAAACTTATTTATTGATAATGTGATAAAGTTATATCAAGAATATGTGACACATTCGCCATTCGATATCCGCAAAAACAGAAGCCATCACAATGTGCTGTTAAAAAAATTATAGAAAATCCCAAGAACCAAGTCCCGGTGAGATACCCTGTATGCAGTTATCTTATGAAAGATGCCGGAATTTTAGAACAAACACAAAAAAACATTTAATTTATTAGGTAACAACGGAGCTATTGAAACAGATTACAAAATCAGGGCTAATATTTTAATAAATATTTTACGATAATAGGAAAAACATTTAAAAAACGTCCATTAAAACATATAGTTAATTAAATTTTGTTCACTGGCATGGTGCCAAGTCATTATAAACAATCTGTTATCACTTCACTTTTTGAGGGTTGCAATACTGGTGGAGTAAGTAATTATCTACCAATAAAAATAATTAATAATGCCTGTTTGAAAGGTGAAGACAATGATGTTTCTTGTATGATAGAAGAGTTTTAGACTTGCTTTGTCTTTATTTGTTTGAAGTATCAACGTTAAAACTGGTAAGTATCTCCATTTGTCTTCAGGTGAATACTAAAACTTGCGATTTAAAACATATAAAGACAAACATATTTTTTTAAATAATACATATAAGAGTATACAAATTATGTGACGAACAAGTTATCACCAACACAATTTGGTTTTATGAAAGGTCTTGGAACAAGATATGCCTTATTTAGTGTACAGGTGCTCTTCCACCGCTGCAGAGATGTAAATTGTAATGTGTATGCCTGTTTCATTGACTATCAAAAGGCATTTGATAAGGTTCAACACAACAAAATGATAGAAGTACTGCAAGACAATGGAATAGACGGCAAAGACCTACGCATAATCAAAAACCTATACTGGAATCAATCAGCCTCTAGAATACACGGAAGTAGGAGTACTATTGAACGGCGAACGAATGAATAATTTAAGATATGCCGATGACACAGTCATTTTTGCCGACACTGCATAGGGACTACAGCTTTTTATGAACAGTGTAGTTGAAATTAGTAAGAAATATGGCTTAGAGGTTAATACCAGTAAACAAAAGTCATGAACAAAGAACAAATTAGAGGAGTACTATTAATCATCAAGGAGAAAGTAGTAGAACGAATGTCAACATACACATATCTTTGCACAATACTAAATGAATAGTGGGACCATTCTCTGGAAATAAAATCAAGAATTGAAAAAGCACGAGCAGCTTACATCCAAATGTCCAAATTGTTCAGAACACATAATTTGAATTTAAGATTAATACTGAGACTACTCCGATGCTACATATTCTCCATCTTGTTATACGGAGTGGAGTCTTGGACCTTGACTGAGGCAACAACAAAGAGATTAGAATCATTCGAGATCTGGACATACCGAAGAATCCTCAAAATATCGTGGATGGACAAAGTTTTAAACACCCGAATACTCCAAGAACTTAATAAAGAAAATAAATAATGTGTTAAACGAAGAAAATTGGAATATTTAAGTCACATTATGAAAAACGAAACCAAATATAAATTACTATAATGCATTCTGCAAGAAAAGGTTTAGGGCAAGAGAAGCATCGGCAGCAGACGAATATCCTGGCTAAAGAATTTAAGAACCTGGTTTGAAACATCCACCATTGCTAGAATGATTGCCAACGGTAACGAATAGGCGCTAGAAGAAGAAGAAAAAGAAGAAGAAGAAGAAGAAGAAGAAGAAAAAGAAGAAGAAGAAGAAGAAGAAGAAGAAGAAGAAGAAAGACAATCCAACGAAATATATTTTCAATAGACTTAAGTTTAGGATGTTAGTGATGAATATGATTCAGGTTTTACAAATGTGCGAGTATTTTAAAAGGATAAAAACATCATTTAAAAAAAAATTAAAGCCTGACCGAGTGCGTGACGAAACATTCAATACACTGGTCAACAAAATTTAAGATTTTTTTTGTCCCACGAGCTGAAGTGGGTGTACGTTGTAGTACTTTTTAAACATATTTCATATATGTTTTCAGAATTTTTCCATCACGCAGGGTTTTAAAGTGACAAAGCAATGAATTTTTGTGAACGTATATATTATAATATGGGTATAAGTTATGAAAAAATAAAGTACAAAGTGATATATTTACTTAGAAAATGTGGTCATATATGACTTTCGACTGTACTTTGCATCAGAAACATCTCTCTTCAGCGTCCAGCAATAGTCTGCCAACATAGCGGGGCTCCATTTGCCTTGGTATCTCTTCTCCATGTCCAGAATGTCCTGGTGAAATCGCTCGCCATGTTCGTCACTTACTGCTCCAAGGTTTTTCGGAAAAAAGTCCAAGTGTGAATGAAGAAAGTGTATTTTTAGACTCATGTTGCAACCCATGGCTTTATATGAGACCAATAAATTGTTAACATTCTCTACGTAATTTTCGGATTTACGATTTCCCAAGACGCCGTTGCAAATGTCCTTGAAAGAAAACCATGCTGCTTTTTCGGACAAGGTCGTTAAGTTCTTCTTGACTTAGAAGATGCGGCGCACAAGAAGACGAATCTGGTGTAAATGTTGGATCCAGATCAATATTTTCGGCTGAAAAACTTTCGTTGTTTACTTCGTCATCGGCAGTTTCATCGTCGCTCGGTGTCATATTTTGTGGGGGGTCAGGCACAGGTAATTCCGGACTGTGCGGCACTGGTCTCAGTGCAGATGGAATATGAGGATATTTAACAGTATGTTTGGATTTAGAAGTTATACCACTGATATTTGTAAGACAAAAATAGCAATCGGTAATATGGTCTGATGGTTCCCTCCAAATCATGGGAATAGCAAAAGGCATATGTCGTTTACCTTTTGCCCACGCTGTAAGAAGTCTGACACACGTAACACAGCAAATATGGGGAGCCCAGCTTTTGTCTTGATCGTCGACTTTACACTTGAAATACTGTTCATAGCATTTATTAACGAGAGGCGTGAAAGACCGTTTTTGAGATTTAAATGTCAATTCACCGCAGATGTAGCAAAAAGAGTTCGGGTGGTTTACACAATTTCTTGGCATTTTTACAGGTGAGTTACACTACAATAGCTTAAAATGCACCACAGCACATTCTTCAAAACGTTAAAAAAGTCTGCGTATATGTTCATTCACCGAGCTCTAGCCGATAACTAAAACAACAATAAATGTTATGTAGGACTCGGAACTGCTTGCAGGTCTCAACAAGCCAAGACATGTTCCGCGTGACACACAGAGCACACTTTGTTATTTCTAGTCACAACAAGTTATTGTTACAATACACAAATAATAAAATAGCAATGCCTGACACAAGTTTTTTGTTAGATGACTCTTATAGTACAGACCTATGCGTGCATTTTATAGGTAAATAATCACATATACTGGAACATAAAAACTAAGGGTGATGGAGAAATTCTGAAAACATGATTGATTTCAGAATGCAAAATTATATTGAAATCAGACATTTTTGCGCTTGGGACAAAAATCTTGTTAACCAGTGTAATTATACATATTTTCATTAGCCCCAAATTCATGATGTCAGTGCTGAATATTACGATAAATTCGGTTAATCTGAAAATTGAAAAAATAATTAAAATTAAATGAATAGATACCCTGTACATATCAAGCTGTTAAAAGTGTATAATCTAAATTTAGGGAAAAGGATTACTTAGGAAATTACAAAATATATAAAGTCTAATCCATTTTCCACTTTCCATGGAAAGTTTAAAGCAGAGCGTTGACTGAAAGTTAAAAAGTAATTATATACTTTAGGTTAAAAGAGGATTATTTGAAATTTGCTTGGCTACGTTGTGTTGTCCCATTGTGCCTTTTTTTTAAATTTTATGGTAAAATGAAAAATCTTGTAAAGGGTTTCTAATTAATTAATTAATTTTTCCAGAGTTATCCTAAAAGGCCGATTTTTAAATTTGTTTGTATCTCAATTTTTAATATTGTTTACGTCCTTTCTTGACAATTTTTTAACACATCACTTAATTTTAACACCAATTTTAATTTTTTATTGGCAACAGTCTATTTTGGACTTTGTCAATACTGTATTCACCTGACGACGACTGGATATACTTACTAGTTGAAATGTTGTGGTTCAAATAAATAAAAACAATGCAGATCCAAAACTTTCCTGTCGTTCAAGAAACATCATTGTCTTCAACCTCCAAACAGACACCAGTCCATTTGATGTATAAGATTATAAGAAACATATAATAGTATATTATTGACCAAGGTTTAGACAGATACTATTATTGACCGAGCGTCGATTTTAGATCCCGAGGAGTGCAGAGACGAGGGATTTAAGACGTGAGGGCAATAATAGTTGTCTAAACCGTGGTAAATATATTATTTTTCCACTACTAACACATTTACAACATTAAATTATTAATTAAAGTTAACATACCTTCTTAGGGTTGCTTCTGTTTTTTCAGTCAAGTTACCTTTGCTTTGAAATGTGCAGCATTTTTTTTTATCTTGTCAGATGGCATTATTCGTTGCCAGTATTTGTGGATTCATAAAAAAAATTCAAGTCTTTTTGATAAAATGAGCGAAGAAACTATTACTGATACGTGCACTCCTCCAGAATGAGGATGGAAGCACAATAAATTAATGATGAGCTGCTACCCCAAAAATCTAAGGTTTTGTATTTAAAAACCTACTCAGTATTTAAGGACTGGTGCCAAACAAAGAAAGCTGGAATACCTGGTTGTCTAAACGTGACGTTTTCATATATTTTTAAAATAAAAAAAGGTCAAGTTGCCTGTTTTATATTTTTTTTGACAGAAGCCTCTATTATTGACCGTTGTCCATAACGACGGTAAATAATAGAGGTTTCTGGCAAGGGGTAAAGAAAAACGATTTCTAAAGTTCATAATCGGTCAATAATGAGTGATTTTAAAGTTAGTAGTGGAAAAACAATATTATATACCTAGTATTAAAACTGATATAGTGTGTTCCCTCCTTTCAGTTAGCTAATGGCTCTGCTATGAGGGTGCTGTTAAGTTATCAGTCGGATAGCATATAACAGGAGTCATCAAGATGAGATTATAACTGTAAAATTCTGAAAACCTAACTTCGTAACGTAACGTTTTATAAGTTGATTTCGATGGCTCTTGTTACATTTTGTGTGACATCAGGGTTAAATATCTTCTATTGCTATTTCTGACAGCAGCAGAAGCAGTTTAAAAATAAAATGTAATTTTAAAACATCTCAGTACGACGTAAAGTACGTTTTATTGTATTGTATTTACCGTTCAAATAAGAATTTATTTTAATTTTTTTTTAAACGCTCAACCTATTTTAGTATCGATTTCATTACTTAATTTTTAAACATTATTGCCCTTTTTCCCCTTTTATGACAAGGGTTCAATCTATAAATATGTATTTACGACAAGAGTGTAAAGCTGCAGCAATATTCCTGAAAAGGTCGCAATTTTGATTCAGATTTGATAAATTCACCTTAAAATACAGGGTGTCCCAGATAAGGATGCACTCTACAGGAATCTCGTAAACCATATAATTTTGATTCAGATTTGATAAATTCACCTTAAAATACAGGGTGTCCCAGATAAGGATGCACTCTACAGGAATCTCGTAAACCATATAAGATACAGGAGATGGTTAAATTAGATAAAAGTTGCGTCCTGCTAAATTATGCAACATTGTGTTTTCAAATAAAAAAATTCCGAATCCTTCCGAGGATATTTGGGCAAAACCAAACTTTCGCGATTTCATTTTAATTTTCATTCACACTCTATGTGAAAAGCTATGTTAAAATAAAGTCTACATTTTTATTACCATTTTTTCTGCTCTACAAGTTGGTATAATTTGATTTTTAATCCGACGTTTCTTTTTTCAAACCATCTTCAACTTTGCTTTTTTAAATAGTCGATAAATTTTAAGCAAGTAGAATTATAAATATTTTTGATTGTTTAGGTCTGATGCCCGTTTAAGGCGAAACATGCAACAAGCAAAAATAAACAAACAAAAAATAGTTATTTGTGGCGAGACTTTTTTCACAAAATATAGAATTTTAATAGTAGGTTCTTATGTTTTGTTTATGTAATTGCTCTTAATAGTTACCATTTTAACGTTTTATGTTATTTTTGGGATATACTTATCTAATATTTTTTGAGGTGAACGGCAGTAGAGTTTCGGACTTGCATTGTCTTTATTTGTTTTGATTCACGACGTTGCTAAGCATCTCCAGAAGATGCTGAGTTGAAACGTAGTGATTCAAAACAAATAAAGACAATGCAAGTCCAAAACTCTACTGCCGTTCAAGAAACGTCATTGTCTTCAACCATTAAACAGATATTTTTTGAGGTGTTTCACCACAGGTAAGGAATAAATAAATTAGACGATACTGAAGAAAAAATTTTTCAATTCCAACTGGTAAACTACTTCTTTCATTTCGCATTCCTAACATATACCTATAATAAAGTTTTCTCTGGGTATATTTCCTTAATTTTCAGAAGTTCCTCCCCAACTACTATATTATTTCACCAAACAAGAAACTAGCGACAGGTAATTGTTTTCTGAGTAGTGTGCCAAGCTATAGTTTCCTAACTTTTTTGATAAATATGTTAATACAAACTTTGTATAAACTTCAACTCCGGAGAATCTGGAGAAAATTGTTATTTACGCTATTTCTGCCATAGAGATTCGCGAAAGATTTAAAAATTGAATAAAACAGGCAATTCTTAGTTTTACCCAGAAGATAAATAGTTAGTTTATAAAGTTGCTTGATATTTTCGGATTGTATTAAAATATAAAATAATAAATAAATTGAAAAGAAAATTTATGGTTCAGGTGGTCAGAAACGAGGGTTCAGCAAATTTTACTCAAATCGGTATTATATTTGCTTGATTGGCAAAAAGTTACAGGATAATTTCTTAAAAACAATAATTAACAAGCTATAACTCTAACTAACTATTTTAATTGCTCTAACTTACAAATTTAAGGTACTTCATTAGAGGTGATTTTTCTCAATTTCCTTATAACTGATTGGAGTAAAATTTGGCGAACTGTCGTTTCAGCCAAGATTTATTTAATAAAATCCAGAAATCTAGCAAGTTCAGTTCAGAGTATACCCTGCTTCAGAATTAACAAAATGAATTAGGGTTGTTGTAGTAATAGTATTCATGAATTCATCGAGAAATTATATTCTTTTTGAATTCTCCATAAAATTATACACTTATTTGTATGTATTAGATGTCATATATTTTTTAGTTTTTTATTCTCTATTTAAAAAAACACCTTTCTGTTAAATTTGATAAACCATAAAACCTGTTTAAACCGAAAGTTGAAATTTTGTATAGACAATAAGAAATTAAGACAGACGTAAAATCAATTTTTATATAAGATACAGCGTTCAACGCTGAAACATTTCAAAGTCTGAAAATAAACATAAATGATATCTTAGACAAAATGGGTGTAGAACTTTGGTGGATAATCGGAAAAGGATATAAAATGTACCAGTGGTGGCTCGTGGTCTTAAAAAATGGTGAAGAGCTAGGTATAGTGCGGGTACCTGAACAAACATTGACTAAAAACCCGTGTAATAAAACGTTTCTCTTATCCTCATCTGTCCAACGACAGAATGGAGATTTCAACAAATTACGAACTGTCATGTTACATGTGTCATTAATTGGGTTCATTTTTAAAACACACAACTAAGTAGGTATGTACACTACTGAATTAACTGAAAAATAAAAACAACACTTTTTAATCACACAGTAAATCACGTAAAAACGATATCTATACCCGTAAGTTTTGCGAAGCCTCCAAATAAATACCTTAAGGTTAGGCGAACCAATGCTAAAACAATGGTGCAAACGACTGATCTATTTTTAAATTGCCCTTCATCAAAATGCAAATTGTTACATGCTGTTTGCGCGACTGACGTCACGTAACCATAGCAACGGTGAATATCAAAGCCATGTTAGGCGTTGGATCTTCACTTGCTTTGAGTTAACGGACGCGGTTTATTAATTATTTTTTAAGGGCTAAAATGGTAGCAGTATTGGTACATTAATATTTAATATTGTCGAGAAACTTTTGTCCTGGCTTTATTTTATTTTTGGTGAAGAGCCCCTTCACCTACTTCACCTGACGAGCCGCCACACTGCCAAAGCCTTCATCTTGAGCGGGCTGTGACACGGCGTCTATTAGTTATGAAATAGGTATAAAAGAACTTGAATTTCAAAAACCTATATTTTCATCAAAGTTCCATCAATCTGTTCTATTTTCAGTTTATTGAGTAGGCTGTCTCTTGGACTAATAATTAGTGCAATGTTAACTTTACTTTATATCTTTTTTATACAGGGTTATGGCTAAAACATCAAGCTGTGTAAAATCTTCTGCTATTAAAATTAATGTTTTTCAAATACGAAGATATAAAAGTAAAATATTAATATTGTGCTGGTTACAGCTTTATGTTAGGTACTTTCTGTATCCACTACAGCGCAGTGCCGTTCGTGTCAATTAAAAAAATAATAAAATTTCAAAAATCTTTATGAGTAGATTTTAAATTTGTACGATCCACAATAAAGTTGTTCTTTCCTCTTGTATTGTGAATATGAACTTCATTAAAATTTGTTGAGAAATTTTCACAATATGGTGCTGATATATTTAAATTTATGTTATGAATAAAATTCTTAGGAAATAATCTACTGTATTGGTAATCTCGAATCTAGGGTGCCGATATAAACGCATCAGACAGAGATTATTAGTAGCGTTTTACACGTTAAACAGAGAACACGCTATCCCCTATTTCCAACCTTCCATTCTTTAGAACACGCGATCGATCGAAGCAGGCACGGAAGCGATCGATACGTCGACTCGGCCATACCACACACATATCCCCCCTGTCGGAAATGTAGGATAGTGGCTAGGTGTCTCTTTTTACCTCAAGGTTTTGCCCATATGTGCCTTCTCTCTTGGTTGCATTAGAGATTTCGCACCCTAGATTCGAATTTGCCAATACGGTATAGTTTCTATACATATCAGCGGACCCAGTGATGCCATATTTTAAGAATGTTTTTTTAATATGCAGAATTTTAGCCAACAAAATCCATCTCTGCAGATTTATGAAGAATTTTTCAGGTCAAATTGAAGAAAATCGCTAAAAAAGATCTGACAACACTGCAGCGACCCTGTATGATGATTATTGATTTTAAATTACTGAACTGTCATGCCATGTTATATTTTACTTAATTAAATATTTCTTTTTCTTTATTACAGGTCAAATTAAACTAAACATTTTCTAAACGACGAAACCCAGTAAACCATTAATTTAATAAAAAAACAACTCAAACAATGTTTTCAAAACGTCTAAACCAAACAGTAAATCAAAACTTTTCTAAAACACAATAAAAACTTGTTAAAAAAAGTTTTCTAAAATGTTGATCCGGTGGAAAAATAAGGACAAAGATAAAGAAAAATGTGAAAAGTCCTCATCTTCATCAAACCAGAAACAAAGTTCTTCGACGGCTTCAAAGAAAAAGCGAAAATTTGGAAGGGACGGAGGTAAATATTGGCCTTTGTTACCGATTGTTTGCTTTGAACTTGCATGAGTGTTGTGTTTATGTTTTGGCTTTATATAGAGTCTAGAAATACAGGGTGATCCACTCTCAATCGTAGCATTTTATTACTATAGTCTATTTCAGAAAGGTGTAGAGTAATAAAAGCTCATTAGGTATGCAAAGGAACTACAGGGTGACCCAAAGAATATTTAAGCCACTTTGACAATTTGGCATTGATTTCATTGCAAAATTCTTTCTTTTCATCAAGTACAGGTACTACCACCTGGGTTTGGGTCAATTTATGGGTTTTGCCTATTGCAATCCATTCACAAACACTGAAAATAGTGTGACAAAGGCGTGCATTCTGTACATAGTATTAGGTACATTTATTTTTTATTAAATATTATTAAAAAATACAAAAAATACATTATTCAGAAATTAAATTATAAAAAAGCTTAATATTTTTTGTAATTTGAGGAAGTGTCATCTCCTCTTGACGTTATAATTAAAGGGTCGACGGTCCGATCGATCAGGTGGTCAAGATCCCACATTTTCTCCTTTTTTTTAATGACATGATGGACTGCTTTTTGCCAGTTCTCTGGTATCATTTCACTAATGGCTTGATCAAACAGTTGCTTAACGTCTTTTATTTTCAATGTCGTGTTGTGTCTTGCTACAAATCCTTTCACTTGCGCCCATATAGATTCTATAAAATTTAGTTCGCAACGATATGGGGGTGTGCGCAGCACAGTTACACTATGTTTTTCAGCTATATCTTCCACGGCATATTTCATAAAACGATGTTTGTGTAAACTTCTTTTTTTTTTTGATTAGTTATCATAAATAATTTAATTCACAAAATTTACGTGCGTTTATGGCCGATACCAAAATTGAGCCGAATTCGACGGAATTTCCCATTTTATTACTCTACACCTTTCTGACTATAAAGCTGAAGCATTTGTATTCAAACCATAGGCGTACCCATTTCAACAAATCTAAATTAAAAATGCAAAACGTCATACTAAGACGAGCAATTGCATAGTCAGTGGCCCGGTTGCCTACATTTTTAATTTATAACTATTGTTGTTTGCTTGATTTAGGTAAATAATGCCTGCAAATGTCATTTATGTCACAGTCAATGTTGATGCTTAGTTAATTCTGGTTAAAAATCTTTGTGGAACCCAATATACAAGTTGTCTTTATTTCAAACATAGAATGGGTCCTAAAAAGTCCAAAGCTGCTTTAACTTTATTGTAGATGTATTGTTTTTACATTTTTTAAAAATTATTTAATAATGTAAATACAATTGCAACTAAGCAAACCATAGGAAACAATTAGCACCCAAAGTTTATAAATACGGACCTGCCCTTTATTTATACTAACCTTTGAAACGTAATTCTCGCCACTTCTTATCCACAGCATTTCTGCTGGAACAAAAAATAATTAATATCTACCACACAGTAGCAATAGTTTTACACAAAAATTGAAAAACTTCCCATAAAATCTAAAACCACCTGGATTACGATAGATCGAACAGCTGACTACACGAATAACATAAGTGTCGTACCAATATGAAGCAGGTAGGGTCACTTTTAGTCACGTGATATCGCCTCCTTGTTTATTCTCCAGACGCGTTTCGTCATATCATGACTCATCAGTAGAGCTAGGATCCGACGAAAAGAAAGGATAACTCAAAGCTACTTATGCAGCACTTGGTGGGACAAACCGGTAAGATGTGGCACGGAGCGCCGTGCCGGAGGTTATTGTTTTCAGCGTTTTCAAGCGCTCAGTTGCATTTTTCGAGACGCTAAAGTCACTAATCCGTATTTCTAAAATTAACTGAATGGTTTACAAGTTTTTACAACTCAACTATCTTATACGTGACATAAAATATTTGATACCGTTTTTAAAGAGTTTCTTAGGGCCAAGACGAGTTTAAAATGTGCCATCTATTTTCTTATTTTATAAAAAAAATTGCTTGTGGCGCTGATTTCTCCTCCCTTAACCTCCTTCATCCTCAACTTCTCCTCTTGTAAAAATTATATTTGATCTCCTAATCCTAAGATGCATTTTACTTAGCCTCCATGATGGATTTTCTTGCTGCTCCACTAACCCATTTTAATACCTACCACAAATTAATTCACAAAATTAGCGAAACATTTTTTTACTTAAAAAAAAATTAAGGGCGTACACTGTTCTAAATTACTACCCTCCTAATTTTAATTAATATCGATTGACAAAATGGCGCTTCCGACATTCTCATCCGTTGGATCTTCATTGTATTCGCCAATTAAAATATAATTAGTTTAAATTGTTTATCAGAAAATTAATTATTAATATCAGGAAAACAGTTTAAGCCCAAAATAAAGTTAATTAAGCAATTAGCATTATCTTTTTTTTTTAATTTTTTACATTTTAAGTAAAAGTTAATTATACTTCAGGAGGTTTTTAAACCTCATTATGCAGCAACGCAAAACATATTTTTGAATTCATCAGACTGTTTTAAATTTTCTCTTTAATAAAATACTTTTCTTTAGAATACTTTAAAACAGCTTAATTTAAATATAAGCTAGTTTTAGATAATAAGAAAATAAGATAAATTTAAACTTTTTTATACACACTATATTATAAATATTAACAGTGGCGCACCAAAGGGTCTGCCCCCACCCCCTCTCCTCTCCCCTCGCCAAGTGAGTGGCGAATCCAGGCAACCCAACGCGACGAAGGCTTGCTATATTATGAAACATGAAGATGTTCGATGTTCGTACCATGATACAACTACAAGAGATATGATACCGCGCAGGTTCTCGTGACGGCACTTGTGCCTAAAAACCGCCATATTGCGATATTCTCCGTTGTTTAAGTTCGGTGTTATGTTCCGATAAGGCAAAAATGTTATTTTTTAGATGTAGGATGTATTTTCGTATCAGAGAACTAAATACAAAAATACACGATGCAACACTTTCTAGAAAAAGAAAAATGAAAACAATACCTCCGGCACGGTGCTCCGTGCCACATCTTACCGGTGTGTTCCACCAAGTGCTGCATAAGTAGCTTTGAGTTATCCTTTCTTTTCGTCGGATCCTGGCTCTACTGATGAGTCATGATATGACGAAACGCGTCTGGAGAATAAACAAGGAGGCGATATCACGTGACTAAAAGTGACCCTACCTGCTTCATATTGGTACGACACTAATGTTATTCGTGTAGTCAGCTGTTCGATCTATTATAATCGAGGTGGTTTTAGATTTTATGGGAAGTTTTTCAATTTTTGTGTAAAACTATTGCTATTGTGTGGTAGATATTAATTATTTTTTGTGCCGTGTTAAGTTGTTTCAATTTTTTTTACTATTTATAAGGTTTTATGATGCTAGTTTCAGGCGAAACATGTAACGAAAATAAACAGAAAAATATTTGAGGGGAGACCGAGACTTTGGGTCTTTTATCTTACAAAATATCAAATATCAGGTCTCTTTGAGTAAAAATGGACGGATTTTTCAAATCATAATTTTATTTTAGTTTGGCTATAAATATAATTTAAAAGGATTGAAAAAATGTGTCATAAGATAATAAAACGGTAAAATTTCAACTACCTTTAAATTGTATTTAATTTTAAAAGCTTAGATGTCCCTAAAACTGTATTTAAAAAAAATTGACTTGAGGTGGTTATCTAAAGAACAAAATGTCGAATTTAAAAACTATTAATGCCATCTTAAAGAACGTAAAAAACGGCCGTGAAATAGTGTTTTTATTTTTTTCCTCTGTCAAAAATAAAGGCGCAAAAAATTAAAAACCAAAATTAGAAATTTTGGGGTTTTTCAGATATCTCCGATATCATTCGGAATATTTACAATTTTCTTTTACCAAATTATTAAGTTCTAAAATACGCAACTTTGTCTTTTTTATATCTCTTACCGTTTTCGAAATCCCCTTGTAAACACACGAATTTGTAGCACCCTATATAATCAAGAATTATTATTTTTTTATTATATATAAGCTATATTTTTATGGGTAAGTAATATTTCTCTACGGATATAGTAAATTTAAAATTTTATGAAAATTTAGTACTCAAAAATAGTTTTTCAGGTATTTGTTATGCAAAATTACAGCTATTTATTTTTTACAGTATTTATAATGGAGATATTTTTTGAACTAATCATTTTTTGAGTTTTTGGTGTGGGATTACCAAGAGATGGCGTTACGGGCTATAGACAATCCAAGGACGTTGATACGATAGGCTTTAGTATAAAAACTTTCATTTGGTATTGCATGGACACCTACCGCTATAACGAAGCGAACGACAGAGTTCGAACTGGTATGCAGATGGTTTGAAAATTGAAATTTATTTTTAATGTATTTCTTAAAACATGAGTTAATTTGACAACCTTATATAAAGTCTTGTCTACTATTACTATACAGGGTGATTCCTAAGTTGATACTTCTTTTTTAGTTGTGTATAGAAGGCATTAAAATAAACAACTTTTTCAAAAAACTCAGAAATAGGCTAGATAGAGAAGTAAAAAATCTAAGTGCGGGCCTGGTATCAAAACATTCCCCGCTATAGTTTCTGTTGTTTTTCTTATAAAATTGATGTAAACCAATGAGGTTTACATCCAGTCAATTTTAATTTTTTAATAGTCTTCTTCCTCACACTTACATCCACTTCTCCATATTTTTTTCTAATGACTAGCTAACAGGTTTATTTGCTTAAATGTTCATTCACTTTTACTTCAATCTCATCTTTCGACAGTTCTTTCACAAAAAGATGTTAAATTTTTCATTCTACCTTTAAAGTTTTCACAGTGCCTTAAGCCTCAAACCCATATACTTTTCTTACTCACAATGCAATGTGTGTATCGGTTTCCTCACCGTTCCACTCATTTTATACCGAACCTATAATTGTGTTGCTCAGTTAGGGTGATATCTACTGGTCTTTCCTTCTTTTAATTTTTCTCCTGAAGATGAATGCTTCTGCATTCGAAACATATAGAGAAGTTACTTAAAATATTTCTATAATATAACAGTGGAGGAAGACTTTGTGTTCTTATTTTTACCTTCTAATAGTGTAATATTTTTACAGTACTTATTGTGGTAATAAATTGCCAACGATAAATAGTGTAATTATTTTTTAACAGTGTAGTTTCTAAGGTGAGCTTCAACATTATTATTTCCTCAATAAAAATTGTGGGATTCGTAAATTAAAGCTTTAATCCATTTTCATTTTATTTCTATGTCAATGGACATCAAAAAGTATATTGATATTGAAAGGGATAGCTTTTGGATGTACAGACCAAAGTTAATGCCGCTTATGTTGGGCTCAGTCCAATTTTACGAGTGGTAAATGTACTGCAATGAGGCTTTATGCATGCAGTAGTCCATAAATTTACGGATTGTTGGAAATTATTTTTAATGTTTTTAACTTTTTTATGGATACTATGGCAAAAATGTATATTGTCGTTCACTGGCGACGTCTGCACACAAAAATAAATGGTCTTCTCTTTGTCTTCTCTTTATTAACCAGGTTTTTTCATTTCTATCTAACACGCATTTTTTATAAGCTATAAACCAGAGCCCTGCATACGCCGGAATTTCACGATTCGAGACGGAATTTTACGACGCGGCCCGATCCGGCCCGTAAACCAAAACCCGCAAGTTAAGATTAAATCAAATTTTATGTTTCCAAATTGTACTTTGTTGTAAAAATTAATTCTAAAAATTATTTATTTGAGGTTTTTTTAAATTTTGTTTTACATATTTTTTTTTCTGATAAAAAACAAAGTTGACTTTTTAATTGAATCCGATAGTATTATTTTCCGCATCAAAACCCCCACAAATAAGTTTTCTATATTTCCAAAGAAATGTAGGTCAGCGTTTTCCCGGGTGAATGCACATTTATTTGAATGTATGTGACTTGATGTTTTCTGTAAATAGCGTACATATCTTTGAAGCGTCAGGAGAGATACAACGTTATGGGTTGCTTTAAAGGGCTCAACGTAATATAGCTCCAAAAATATAGAAAAGATAGAAAGACAAGCTATATTTTGGTAAAATAAGATTGCGAACTTCGTTATTCAAGAAAAAATCGAGATCGAAATCTAAAAAAATAAAATAAAATTCATTTCTTTAAAATAAATAAATATAAATGGGGAGAAATAATACTCAAAGTCAACCTTCACTAAGATATATTCAGTAAGAAATTTTAGTTCGTTCTACATGTTTCGAACGTATAAACGTTCATCTTCAGGAGAAGTATAGTTATATAGTATAGGAAATTGTGAGTGACCCCCTCATAGAGCTTTTGAGGAAGTTCGATAATTGGTGAAAATAATGCTTACATAGAAGTAGCGGAGAAAAATATACTACCAGGTTCTGAAGATAAATATGGGAGTTAAATGATATTTTAGGGTAAAAACTGAGAAGCGTTATGTGAGAATGATATAGAAAAAGAACTGTAACTTAAGTGGTGGGTGTATTGTTGAAAACTTGTAGTTAAAAGGGAAGATGAATAACTATGTGTGTTGGCAAGACATATGTACCATTGTTGTCGTAATAGTATGAAATCTGATGTTCGAAGACATCTTAGGACCCGACCACCTTAAGTGATAGTTTAAAAAAAACTGCTCATGTCGCCGTGACAGTTTTAAAAAAAAAACTGCTCATGTCGATTTAATAAAAAAACAATTTTTTTTTAAACTTTGACACCCTATATTTTAAAAACAAGACTTTCAGAGGATAATATTTTTTGTACTAATACTTTTTTAAATCTTCGACTTTGGCAATTTTTACTTAATTGAGTAGGTAATTATTTAAAATTATGCAAAACGTCCACTTTTTGGCCTCCTTTAAGGCCTCCGAGTGAATAAAAATTATACCAATTTGATGCCAAAACACTAATTATTAGAGTTCAGAAATCATCATAATAAATATTATTTTAACTGAGATTAATTTAACTTAATTAATTAAACTAGTAAAACGGTAGGGGAAAGTGGTTCACATTCGGCCATAGGGAACATTCGGCTACTCACAATAAGTTCGAAACGCGTTTGAATTTGGTGCCTTATTTCAATTCACGCGGTCAGAAAAGACCGTATCTGGCCTTGGAAAAGCGTGTGAGCAGTAAATATTTAGAGTTGAAATATATTTTTTTTGTAGAGTGATTTTTAGTGTAATCTAAGGTAAGTTTTGTGTTTTATATTTTGTTTTGTTTACAAGACTATTTTTACAAAAAAAAAATGCTAATCACCTTGCATCTGATAAGGAATTATTTACCTGTTAATGTGCAATCAAAAAATAACCTTTAAATAGTGCATACTTTTCGAATTTTATTTACTAATATTTTCAAATCACATGGGGAAGTTTCGGCTGACTCTAATGGTGAAGATTCGGCTAGTAGCCGAATGTCCCCCATGTTGATTTTTAATATACAATAATTCGTTTCCTCTCTAAGAAAATAATTTTTATTGTTGAAAGATTTGTTCTAGATGCCTAGGAACTTCAGAAAAAAGACCAATCGCTGCGACATTAGTAAAAAAAAAAACATGAAGTTGGCAATTAAAGCTGTATTGACTAGTCAATACAAAGCTGCCCAAGATTATCAAGTAACATCTGCATTGTGCCAAATAAGGCAATATCCAGGCCATATAGCGAGTAGCGCCACCTAATTTGTATAATTATATATTTTGTGTTCCCTTTAATAAAGACATTTATTATTATTATTATTTTTGTCAATGTTAGTTTTCACAGCTTTTTGTTGGTATTGCTGGTATTATTTACAGTACAGAGAAGAAATTCATCTTAACCTGTACTGTTTAGAAACTTCCGTACTATATGGCAAGTTTGGAGGATGACGCTTTTCTGGATTAGTTGGTATAAATAACCTGATAGGCCCAGTTTTTCCAAGTTGGGCTTGAAATTTTTCGTCATAGCTCCCTCTACCGATATTATGATCGGAATTATGTCGATTTTATCTAGCTTCCATATATTTTTTATCTCTATAGCCAAATTCGAGTACTTGGTCTTCTTCTCCGATTCGGTTTTAGAGAGGTTGTGTGTTAGTGGGCAACCTATATCGATTATGAAAGCTTTCTTGGTGGTTTTTTCGATGAGAAGAATATCCGGACGGTTGTGGTCCACTGTTCTATCCGTTATTATTGGCCTGTCCCAGTATAAGAGATATTCAGGGGATTCAAGGACTGGCTCGGGTGAGTATTGGTAGTATGGAGGGAGGTTTTCCCTTAGCCCTAGTTTATGGGCCAGTTCCTTGTGGATGATCTTAGCCACCTGATTATGTCTCCCCAGGTAGGCGTTGGGGGCCATAGCACCACAACCCGCCGTGATATGTTCTATCGTTTCTCCGGGGCAATTGCATTTTCTGCACACATCTTCCACATTTCTCTTCAAGATGACCTTTTCATAGTTTCGAGTTCGAATGACACGGTCTTGGATAGAGATTATAAAACCTTCTGTTTCAGCGTGAAGCTGCCTTTTCTCTAACCAATTCAGTGACATTTCTCTATCTATGAGTGGATTTTGGAGTGCAGTAGGGTATTTGCCGTGTAGGGCTTTTTCTTGCCAAGTTACAAGCTGTTGGCTTGGCGGCGCGCGGATGATGTTAGGTAATCCGTTTTGCTTTAAGTTAAGGGCTGTATATCCAGCATCTGCTGCTACCACTTTTTTAAGAATTTCCCCATTCGATTCTTGGAAGTATTTTCTCATAGAGGTCTCTTGCGACTTGCACAAGTTATATATATTATTATCATTATTATTATTATTATTATTATTATTATTATATCCAAAAATACAGCACGAAGAAAAAAAAAAGTAAGAAAGAAAAAATCGTAGTCAACAATATAAACATACATGCCAGAATACGAAAAAAGACAATCTTTAGAAGCAGAACGGAGCAGAAAAAAAAGTTTAAAACAGAAGAAGGCATCAGTCAAAAAAGATTTGATGGTAGTGGATAAAAAAGAAATATTTCTATGTCCAGCGAGTCAAGCACTGAAGTTGTTATACAAGATTCGTCTGACGATTATGACGAAGATTTGTTTGAAGACTTAAAACTCATCTCTGACAATCCGAATATTGCCATAGGAAATTTTGTTCTTGTTAAATTTAATAGTTCCAGAAGGACATTTTTTACGTGGTTAAAATAACTTCTGTCCAAGATAAGGAATATGAAGTTACTTTTCTACGCTGTAAACGCAACACAAATAGCTTTTTATTTCCTACTGTCGAAGATATTTCAGTTATAGAGTAAAAATAGATTGTAGCAGTTTTGCCTTGCTCTTCCACTCACGGAAGTGCAAAGTCTTTTTAAATTTAATGGTAACTTTTCTGATTTAAATGTAAGATAAGATAATTAAAATTTGCATTTTTAATATAGTTTTTGCGTTTCTTTGACTGTTATTAAATATTTCCATTTATAGCCGAATGTTCCCCTTCATATAGCCGAAAGTACCCCCCCCCCCCCCCCCCCCAGTGAGGTACTTTCGGTCATTTGTGAAAAAAAATAATTAAGTAAAAATCATGAACCTACTCTATAAATATAATTTTTTTTTAACACTTAAACCAGTCCCGAATAAATAACAGTTTAATTAGTTATTATTATTTTATGAAGAATATGATCAAGTTTCTCAGATTTGACTCCTAAAGGCTAATATGCCGAATGTGGACTACTTTCCCCTACGTTTGCTAACTTGCTGGTTCTTTCACTAATTTGACATATCGGACCTACATCTTCTTTTGACTTAAAAGCATACCTCCATAGAAATATACTGCAATAGATTACAAGAAAAAATAACACTTTTTCATCTTTAAAAGAAATTTAAATTATTTATAATTAAATCACTTAAAAGCAAACTTAAATAAAAAATTTAAAAAATACCTTTGGCTGAATTCAAACAAACTTAAAAATAGTTTACCAGCGGCAGAATAATTCGACGGAAATAAAGTTGATTTCCCTCCTAAAATTGGCCTTTTTTATAACTGAAACAACTTGGAAAAGTTGGTTAAATTTATTTTTTGAAGGAAAAATATTAAATAACTGGTTTTAAACTAAGAAAATCTGGCTATTTCAACTGCAATTTCTCTTCAAAGAATGGAATAAAGCCTCTAAATTATTCTCTAATTAAATTAAATTGAATTCCATTTCTCATTGAACTGGCGTTTTATTTAACTTCTATGTTGCCGTGACAGTTCAAGAGATAAACTTTATATTAAGTTTCATATTAAGCTTTATTATATTTTAAACACATTAAATAAAAAGTTCAAAATTGTATTGCTGGATGAATAACGATAATAATGTGAAAAAAAAATATTTTAATTTTAAATTTTAAAATTTAAAAAACTGGTAATGGAACATAGTTTTTAGTTATTTATTACGAGGAAAACTACAATAAACATTAACTAACCATAATAAAAACAACTAAACATAACAGAACTGTTGTGTGCAACTTTAAAAATAATTAGAATAGTTAGCTATTTGTATGTGAAATTTGATCTAAATTCGTTGACTGCGGCGGTAGCTCAGTGGTAAGTCACTGACATTCGACCGTGGCGCTCCGGGTTCGATCCTCGGAGTAGGCGTACACACAATAAAAAAAAGTATGTCCGAAATTTAGTGGATTTAAGAATGCAGGGAATAGTGTAAAATGTATCATCTACTAACTCACCCCATTCTCGCCGGTAACCAGGCCGGATGAGATCGGATATCTCGTGGGGTGGGAAAGAAGTTAGTAGTAAGAGTCACAAATATAACATTCTTGTTTACATTTCTGTGTTCTTTATAAAAACTCCAGCAAGAAATGACGCCTTGTGAATAAGAAGCATATATACAGGGTGTCCCATAACTTATGGACCGTAGAGTAACTGGAGATACTAGACATCAAACTAAGCCGATTATGTCATATAAGTTTTTTTTTGATAATTAAAATATTAATTTAATTATGTACTATGTTTTTTATGCTTTGGGATGTTTAAAGGGAAATATCTCGAAAACCGTTAAAGATATCATCAATCAAGTACACCTTTTTGACACAGAAATTTTTATTTCTTGCTCATAAAAACATAATATTGCCAACTTTCAATTCGATTCATTAAACCGTTTTAAAATTATGGCTTATTTTCGAGAATAAACTTTTACTTTCAACACCCTGTATCTCTAGAACGAGTAACAATCCGAAAAAACTTATATGACATAATCGGCTTAGTTTGATGTCTAGTATCTCCAGTAACTCTACGGCCCATAAGTTATGAGACACCCTGTATATAAATCACGGTAAAAAGGGACCCACCATTCAGGCTCAACAGTTTTGATAAAGGAATATAGTGGTCGTGTAAGGGAAAATTTCAAGGATTGATGGCCGGAACTCATCGGAAAGCCATAACCTGTAAGCAACTCCAAGTACAGCGAGACTGCTCTTTCAAGGCATTTTTAAGAAATAAAAACGCGATGAAAACCCAGTAACGCCATCAGTAGGAATCAACTCAATGCAAAAGATATAGCCATCTAACGTGAAACAATAGAACTAATAAACCAAAGTACGGTGGCCAACAAACACCAGTATAGGAAACTTTTTGACACATCGTTGGATTGTCTAACAGATAATTTTATTCAAAACCTGTCCCTATAAGCTTAACATTGACATAAAATGGCTTTGACAATTTTTTAATTATTTATTTGCTGGTAGAGCGTCAGTCAGAAATTTTTCAGATCCGTATTTCCTAGTTTATCATTTAAAAAATATATTTTGTGCTCTTAAATTACTAGGAAAATACACTTTAAATTCAACAAGGACATTTCTCTTATTGTATTCTAAAAAAAAGTGTGAGGACATTTTTCAGCTAAAATAAATACGGGAGCGAATATTTGACCACCTCGAAATTTACATAGAAAATTCCATGTGTCCTGTTCCGACGCACCAGCAGGCGCGAGCTTAAGGCCGCACATCAGTTCTTTCCGATTTACCTTCGTCCTTTCTTTTTGTAATTATAAAGGATTTTTTTCAACTTCACTTATGAATTTTATAATAAAAATTAGCTACATCTTTATTATTTCACGTCACATAAGAAACTGGAGTAGCGCGGCGAACCAGCATTTTAGGTCGCGGATACTTGGGTTGCGCCGGCCTCCTGGTCGCCGCAACTTAGGTAGTGTCGTGTGAGTAGCGCCATTTAAATCTACATGCTGAGTGACCTAGTCGCCCAGTGTCCTAAAATTCAAGCTATAACAGTTTCATTTGACGAGTGCCCACGACGACATCAGGATCAAAAAATTCTGCTTTAGATGTGATATGTAACAGAAGCCAGTGGCGGATCCAGAATTTTGCTGAGGGGGGAAGGGGACTAAAAAAAAATGACTTCTAAAAAAAAAGCGTATGCTACCTCTAAAAATCTTCTTACCCTCAAAAGTGACTGCTAAAAGAAATTCTGACCCTTCACACGCTCCACAATTTTCAAGGCTCACAATAAAAAAACACCTATTTGGTATGGCTCAAAAGGGGGGTGAAATTGTCTTCGCCCCACCCCCTGGATCCGCGCCTGACAGAAACTTTTAAAATCAATGCAAAATTAGATGTAAAAACACTAATATATTCGCAACATCAAGAAACCATTTTAGATTTGTCTTCATTACACAAACAAAAGCGGATCTCCCTTGCAATCTTGAGGTTAATACTAGGCAACTTGATTAGCTCAAAGTCTATTTATACTAAAACCAACTTGCTGGATCATCCGGGAACTGGGTGCAGTCGTGCGTTTTGTGTGATGTTCGAGCAGACCTAATCAAAGCATAAATATTATTAATACAAGGATTGTTTATTAGGTAAAATGTATAATAATGGTAAAATAAATAATAGTATATAAATAATATATATACAGGATCTGGAAAACACGTTTTATGAGAGACTCCTGACGTCAAAATCCATTGATTTGAAATATTAAAAAGTGCTCCGTTTTGCCAATAGATACATTTAAAAAAAAAATTCCCGAATTTGTTTAAAGCATTAATAATAATAATAATAATAATAATAATAATTATAATAATAATAATAATAATAATAATAATAATAATAATAATAATAATAATAATAATAATAATTATAATAATAATAATAATAATAATAATAATAATAATAATAATATTAATAATAATTTCAATTGTATTAAGTTTTTCTCTTTTTTTATATTTAATTATTATTAAAGTTTACATTTCCGTTGGAGATGGAAGCTATTAGATTGTTATAAACTAGTGAAGCAGACTGTGTTTTATATTTTTCCAAATAATCTGTTTTTCTTTCTTCAATTAAATATTAATACATGCCATGTCATACAATCATTAAAGAAAATGTCAGGACATACATATTTCTACTTAAAAGATTAGAAATACCAAAGAAATTTAAAAACAAGCTAGGAAAATTTCTGAAAAAGTATCAGTTTTGTGTATGAAAACTATAGTAACTAGGTTGGAGCTATCCAACATTGTATAATTATCTAACACGCGAATGGCCATAAACTAGTTATTTCTTAAGTAAAATATTTGGCTTGTAATCAGGTATCAGTTTACAAAATTTTTTTAAATTTTTATAACTTATACAGTGTCTACCCAGATTTAGTTAACATATTTTTTATTTTCAATTTCAAATGTATCCTACGTAAAAAGTTAAGCTTGACTTAAAAATAACAATGCCACTAAGAAAGTTAAGTTATAATATACAAGGTTCAAAAGAAAGGTATATTATATCTTAAATTGCAGAATTTTTTAAACTTTGTCTTATTAAAATAGTGGATACCTACCCGAAATGCAAAGTTTAAACTAGAAAATGTGCATTGGTCATATTCTACAGTGTAATAAAATGTATTATGTGTGTATTTTGTTACAATTAATTAATACCTGAACTTTTTTGTAACTAGGTCTATGGTATATACAAACAGTGTATAAGATAGCTTACATTTTTTAATAATAAGATTTGTTTTAAGGATAATATTTTCCCAGATAAGATTTTAAGTTATTGTCGCACCCTGTATAGTATAACTTAAATTTCTTAACGGCAATATTATTTTTAAAGCAAGGAAAACTTTTTCAAGCAATAACATTTTTGAAAAAAATTTACAAAAGTTTTCCATATGTTAACTAAACCTGGCAGACCTTGTATAGTCTAGATTTACTTGTTGTCTAAAATAGCTACCTTAGTGAATTATGACTATATATAATTTATAAGCTCAATAAACAGTAAGCTGCTGTGCTAAGTTTGATGTTTAATGTAGACATCAATATATTGAGGAATCATATGCACATAAATTGTGCTGACTCTTGCCATGGTAAACAAAATGTAAATCGTATTACTCTCAATTGTATATGGTAAAGTAGCTATTATTTCCAAAATAGACTTATGGTATGTTCTGGCTGGCAGGCGTGTACGCAGGTTTCTTGTTTAGGAAGGATTCAGACAATTTTCTGTTCAAATTGCTGGTTATAGTGTGTCCGGAAAGATAGCACCAAAAAGTAAAAGATACGAAAAAAGTCATTCTTTGGTAAAGCTTTAGCTTGTAAAGTAAATGAGATTATCGTCTTTAAAATTTAAATTTTTATGCCAGGAGCATAAAAAATAACGAAATCGCTATTTTGAGTAAAAGGAAACATACCTTGTATATAATTTTCTACCAAGAAATAAGAATTAAATATGACCAATAAAGAGTTCATTTTGACAGATCTATATCTAGACGCGTTTTGCCATATCATAAAAACATTAAGTATATTTTAAATTAAACCCTAAACCAAAGTACAAAATTTTAATAAAAAAATGTATGTGATTGTAATGTTCGAAAAACCTGTGCATAATTTGTCTAAAGGATGTTAAAAAAAAAATGGTTTGTCAGTCAGGAGTGTTTTCCAAATCGATAAATACATGAAGATTATGTATTTGTTTGGTTTCAATACACTTGGTTTTACTACGTAATAGACCCAAGGTGTAAATATGTTTAAGAACTATTTAAATACCATGTATGCAAAGTTTAATCTTCGCATGTAATCATGACGTTGCCATAGCAAAATCTTAATCTAGTAATAACTATTACTATTGCACTACAATTCTATAGTATAATTTTCTCACCGCTGACCGGTTGTAACCCAGTTAATTTCTGAGGTGAAACATATGGCTTGCAATCATGCGCATCGACGTACGACATATTACGGCCACGATAGAGCGGAGGCTGGGGGTTGCGCCCACTAGTGCGACAACAGGTATCGGCCGAAACCGGGTTTATTTCATTTGTTATCGATGGCCGGAAGCTAAACGAAAACATATTATATTTTCGGTAAAATAGGAATTGTGATACCAAAAATAATATACAATTAATATGCTAAATAATTTTTTAAATATAATATTTTATGTGCAGTGTTTTTTTGTTTAGGTAATAATATGCTGATGTGTTTTTAAAAATAATTTTAATAGCCGAAATAAAATATATTTGTAATAAAAAAATGGTAAAAATTTCAAACCAGAAAAAAATGTTTTTCCATTTTTTATTTTTAATCAATTAATTTTTTTCAAAACTCATGTCACGTTATTCATTTTCACTTTACTTTCGTCATATCAAATATGTTTTTGTATATTTTAGCCCTTAAAGAAACGTATTCGAGCAGAAAATCTTAATTCTTTTCTTTTACAAATAGTCATTTATAAAGACGCGCGTTTTGTTTTCTAGGTTATGTTATTTCTGTCTTTGTATGATTGTTCCATGTTCTTGCCGGCTGTGTCTGTGAAGTCACTGTGAATAATTGCGTTTTACTAATGATCAAATAGAGATACAGGAAGGTAGATAACAAATAACATAATACAATTTTTAAAATTTATTATATTATAATTATTGGAATTTCGCTACAAACTTAAATTATAAATATACAACAAGAAGTAAAAGAAATAACAATGTTTTAACACAAGAATGTTATTTAACTATAATGTAATTCTTTTTATATTGATATAAAAATATTTAATTTATTTACAAAAAAAATTAAATCATCCAGTAAACTTAGTTTTAAGAATAATAAAAAAAGGTAGCTTCTGAGCAATTAGGAGGATCAAATATAATACAAAATACAGTGAGTCCCAGAAGTAATGTCTAAATTCATTTAAAATTCAGCAGTAAGTTTTTTGAAAAAATGCTCGTACCAGTCGATTTTTATTTTTTAATGTGTTTTTTTTGTAGTAATTTCATGTATACAGGGTAGCTCAAAAATAAGTTATGACCATCAACTTCATTTTTTCAAATGAAAACATATATTTTTTATTTCATTTTTGAATTTTGCATTGAGTTCTAAGCATGTTTCATGTACCATGTCCTATACATAAACTCAACAGTTATTGAAAAAATTAGGATTGAACATATCTATAAGTAAGAACTGTTTATTTAAAAAAAATACAACAAAATTAAATTAAATGTTGAAAATGTGCGCCATGTACGGCTTGACAATATCCAAGATGATCAATAAACTCTCTTTGCACGTTTCCAACCATTTCCGGAGTTATGACACGCACTTCTCTTCGGATCCTCTCTTTCAACTCCTGCATATTGTTTGGCCTGTTAACAAATATTTTTGATTTGAGGTAACCTTACAAAAAAAAGTCCACCGGAGTTAGGTCTGGCGACCTAGCAGGCCATTCGATAAGTCCTCTCCTTCCTATCCACCGATTGAGAAAGGTTTCATTCAAAAATGTGCGCACAGTGGCAGCATAGTGCGGAGGAGCACCATCTTGTTGGAATATCAGTTCTTCGTCAGGGGAGTCTGGATCCAATGGATTCGGAAATAAAGCCACTAATGCTGGAATTAATTCAAGTTGGAGAAATTCGAGATATACTTGTCCAGTTAAAGACTTTTCAAAGAAAAATGGACCAATTAATCTTCCGCGTACGATTCCACACCAAACATTTATTTATTTATTCTACTCACCATCTTTTGACATATAGGAGGACAATCAGGATGGATTTCATTAAATAATTGGGCTGTTTCTATTTGAGTACGTGTTTTATCACCAAGCCCAACCATGCATAGAATTTCAATTTATTCCCGTTCCGTTAACTTCACCATTATTGTGAAAACCGCAACTTTGAAACTACGCTTGACAATAATTATACTTATTTGAAATAAAATTGTCATACAGTTTCTATAGAAATAAAGGGTGACAGTGACACTCTTACTTATTAGGGAGCCCAAAATGCCATATTGCCAAAAGATTTGATAGATCGTTGGATTCCCTAAATGATATGTTCAATCCTAATTTTTTCAATAAAACTGTTGAGTTTATGTATATGACATGGTATATGAAACATGCTTAAAATTCAATGCAAAATTCAAAAATGAAATAAAAAATATATGTTTTCATTTGAAAAAATGAAGTTGATGGTCATAACTTATTTTTGAGCTAAAAATAAAAATATACTGTATCACCTGAAGACGACTGGAGATACTTACCAGTTGAAAAGTTGTGATGTAAAACAAATTAAAGACAATGCAAGTCCAAAACTATTCTATCATTCAAGAAACATCATTGTCTCCAACCTATCATTTATATATTTTGACAACCCTAGATATTTTATATATATTAAATACCCACAACATCAAATACAGTATTTTCTAGACTAGGGACTTAGGTTGTGTCTACTAACGAGAGAGTAACATTTATCGGTAAAACCCACGTTTATTTCATTTATGTTGGCAGCAGAAGCTATTTGAAAGGGCTCGTGATGTTAAAAAGATAAGAGTAATAGTAAATAAATTGAAATTTGTGCAGAAAGGGTTGTTTATAAAGGTTTTATTTTAAAAATATATTCAATTAACTGATTGTTAATTAATGAACTAATTAGTATTAAGATATGTGAGCAATTATTTCTACTAGACAATGAGACGAACTCCCTTTATTTATGCTAAAATATATTAAAAGAATAAATAAGAATTATAAAAAATTAGCTGTACAAAATATAAGCATCCAACAAAGAGACGGCATTTTTGCTATAGTTTTTATACAGAAGGGGGGGGGGGGGGGGGTTAGTAAATTAAAGTTATGTACTGTGTTTTTACGGCCTACTATTATTTTTGAGCGTTTTGGGAAAAAATGACAAATAAATTATTACTTATTTTCCGTAGTATAAATAGATACTGTTTCTATGTTACTTTTGATTTGAACACAAGTTGGGTAAAATGCGTAACACGCTAATATCTAAACCAACTTATCATTGAAAAGTTTCTCTTTAATACATTTTTATTATAACCCATTGTTTGATATTTGATAAATATGCTAAAATTGCGTAAACAAAAAAATTATCAGAGGCGTACCCTTGAGGGAAAAATAAAGGTTAAAAAAAAAAGTTGTATTTGGGCTAAGTTATTAATTTGCAGTGACATTTCTATGTAAAATGTTGCTGTATTTTTTTAGAATTAAGGTACCCCTAAGAAAATTTCGAAAAAATGGCATTTCTTCCGTTAATATTAACCGCAGGTGAGATATGAGTTTATAGTTTTAAGGCTTACACCAACTTTTATAAAGAATTCTGAGAATTCAGAAACAAAAAAATTCCCCATATGATGCACACACTTTTTTGGACACACTATATATTATATCTAACCATAACCATTAAACAGGAACAGCACCACAGGGTAAATCGGCCATAATATATAAAAAGATTAATCATATTTTGTTTTGCTAGTATAGGCAACAAAGAATTAAAAGGCAATAGGTAATAAAATAGGGCGACAGGCGATAATTTTTAATGTGTTTAGGGAAAACTAACAATGGGGAGAAATAATACTGTAAGTCAACCTTCACTAAGATAAATTCAATAAGAAACCTGGGGGAAGCTGTTGAAAGTGTAATCTCTGAAAAAATAAATCATATGGTATAATTATGATACTATAATCGAAAAGTAGATGCAATTTGCTAGAAAAAAATATTAAACCGCAGGTCGATATCTCCGTTTGTTTCAGCGTTATAGCCAAAAGAATAATTTTTAAAACTTTAAATGAAGAAGCGAGTGGGACGCCACTGATATTTTTTCATGTGGATATTGTTTCTGATTAGCCTGGTCAATTCTGCATAAAAATGGTATCTTGCGTTTTTCTCCTCAGGCACACCGTTCTTAATTAAAATAACAGGAATAAAACGATACTTACCCAAACGTAGGACGAAGACAGTTGGTTGCCTATTCTAACTTAAGATACCCAAAGTCAAAGTCCAACTTAAAGGTCGCGTCAAAAATAAATAAAAACAAAAACAACCAGGTATTCGCTTTTTAGGTTATTGAAAATCAGATGCGGCTCGAAAAATTTTAAGGCCGAGACTTTTTTACATAATATCAAATAATGGGTCTCTTTGAGTAAAAATGGACGAATTCTTTGATTTTGCATTTTGTTTGTTACGTTACTAGTTGTCCTCAAAATTTGCTCCACCTATAAAAATCTCACGGGCCGCGGTTTTGTTGTTTATTGTTTATAACTGCCTTGCTTCGCCGAGCCCCTTGATTTTTCCGGGTCCCTGAGTTATCATCCCAGCTGCCCCGCCCGTTCGGCGGTTTTTATGGGTCTCCTAATTAATTTGTTTTAATTCAATTTGATTTGAAACTTGAAGCGAATTAAATATATATTTTTTGATATTAAAAAATTGCGAAACTGTAAAAAATATATAAAACCCATGACCTACAATATTTTATATTCTTTCTTTATGACTTATAAACTTATAAATACCTATAACTTCACGACGAAAGTTCAGTCATTTATTTCACGAGTGTTGCCCCCAAAAAGTTTGTTACTTCTATGATTTTATGGCCTTTAGGAGAAGGTTTTTCTGTTTTTTATGTTTGTTTGCCAATAACTTTTTTCATGCCTAATCGATTTTACATAAATGGTAACGAAGGTTAGAGGCCTGCACGGGACGGGTCTTCATCTCGGGCCTTAACGCGGCCCGGCCCGACTTTCAGTCATTTTCGGACCTGTCGGGCTTGACGGGCCTGCAGGACTTTTGTGGCCAACCGGTCTTTCGGGTCAGCCTTGGTTTGCTTAATAAGCAAACCAAATGATATGATGAAATGATATTTTTACAAAAGTGTTTTAAACATATGAAATATAAAAAAAAGATATATAAACTTTAATCGACTTTTTATACCTTTAGTTCTATTTGAATAAAGTTTCTTTGCCTTTTAATCTGGCGTTTAGGGTGTTTAACAACTGGTTTTATAGGCTAGATTTAAGCTCTTAATTTCAGCTTTAGCTTGAATTTCAAAGTTCAAACTGCAGGAAGCAAGAAAACTTGTCGAAAACAAACCAATAAAAGCTAGAGTTAAACTCTTTGACTTACGTGTAAACATAGTTCATAATGGGAAGTCGATTAAGGATGTAATAAAGCCGTGCCTGTATGTAGCAAAGGCGTGGAACAAACGCGTAAGTTTTTCTTCTTTCTTTATAAATTTTTCAGTGGCGGTAATGTCGAGACATTATTCAAAAAATGAATTATCTACTACACTCTTAAAAATAACATGGCATGGATTACTAAAATTTGGTTCTGACAACTATTTATTTTCGTGAAATCAGACTCAACCCAAAAATTAGTTTGTACAACCAAAAAAAATTTTCGTTATTGAACTGTTAAACTAATTAATAACATTAAGCAACCCAACCTACAAATTTTAGTTGTCACAACAAATGTGTTGGTTGTATGGATAACTAAATTTATATGGAACTCCCGCTTTTAAAATTAGTTGTCACAACTAATGTTTAAATATGGAAAATTGAAAATTTTTTTTCAAGGAAATATTGTTTTTGTTAATGATGCAATCTACAAATATTGCCAAAGCAATCATTTATTTGAGCCAAACTCGAAATTTTCATAGAGTAACAATTACGTATGTAGTCACAACATTGTGTTTATTATCTTTTTTCTGTACTTTCTAATTGTAAGAAAGAAGTTGAATCAAAAAATAAGTAAAAATTTTCTATTTTTGTCATTGCAGTTGCACATTAGAAAGTTTGAATAAACTGCTTATAACGCATGGCAAAATTAGCAAGTTGATTTCATAGAAATAACTTTAAAAAAAGTCTGTTTCATTTCTAAAAAAAATGTCATGTGTAATTTATACTTAGTAACGAAAAATATTCCTTCCTAGGTCCTCATTTAAATAAAAAAATGCCTTGGTATTACTACTCTATTAGGTATGCGTAAACTAATTGGAATAAATTATCAGGGATATTATGGTTTCTTTAAAAAAAAAATTATTTCCAATGTCCTTGTTTTCTCATGTTCCTTATAATACATACTTATGCAATACAAAACAGAAACACTAGATTTTTAACTTATTTTACTCAACCTTTCGGGTTGTTTAATTGCTTATAGAACTGAATTGTCCCTATTTAAATTTTCTTATCTGCAACTGCGATTATTAAAAAATAAAAAATATCCACTGGACTTTCTATTTAAAATATACAGCTATATGAAATTTGTTGTATTTGTTCAGATTGAAAAGTCATCAATATGACGTTCTTTTATAGAAATGGAACATAGAACAAAAACAAAACAAAAAATAAATTTTTTAAGTTATTTATCATCGGGTCACCTTGCCATGCTTTATAAAAATCTCATTTAAACTTTCTAATGTACAACTGCGATGATAAAAAATAAAATGTTTACTTACTTATGATTTAACTTCCTTCTGCCAATAAGAACGTACACAAGAAAGACAATAAACACAAATAAATTACACCAAATATTGTCACATCCATTTTTCACACGGGCACGGCCTTAAAAACACGAAAAAATGGACACGGAACCTCAAAAGCACCCTAACATAAACATAACCTCCTGACAGTCCTGGCTAGAATGATGTCACATGTCACCCACCGGGCAAGGGCGTCAAGTCTCTGTTGATACCGTTAGTTATAAATATGAAGAATAATATTACTTGAAAAGAAAAGTTAGTTCTGGTAACTAAGTACCTTAATCAAAATTAACAAGATGATAGGGATTACCAATTCATAATGTGTTATTACAACAAGCTTAATTGATAAATACAAGTTTGTAGGAACCTTGATGTAACATTTAAATAGGATATCTACAGAGTAAAATTCAGCTAAACAAAATATTTTATTTCTGCCAACTGATATGAAAACAAGATATTTTCTTTGTTCTGATAGCATCATTTTTTGGTAAATATAACCAAGAAAAAAATCTTTTTTGTTTTCCTAACTAAAAATAGTTATTTTTGGTAACGTAAACACGAGAACAAATAAAAATTAGTACCAAATACCAAGTCATTTTTAAGAGTGTAAAAACAAAGGTGAATTTTTTCGTTTAATGTAGCAAAACCAATTTTAAAAATATTTTTCTGAAATATGTTTTCATATTCACCATAAATTAAATATGTCAATTTTTTCTTCCCGTGATTTATGCTCTGCTCTTTTTTGCTCCGTACACATATTCGATAACGTCTTCTACCAATTTGCAATAATTGAAAAACATAGGAATTAGTACATCTTTATAATCTACCATATACTTAGGCGATCATCAAAGGCGTATTAACACTTGGAAGCGCCCAAAGCCCTGGGATATTTTTGCGCCTCCCTTTTACAGTGGCGGATTTAGGATTTGTTTTAGGGGGGGGGGGAGGAGGAAGGGAATTGCGGATTTTTTGGGTGCCACACCTTTTTGGGGTTGAAATAACCGTAAAGCTTAATCTGCGGCAATATGCCAGACTTAAAAAAACTCCTTTAATCTGTGAGTTTTGACCGCTATCGCCAAAAAAATTATATTATAACTTTCAGTTGGTATTTGGAGGGGTTAATTCGAAATTTGAAAGGTTGCACACCTGCTTGATAGAGAAGTGATGTTGCCAAAGGCACTTATACATACAAATAATAAAAGTTAAGAAAAACAAAAAAATAGATTTTTTTTTATAAGAACTAAAAATATTATAAAGTTTCGTTAGAGCTCTAGGGGGGGGGGGGGCGCCCCCGCGCCCCCCTTCCCTAAATCCGCCTCTGCCCTTTTTTCACAGTTCAAATGACCCGCGTATTAAAAGGCAAAAGTGCAAAAGATTTTATTTTTGAATTAACAATAAGTAAGTGGCGACGCCAGCTTTTTGCTACAGGGGTCGCCAGGAAGGGGCAAGGAATTTGGGGGGGGGCAAAATAGGTTTGTTAATAAAGCACAAGAATTGACTTTGTATATTACAACTACCTATATTATATTGGTAACATAAAGTAAGTGAATAACTTTTTCTTTCAAGAGCTTCTTAAGAATAAATTTATTTTAGGGGGTCCGAAAAAACTTTTCGGGTGACCCGGACCACCTCTGGCCCCCCTAGCGTAACCACTGCGCCGCCCGCTGCCAAAGAGATGCCTATGTCGCGATGCGAAGCGTATTAGTCTGGGAAAATATGCTACAATAATTATTACAGAATAATATACATGGCGTGTGGTGTTAGCTAAAAACTAACTGGTTAATCAAACGCCGTTTTTTTTAACCACGGTTGAAATCGCTTAGTTTTATATCTTGTTTGCTTATCTTAGTCTCTCTTGGAGTCTTGGCGCTGGAGAATGTGGCGCCCATTTCAGATTTGGCGCTACAAGCCTAGGCTTGTTCGGCTTGTACTATAATCCGCCTCTGGCGATCATGCTCATCATCATACTCGTCATTCTAAATATTATTCATTATCATCAACCAAATCAATTATAAATACCAAGAAGATCTAAAGTGCTAAAATTATTGTGTTTAGTTTTAATCTACCAAAAATGTTTAACGTCAAACAAAAGTTAAACTGTACATTTTTATATATTACTGCAATAACATAAACCGTAAAATTTCGTTCTAATTGTACAACAAAAATTCGATTAGTATGAGTATGCAAGTTATACCAACATTAAAAGACATTATTATGCATACAGATGTGCATATTAATAAATGTATGCAGACATTATTATAGTAACTGTGTAGGTTTGCTGTGTTATTTTGTGTAAAAAATAAAAAAATCAGCAAAACACATTCTGTAGAACAATGGAAATTATGAAATTTACAATTACCAGCACAAAAACTTTCCTTAAGTGAAATGTTTGTCTGGAAGCAATGCGTCGCTTCAAGAACAGGTAAGCTAATGGAAAATTAAAATATTGTATGTGGGTAATTCTCAGACAATATAATATTTTGATGTAAAGTACATTTTAATTTGTAAGAATAGTAGATAGGTAACTAAAAAATAACGACTAAGTTACAGTCATAAGCGCCCACAGAGGGGTGGGGGTCAAGATGGGGTAGATTGATATGGAATTGCCAAAACAAATTACATCAAAAGAAAAATCGTCGAAAGCCGAACAAGACGAGACTAACATTCTCCATAGAAAAAAAATAGTAAAATATGGTCAATCAGAAATCGTTTTTTTCAATCAATTTGTTGACTCTTTACTGACACTAATCAATATAAATTTTCTTGAAAATATTTTTTTTTTAAAGAGGTGTAGTTTTTAATATTGACTTTGCTTAACTTAAATAGTACGTTTATAATATATTACATAACAAGTTATGAAAGTGATACTTTTCAACGAGGAGATATTTAGCACGAGGCGTCAGTCGAGTGCGTAAATTCTCCTAGTTTTAGAATAATCACTTTCATACAAGTAATGTACACTATTTTTCCTACGACCACAAAGAATTATTAAAAAAGCACACTAGTCTTGAAAAAAAATATCAACACTAGTGTTGAAATTAGCACACTTAGGATTATGTTTCACTTAATATCTGGTTTCATAGTTTGTCAATAGGGTATCCTTTATTTGTAGTTTAAGTTTTTAATTTTTTTTATATTTTATATATCATACGAAGAACTAACCCTGGATTGACTTCTAGATTAACCAGAATGAAAATTTTTAAATTTAATCAAGGAAAGATGCATTAAACATAAATTTAAAAAATCCACCCAACAGGGAAGACTTCAATTTAAAATACCCAATTCTATAATTTATTTAATGTTTTTATTAAAAAAAGTCAAATACTCCTGACGGGATTTGAACCTGTGACCTTGCAATCTGTAGGCTAGAGCTCTATTCTCTACGCTATGGTACATTTGTTGTTTAATACATGACACTCTTTAGCGCGATTTGTTTTGTTTGGTAATAGCTTTTCCAGTATATTATTAACATTTTTTATAATTTCAAATGGCGTATTTTCATACTTTAGTTCTGAATAACTCGACAAATACATGAAAAATAAGTTAAACACTTTAAAATTACTGCTTTCTAAAATTTGTTCTTTTTAATAAATAGGGGCCTGTCAAATTGGCACCATATGTTTAAATTAAACAGTGTGCCTTGTGTTTCAACTCTAGAGTTGAAATATTGTTTTTTCAATACGCGTGCGATATTCGGCGCTTTCGAGCCAAGTTAACCAACTTGACATTTCGATCTCGATCTTCCATTTGATGTAACGATATTTTTTTTTTGTTTCACCAGATTATGGCCTTAACAAGATTAAATTTCAATGTTAAGTTTTTAAATTAGTAGATGAAAAATTATTAATAAACTGACAAAATCTACGGACATCTAAATCATATTAGCTTAGAATAACTCATGTTTTTGTTATCAAATATTTATACAAGCACATTAATTTTAACGGAAAACAAAAAAGTTTTAGGTTATACCCAATTTGATTATTTTGTTTGTAAAAGCTCGTTTTAAATATTTATAAAAAAATAAGTTGAATAAAAAGAAAAACATACTGTTAAATTATACCTTCGTTTTATTATATATTTGCTTTTGTTTGAAAATGTTGCGTATTGATTATATTAGTTCTTTTACCTCATTGTATAATTTAAATTAGGTATAATTTTCTTAGTATGCTAGATTTTTTAAAACCCTAATAAATCAAGAATATTAATTCAAAGGGATCAGTGCAATTTTTTATATTTGAACTAGGCGGCACTGGTACCTGTATGTGCGTGGTACTCACTAGTATAAATTTTGCGTAATTGCGTGTATATATAATTTTAATTTAAGTATTGTGTCGTTTCAATATGTTTGGGGGGGGGGGGGGGGGGAGGGGGCTCTGTGGGCTTAAGTAGGACATATTTTTTTTTGGGAGAGGGACGGACAGTCGAGGCTACACGTACCTGAAGAAAAGCGCGAAAAATTTTAGGTGCCACGCTCAAAGTTCGTTTAAACTCCTATCAAATTTCGAAAATTAAAATATTACCTCTCTCCGTCTTCATGGTTGGATTAAATTTGATTTTGTAAGTTATTTTTTTTTACTTTTCTCTTTGATATTCCTAGCTGGCTCTTTATTTAAAAAAAACATTTTTTATATTTGTGAAAAATATGAATATTGGTATAAATCCAAAATTTTAACATAAGACGTATGTATGACTCTAACCAGCGTTTTTCGGGCTCGGATTTTCATGATTAACACGTAAAGTGCCGTAGTGGGTATAAGCTACCCACCAATTATGGACATCTTAATTTGTCTTATTGGCGTTGGTGGGTCAACTTGAGGCACCATACCTTAGTTCGTTTGAAGCCACCGTGGTTTACTATAATCCACCAGATCAATGTAAATTATATGGGAGCTGTTTGTAATATAGTTTAGCAACATTTTATGCAATTTAGCCTATATGTGGTGGACTTATGTAACCCTCCATGGCCAAAAAAATTTTGGTATTAAGAAAATTAGTAATTATTATTCAAAAAAAGGTATATTTCCCAATTACTCTCAAAAATTTTTTATAAAATATTATGGTTTTAGATTAGCATTTTGAGGAACATCTGAGAGCGATTGCGTGGCATTACTTTTCGGAATTATTTGACCAATATGAAGAAATAGAAGGCAGTGAAACGAGGCCCATCCACATTATGCAGCCTATGAACTGTTCCATTTCTTCTTGATTTGTGCCTTTCTAATCTTTTATTCTTGATCTTTTAAAAAAGTTCTTATTTTTTTCCTGTGCCGCATTTTTGTTTGTTTCATCTACGAATAGTTGAAAAATCTCGTCGGTGATAATAATTTTAAAAACATCGTAGGGAGTCTTCTCACAGTGGTCACATAATGAATCATGAATACCGGGCTTCTCCTCTGTAAAATTAAAGTTGGTCAGGTAATTTCCCCTTATAGAACCCCAGGTGATTGTTTATGAAGCTATATTTTTATTATCTGAGAAAATATCGTAAGCGTTTTAAACAATTACATTTTCAATTATGTCATCAATACTGGAAAAATCGCCGAGATTTTTTAGCAGGGTAGGTGTTTTCAACTCATCTAGCAGCAAAGGTTGTGCCTCGGCAGATGTTGAAGCCTGAATATTATGAGTAAATATATCGAATAGAAAGGGATTTCTTGTACTTTCTTTTGTTTTATTTACACCAATAAAGGATTGGTAATCTTGAAATTCTGATATTTGAAGTTTTTTTTTTACCTTTTGGCTGTCTGCTTTGCTAAGCAAATTTTTTCTCTTCTTTGGAGTAATTGGTTCGTCATCACTATCCTCTGATGATGGCTCATACTCTGAATGATCGGGCGAAAAATCAGATTCATCGTATAGCATTTCTTGCATTAGTTTTTTTAGTTCATGTTGTTCTTTCTCGTAAGCCATATTTTCCCCTTACTTCACTAACTAGCAACCTGTGGCAATTAACTAATCGAATTTCACCTCACTACATGTTGTAGCACACTAATTAGCAACCTGTGACAACTATCTAAGCAGAATAAATCATCTAAACAAGACACCTTGAACAAGTTTCAACGAAAATGACGCGATGGGCGGAGTTAACTCTCCATGGTGGCTTGGAATGTACGATGTACTTATGGCCGCGGTGGATAAAAGTGAACCACCACAAAAAAACTTCATTTTTTTGTGTGTCTTGTTAATTTTTTGACACCTTTTATTTTTTCTTTACACATTGTGGATAATTTCAAATGGATTAAGTAAATAAAACGGTTTGGCCATTTGGACCCGAAAAAATACTTTCCATGGCACTTTATATGTTAAAAATAAAGTACATATCACTTACCACGACAAAATTGATGATTTTTTTAGAAATAATGTATTTTAGGAGCGTAGATCTAAGAGCAGTTTTTGGTGCGAATGCATAGGTTTTGAAATACTCCTTCTTAAGTGCCGTTTTATATATTAATAATTAAACATTCTTGTTTCTTCCCGCACTGTTTTTTTTTATTATAAATTATCACACTTCTTCCATAAAAAATGTTTCAATTAAAATTTTTACTTTAATTTTTCTATTTAAAAATAAAAACCTAATTGTTTTTTGTTTTTGTTGTAAAAATATTTTATTGCATTGGGTTACATTTTTATTGATTTAAAATAGCTCTAAAAAAGGGAAAACGGAACATACTATTCTTTTAACTCGTTTTCCTTTAACATTGTATTATAAATCAAAACCTTAATCTCTATATAAACAGGACTTTTAGAAGGAAAAGTTTAAAAACTAAACATTTCCTACAAGACTTTTGGACCCAAGCTCCTAGGCTATGGCAGCCCGGCGGAAATTTCTTATTAATAGTTCTCACGAGACGAGAAATCTCGTCTCCCTCAAGGTAGGGGGTAGAACTGAGTCGGTAAGGGTAGCCTAATTAAAATTTTAAACTTTTTACATATTTGGTACCTAGCCGTGTTGCCAGATTTTAAGGGTTTCCTCCAATATGAAGGGTTTTGGGATCAATTTTGGATCGTGAAAAGTTAAAGGCTTCTAGTCTAATATATGGTGTTGGGCATTTAAATAATTTGGAAAAAAAACGTTATTTTAGAAGTCACTTGATCACAGTAGAAATTTTGTGAAGATAAGGAGAAATGGGAACCTTTTTTAGATGTAACTTTTGATGTTAAAATACATTTTGGGGAAGTGAATCTTTTTTGTAGAAGTAACTTTTGATGGGAGAAGAAATTTTAGGGAAATAGGGACTTATTTTTTTTGATACATTTAATTCGGCCGATAATTTAGGCTCGAGAGAGATTCGTAAGAAAATTTCGCAATCAAAAATATGTCTTTTTTCCTTGCTAAATAATTTAATTATGTCATTTCGTGTCATTATTTTGACGAAAGTGACAGGCAAATTTCCAGTGTAAGTTAAGCGCCGGAAGTTCAAAAAGCATGAGTATTTCCGAAAATTTTCTTCGTTGTCATGGTAATGATTTAAAATGAAATCTAATTAATTAAAAAAGTTGGTGCAAAATTGTCACTAGTATTTTATAAAAACAAAAAAATAAGTATAATCTTAGTGTTTATGGCTGATTTGTTTTCTAAAATAGTTTGTTTTCGCCACTGAGTTATCTAAAATTAGTAAAATGAACTACTTCTTATGTCCTTATCCGCGATACATGCATTTAAATAAAAAATGGAGTCGATTTTCATCCCTTTATGAAAAATTTATCTTACGGAATTGCAAAAACCCCTGTTAAAAAAATGGTAGGTACAGGTCATGCAATGTAGCATGAGCCCTGAGATGCGCAGATGAAAGAAAATGAGAGTCAGGGTACGACAGAGATACCTAATACCGAATTTTAGTAAAGTACAGTCCGCGTAGAAAATAAAAGTGGGATTTGATTGATAAAGCCGTAGTGACTGCTAATCGTGTTTGCTAATTGGGCCCTGTTATGCAAAAATCAACCAACCAACAAAATAGTTAATTCATTTTAATTATTTTTATAATAATTTAAATTATCGGAAATTTTTTCAACACTAAACTTAACTATTCAATATGTAAATTATATTGTAATTCTACTATTCTAACAGTAAAATTATTTTATATATTTTGACCATGCAAACTTAGATACATTGAGGGTTAGTTGCTTTTTGCATAATATGGCCTAATTATGTGTTTATTATGCTTTTATGGCTGCCCTTTCTCGAAACAATATACATATTTGCATCTATTCATATGTGTTTAAATTGTTGGTAATCCTCAGTAATGGGTTTTCCATATTTAATGAGCATTTATTACTTCGCATCCCTGTTTTTTTTAATAATTTTATTATGGCCGACACAATTTCGGCTTTATATAATTAAAGATGTATGTACATAACATATTAAGAGTCTAAGTTTTAAAAGTACATGTATGACTATTATATAATATTTATCAGTTTCATCTGTCTAATTCTTCTATTCCGGACAGAGAACCCTCGCTTACATAATCATCAGAGTCTTCGCTTGAACTGCTGTCAGTGTCATTCAAATGTATTATTAGGTTTTCTACAACAATATCCACCATGGGTTCGTTTTCCATATACTCTAATTCAAATCTTTTTGCTTGCTCGCAACGTGATTTCCACTGGTTCACCGAAAATTGTTCAAAAAAAGTATCGGTTAATTTCATAACATCTGTTAGATTAACCGTGACATTTCTTGTGACCACAAACTCTTTCATCTGTGCCCACACTAGTTTAATAGGGTTAAGATCAGGGTGGTACGGAGGTAGTCGAACCACGGTGTGCCCCGCAGTGGAAAATATTGCATCAATCTTATAACTTTTCTCCCTTGGTTTCCTCATTTTAATTAAACTGTAGAGTTCTGGTTTTAACATTTTTTCGTCAAATGGAATATTTCTCTCACGTAACCACGTTTTCATGTCTTCTTTTTTTGTTACAGATGTAGGGCACTTATTTATTTGCTTATTATGATATGACGCATTGTCGATTACTACTTCACTGTTCGGGCGTAAATTCGGCACTAGGTTGTTTTTTACCCACTTTTCATAATTTTCGTAGTTCATTTCATTGTGGTAATCCCCAGTACTACAGTGTGACTTCCATCTGACGTATGAATTTGGCACAAAACCATCTTCTCCTCCAGCGTTTACGATTATTAGGCGTGTGCCCTTTGATACAGGTTGTTTTACGCCTTCGTCTGTTTCATCGCTCCAAGCTTTTTGGTGTGTATGTGATGAATGTATATACGTTTCATCCATATAAACAATTGGCCGTCCTTCTGCACGGAAAACTCTCATTTTCTTTAAAAATTGGATGCGGAGATGCCTTACGTCAGGTTTCTCCATTAAAATTTTTCTATTGGTGTGTCTGTGTCTTTTTTTCAATGAATGGATGTATTTTTTGTTACCGACTTTTTTCCAGTTAAAAGTATTATTCTGTATATAATAAGAGCATAAAAGGTCTAAATATGATACCTATTTTATTTCCCATTGAGCAGGTTTTTTACTTAGAATATTTTACATCTGATATATTACCTAAACACAAAGAAATGACGAAACCTTATTGACAATCTATTTTTATCTCGTTTCAAAGCCATAAATCAAATTTATTAAAAAGTTTTATATCAGAAAGACAACAAAAAATTATTCTATAATATGTCTTGGGTTTTTTGATATTCCGATATTAAAAAATATATATATTTCTTTCATCTTTGAAATAAAATTTTCTTTTTGTCTTTTTGAAAAAAAATTGTTAGAATTCTTACAAATAATTTTGATCTTTCTTCGTTAAAGTAAAAATGTATTCAGTGGCTTAAAAAAATTTGATATTAAAGATAATTAATTTCCTCTCTTATTTTTCTTCTTACTTATTTTTTTAATACAAAATTTTCTATTTATAACTTTTTTCTACTAAAATTTTAATGCGATCTTATCTGTTTTGAGAAATATTTTTAAAGGTATTATTATTACAAAAAGCCTACCTAGACAAGTTTTGATTTTAATCTGCATTCAAAACCAGCACGACCAAATTTTTATTAAATTCTCCATTTATTTGAATTGTAAAATCATGGAAATAATGACTTTTTTGAAAGAGTTTTCAGGCGTTTTTTTTTGTTATCTTTTTTCTAGACCCTGCTGTAACCTTTGGTAGCGGAAAAGCCTGTGACCTTTGCCCGAAGTAACAGACCCCTTTTTATTAGTTTAGGATAACATCCGAGAGTATCTGTGAATTTAAAAATATTCTACACGTTTCCCCACTCAAAATTGAAATAACTTTGACTCATTTTTATCCATATAAATTATACAGGGATGGGCAGAAATCCGGAAGCTAAATATTTACAGTATATTCTTCGCCATAAAACATCAGAATACATGACGGGGGATATTATGTTCCGTCCCCATTGCCTTGGAAGATATTGTGGCAACCAGTGATGTAAATTTTCGTTACTTTTAAGGACTTGGACCGATTCGTTACTTTGAGTATTAAGACTCGTTACTTTATGTAAATCGTTACTTTTAATAATAAAAAACTGTGTTATTGTTATAGCTTTGATCGACTGCCAAATACTCGTATTTTGTAGTATAAATATATTAAATTAAGATATGATTGTCAATTTTTAAATATGTGATTAAAAAACACAGAGAAACATACAATATAACAACAAATGAGAATAGATCATCGCGTATTGAATTAAAAAATATTTATTTGTTTTTAATTTAAATAAAATATAAATAAATAACACTTCGTTTCTGCTTTTGGGCTTCTGGTTCTACTAATTGAGACTCCATAATTTTATAATTTTCTGAATACCAAAGTGTGCATAGTAAACTTGACTAAACACAATTTGTTTACGCTATACAATCTAAGAAACAGAATACTCAATTTGTATTCTTTTCAAAAAATAAGCGTCTGTTAAAATTAAAAAAGAAATAAGAATAACCATTGCTTTCTCTCAATGGTAACTTCCCGTCCTGTAAGTCCCCGACTCAACAAAATTAAAACTCGATAGATAATACAATAAAAATGGGCTTCGGATCGAAAGTTCTTTCTGAATGGCTTCTCGACAACAAATTAAACAAAATATTAAGACGTGAATGCAAAACGACACGCCGTCGGCGTCGCGTCGGTCGCCTGACGAGATGAAAGCAAACTCCAGCAAGAAAAATAATTATGATAGGTTTTGTCTGTCGTCCGTTATTGGCTAGCAAAAAATTCTGGGTAGAATAGTTAGTTAGATTTAAACTCAGAGTAACGAAAAGTCAAAAGTAACCAGTCTTTTTATAACATTAGGACTAGTTACTTTTAGTGATCACATAGTAACGCTTATAGTAGTCCTTAATTATTTTACATCACTGGTGACAACCAATAATTTGCTTCCTCTCTTTACACCTAAGTAAAGGCCAGACGCGAATCCAGAACTTCGTTTTGGGAAGGTAGTTGGAGGGGGGGGGGGGCTCATTTTTGAAATTTCTTTATATTTAAATTTTTTACTACTAAAAGGCAAAACTTTTGGGATGCCACGGCCAAAAACTTTGGTCTATTAATAAATTTGTCCTAATAAAAAATACTTATACAGGGTGCCTCGCTTTAAACTCATGATTCAATAGCATTTAAACTAGTCAATTTTTTCATAAACAATATTACTAAGTAATATAATAAAGCAATTGTTTAAAATTATTCTTATAAATTTATTTGTTTTTCAATTCAATTAATAAAAAATAGCAACCTAATGGGAATAGGGAACTAGCATGAAAATTAAATTTGAAAAATGATACTCTCAAGCGTAAGCTAATATTATCAAAAATCCACAGTTCACAAAGAAATGTTTTTTAATCTTGTAGCTTAAATAGAAGCGATAAATGTTTATGATTATAAAGCATACGAAAATACATAGCGCTTTTAATTTAACTATAATTATTAATAAACTTTTAAATTCTCACTCCAATTCAATTAGGAAGTACTTCTTCATAGTATTAATAAAAATTAAGGAGTAATATTTAAGACGTAATATCTTGTTTAGGTTATTTTTTCATGTAGTTAAATACTGTTAAGCAATAAAAAATAATGGGAAAGTTACCTGGTATTGGATGAGATGAATGATACAAAAATAAATACACTGACTGTAAACAAAGCTGGAGAGTTAGATAATACAGTAGTTTTCTTGCGTTTTTCTGTATCGGGGGAGGGGGGGGGGGAGGTATGCTATGGGAAGGGCTATTTTAATCTTTATTCAAGACGACCCCGCCGGCGATGATTATAACCATATGCCACTATTTTTACAATTACATTAATTTTCCGAAAATCGATCGGAAATATTGACATTTTTGATAACATTTCTAAAAAAAAGTCGATATTTCCTTACACTTAGTCATTGCTAGGCAATGGAAAATAACTATTTGGAAATATGTATTATTGCACTGTAAGGAAATATTATTTCTGTACGGCTACTCGTAAACTAAAATATGTTAAGCTTGACAATTCAATATTACTGTGCTTCCATAGTTACAAAACAAATATCTAATGGCATCGGTTATTTGTGAACAAAGTTAATAATATTTATTTCAAAATTTTCACAAGTTGATTGTAATAAGTTATGCCCTTTTAATAATTATTGATTTACGGAAGAATAGTATGTATACCCCGTAGAAAAAGCCACATTCCCGGACTCCGTATTGTCAGTCTCGTCTTGCGCCTCGACATACAATCTTTACGGTGGTCCGGGAATGTTCAGCTTTTCCTACTAGGTATACAATGTGCTATTACTTCCTCTTATCCCTTGTGGTGAATATCATAAAAATTACATATAATCAATCACTTTTAATACAATTGGTTTTTATTCCCATTAGCGACGATCTTTTCAAATTTTTAAGGAATTTATAAGTTAGATATTTCATCGGAAATAACCCGCTCAACATGGAACTTTCTCAGACTACTTACGGGCAAAAAGAGTTATGAAAATCCAACTCAATTTGATTGAGGTGCTTTAAGAGCTGTAAATGTTTATTCATTTTATCTTCAGAAAGTTGGCTTATGCATAAATATATTTGAACGCAGTGTGCAGCATTTTGGGACTTATTGTTTGGTGTTAGGGCAGATTGATTAGTTTTGTTCGACGTCATTTTTTTCCAAAAATGTTTTTTCATTATTTCTGGTGTTCAGCGGCGGTGCCAGGGGGAGACACCGGCCCACCCTAAAAACATAGGTACCCACCCAAAATTGAGGGATTCGGTTTTGTAATGAAATGTCTGTGAGGGAAGGGGAATTTGACTATGACATTTTTGATGAAAAAGGAGTGGAGTTATAGAAGGATGTAATAATGTAAAAAAAGATTAAGAGCTTTTTTTTTTAAACGTCAGTTTGGATAAAAGGGGAGTTTTGTTTATCCCGATTACGGCGCTATTGAGCCTGGGGGAGGCGGCTACCTTTTTTTTATAAGTCATTTTTGATTTGGGTAGTGCCCATCCCAAAAATCATCTGGCCCACTTGTGCCCACCCATCCCAAAAATCCTGGCGCCACCACTGCTAGGAAAAAAACGATATGCAGGGTTTTTAAATAATAGTCGTTGTTTTACAGTAATTAGAGTTTAATCGAAAAACCACCCTTTCGTAGTTTATCACCCTGTATTTCTGTCGAAACTATTCGAAAAAAGAATTTTTAAATTATCGTGAGTTCCAAATTCTTGGCTTTTTTTTTGTTTTGATTGAAATAAAATTACAGAAGGAATCTTTTAAATATATACCTATTTTTTTAAAATTATTATTACTGCAAAAATAAGTAGGTATCTTGTAAATGTGTGTGTAGTGAAAAAAAATTAGATTAACCATGGTACAAACAGCTATACAATTAAACCCTCGCCTCTTAAATCACACGTCGCTTCTCTCCTCGTGATTTAAACTCGACGTTCGGGCAATAACGATAGCAGTCTAAACCTTGGTTAATAATATACTACTTTTTTAATAATTGCGAGGCAGATACAGGGTTATGAAATACGAAAGTATCGTTTTTCGATTAAACTCCAATTACTGGAAAACTAGGATATTTATTTAAAAATCCCGAAAGTTGTTTGTTACAATTAAACTAGTGGTTCCTGTAAAACCTAGAAATTAAAAAGAAGTATTTTTACCACCATGTGTGGAACTAAAATCCATAAAAAAACAAAACCAATCAATCTTCCCTAAGACCAAGAAATATTTCCTGATAGGTTCAATTATCGTTAACAGATAATTAATATTAAATACAGGGTGATTCACGTTGAGTGGCCTATTAGAAGATCTCGGAAACGAGTAAACTTATCTTTCTAAAAATTTGATAGCAGGCATAATTGGCTTTAAGCTCTTAAAGCATAATCTTTTGAGGTTTTTGTTACTTCCGGTTATACCGGAAGTTAATGCCAACTTTGCTATTTCAAATGGAACACCCTATATATTATAGCATTTTTGATTACCTTATTAAAATCTAAATAACTTTTGTTAATAATAATGTATTCCTATCTCTAACCGTTTTTGAGATATAAATTATAAAAGGATTTTTGTATGTAAAAACGCTCCGAGAAGAAAGTTTAGTAACTCTGAAACTAATAAAGGTAAACATTTTAAATGTTGTAAGATTTCAAGTAATACATAGATCTTCAGTTTAAATTACTTAGGTTTTACGTTTTTTATACAGGGAGTTCTTAAAATTGTGTCAATGTTTCCATTTAAATAAATGTGCATAATTCAATTTTTGCAAATGGAACACCCTGTTTTTTAGCTTACTAACGCGTAGAGAAATAAATTTCCTATCCTAATGCCTAATATGTTACAATCCACATTTTTAGTCGTTCTGGAATTATGAGCAATTTAAATAAAAAATCTTAAAATTTCTGTTTGTGTTAATGCGACATTATTTTTGAAAACAAGGCTTCGACTGGGATTTTCGTTTGACTTTGAGCTTTGTTAACATTTGTTATTAAGTGCCTATGTTCGTTGCTTAGCTATTTCTAATTTTTTTAAATAAAATTATTTTAATAATTATTATTCTCCATTCTCAGATTACCAGGAATGAACGTAATTTTAAATAAGTTAACTGGAATATGACAACAGGGCTAAGATAAGTGTCAACTTTAAAATCATTTTGATCAAAGCCTACTTTACAAATTGGCAACAAAGCTCAAAGTCAAGCGAAAATCCCAGTCGAAGCCTTATTTTCAAATATAATGTCGCATTAACACAACCAGAAATTTTAAGATTTTTTATTTAAATTGCTCATAATTCCAAAACGACTAAAAATGTGGATTGTAACATATTAGGCATTTAGATAGGAAATTTAATTCTCTACGCGTTAGTAAGCTAAAAAATAGGGTGTTCCATTTGCAAAATTGATTTATGCACATTTATCTAAATGGAATCATTGGCACAATTTTAAGAACTTCCTGTATAAAAAAAGTGAAACCTAAGTAATTTAAACTAAAGATCTATGTACTACTTAAAAGCTTACAAAATTTTAAATGTTTACCTTTATTAGTTTCAGAGTTACTAAACTTTCTTCTCGGAGCGTTTTTATACAAAAAAACTCCTTTTTTAATTCATATCTCAAAAACGGTTAGAGATAGGAATAGATCAATATTAACAAAAGTAATTTTATCTTTTTCTAAAAGTAATTTAGATTTTAATAACGTAATCAAAAATGCTATAATATATAGGGTATTCCATTTGAAATAGCAAAGTTGGCATTAACTTCCGGTGTAACCGGAAGTAACAAAAACCTTACAAGATTATGCTTTAAGAGATCGAAGCCAATTATGCCTGCTATTAAATTTTTAGAAAGATAAGTTTACTTGTTTCCGAGATCTTCTAATAGGCCACTGAACGTGAATCACCCTGTATAAACTAAACATTTTCCTTTTGGGTTTCAAAGTGTCAGCAGTTTATGCTTTCTGTGCATTGTAATTGTGTAATTCTTATAAATTGATGTATGCCGTAGATAACAGACCGGTAACCGAAAATAGGCTGAAAGTTTCTTACCGGACCAGATTTTAATTAACTTTCAATCAACAGAAAAATTTTATTTTTTTTATGCTTATATATATTAACGAAAATGTTAAAATTTAAAATAACATTCCATTTTCCGTATACTCAATTTAAACTTTTTGGTGTTATATTTCAATTTTCCAATGAGTACTTTCGAAAGATCACGTACGCAATTATTTTAAAAGAACCTGAGGTGAATAGATGATGAGAGAAAAAAATACGAAAAATAAAGTGTATGAAAAATGATATGTTTCTTTTTATTATAAGATCTTTCGGCTGCTTTTATCTTCGTATAAAGAATTGGTCTTATGAGAAATAAAAAAGTAGCATTCGGGCACAACAACGCATTACTTTTAATGTGGAAGTTACGGCTGTTATAACCATAAGACAAATATATTGTTAAGAAAATGTATATCTATTCTGGCTTTTAATTCTATTGAATTTTTTTTCCAAAGAAATAATTTATTATTTATTACATTATTAGATATACGTGCGTTACAATTTATAAATATTAACAGTAGTAAAATAATAAGGAGGCTATGAAAACCCAACGACGATAAAGCAAAGATAGACATCCGCATTCCCTTTTACCAAAACAAATGTTATAATTATATGTGCATTAAGGGACACACTGTATTTACGAAATTAAATAATTTATTATTACAATCGGTAGATCATATACTAATAAATTTTGACCAGTAAAAAGTTAAATATTGGCAAATCATATAACAATAAGTTGTTTGCATATGTTCTATTTTGTGTACTAAAACCCATTAATGGTCAGGATTATTTGTATCCAGAAATATTGAGTTTCATTTATAGTAATTTAATAAGTAGAAGTCAAAAGAAGAAGCAAAAAATGTGTAATTTGTGCCATTTTTTTGCATGGCTTATTGATCGAATTGACCCCTTGGGCAAAATAACATGCCGTCCTCTCTAGCAATTTGGAGGCATCCTATAGACACTCTTCTTGGTCTTGACAGACTTCTTTTTCCATACTTTAAAAACAGCGTTTAATAGAGTTTTCTGCGGAATTACGGATTGTCATCGACATAGACGTATATCCGAGTCAGAAGCCAGGCATTAGTATCTCCAAAAAAAGACTGGAGTCCACCAAATACAACATTACATGACTTTTTTGTACTTACAGAAAATCGTTCGCTTATTTATTATGCGACAATGTTGATTCTAATGATATTTCATTCTGATGCAAACAGCAAAGTCAGGGCTTTTATTATGAAAATACTATTAAGGTAAAACCTCTTACTCTTTATTAAAAATTTACACGGAGATTAAGTAAGTAGGTCTAAATTTAGAACCGTCTAATCAAGGATTTAAAGTGATAGATTTAATAATAACCTAGGTAAGTATTATACTGTAAATCCATTTTTGCGAAAATTTCGCAACTTATTAAAAAATATTAAGATTAATTATGTAAGTACTTATTAACTTCAATAATTTTTACATTTACAAGAGATACTAGTAAAGGTGCCTCCTTAAGGATGATAAAAAAGGTGCTTTAATTTTCTTTTTCATTGTTATGCAACGAAATGCACCACTTCTGTATCCCTTTATTTCATCAAAATGGCCTTTAATTTAATATCTACTTTTTGCCTTTGGTTCAAGACTTAGATAAATTGGAAGATTTTTCTATAGAAATGTGTTTTCTAAACGAAAACATTTTCTCTGCTAATAATAAAAATTCTCTTATACAAAGTTATTTTCTTTTATGAGTTAGGGCTTGTGACGCATTCGTCATTTCGTTTTTTGTTCAACGTTTCGTTACTTTTTCCGTTTTTTCAAAAATCGGCCAAGTTATAGTTAACAAATGACAAATCACAGGTTGACAAGTCCAATCAATGATGCACCACCCGGTATATGCGCATATTTTGGCTGAAATTAAGTACATATAATCCACTCTTTACTTACTAGGAATAATTAACGTTCAAGAGATTGTACTACTTTGGGCCAGTAGCATCTATTTTTCATGTTTTCTAATATGCTTCGTAACTTTTGTCAGCGCTCTTAAGAAATCGTTTGCCAAATTATGCGACAACATGGATGCCTAATGACATTTTATATCCTAAGGCAAACAGCAAAGTAGAAAGTTTCCCAGCTTAAAAGTCATTATTCGAAAGTGATAAACGTCTATCCGACTATCTAAGCGTTCAATATTGGTTTTCCACCCTATCTTGACGGTGCTCTTGTGCCTGTTTAACCGTGAAAGGGTGAAGGCACTAAGGTGATAAATCCCGTAGAAAAATTGGGGTTTCGTTTGTCTTCCTAAGAAAAAGAACGGTCGGCTAAGCGTAAAGAACTAATATTTTTTGAGTTAAATGGTTTCTGGTTAAAATCAAAGCCCATCAAGTTTGGAATGTTAAATAATAATCCTTTTTCTATTACCACACAGCGGCGGCTCGTCAGATGAAGTAGGTTCACCAAAAAAATAAAATAAAACCAGGATTAAAGTTTTTCGACAATATTAAATATTAATGTACCAATGCAGCTACCATTTCAGCCCTTAAAAAATAATTATGTTCGAATTATTAATATTAATTTAATCTGAATGTAGCTATGCATAATAGGGCCACTCCGATGGATAATAATTATAAACACTAACGTGTCCGTTAGCTCAAAGCAAGTGAAGACCCAACACCCAACATGGCTTTGATATTCACCATTGCTATGGTTACGTGACGTCAGTCACGAAAACAGCATGTAACAATTTGCATTATGATGAAGGGCAATTTAAAAATAGATCAGTCGTATGCACCATTGTTTTAGCTTTGGTTTGCTTAACCTTAAGGTTTTTTGAGGCTTCGCGAAACTTACGGTTATAGATATCGTTTTACGAGTTTTACTGGGTGATTAAAACGTTTTGTTTTTATTTTTCAGTTAATTCAGTAGTGTACGCACCTACTTACTTGTGTGTTTTAAAAATGAATCCAATTAATGACATAGTTTGTAATTTGTTGGAAACTCCATTCAGTCGTTGGCCAGATGAGGATAAGAGAGACGTTTTGTTACACGGGTTTTTAGTCAATGTTTGTTTAAGTACCCGCTCTCTTCACCATTTTTTAAGACCGCGAGCCGCCACTGTTCTCACATGGATATTGCATGTTTTCTTTATAACCAAGTGACTGGATAAATAGACCATACATCAGCTAACTGAACGAATATAATTTCGTATCCATAGTTAAGATATGACACTGACCAATCACACTGAATCAAATCTCGCGTTGTTTTATGACACTTAGCTAAAGTAAGGTTAAGAATATATTTTAAAATGATGCAAGCAAAATTGTATTTTTCATTTGAATCAAAACGTTTATCCCGGATCTTATGCATACACCGATTTTTATCAATTTTATCCAGAGCGTACTTGAAATGGTAGCCAAAATAGAACATATGAGATTTAAAATATATTTATTTATTTCTAATTTTGTTTCATTGCATATCGTAATAAATCTATTACGAGACCGTTTTTTTTTTTTAATTTTGAAAGTTGGTAATATATAAATATTAAGTATTCTGTTGACGCCTGGAAAAGCCTGTTGTAATCGTTTATCTCCATGAGAAAACCAACATTTGGCACAGAGGAATAAGTGCTCGACTCTTGTCGCTGAATATTTGATAAAAAAATAAAATTATCTAGGCCACAGCTGAATGTGCTGTAATAGATGCCCTTACAGCACTAGTGCTGTAGTGGAAAAAAACGGTTTTATTAAAATTTTGCTGTTAAATAAAACCACAATTTTTAGAAGAATGATTTATTATTAACAATTATAAAATTAATGACCAATTATTAATTAAAATATATCTTGATTTTTCTTAACTGAAATCATAGCTTTTAACATTGCGTAGTGAGTCCATAGTGTAGATGGTTTCTGCGAGCGTTGCTTTACGGAAAAATAACCCAAAAGGATTTTCTCAGACACCTCCTTTATTTTGTTAGCTTTGCACCAATCTTCAAACTTCTGATACTCCAACATACCGCGCCTTGGATTTTGTCGGAACTAAACTTGAGATCGCTTCGTTTGCCGCTGCTTCTATATCAAAGGGTATATATAAACTTCCATCAGAATCGCTTATTTTGAAAAACGCTTTTTATATTTTTAAATTTGTTTGACAAAGTTTCGACAGTAACCATGCGAAACAGTAACTATGCGAAAGGTAACATAAAAAACTTGATTAGTAAACTTAATAGCAGGTGCATTTTTATTTTTAAAAATGCCTTTTGCCAAATATTTTTATTCAAAGATAAAAGTATATAAAATTTTGTACAATATTCTTGTTGTAAATTCATATTACTACACTCAATGTTTTATTAAACTCGGCTGATGCCTCGTTTGACAACTTTAACATCTCGTGTTGTAATATGAATCTTTACAACACGTATATCGTAAATAACAATTTCAATGCTAATAATAAATTATGTTATAACTAATTTGGTTTAAAAATTTAATTTTTAGAGTATACTTCTTAATCATTTGAGGAAAGAAGAGCTTTTTTTTTCAAATCCGCCAATAATTAATGTTACTGAACATTATTTTTTTTATTTTCACAAAAAATCAAAATTCTTCTCGAAAGCCCAAGAAAAAGCGACAAATTACAATTTTAAATCTTTATTATCTTGCGGGCAAATACTTGCTGAAATAATTGGGCAAATAAAAATTTAAGAAGCTTATTAAGAAGATAATTGGTTTAAAAATAAACACCGAAGTCTGCAAAAGATTTTGAAGAAAATGTTTTAAAATAATAAGAAATATTTTTTTTATCAAAGAGTTTCTTCGAAACGAAAATCAAGATAAAAATATGGTTTGTAATAATTGTACAGGTGCGGATCCAGGGGGAGGGGTGTAGGACGAAGACAGTTTCGCCTCCCTTGAGCCTTACAAAATGGGTGATTTTACATTGAGCTTTAAAAATCGTAGGGCGTGTAAACGGTCAGAATTTTTTTTAAAGTTATTTTTGAGAGTGGAAATATTTTTAGAGCCGGAATACGCTCTTTTTTTTATAGCAGTCATTTTTTTTAGTCGCCCCCCTCAACAAAATCCTGAATCCGTCACTGTGTAGCTAGCTCCCAAGGATCATTAATATTATAAAAATAATATATTTTACAATGCTGCATTTTGTTTGCGGACTAAAGAAAAAAAAACATAAAAAAAAAATTAAATAAAAGCGACTATCGGTAGTTTCTTTTCCAATCTTAAAAATATGTAACAAAAACGCCAGAAATTGTCTTCATCCATTTATTATAAACATTGTGAATGTGCTTTAAAAAAAATTTATTATTAGAAACTAGTACATACAGGGTGTCCCACCGGGAACCGAATCGATCTATATATAGAAAACTATACATAGGAAAATTTTGAAAATTTTACAGTATGCTGATGCTGATGGGGGCGACCGGGCTAAAATATTTTCATAATGGTGGCACTTCCGGTTATACCAGAAGTAAGTGTCAACTTGCTTATTTTAAATGGAACACCCTATATATTATTACATTTTTGCATTCTACGCAAGATTCAGGGCAGATTTTGTATACCATGTCGTATACCTATGTCTAAACTTTTTGACATATTTGAATTTTTATGTCAAAAATAACGTTTGCAAGCCTTAGAATAATTATGAATTTTTTCTATAAAGAAGCCTTATTTATTTAATTTAAGTGGAATTCCTTGTTATTAAGGACCTGCTTTAATAGATTTTTTATAATATTTTGATAACTATTAATAAAGGGTGTTTAAAAAATAAGATTAAAAATTAAAATGAAAAAACTGGCAAAAGTCCAGATTTTCAAATGGAAACACCCAAATTTTATAATTATTTCTTATTTAGCATTAAAAATAAGGGTAAGTTTGTATAAGGTTGTATATCCCAAAAATTCTTAGTTTTCGAAATATTACCAATTTAATATAATATGGGGATTTTGTTGCAGATTTTAAGTTCAGTTACTCTTAGTTGGCTATGGCGGCGTTGAAAAACCATCAAATGCTAAAAAAATCTATGACGCTGTCACTTAACATTATTAATAATCATTCCCGGGCGCTTAAATTATACAAACGAAGACTATTTAAACTTATTTATTATTTATGGAGAATGTGATAAAGTTATATCATGTCACATTTGCCATTCGATATCCGCAAAAACAGAAGCCATCACAATGTGCTTATTAATAATGTCTAAATGGTAAGTGACAGCTTTATAGATTTTTTGGCATTTGATTGTTTTTCAACGCCGTCATAGACAACTAAGAGTAACTGAACCTAAAATCTGCAACAAAATCCCCATATAAAAATAAATAATTGGCAATACTTCAAAAACTAAGAATTTTTGGGATATACAATTTTATACAAACTTACCCTTATTTTTAATGCTAAATAAAAAATAATTATAAAATTTGGGTGTTTCCATTTGAAAATCTGGACTTTTGACAGTTTTTTCATTTTCATTTTTAATCTTATTTTTTAAACGCCCTGTATTAATAGTTATCAAAATATTATAAAAAATCTATTAAAGCAGGTCTTTTATAACAAGGAATCCCACTTAAATTAAATAAATAAGGCTTCCTTATAGAAAAAATTTAAAATTATTCTAAGGCTTGCAAACGTCATTTTTGATATAAAAATTCAAATATGTCAAAAACGTTTAGACATAGGTATAGGACAGGGTAGACAAAATCTGCCTAGAATCTTGCGTAGAATGCAAAAATGTGATAATATATAGGGTGTCCCATTTAAAATAAGCAAATTGACACTTACTTTCGGTATAACCGGAAGTGCCACCATTATGAAAATATTTTAGTCCGGTCGCCCCCATCAGCATTAGCATACTGTCAAATTTTCAAAATTTTCCTATGTATAGTTTTCTATATATAGATCGATTCGGTTCCCGGTGGGACACCCTGTATTTTAATTAATAAAGTATTAGAAATTGGTGAAAGCGCAATTTTTTCTTTGTTAAGCCAAACAAGGCCTTTTTGTACGTGGCACCAATTGTTAAGTACAACCATGGATTATATTACATGGTCAAATGAATGTTTGGTTCGACTGTGTATAAAATAATAGGGTAGATCCTTTTACGTTGAGAAAGTCATGGTGATCCAACTTTTTAGGTTGCTGAATAAAGAAAAACTAAAGTATTAAATGTTTCTTTAGGTCACAAAAGGAATGAATGCGACAATGCCTAATTTATATACAAAATTTAGTACCTCCCTACCCATTAAGTAGTTTTTGATCTCTTTCTCTCTCATAATACCTAGAGGTCCTTTATGGTTCAACAACAAAAAATTACCTGCACTTTTCTATCTTAATTTTTAATTTTTCAATTAAAATGCTTAATTTATCCAATGGTAAAACCGATTTTACAAGTTTAATTAATGATAACACAACAAAAATAACGATACAGCCGATGGCGCACTCCGAAGAGCAAATAAACCAACCCTTTTTTTTAATATAAAAGGTTTAAATCGGGTAACAACTTAATTTTCTTTTTATACATTTTTTTCTTTGTAAACTTAAACTTTTGTAAAGAGAGGAGCAACTTTAGGAAAATTAAAACAACCCTCAAAGCTCTTAAAAGTAAGAATTATGTCCCTGTCCTTAGGCAAAGTATAACGGGGCGTCAATATTTTTTTTTTGGGTTGGATATAACGCCCACATAATGAAAGGGTAACTTTTCATTGTATTACGTAAAGATTACAGACGGTTTACTGTGTATTTACTTTTTAATTATATCAGCAAACAAATACGGAAGAACGCTGTTATACCGAGTGACAATAGAAGCACTCTGTGTGACTAACTCTTTATTTGCAAAGTTATCGTTATCAATTTTAAACTAGAATTGGTTTGTTTATGGCTTCAGAAAAATATTTGGTTACTATTTTGACCTATTATCAGTGGCGGCGCCAAGATTTTTGGATGGGTAGGTACAAGTGGGCCCTATGATTTTTATGTGGGACTACCAAAATATCAAAAGAAGTGACTTGTAAAAAAAAAAGGTCGTCGCCTCCCTCACGCTCTATAACGCCATAAGCGGCAAACAAAATAATGTTGTTCTCTCTTGTCCAAAGTGACGCCTAAAAAAAAAGGTCACCACTCTCATCATCATAGCTTTCATAGCCAAGTCCTCCTTTCCTCCAGACATTCCATTACAAAACAAGTCCATCAATTTTTGGGTGGGCACCACTCATGTTTCTAGGGTGGGCCGGTGTCCACCCTGCCCCCCCCCCCCCCCTGGCGCCGCCGCTGCCTATCATCATGTCTGATTTTACCGTACACCCTTTATAAGACCAATCTGGATTATGGAAGGCGATCGCACTGGCAGCCACCGCGATCACTACTCACCTCACCATAAACTGGGTCGTTCTTGAAAAAAGCTGAATTTTCAGTGGGTGCATTTTTTTTATTCGTTGGTTTAAAAATATGACAAGTTATTAAAAATGTCTCACTTGTTGCAAAAAGTAGCCTGTCAATCTTATTTAATGATTTTTTTCTGAAATAATGTATATGTGTTGATAACGAAAATGAGATTGCTTTAAAAACAATAATTTATAGTAAAGAAAATAAAATATATTTTAAAAATATACTAATTTACTGGGTGTATTTTGTATTAAAAAACACACAGATTATTGAAAAATAGTTTAATAAACTTTCTTGGAAACAAATACAATAATACTAAAAGATACGTATAAATCAATGTATCTTAAAGCTAAATAATATCTTTGCTCCATTCTTCTCATATTCTGCTTCACCTGTTCTTGCTTATCAGATTTTTTTTTTCGAAGAAATTTTTTCTATATTTTCAGGTCTAGAAATATTTAAAAAAAAGATGAAGGTGAAGATCAACTCCGTTATCATTCAGAGCATTACCGTTATTATATGTCGATAACAGTAATGATATAACGAAGTTGATGACCATGCATGTTTAAAACTTTATGTTATATTGTTTAAAAAAATGTATTTTTTTTTACGTTAAGGCATAATTTCGGGTAAGACGCATAAAATAAATATAAAATTTCAAAGAAAAATATATTACTTACCTCAATAAACTGATCACGGTAATGATGATTTAAGATCGAAAAAACTACTGAGCACGTGTATACATCGTATTTATCACGAAACACGCAGCAACCGTTCCCTTACGTTGTTACTTTGTTGACCCATCGTTACGGAGAATCAACATGCATGCATGCGCCGACTTGCAGCGCCTCTAGTGTTTGATACGAAGAATTATAATCTGATAACGGTAGTGATGCCAGTAGTTAGTTACACATAAAAAGATTTATATTTTTTCAGTTTCCAGAATTTAAATTGATATTAATTGATCGGAAATAAACAATTTAACCTATATGCAACAATTAAAAAATATTAAAATTTAGGAATTTGCTGTAGCTTATTTTTTTTGTAAGTTATCTTCCACAAATATGGTTGGTTACGATAACGGAGTATGACGTTCGGGAGAGTTTCATACAAAAACAGAAACAACAAATTATATTTAGGTAAAAGTAATATAAGTGGAGTATAAACACCATTTGTATTAATTTTGTTATTACGAAAAAAAATTTGATATATTTTTAAAAAAGTAATTTTTTACTGGTAACCTCAAATTGAAGCTTTTTTGAAGAATGACCCTGCTACAAAATTGACGTGGGCTAAAACAGTCTAGCTGCCTAGTGCGCCGAAGCCCTAAATTTAAAATTTTCTGGTAAATTAAAGGTAAAAAAACGAAACTTAATCAGAAACTTTGTGCGAAAAAGAATCACAAGGGATATTTCTCATTGTGGCGGAAAGACGACCTACGCTTTATTTTACTAAACTGCCACTTTTGTCAACAAAACACATATTTAGCTACATTTTGCAATAACTTTGTAATCCAAAGTTATTGCCCCTAAAACAAACTCATACACCTCCGTTAAATTATTATTAAACCACACGTGAACGTTCCATTGGCTACGACGTAAACACACCCACCCTAGTTATGTTATTTCCGACTTACCCTTTTACCAACCACCAAAGTTATTTTCGGCTTCGGCTACGGGGTAATATCAATGGTGAATCCAGAAAGTCGTCCAGAGAGGGAGTACCTATATATTTTGTACTTTATACATTATTATTATTTCTTAAAATTTCTTTTGGCATAAAGGAATATCAGAAGCATAGGCGCCGATTCCGATTCCATAGCCTAACCCTCACAGTACGTTTACATAATAATGATACTAATAGCTATTCGTTTGCGAACGTGCGTTACTTGAGATTTGATAATTTAATTTCTTTCTATAAAATTTATCTACAGTTGTCGTTTCCTTTTTTAATTTAGCAGGTTATCATATTTAGGAAAAAATTATTTTGGCTTTGAAAATTAAATTATGCTAGATCTGGCAACCCTGGTCTGCTACTTTGCTTAGAGCACGTAGAGAATTTGGAAAGTCCCTGGTCTCAAAGTCTCAAGGTTGCCAGATCTGGTGAAATTTCACTAGATTTAATGATTTCGAAACCAATCCAAAGTGATTTAGTGAAATTTCGTTAAATACCCCAGTTTTAGTGATTTTTCGGATTTTGTAGCAAATAAGACAAAGTCGTCTAAAATATAATACAAAAATGCAATATTTTAAAAATATTATTTTCAAAAACACGGCTATTTTTAATTATCCGCTCGATCTATATTTTCTACACGTTGGCAGCCGTGATGTCAGGTCTGCGCATCATGCAGATCTGACATAACGGCCTAGTCAGCGAGGTCTAGCATCGGCGCGGTCAAGTTGGAGCCAGTGTTACCAGATCTCCTGTTTTAACAGAAGATCTACTGTTTTCACTCTTAAACTACTGTTCTACTGTTTTCACCCTCAAATCTCCTGTTGAAAATTTTTTAATACCAAAGAGGTAATTAAGCTACATAATTCACAAATGTACACAAAAACATTGGATCATTCGGAACTAACTGGCCAGAGCCGTTTTTCCGTACGGGCCCAGTACATTTTTTTTAGAAGTCACTTTGGATGGAGGAATGGCCCCGCGCGTCTTGTGGCCCACAATTTGAATCGATGACCTTTTTTTTTAGAAGTTACTGTGGAGGGGGGCCCTAAAATTTGGACCGATGACCTTTTTTTTTAGAAGTTACTGTGGAGGGAGCCTTATTATATTTAAAATTTATTAACTATTACATTATATTATGTGTATATTTAATAAAGGATTTTTTTTTTATTTGTTGAGATCCGTTCTCCAAGCCCCCAGAGCAATTCTGAAGTTCCGGCGCCTATGATCAGAAGCCTACCCCAGAAACAGACGCCCTGGGAAATTCTGCTACCCACGTGTGCATTATAAAGTGTCAAGAGCTGTTGAGTCGTTAATACAGGGTGTAACATTGTGAACTGGTAATAAATATAGTATAGTTTGGCGCAAATAGACTGAAAACTTGTTTCCACGAAACAATCTATCAATATTATTAACCAAGAAATTTGTATTTTCAGTAAATAAGATGGGACTGCCGTTGATATTTAAAATAGGAGGTATTTGCATAGGTGTTTGACGCAACTGAAAAAGGAGTGCCTGATTTTATCGATATTTACGTAAAGTACTGACAACGACTGACTGAGACTATCGAATTAGTATGTTTGTTTATTGAGAGATACAACTGAAGTAATTTTTGTATCTTTAAAGTTTGTGCCATTAAGGAATATCAGAAGCCTACCCCAGAAACAGACGCCCTGGGAAATTCTGCTACCCACGTGTGCATTATAAAGTGTCAAGAGCTGTTGAGTCGTTAATACAGGGTGTAACATTGTGAACTGGTAATAAATATAGTATAGTTTGGCGCAAATAGACTAAAAACTTGTTTCCACGAAACAATCTATCAATATTATTACCCAAGAAATTGGTATTTTTGGTAAATAAGATGGGACTGCCGTTAATATTTAAAATAGGAGGTATTTGCATAGGTCTTTGACGCGAACTGAAAATGGAGTGCCTGATTTTATCGATATTTACGTAAAGTACTGACAACGACTGACTGAGACTATCGAATTAGTATATTTGTTTATTGAGAGATACAACTGAAGTAATTTTTGTATCTTTAAAGTTTGTGCCATTAACGAATACCGAGATAAATTTTTCAAAGATAGTTGAAGAGGATCGGCTGTTACCAAATATCACCTTTAATATTTAATTATACAAGTGTAAATTTGCTATTTCAAAATTAAGGCTTTCTTTGGGACAAAATAATATTTTTTTATCAGATCACAACCAAAAGTGATCCTTAAGAAAATTCTACAAATATAACAGCGTACGTAAGAATTTCCCTTTTGTTCCCTTTGGAGACAAGAAATTGCCCATTAAGTTGACAACATTATTATAAAAACGAATTCCTCTCCCACCAATCACAGTTTATGGTATTAACTGAGGCTCTGCCTTCTTTTTCAAGAGACAAAATTATATAATTTATATGTACAGGGTGGCGCACCGAAAACTTTCCACCCAGGTTTATTTTCTTGTTAATAAATAAATCAAAATTCGCTCGAACACGGGAACCTTAGTTCTCAGGGTGACATATTTTTTTGTTATTTTCATCTCCCCTGCTGGAACCCCCACGACGGGGTGGCTTCCACCCTTAAAATCTTAAATGGAAAGGGGGGTCGAGTGACACCTTATTTTAAAGGGAATTGAATTGCCTTTCAAACGCGACCTTGCTCGTTTAAATCGAGTGAGAAGTTACTGAGAAATAGGACTAAAAAGAAAAAATAAATTAAAAGTAATAAAATTTGTTACCGCTTGTATCAATCAAGTAAATGTTGAAAATGTTCACCTTCAACCTCCATGCAATTGTAAAAGCACTGTTCAAAATGTTCGCGAACATTAGTTCCCGTGTTCGAGCGAATTTTGATTTATTTATTAACAAGAAAATAAACCTGGGTGGAAAGTTTTCGGTGCGCCACCCTATATATCAATAATAGGTTAATAATTTCTTTAATATAGCAAAACATATACCATCTATAATAGTTTTATAAATAATGCAACCTTGAATGTGCATAGAAAACGAATTTCATGTAGCATTATTCAGATCGTTTTACTATAATTTTTAAAATGATTTTGTGGCTCAAACGGCAAAGCGTCGAGCTTTGGATTCAATAGTCGTGAGTTCAAGCCCGGCAGCCTGAAAACTTTTTAATTTTTTTTAACATAAGTTTGGTAATAAAAAAATCCCATTCAACTCGAGTGGATTGTCCATATCGCACTCGGAAGTTTTGGTCATTTTAAATTTTGCCCCCCCCCCCCCCAATCAAAACTTGAAATAACGCCTCTGCTGGAGCTACTAGTAGTCTATTTTTAGAAACTTTTTTTGTAAAATACTGTTTCTGGGCGGTTAAAAAAAAACTATTCAATATCTCGCCTCATTTCCTTCCATACAAGAGAAATTTTATTTCACTCTTTCGAGACATCCTGTATTCCTATCCAGCTATAAGTTATTGTCCTTGTAACACATTCTTACGCCCTGTTAACCCCGGTTTAATGATTAAACCACATACTGGATCCATCAAACAAGCTCGCGACGTAAACACACCCACCTTAGCTATTTCATCCCTGACTTACCCTTTTCCTAACCACTGACGCAACTATCGACCTCTAACGGGTTGCAATGGAAGCAGGATATTAGGGCGGGCCGAATTCGCGCAAAAATCTAGTCATGCGGTGCTCTTCATCCATTACGGATTGTACGTTCGCCTTTTGTTTTTAGTAATCGTAGTTATTTTCGCGCCCTTTTTTGTTCAGGACGGATTTAATTTAATGAAAATATGTGTATTTCGTGTTGTTTTTTTGTAGTTTAAGACGTGTATCTTCTAATGCTATTATTTTGGTAATAAAAAACGGACTTTACTACACAATATAAGAAAGTTAAGAGTTACAAAAATAGGACGATCAAGTTAAATAACAAAACTTTTTTTTTATAAAAATATCGAAAATGAATTTTTCTAAATATTTTTTTTTTAAATTACTGTTTGTCTATTTTCTAAATAATATTTAAAGATGTTTATAAAAAATTTCTGAAGATCCTCAACCCAGACATAAATATTTAATTAAAATAAAGCGAATACGTTTTTACAATTAGTATTTTTAGCAACTTGAATATTTTAGAACGTGTCGATAAGAATAAATTTAACTAAACTTTTATAAGGAAGCAGATAAGGGGGATGATCAAAGGGGGATTAACCCCTCCCCAAAATGAATTTTTATTAATTTTTTATAATAATAATATCGGGTTACATAAAGAATTTTAATAATAATTAACTAACCAGTAGGTTTGACTGTGACTTACTACGTGACATTGACAGAAATAATTTTCTCACAATCATACTGGCCCGGTTACCTTAATTTTTAATTTACTAATTAGGCACCTTTTGATTGTGAGTTCATAATGCCTGTCAATGCTAGTTATGTCACAGTCAAACTTGCCGGTTAGTTAATTCTGGTTAAAAATCTTGGTGCAACCCAACAATAGCAAGTTAAACTTTTAAATATTTTTTCGTAGCAAATTGTTAACAAATTTTTTATTTCTTCATCACAATTTAAAGTTTAGTACAGGCTCAGCCAAGGACTGTCCCTGTTTTACGATTTTCGTTAAGAAGTTTCGCCTTCGGCGTTATTAATTATTGTCTTTAATGTGTACAGGGTAAACTTTTAAGGTAAAAGGGAGATGAAGCGACATATTTTTGATATTTACTCTCTTTCTCTATCGGAGAAAGTTGAATATACCAAAATTTTATAAGTATTATGTATACAAATACGTGATATGTTTTTTCAATCTTGTGACGATATTTTAGAAGCCCTTCTCCACCCCTTTCCCCTAATCGATTCCTCAAACAAAATTCCTGGATTTTTACGATTTCGCAGTCAATTTGCCAAACAACAAAATCCCGATAAACGATATTTCAAAAGGTATTTTCACTGAATTCACACAAACAATTTTGTAAAAACCTGTTTCATATTCAACGGGAAGCATAATTCTTTCCAGCGAATCGAAAATCTTGTTTCAGGCATCAACCACTGTCGAGATCTTAGCGCCTGAAAAATCGATTAGCGGGAATTTTGTTGGTTGGCTATGTCACCATTATCAAACTATTTTTTGAAAACGTAAACTACACACCGTAAAAATTTACTCTAAAGTTAGTCATTATTTTCCTCTAATATATTATGCCATTTTATTAATATATATAAAATAAGTTATATACCTAGTAATATTCACGATAGAATTCGCGAGATCCTGGCCCAATCACATGATATGAATGACATGCTGGTTAATTTTAGTGTATTATGTTGGTAAAACTTGACGTAAATTACAGGATCGAACTTTGAAATTACAAATTTTTAATATGTAAAATGTATGTTTAAACTTTAAACGAATAATATTCTTAAAGCCACTAATAGTTATTGTTGTCATGCTAAACAAGATTGCAATAAGATGAAGGTAAAAAGTTACAAAACAGATTAGGAAATGACAGCTTCTTTTATTCTTCCCTCGTGTTCTTTCCTCGTTTGGAAATAGGTAATTATAACACAGATAGTAGATAATATGCTTACCGGTCGACACAGTGGTAAATAGAAAAAGCCGTGGAAGCTATTTGAGTAAAACGTACAATAGAAATGTTAATTTAATATTTATATATTAATGTGCTGTTATATAATATATCTAATATTGACATAGGCGTAGTTCGGGGGTGCTAAGCCCCTAAATCTAGCACCCTAAAAAAAACACAATCTATTGACAAGAAAAAGGTTGAAATGTTAATTTTAAAAAACAGTTTAACAGACCACAATAATAAGATAGAAACTTCGGAATTTGTTAAATACCAAAACCTTTAGTTGTACGAAAATGAAAACTAATAATCGCTAAAGGTGAATTATTATTTTACAACCTATATAAATCCATACTAAAATTTTTAGCAATAAAAAATGCTTCCTAAGATCACACAAAAACCACACTAAAATCAAAACATTTAATTCAGAAATAGGTACCGAAAATATAAGCTTGTTTCCATTATAAGTGAGACATTCATAATAATTGCGAATTTTTTTTTTATTTTAAAGATTTTAGGGTAATAATTGTCTTGCATTTTTTTTAGTTGAAATCGATTTAAAAAAATAGATAATTACTGAAAAACAAAAAAAAATAAAAAAAGTTTTGTCCGAAGCTGGGTTCGAAACCGCGATCCTTAGTTCCAAAGAGGCGCCTTCTAAAAAGCAGGTTCAAATGCGTTATATGACTAAATGCAAGAAATTCCTGTAAAAATAAATTGTAACTGTTTAAAAATACCTTCTCAGCAATGACATCAGCTGCGGTACTAGGCAAACAATAGTTATGATCCATAATTAATTGTTAGTTATAGTCTAAAACAGAATATCATACGTTTATGAATCAAACATTGGCTGAATACGTCTCTGTCAAAATCTGGGGAAATTTTGAAAGTCCTATTCAGCCGGCCGAGGTCATATATCTGGATGTCAAATGTCGAAAAACGAGTTCTCTCGTGAATATTTCTTTACAAATTTGTACAAGAAAATCATATATACAGGGTGTCCCAGACAAGTATGCACTCTACAGGAATCTTGTAAATTATAGATGAAGATAGTTAAATTAGAAAAAAGTTGCGACCTACTAAATTCTGCAACATTGTGTTTTCAAATTTATAAAACTTCGAATCCTTCCGAAGATATTTGGGCAAAACCGAATTTTCGCGATTTCGTTTTTATTTTTTTTCTGACTGATCAAATAAAGTTTACATTATCATTGCCATATTTTCTCCTCGGCAAGCTGATCTAATTAAATTTATAATCTGACGTTTCGTTTTTTCAAAACCATCGTCAACTTTACTTTTTTAAATGGGGTAAAATTTTATTTTATTATTTTTAAATTCACCTCCTCCCTTCCCTTTTGTAATTAAATGACGTATCACGCCCTGTATTAATAACACGTTTCGGACTTAAAACCCCCTTTAAGACGCGGAAAAAGTATGCCAAAGTAAAAATAATAGCAGCCGTAATTTTGTAATTTTTCAGCAAATAAAAAGGCTTTCTATTACTAAATTTATTCCAGTTAAAAATTCCACCCTGTATACTTCTACTGTCAATAATGGTGTATGGTTATTTATCACGCACAGTATATTTTTAATAAGAACATTCCATCGCATTATCATATACATTATTCTTTTAAAAACAGAGGGGAATCTGGCTAAAAATAGACCGAGCATATTCACTAAGTTTAACCTCAAATTAAAACCGTTCACTTTCGGGCTTTCACGTCCGAGTGCCACGATTTGGCGCCAGATGTCTATTGGGCGAAAAAATAAACTAGTTTTGGAGTGGAAGACATCACATAAGGGGAAATGAGGAACTATAAACAACAACAAAGGAAATTCATTGACCCAAAAAAAAACGCTTTTGAGGCTCCGTATTTACATTAGGCGTTTACAATTTTGGTCCCGCAACATATCGACAGGATAAACTGTTTGATCATTTCTAGACAAACACAATTTTGTTTTCATGTTTTCGTGTTAAAGAATTTAGCTGCATTCTTTTATGCGATGCATTTGTGCAAGGGAAAATAGGCATCGCAGCGCTTCTGCTTTGACATAAAAGATCCATAAGGTTTTTTAGTTATTTTTAAAGAAATGGAGAATTGTTCAGGGGCGATCGGTGACACGAGGCAGGCGAGGCCCGGCCTCACTACAATTTAAAATTAATATTATAAGATTGATTGATTTAAATAAGATTTTTTTTGCTGTCCTTCGTTACAACACTGCAAATCTTATCTTAAATTTATTACATTCATAATATATTTATTTTATTTGGTAATTTTATTAAAATTATAAGCATCTATATATTCACTTTTATTATTATTTGCCACAATATATCCAACATAAAAAGAACCGCAAGCGACATCCCCAGTACGTGCAGTGCGTTAAAAAGTTCTTCACCAAGAGGACGCCTGAGGCCCAGGCGGACGCTAGACTCTCGTCGCCGAAGTCGACCACTTGTCTCTGCATTATGCGTAAATGTAATTATCTTGTTTAATCATCTGTTTGTTTTACGCACTCGCACGAGTGCGTGAATTTACTTATGGAAACTAGAATTATTTTTTCGTCACACAACTCAGAAACTACTTAGCAACGTGTAACCGGTAAATCTATACAAAACAATAATTCACAATGATTAAGCGTTTAAGCGAGTGAGTAGAAACGTTGTTGTCTACAAACTAACGGTGCAACTCGAGTATGGTGCATCGCCGGCTGTTGCCAGACGTAGAAAAATTCGACTATTGATAATTGTGAATTTTTGAAATACGTTAAAATATAGCGGAATGTGGCCGGATATAAAATATTAGTGAAAGGTGTAAGCCGAAAAATTAGTTTGCAATTATACCATTAGACCCCCCCTTAATACGCCACAGAGCACAACTTTCGGCTTTCATCTGGCGCTTTTTCAGCTGTTATTATCCATGGTTGTAGAGATGGTAGACTATCGATATTCATTATCGATATTTTTCGAAATAACTATAGTAATTCTCATATTGTCAATAGTAAATTATCCTGTTTGTAAAGAATCAGTATAAGTTTTTGGGAGAGACGTGTTTATTTTTAGAAGTCAATTTTGATCATAGTAGAAAATTTTTATTCAGCACATGTAACTTTTTCCATATCATTTACACTATTAATTGAACTATTGATAAAATCGATAATTTTCCAATTTCACTATCGATATATTTAATATCTATATTTTTTTACCTCTACACGGTTGCTAGCTGATAATTTTTCCGTGCGCATGTCCCCTGCTATGTTCTTTGTTTACATGCGCGTGGCCATAAATTTGTCACTTCAGGATTTAACTTGTTTATTTATTTAATTATAATGTTGTGCATCTAAGACGAGTATTCCTAATCTTGAATAAAATATAGGCAAAACTAATCACATTTAAACAGGTTATAACTTCATTTAAGTTTAATATTTATTTCCGTTCCTCAGTTCGATATAACTAGATCTTATCGGAAATTGCTCCACTGGCTAAATTTGAACTCGGTGGTGGTATAGATCGAGGTTTTATTGCAACACTAATAGAAAAGAGCATTAAGGTGAAAGAAGCAATTTAAAGTAATTTATTGGAAAATAAGGCATGCAATGCCTATAAGAAAAACATTAAGGATTGAATTATCATAAATATAAAAATACAGATCACCGCTACACTAAAAAAAATTATTTTAATCAAATAAAAATTAGGTTTATTTAAACCATTATTTGTTTATGTATATTAAAAACATTTATTTATATGAGTAAATTCTAATGATTATTTAAATCAGCAATTACTTTCATATTTAAAATAAATAAATAATAATTTATTATTTGACTTAAGAACGGTTTGATTAAAAAAACTATTTTTTGTACAACTGTCAAAAAAAGTTGACATTTTTTCATCGCTATCGATACGTAAACCTTTTGTTTTTTTAACAGTGAAAAAAAGTCTTTTTTTCACTGGAAAAATGATTTACAAAAAAAACGATAAAACATTACTTTTTAAAAAATGTATTGAATTTTTTTGTACAAATTTACTAATTAATTACCAACTACCAAAAAATCTCATTTGTTACAATAATAATTGATGGTGAAGTCCAAACAATTGCTTCCAATATTAATTCCCGAAGCTGGTCCACCTTGCTGCTGATCAGAAACGCTAGATATTCCTTGAAAAGTTGAGTCCACAATTGTATCAGTTATATTGATTTGTTTGGAAGTAGAGGAACAATTTAATTTATTAGAAATATCAATTTTATTACTCAAACTATCTTCTATATATCCTTCTGCTATGGCGGCAGATTTCCAACCACCGTGGCGTTTTATAGATGTCATGTTACCCCCTGCATTGGCTAAGAGAGTTGCAGAACTCCTCCTAAAACAGTGACCTGTGTAGCTCTTATGCAATTCTTTTACCAGCCATTTTGCAATCAAGCTAGGAATTTCCCCTATTTTATTTATTCCCACATGTTGGTAAACACATTTTCCTCTTGAATATTTTAAAAATAATCTCTTTTTGTGTGTATGGGACGGCCTTAGTGCTCTATACTTGCGATATATCTCAATATAATCAGAATTTGAAACGGTAAACATTCTTGGGCAATAGGTCTTTGTATCCGGTATTTTAACAATCAATATAGACCCGGTATCTTCAATGTCATCAATAGTTACCTTCAATAATTCTTCACAGCGACAAGCACCGCTGATTCCCAAAATTAACGCAACCTACAATTAAAAAAATATTGAAATTACTGAAATAATACAAAATTTTGATCATCTGTACCTTATAAAGTAAATTTGTTTCATCATCAGCTTCTTGAATGAATTTATTAATATCGTCTCTCGATAAAACTTTAGATTTCTTCCCTCGGTATCCGACGTTTTTGTTCTTAATAAAAGGCACCAATTTTGAAAACTTCTTTATATCAATATTTTCTTTAAAATTCAATGTACTCTTCAACATTGAGTAGACACTCCATAAAGTAGAAGGTTTTACAGTTTTTGATTTCTCCTCAAAATAGCATAGAGGTACATACCTTTTCAGACACTTTTTGTATATTTTTCTTGCCGCGGAATTGGTTATAATTTTTCTCGTATATAAATCTTGATTTCGCCGGTAACATGTTAGCTATAGCCGAATTTGCTATATCGGCTATATCTGAAGGAATCTCGCTATCACTATCGTAATCTACATCCATTTTAAGTACTTATACTATTTATTTAAAAAATTGCAATAAATATGAACAGCTATCAACGTATGACAACAAAACAAGCAACGTGCCAACAAACCATTTCTATAGTAACGACAGGGCTGTTAACTTGATTATGTGAAATTATATGGTAAAATTTTTTTATAATATACAATTTAACCGATTAATTCAAACTTTCAGTTGTACAAAAAATGTTGTTTGTATTTCGTTTGTGAAATTCGTGTTTTAATGGCACATTCGAGAGAATTTTTCGCCTCGACCTGCGGTCTCGGCAAAAAATGGACACTCTCATATGCCATTAAAAAAACACTCACTTCACGCACTTAATACAAAAATAACTATATTTCAATTAAAAAAGTTATTGTGTTATAATTAATACACACATATAGTATTCACTTAAAGACGACTGGAGATATCTACCAGTTGAAACGTTGTGGATAAATAAAGACAACGCAAATCCAAAACTCTTGTATCATTACACTAATAAACAGTGCCAAATAATGATGCTTCTACCATTTCGTCAAATCCATCCCTAGACTCTTTTCGTTATATAATATCATTGCCAATTAATAGAGCTGGGATCCAACTAAAGAAAGGAAGGACTCTACACTATTTAAGCAATTTTTGTTAAGCCAGATGTTGCATGCAGCGTCATCTAGTACCGTTATTAAATACTCTCAGACACAAATTGTTGCACCAAATATTTATTTATTTGAATCAAACGTTTAAACTTAATAGCTTTTATTAATTTGGTTTAATTTTATTTAAATACATAAAAAACCATATTACGCACGAATGGGAAAATTGAGAACGAGCCGTGTAGCGGCGAGTGCGGTAATTACATGAGTGCCTAAATGCTTTACAACACGCAATACGTACTATTCTTTTCCTACGACTCTTCTTAACAAATTAAAGATCGGTGTATAATTTATAAAGTGTCGATTTGAACCTCAAATCTCAAATAATGAGAATGTCACTATCAAATATTCAAAACGCAAGATAGATAAATGTCACGATTTGAATGATTCAAGGCTAACTTAATTGTTATACTAGGCATCATAACGCCCAGTTGTGTGTTCAAAACGCACAGTTGTGCGTTTTTATTCTTTACGCACGGTTGTGCGTACAAATGGATTTACTTATAAGTAGACGGTACTGTAAACTCGATTAGACTGTCCATATCTCGATCGGAAGTTTGAGCGATATAAACATCATATCCACTTTTATTAATTCTACGACGAACTACTATTATTTGTTTAGTACATAGTACACGTATAACAAATTAAATTATAAAACATCGTTTTTCCTCATAAACTGGACGTTTTGCCCTAAAAACGGACATCATTTTGTAAAGTACACCGCTATTTAACGAGATAAGTATTTACTGTAAACATGCCCTGAATCACGCGATATTTGGGTGGTTTAATATTGGGCTAGAAATATTAAGTACCTAAAAATGCTTTTAGTTTTATATAATAACGAGTTTTAGGGGCTGGAATTAAGATTGACAATAAAAAAACTTTTCATCATGTTAAAAATGTTAAGACACGGGCGTCCGCAGAAACATTTCAAAAAATTTAATTAAAACATTTTTTTATGAAAGAAGTGTGATAATTTATAATAAAAAAATGGTGCTGGAAGAAACGAGAATGATTTATTATGAATATACAGAGCGGCACTTAAGAAGGAGTATTTCAAAACCTAAGCATTTGAACCAAAAACTGCTCTTAGATCTTCGCTCCTAAAATACATGATTTCTGAAAAAATCATCAATTTTGGCATGGTGAGCGATAATTACTTTATGTTTAATCATGAAAAAACCGAGCTTTAAAAACGCTGCTTAGAGTCATACATACGTATGACGTATATTTTGGATTGACACCAATATTCACAAATATAAAAAATGTTTTTTTTTTAAATAATAATAGGAATATCAAAAAAAAAATTTACGAAAACAAATTTAATCCAACCATGCAGAGGGGGAGAGGTAATAATTTAATTTTCGAAATTTGATAGTAGTGAAATTTAAACGAACTTTGGGCATGGCCCCGAAATTTTTTCGCCTGTGGCGCTTTTCCGCCTTCTTTGCTAGGTCCAATATCATGAAATACATGTAGTCCCGACTGTCCATTTCTCCAGAAAATGTCCTACTTACGCCCACTAAGCCCCCCCCCCCCGAGTATATTTTCGCCACTGGAAGCAGTGTCATCATCGCGTCCATGGACCGCTAAAATGGCTGAAGCAAAGCGGCCTATTTTGACAGTGTAGTTTATTTAACACTTTCTTTGAAAGATTGTAATAATATTTTAGGTTTTTGTGTACTCCCTGGAAACTAATAAAAACCATTACCATTTAAAATAAATCTTTATAATAATATATTGAAATTCTCTGGAGACCCACTATAAAAAATTTCCAGGAGGGTAATGTAAAAGGTAATTTATGACTAAAAATAAAGATATCTGACGCTAAATAACGTCTTAAAACTTGAAAATATCGCCTTCCTCGTGCAAACCGTGAAACCGCCTGTAGGTCGAACTGCAAATTGGAACTTTGAACTGCAAATGGTATTAAATAATGGCCAGATACGAGGGTATATAAAAGGTGTGGTAAATAATTGTGAATCAAGTTGATTGGGAGGTATCTGTGTGAGAAAATCATTTTCACGGGGCGGGGGTGGGGAGAGCGGGGTTACAAGAAACATTTTACACATTTTTTTTTCACTGAGGACACTTTTTTGGCCTATTATTAAATTTACAAAAACTAATTAAATTAACAACAAAAAAAATCATTTCTTTACAAGAAATAGACAAAAAATGGACAAATTACATTATTACTGTGATTTATTTAGTATCGAATGGTTTTTGACATTGACTTTTTGTTCAAAATGCTTTTAAATTAAAATATAGATAATTGCTATTCCACAGGTATATATTCGCTATATCATTGCTAAAAACATGTTAACTCTTAAACAAATCTTTATCGGTAGCGATAGCGTAGAGAATAGAGCTCTAGCCTACAGATCGCAAGGTCACATATACAAATCCCATTAGGTGTATTTGACTTTTTTTCATAATAACATTAAATAATTTATAGAATTATTTTGAATTGAAATCTTCCTTGTTGGGTGGATTTCTTAAATTTATATTTAATCTTTATATGATATATAAAATATGAAAAAGTTAAACTACAAATAAAGGAAAAGCCTATTGACAAACTATGAAACCGGATATTAAGTGGAACATAATCCTAAGTATGCTAATTTCAACACTAGTGTTGAAATATTTTTTTCAAAAATCAAAGGTTTTTTTGTACATTACTCGCGTAAAAGTAATTATTCTAAAACTCGGAGAATTTCCGCACTCGGCTGCCGCCTCGTGCTAAATATCTCCTTGTTTGAAAAGTATCACTTTCATCACTTGTTATGTAACATACTATCTTCGACATTTGAAAATTTTAAATGACATTTGCGAAATAAAGCCAATGCGATATGTCAAACATTTTAGATTATAGAGACTAATTTTTTTAAATTTTACGAATAAAGAATTTTTCCGTATGGTGCAGATATTTTCGCGGACACTGTATATTAAAAACATTCTTATCGTGTTCTCTTAACATTTCTAAAACTCAAATTCAGAGCAAATACTTCATGAATTAAAAAACTAAACACATGTTCCATTCATGCATCACTGCCAATGATTAAGAGTAAACAAACGTCGCATAGCGAAAAAATTATTAAATTAACAATAAATGTATTATTTCACTTAACAAACCATGTGTTAAGACAATTAAAATTACTTAATGAAACTATTCTTATTCCGTCGTGTACACTGCTTTCAAATGTCGCATCCAGTTACAGTGCGTATGATACAATCTCGGATACAATTTTATTTTATCCGTTTAAAAGCGTCGCCGTCGCGGAAGATTTCTAGTTTCAGTTCCTCCTAGTTTTCTGTTGTGTTAAATTAAGAGTCGCGAGTGAAATGTGCTCAAGATGCAGTCGCTGCTGCAGGAATAACATCGAAGATGACGACGATATTTCAGAAGGTTGCTCAGGTGAAAACAGTTATTTCAATTTTAATAGAAATGTATAGTTTCATATAAAAATATAATACGGAATAATTTAAGCAAGGGCGTAGAGAGCTTTTCTTCATTACATTTAAATCTTTACTTGAATGACACAGTTTTTTTTTGTAATTTTAAACGTAAAGATTGAAAAATTATATTAGTTAATAAGTGTGTAAATTGCCATTTTTCAACCGATTCAAACCTTCAAAACCACTTCAAGTCAAATTTTAAATTTTAAATAGAAACCTTCCATTTTTATTTGAAGCTTATACTTGGATAGAAAATTATCTTTTTGCACTGATATAGTACACATTGTCATTTGTTTTAATGATGGCCTCCCACGTCAATCTTTCTTCGTTTTCTAATAGGTGGTAAAGAGGGGATCATGGACACGTTAAAAGGGTTCACTTTAACCTACTTTATAATATCAAATCAACTTTTTTGAGAAAAATTATCAATCGATCTTTCACTTGTCATGTCGGAATTTTTGTTAACATCCGAATTATTCAAAGAAGTAGTCCATTTCTCCAAGAGACTTTTTTATTTTTAAAAATCCAAATTATTGTTGAATTTTAATGTGTTTTTGCGTAAAATATTTGTTCTTTTTATTTATTTGCTCATAGAGTAGAAAAATCGATAAATAACTTTGGTCAGACGTTTTCAACTGTCATTTCATTAGCTTGGGTTTCTGTCAATAATTTCGGTGTCGCTATTTATGTGTAACCTTTTATGCTAGTTAAATAATATATTTTGTTCCTAGAACTTTATAACTTATTTTGAGACAAAATATAGATAACATTTTGGAAATAATATGATGATTCTTTTAGTTTTCCGCATAAGTTCGTTTTGGACAATTATTTCTATTTGACTACTTTTCAGACTTTGTCATTGTTTTGTAATACAAACATTTTAGAGAACATTGACACAGGCCCGTAGCCAGGGGGGGGGCCAGAGTGGGCAATGCCACACCTATTTAGCTTTTGAGAGTAAGCAAACAAATAACGTAAACTTTGAGGTGTTTTTAAACAAATTTAACAAAAGGAAAAACCGAAAACTCAATTATATTAAAGTGATTTACCTTCGTTGCGTTTTTAATGATTTTTTTATGGTTTTGTTTAAGTTTTATTTTTTGTAGTTACTATACAGGCTGCTACAAATTCGCGTGCGTGCATGGGGATCTCGAAAACGGTAAGAGATACGAAGATGGTTAAATTGAGGTAAAGTTGCATATTTTGGGGCTTAATAATTTGGTGAAAGAAAATTCTAAATATTTCGAATGCCTTCGGAGATATCAGAAAAAACCGAAATTTTCAGTTTTGGTTTTTAATTTTTTGCGCCTTTATTTTTGACTTGGGAAAAAAATAAGAAACACTTTTTCATAGCCGTTTTTTGTGATCTACAATATGGCCTTTTTAATTTTTAAATGCGACGTTTCGTTCTTTGGATACCACCATCAAATCAATTTTTTTAAATACGGACCTGGATTTTTTACTACGGTTTTAGGGACTTATAGGCTTTAGAAACCTAATACAATTAAAACATTTTAAAAATTTTATTGTTTCGTCATCAAATAATACATTTAAAATTATCCATTTATTTCCTTACGGCCCTGTAAATTATTTAAAAAAATGTTAGTCCTTTTTATAGTTTTAAGATGTTTTATTTAGATACCTATAAATAAAATACGATTCAATTATTATTACAAGGAAAAAGAAATATTAATGTTGATTAGTGAATTAAAAACTATGCGTTTTATTGACCTGCTAAAATATTTGACCTTGACTGTCTGACAAATTTTATTAAAATAATTAATGGCTTAAACCATACGTCTCACTTCCTGTAATGCAATTTTAATATTTAATCCTAAAAATAATTGCCAGGACCGTAATGGGTAAAAGGGATTGATATGTTATTTGATGACGAAACCATACAATTTTTAAATTGTTTTAATTGTATTAGGTTTCTAAAACCTTTAAGTCCCTAAAACCATAATAAAAAATCCAGGTCCGTATTTAAAAAAATTTACTTGATGGTGGTATCCAAAAAACGAAACGTCGCATTCAAAAATTAAAAAGGCTATGTTGTAGATCATAAAACGGCTATAAAAAAGTGTTTCTTGTTTTTTTCTCAAGTCAAAAATAAAGGCGCAAAAAATTAAAAACCAAAACTGAAAATTTCGGTTTTTTTCGGATATCTCCAACTTTGCCTCAATTTAACCATCTTCGTATCTCTTACCGTTTTCGAGATCCCCATGCACGCACGCGAATTTGTAGCACCCTGTATAGTTAATTAAATTTTGAAATCAACGATTTTTTTTATTTTCCTTGATCTTACGTCATCTGATCACCAAAAATTATTGTAAGTTTGCCCCCCCTAAAACTTTGACTGCCCACTCTAAAATCTAATCCTGGCTACGGGCCTGCATTGACAACATTGTTAAGCTGCCATTTTCATGACGTTTTTTCATTGAGTTTTTTATTTTCTGTAATAGCCTAAAAATATCAAAGAGACAGAACATTTTATTTGTTCCTTTATACACTACAACCAAAATCTAAATTTCATTAAAGAGCCTATTATCACCCCCATGCCATAGATTTTTCTCGGATCGGTACCACATAAAGCTAAATCTGCCCTTAATTTCTAAATATCTAAAACTCCATTGACATCAAAAATAAAACAGTTCGTATTAAACTTCTTAATACGCGAATTTTATCAAATTTTTATATAGATTTTAAATTAATAAAGCTGCAACAATTACATCGATAGTTGATCCCAAATTGTTAAACTCCCCGAAAATTTTACTCCGCACTTCGTCCAAAGCTACAAACATTGAAGTAGCCAACATATTATTCTGGGGGTGGAAGAGGCTAGGAGAGGTCGGCTAGAAAAAAACAACCAGTTTAAGAAGCTGGATTAATAAAATTTAAATAAGATAACAATAAATAAAAATACATATATGCGGGCAGCAAATGCCCACCCCTGGCCCATCTGGCCAGTGGCGGCTCGTCAGGTGAAGTAGGTGAAGGGGTTCTTCACCAAAAAAAAATAAATAAAACCAGGAGGAAAGTTTTTCGATAATATTAAATATAAATGTACCAATACAGCTACCATTTTAGCCCTTAAAAAAAATTATGTTCGAATTAATAACATTAATTTAATCCGAATGTAGGTATGCCAAATAGGGCCACGGTTAACTCTGATGGACAATAATTACAAACACATTTTGGCGCGCCCCAGCTGACCGTGTACGTTAGCTTAAAGCAAGTGAAGACCCAACGCCCAACATGGCTTTAATATTCACCGTTGCTATGGTTACGTGACGTCAGTCAGGCAAACATTAGATATGGAACAATTTGCATTATGATGAAGGGCAATTTAAAACTAGATCAGTCGTATGCACCATTGTTTTAGCATTGGTTCGCCTAACCTTAAGGTATTTATTTTGAGGCTTCGCGAAACTTACGGTTATAGGTATCGTTTTTACGTTATTTACTGTGTGATAAAAAAGTTTTGTTTTTATTTTTCATTTAATTCAGTAGTGCGCGTACCTACTATAGTTGTGTGTTTTAAAAATGAACCCAAATAATGACATAGTTTGTAATTTGTTGGAAACTCCATTCAGTCGTTGAACAGATGAGGATAAGAGAGACGTTTTGTTACACGGATTTTTAGTCAATGGTTGTTTAAGTACCCGCACTATACCTAGCTCTTCACCATTTTTTAAGACCGCGAGCCGCCACTGCATCTGGCTACGTGTTTTGAAAAAAAATGTAGTACTCTACTTTTTCTTTATAATTCATAAACTCTCCCGATTAGTGTCTGAGTGCCATTTTATGTAATATGTTCTGTTTTGGTACTAATTGAAAATAATTAATGAATAATGCTTTTGCTACTATATAAATATTGCTTAAAATTCATTTTAATAACAAACCAGGATAAAAGATATTTATCGTAAATAAACATTTAATTGTTTGAAAACAATCGAACCGCATAATTTTACGTTTGGTTAAAACAATCGTTAAAAACTGTAATTGTTTGTTTTATTTTGTTTTAAATAGAAGCAACATTATCTTTTTTGTCGATGCAGTTTATTTTTAAGCACCCTAAAATTAGTACACTTAGTTTATTTAGGAGTATTCTTAGTTCTTTTATTAGTATCGCCAGGGAATGGATATATTTAATTAACTATTTTTAAATAAACCACATTTGTATTTCTTTGTTCATTGAAACATTTTTTACCCTATTTCATTCATTAAAGATATAATTTGATGTGATCTTACGGTTATTATAAAAAACGCGGTAATACGACACGAAATAGAAAAAACCAGTGGCGGCTGATGCAAGAGCGATGCAGTGCTCCCAATAAAAAACAAAAAGAAAATAGTAATCAAACTAAACTATTTTCTATTACCAACCAGCAAATATAATAATTGGCATTCGCGATTCGCGTTGTAAATGATAAAAAACTTCAAGCGACGTAAATAAAGTCGACCAGTGGAATAACTTACCGGCCCACGCTATCGCCGAGTTATTATTTATTTATTTATCTAGGCCACACGAATGTGCTCTTTGAGCTGCTCCTTAAAACACCCGCGCAGAATTCTGCTTCCACCATGTCCGTATAAAAAAACAAAGCCATGATTTAAGTGGAGAGTTCGCTGCATTTAAACCAGCGCGTTATTGGGTATCGAATTTTTACTCGACTTTCTAGTTTACGGCGAAATCAAAAACAATAATAATAAAGAAAGAAAGTTTTTAGCGGCAGGAGGACAAAGTAGTGCATTTCTCTTCCTTACAGGTTTTTGATGAATCCTAACAAGAACGAATTAGCATGTTATTGTCTACCTGTGCTATTGGGAACCCATTACATTTGGCGTCCCTGTGTACTTTTATGCAAAAGAAAGATGCACTACTTTATCCGCCTGCCGCTAAAAAAAATCTTTCTAATTACTTATACGGACACTAAACTCCACTACTATATTTTTTAGTAATAATATAGTGCGAGCGTGTCATTCTATTTTTGTGTATCGCTGACAATTATTAACTGTGTACTATGGAAATGGTCTTTAATTTAATTAATGTAAAGAGATTTTTCAAATATTCATCCGAAGAAAAGATCAAATCAAAGGAAAAGGTACACCATTACCAGATATTATTACTGAAAAATTTGGTGTAAGTAGAGGGTAAAGTTACACAGGCCAATTTAATAGAGACATTTAATTAAAAAATTAATGGATTTGTGGATGTAACAAAAACAATACTTTATACTGTAAACTCTAAAAACCATCTTCATAAAGAGGCGCTGGGTATGCTTAGTAGTGTCTAACTTCGACACTGATGATGCCTCAGGGTCCATCCCACCTGGCTTTTACGCCTAAACTATTTAATATAGTTACGTACTCGTTTCCTTCTTTCGTCAAATTCTGTAGCCTCACTGATGAGCCATATGATGGCGAAACGTGTCTGGGGATAAATCTGATAAAATGAAAGGAAACTCTTATTCTTCTGTCTTCAATCATAATTATTAATAAAAGTTTATCTCCAAAATAGACTATTTTAATGACCAAGTGATTACAACATTTCCGAACAGAAAGGAAAATAGGATATACATATATACTTAATTTTTAAAAAATAGGATTTTTTTTAGTAAAAATTGCAGAACACCTTAAAATTTTTACCAACGGCCGGCACTGGAAAAGCCTGTTCGTAAAGGTACTCAATACCCGTGGTCTTTAACCGAGTAGCAGGAAGCGTACAGAAGACCAACACCAACACGTATCGACACCAGCACCGACTGTTGGTCGTGGAACAATGGTCTTTTTCACTAAATTTTGACTTAGGTTGTAGTATATTAAGGGTAATAAAGTAAAACTTTCTGGGATTTAAACATAAACACTGACAAAACAAGAATGACAAGCTGCAGCTTATCGATCGATAATGAGTAAAGCGTATGCTTAGTGCTCAGAAGTAAATGTTTATCGGACTTACGTAATTTATTGTAAAGTTAATTGGAAATCGTGGGGTAAAGTGCATATATCGCACGCGAGTAGATGAAACTTATTATTTTTCACACCACATTAAAATAACCGAAAAAAGATATAAACATAACCTAGTTAAATGGCTGAAAAGCATTGAAAGATGAAAAAACTGCAGTAATATGATTTGGTTGTCTCTGGCATGGGTAGGATAAAATATTTTTTGTTTGTCCAGGTAATTATTTTGAAAAAACTAATACAATTTTTTTAAAACTTGTGTTATGATGTATTTTTACCCACCTCTTTAACTAAAATTTCAGCGTCTTTCTATTACTTCCGGCTATACCGGTACTACCTGTCAACTTTGTTATTTTAGTTAAGTTTAAAAAATTACATTTTTGGTACTTTGACCGGCTGTAGCAGTTTAACAGTGCGTCTTAAAAATGCTATAATATTTCTAACTTAACATATTATTATCTACTTAATGTGTCATAGTCTCATAAATGTCATTTTTCAAATGCCAGTTTCTCAGAGCGAAGGCAGTTTCGCCCCCTCCCCCCTTTATTATATATATTCTTAATAGTTTTCCCAAAAGTTTTAACGAACGCTTGTCGTAAATCACGCTGTATATAATTTGAACATAGTAAACATTTAACAACTGAACCATAGTTATTACTATTTGTTTTGTTTTTTTCAGAAGAGGAGTGGAACTCAGATGGAAAATCTGGCCGAGCAAGTGACGGAGGTAAGTTTTTAAGTTTCCTTATAAACATACCGTAAATAATATGGTATGCATTAAAGTAAACAGAAACTGTTTTGAAAACGGATAACTTGCATTACGTCAAGGCCTCCCGGTGGAGAAACGGGTGCCCTACAAGCAAGGAAATTTATTTATTATTATATGCGTTCGGTAAGTGAAAAAATGTCTTCGTTCTTTCAGTCCAAATTAAAACCAGTTGTAGTTTATGTCAGTAAGGCGTAGAGTAATAAAAGTTCATTAGGTATGCAAAGTGACTACAGAGTGACCCTACGAGTATTTAAGCCACTTTCATAATTTGGCATTGATTTCATTGCAAAACTCTTTATTTTCATGAAGTGCAGGTAGTACCACGCGGGTTTGGGTCAATTTATGGGTTTTGCCTATGGTTATCCATTTACAAACACTGAAAATGGTGTGACAAAGGCTTGCATTATGTACATAGTATTAGGTACCTACACATATTTTTTTATTAACTATTAAAAAAAAACACAAAATACACAAAATACATTATACAGAAATTAAATTATAAAAAATCATAATATTTTTCGTCATCTGAGGAACTGTCATATCTGCTTGACGTTATAAATAACGGGTCGACGGTCCGATCGATCAGGTGATCAGTATCCCACATTTTCTTCTCTTCTTTAATGTCATGATGGACTGCTTTTCGCTAGTTCTCTGGTGTCACTTCCTTAATGGCTTGATCAAACAGTAGCCTAACGTCTTTCTTTTTGAATGTCTTGTTGTGTCTAGCTACAAATCCTTTAACTTTTGCCCATATAAGTTCGATAGGATTTAGTTCGCAATAATATGGCGGTATGCGCAACACAGTTCCACTATGTTTTTCAGCTATATCTTCCACGGCATATTTCATAAAACGATGTTTGTGGTGTAAATTTGCTACAGCTAATAGTTCCTCCTTTTTTATCAAATTACTTTCTTTGGTTAGTTATTATAAACAATTTAATGCACAAAATTTACCTGCGCCTATGGTCAACACCGAGATTGAGCCGAACTGGACGGAATTTCACATTTTATTACTCTACACCTTTCTGAAATAGACTATTTACAAAATTTTCGCTTTGGTGCTGTGTGATGCTCTCATTATAGTCTGAACCCTCCGCCCCTAGAAGCTGGTTACGCCACTGTATACAATTCATTATAAAACCATGCACCCAAAAAATAATCCACCAAATTCCTGATCACGCGTATTGATAAGGTTAATAAATTAGCACACCCGGCCCTGGGGATTAATATGAAGTTCCGCCGTGGAAGGGCCCTAATTTGCGATAAATAATTCATTAAATGTGTACTACCTAAAAGATTAAATAAAATTGATATAATTAGTATTAATCAGGACCGGATTTAAAAGTTATTCAATTTTTATTAAATTCAATTATAAATACCAGTATAGTCCTCTTGAACTATCATTCATATTGAAGGTAAAAATAAGAACACAAAGTCTTCCTCCACTGATATATTATAGATATATTTTATCAACTTCTCTACAGGTTTCGAATGCAGAAGCATTCATTTTCAGGAGAAAAATTAAAAGAAGAAAAAACCAGTAGATATCACCCTAACTGAGCAACACAATTATAGGTTCGGTATAAAATGAGTGGAACGATGAGGAAACCGATACACACATTGGATTGTGAATAAGAAAAGTATATGGGTTTGAGGCTTAAGGCACTGTGAAAACTTTAAAGGAAGAATAAAAGATTTAACATCTCTGTGTGAAAGAACTGTCGAAAGATACGATTGAAGTGAAAGGGAATGATCATTAAGCAAAAAAAAACTATTAGCTAGTCATTAGAGAAAAAATATGGAGAAGAAGTGAATGTAGGTTTGAGGACGAAGACTATCAAAAAATTAATTAGAAATTAAAATTTAATGGATGTAAACCTCATTGGTTTACGAATAAACACAGTGAAAGTAAAAATATAAAAATTGAATTTTAAAAAATTCTTTCATTTTAGACTTTTTAGAAATATTTTTTTTTTATTTCAGCTCGACCGCTACCGCGTGCTTTTCCTTTTTGGAATTTTTATTTCTAAAAAGTCTAAAATGAAAGAATTTTTTAAAATTCAATTTTTATATTTTTACTTTCACTATGTTTATTCGTAAACCAATGAGGTTTACATCCATTAAATTTTAATTTCTAATTAATTTTTTAATAGTCTTCGTCCTCACACTTACATTCACTTCTTCTCCATATTTTTCCTCTAATGACTAGCTAATAGTTTTTTTTGGCTTAATGATCATTCCCTTTCACTTCAATTTTATCTTTCGACAGTTCTTTCACACAAAGATGTTAAATCTTTCATTCTACCTTTAAAGTTTTCACAGTGCATTAAGCCTCAAACCCATATACTTTTCTTATTCACAATGCAATGTGTGTATCGGTTTCCTCATCGTTCCACTCATTTTATACCGAACCTATAATTGTGTTGCTCAGTTAGGGTGATATCTACTGGTATTTTCTTTTTTTAATTTTTCTCCTGAAGATGAATGCTTCTGCATTCGAAACATGTCGAGAAGTTGATTAAAATATTTCTATAATATATCAGTGGAGGAAGAGTTTGTGTTCTTATTTTTACCTTCTATATTCCCACTCCACTTTAAGTATGGACTATTTCTTCAAGTTATCATTCATATTGTTACCATTTAAAAAAACTCATTAAGAGTGAAGTCTAGTGATGCATTCGCCATTTAGGTTTTTAATCAATATTTCGTTACTTTTTCCTTTTATCCAAAAATCGGCCAAATAGCGACATTTGAAGCATAATTACCTACATTTTAAAGTTAAGCAAGTTTGAATTTATTGAAGCTAATAAAAGCAGAAAAAGAAACATGGGGAAATTTCACAAATTTTCGTTTTTTGATTTTATTGATTCATTAATAATAATTTCTTTAGTTCAAAAGTTTAGGTAAATGCCATTCAAGGACGGGTATTTGGTATTTAAATAAAGCAAAAAGGAATAAGAAATACTGATGAAAAAATGAAATCGCGAATGCAGAGGAAACAGTAGTCGATAAGTCTTCACGAACCACATTCTACCACATCGTGCATATTGTACCTGCATCTGGCGATGGCAATAAAATGCCTTATTTTATATACAAAATATTATATAAACGAATTTCACGAGAATTAAGAGGCGCGGGGTCAGTGGTGATTTCGAAAATAATATCGGGGCATCGTTTTGTAATTTTAATGGAAAATATATTGTAGTAGGTATGTAGCGGAATGTGGCCGAATATAAAATACTAGTAAAAGGTGTAACACGAAAAATTGGTTCGCAATTAGACTATTAGACCCCAACTTGGAAGGAGGGGCTGCAGCACGCCCCCCCCCCCCCCTCCTAAATACGTCACTGGTGTGTGGGTTACGAGATATATTTTAAAAATAATTGTATATGTACGTTTATAAATGAAATGCTTCATCTAACTTAGTTTATCGTCGGTTGTGAAAAGTTACATAGCCTTTTTGGCGTTTACTTGTGTTAATTATGTATTAAAAGGATTTTAATCTTTTTAGCGACACTCGGCAGTCACATATTTAAAGTTTAAATATTCCTTTTACCAGCTGCTATTAATATTGTCAGTTCAATTTGCATGAACATCCACAAGTAGAACTTAGATTAGCAGCAATCGCCATATGAAACTTTAATTATAGTTGAGTGGTTTTCATTTTATGGATGTTAAAGTTAGTTTGAAACTACGTACTATGTATATGGCACATATTTCCCGGTTATATTGTTACACTTATGAATATGGAGCTAGCCACTACATACATATCTTTTAACTTCTTGATATATCAAACTATCAATGGGGGAGTAAGGTTGACATGAAAAATTACCAAAAGCAAAGTAAAGTTAAAATATGTACTTTTATAATATGAAATACATTTGTATTTTAATGTTAAGAGGAGGATATACACACAGGTGTATATTCCGCTTTATGGTTTGCAATTTTTCTTTTACGCAAGAAAATATTGCCTGCGAGTATGCGCAGAACGAGGCTAGTGATCAGATGGCGCAATTTGTATTGCTTGCAAGAAATATAACTCCGATTTTTTGGTGATTTATGAGACACCAACTTTAATATAAAAATCCCTGACATTTCTTTATATGTTCTTTCTAACCCATAGTGGGTATGTTTTGTTTTTGTTGGTTTGCTTTTGTGTCCCGTAATGAGATTAGGTTAAAATGAATGCACAAGTCGTAATCAAATGTCTTTTTCTCGGTCTTTTAATTTTAATGGTTGGCAAGTAGTGGTACATCACCTACGACCTTGGCAAGTCATTGCACGCTGTAAAACGAAGTGAATTTTTTCTTGCCACAATATTAATTGCTGCTAGACAACTTGCATGAAAGATATAATTGCAAGCCTGGGCTTGTAGCGCCGATTCGCAGAGGGTGGCAAGAAGTAATTCTGCAATATTACTTAAAATAATATTAAATGGATAAGAAATCAAATATAATAGTTCCTTATGTCAGTACCTATTCTTTTAAAACATATTTTTAAAATGGCGAAAATTCGTCCGAAGTGGCAACTCTGTAACAGCGCTCGTAGTAACTAACCAAAGGTGAAAATACACGGTTCAGTTTGGTTGATCCATAATAAATTTAAAACTGCCAAAACGTACACAAACAAACGTTACAAAGACGACCGCACCAAAGTTATACAACTTGAGCGAAACTGCTGATATTTGTTCAAAAGCTAAACAATGTGTGCACTGAAAAAATAATTTATTTAAACTAAATAAAAATGGAGTTCGCCCAAACAAATATTTATTTCCTATTGTCCAAACAAATATTTATTTGAAAATATGTCCAAAATTATTTGACTGCTGATAGTAAAATTTATTATATTTAAACAAATATTATTTGATTCAAATAATTCATTTATTGCGCTTCAAATATGTGGTATTTGATTAAAATACATGTTTGTTTGATAGAGAAAACAAGTTTTTATAGCAAATAATAACTTATTTCTATTAACAAAATATTTATTTGTCAGCAAGCCTGCGATATTTAATCCAAACAATGGGTTGTTTCTTATAAATCATATATATTACTATTAAATAAATATTTATTTGGCATAACAAAATAATTATTTCTTTTAAATAATTTTTCAAATTGTACCTAGTTCCTGTTATTTAATTGAAATAAAATATTGTTTATCACAAATAACACTGTTTTGCCCAAATAAATATTTATTTGGATTAAATAGGTGGGATTTAAATAAATAATAAATAATATTTTCGTTGAAATATATATTTGTTTAAGCCAAAACATGGTTTATTTATATACAGGGTGACCTTACTTTTCTCAGCATTGGCATATTCAGTGTTTACTTTTAATTTTATAGGATATACTTATATATAGATAGGAAAATTTAACAACTGATGACACAATGGTACCGGGTTGAATTGTGGTGGCTAATGGAGTTTCAAAAGTTGTAACAGCTATGGGCTGATTGCTGAAACTTTGTGGTTGATCGTCATTTAAAATAAGTATATCACTGATGTTTGTCACAATATCATTGTCTTGTAACATTTTCTTACTAGGGGGAGCTTCGTCGTCATACTAAAATAAGAATCTTAATTTATTTGATTTTTTTAACAATATAGAGCACTGAGTAGGTTATAGGCATAAATATAGAGTATAACTTATATTTTACTTTTATCTTACCTCTTAAGTCAGAGTTTCAATTTGTCGTCTAAGACGAATTTTATCATCAAACACTTTTTGACATAATGTTTTAATTTCTTCATCTTTTAATTGTTTTACGACTTCCATCTCATTTGTTATTTCCTAAAAAAATTATCGCTGTCAACTTAATGCAAATTTGGGAGATTTTCTCATATTTATACATATATAATGGAAGATAATAATAGTTTTGAGAGACTAGTTAATCAACAAACAAAAAACTCTTGGGGTAAAAAAAACGAGTGGACTTTAAAAATTGCTTTAGTTAATTTTTGTTATTTATTTCGTTAATCGGTATATTGTTTTTAGTGTGGAAAATTTATATTTATTCTATTTAAAACACATAGTATTTTCTTCAAACAAATCCATATTTACCTGCAGTAACTAAATGTTTACATTAAACAATATTTTATTTGGATCAAATAAATTAAATTAATCATTAATAAACAATAATTTGTCACAAATAATTAAATGTTTGTCTTAAATATCCATGTATTTAGGACTAATAAATATGTATAAATAAATTTGGCAGCAGGTAAAGCAAATATCTGGGGCCATTTTGTTTGATCTACAACTTGCAAAAATAGTAAAAACATAAGAAAATAGGTATGGTTATGTAGTTTTTACATATCAAGAAGTTACAATAATTTTACTATTAATATCACCGTTTTTTCTATACATAATATTATCGTTGTCGTTCAATTTAACTTAAAATGCACCTGTTTTGTATTTATTTATTATTTTGACAATATAGATATATATGAAAAAATTAACTTACCTTCAAGTGAAGGCCACAGGTGGTCAAGATTGTGGTTTAAAAGCCAATTTTCAACTTCCATTGCACTTCTTTCCAGCACTAACACAAAATACAAATTACTCGACAGGGACCTCGAACTTGTCAGGGTGGCGGGCTACTAGCGACTGGTCATCTGGCAAACCCTTCCCGTCGTCCTAATTTCGCGGAATCCAAAAGAACCGGTAGCCAAATATATAATTATTTACTATAAATAAATATTCATTTAAGATTTCAAAACACTGTTAAGTTTTAAAATGGCAAATAAATTTTATTTGACGTAAATAATTACTAACCAAACAAATATCATAGCAAATTCAAATAATCCTATTTATTTAATACAAACAATATTTGTGTCGGACAAATAAAAATTATTTGGTCCCAATAAAAATAAGTCAAACAAATCATTTATTTGGCATAAAACCAGCATTTTTTTCAGTGTGTCTGTTCACTAACCCTGCAACAATGCCGATTACAAAATTAGTTTTTAGTAGTATTAAAGAAAACAGAACTTGATAAAATAATTTTTCTTTTTAATTTAATTAAAAGCGACAGTTGACATTGCCACTTAGGCCTTTATAGTATATTTCAGAAAGGTGTAGAGTAATAAAATGGGAAATTCCGTCCAGTTTGGCTGAATTTCGGTGTCGGCCATAGGCGCAGCTAAATTTTGTGCATTTGAATTTATGATAACTAACCAAAGAAAAAAAAAGAAGATAATTTGATAAAGAATTAATTATTAGCTATAGCAAATTTACACAAACATCGTTTTATGAAATATGTCATGAAAGATATAGCTGAAAAACATAGTATAACTGTGCTGCGCACACCGCCATGTCATCGAGAACTAAATCCTATAGAACTTATATGGGCGCATGTTAAAGGATTTGTAGCAAGACAAAACACGACATTCAAAATAAAAGACGTTAAGCTACTGTTTGATAACGAAGTGACACCAGAGAACTGGCGAAAAACAGCCCATTATGTCATTAAAGAAGAGGAGAAAATGTGGTATCTTGACCACCGTTCCGTGGATGAGAATATTATGATTTTTATAATTTAATTTCTGTATAATGTATTTTTGTATTTTTTTTATAATGTTTAATAAAAAATAAGTGTACTTATTACTATGTACATAATGCACGCCTTTGCCACACCATCTTCAGTGTTTGTGAATGGATAACAATGTGCAAAATCCATAAATTGACCCACTCCAGGGTGGCACTACCTGCACTGACACACACAAATAAAGAATTTTGCAATAAAATCAATGCCAAATTATGAAAGTGGCTTAAATTTTCGTTGGGCCACTCTGTAGTTACTTTGCATACCTAATGAGCTTTTATTACTTTGCACCTTTACCTTTCTGAAGTAGACTATAATTAAAATGTGTCTCTTTATTATGCGGTTAAGCAATTCAAGAACGATTTTTTAACCCGCTGTTACTTGTTTAAATCGTCTAAAAATATGTAATGTATATTATTGTCATATATCTAATTATTCCTATACAAATAACAAATATGTTAAGATAATTTTTCTAAGTTTTATATATCTGGAATTCAATGCTAATATTTTGGAGCCGGAGTCCTTGCAATTACTGACTGGAGACACGTCACACTCACAGCTTCTGACATAATTTTTGATTCAAGTCATGTCGTTGTTTAAATTATTGTATATTTTTTAAATTCTGTCAGGATTTAAATAAATTTCTTCCTTTTCCTTTTTGCTGAATGATGACACATATTTTCAGAATATGTGGCAACTAATTATTATTCGATTTCAGATCACTTTTAATACGAAAATTAAAGTGCTTCGAAGGTTGTCAAAACGAATTTATTATTTTATAAATGCCAATTGACAGGACTCGATAGGAAGCGATAAAGTTATTGTATTAAAATCTTGATATAAAATTGTTCTTGACTTTCTGGCGAACGTTTTAAGTAAAATATTTGTGGAAAGATCGTAAATACTCCCACCTGCTGAGCCCACATGGATAGTGTCTGTTTCCAGTGACTGGATATATTTATGGGCTATACGCTGAACTGATATTATTTTATATCCAGGATTTTATTATTACATTATACAGAAATTAAATTATAAAAAATCATAATATCTTCGTCATCTGAGGAACTGTCATGTCCTCTTGACGTTATAATTAACGAGTCGACGGTGCGATCGATCAGGTGGTCAATATTCCTTATTTTCTACTCTTGTTTAATGACATGATGGGCTGCTTTTCGCCAGTTTTCTGGTGTCATTTCCTTAATGGCTTGATCAAACAGTAGCTTAAACGGCTTTTATTTTGAATGTCGTGTTGTGTCTTGCTACAAATCCTTTCACTTGCGCCCATATCAGTTCTATAGGATTCAGTTCGCAATGATATGGCGGTGTGCGCAGCACAATAACACTATGTTTTTCAGCTATATTTTCCACGGCATATTTCATAAAACGATATTTGTGTAAATTTGCTATAGCTAATAATTCCTTCTTTATCAAATTATCTTCTTTTTTTTTCTTTGGTTAGGTATCATAAATAATTCCGGGTTCGATTCCCGGAGTCGTATGCGTACAATAAAAAATGTATTTAGTGGATTTAAGAATGCAGTATGTTAGGTTATGGGGGGGGGGGGGGTGTAAAAGGATAACTAGTGCATATACGTGGTTCGGATTCCACGTTAAGCTGTAGGTCCCGCCTGGCTGACATTACCCAGACGATAGGGGATACAATGGGCCTTATATAGGCCTAAGTATACTGGCTCTTCCGCCAACATTAATGAGCCTGCAATTAAAAAAACACTGGCCTGGCTATAGCAATGAATCCTACAATTTGTGTAGGAATTTATATAAAATATTTAATTAGAATTAATTAACCATTCTTAATTTAACTTGATGCACTGTTTAGTAACTCCATTTTAAAGCGCCATGTTGACGTTCACACATTTTCCGAATTCAGAATTTACTGGGATGTAATTTCGACATGGCGCTTAATTCGCATTGTTTAATTGCAGTAAATTCTCACTGGCTAATATTTGTGCTTTTAAACTTGAAGCTATACAAAGCGGTGTTGATTACTAACTGTTAAATCTATACTTTTTGTAGAGTTAACTACAGAGTGTCAAAAAAGTTTGTAATATTGCAAATATTTCATAAACCACTGTATGTAATTTTATTTTACGATTGGCACACCGATGTATCTGGTTAACAACGGCATACCTAGACAGGACAGGACAAAACTATTTTTGTAATTGCATAGGGTTCAGAAAAATATTAATTTTTTATTATCAGTGGGCGTACCTAGGACAATTTTTTTTTTCAAATTGTTAAGCATTAAAATATGCAACTTTGCCTCCATTTACCAAACTCTCAATATCTTGTAGTTACTGAGATAGCAATGCTAGTGCATCGAATTTGTACAACCCTGTATATAAAAAAAATTGAAAAACTTACCGACTAATTAAATGGAGCATTTGCAATAGTTGTCACAAAAAATATTCAGAAAACACTCAAATTATCTTATAAGAAAACTTTATAGGTACTTTCGTCTTTTTGTTATTTGAAATGATTCAATCACTTTTGTTCTTGAAGTCATCAATATTGTTTACAAAATGTTTTTCGGCAGCCTACATACCTAAAGCGCTAAGTCTTTCCTCTTTTATTTTATTCATTTTAAAATTGATAAACCGGAATCAGGAATATTATTATAATCCACCGACGGACTGACCTAAACCTAACCTACAAGAATAATTTATGTTAAAAAGTAAAATAAAACTATTTTAAAATTAATATCTCGATAGGGCAAACCGTATTAAAAACAGCTGCCATCTAGTATCAAGTAGTGGTAACAAAGACGAAGGCCTGATCCTATTGGAACGACAAAATAAAGCACGTGTAAATCCTCCAATCCCGGACGGATCTGAGGTTCTGACCCGCCACAAAATTTCTGAATTCCTTGTGCGTCAGTAAGAGAGGGCGATATATCATTATCTCTTTCGTAAGCAATGAACCTTCGATGAACAGCATGGCCATACATTTGCCCCGTTAGGCGTTATCAGATATTAAATGAACGCAACGTCTTGAATTTTAAATTATTCACAGTTACAAAAAGAATGAAGCGTAAAGATGTAAAGCAATGATTATGAGTGTGAGTAAAAAAATAACTTGGTGTACAGGTAGGTATAGGGCCATGGCACTGTGGCCGTACTGTATGAGCCGCCACTGGGTTAAATTAGTAAAAAGTAGTTTATTAACAAAAAACGAATCGCGATTTTCAAGGGAAATGCGTTTAAATGTAACAAATATCTCCGTTATTATTGAGTTTAGCGATAGGTAGCAAAAATAATTTTTTTTTAGAATATCACTCAATTATAACAGAAATGGCACTTTCCATTTTTAAAAAAATTTAAATTTTTTTTTATTAATATCACGCGATTCTGATGTTCAATTGTTTTTGACATCACCATAATCATCAGCTCATGAAACTACAACTCTTTACTAATTTAACCGACCTCGTATCTTTTATAATAAATAAGTTAACAATAGTGCCGACTTCAGTTTGAACACACGGTATTGTGTGGAGGATGAATCAACGGATTATTGGGTTCTTTGTCTCACTAATGCACTAAGAAATAAAAGAATCTAAACTGTTTACCCAACAACCAATAAATAAATCATTTTTCCCGATTTTGACAACAATATAAAGCCGTTCGGTCTAGCCTAGATTTGATAAATTTTTCTCATCTTGCGTTACATCTTGCATCGAGAGCCGTCGGTCTAGCTAAGCTTTGATAAATTTTTCTCATCTTGCGTTACATCTTGCATCGAGAGCCGTCGGTCTAGCCAAGCTTTGATAAATTTTTCTCATCTTGCGTTACATCTTGCATCGAGAGCCGTTGGTCTAGCCAAGCTTTCCCAAGCAACACGCAAATCTATATTATCGTTTAATAAACGTATATTCAACCATTTTTTTGTATATATTTGGTTTTTGTATATTTAATCAACGTGGATTAAGCGTTTATTACCACCGTATATCTTGCGATCGTATATTCTACATATATGATATACTATTTTTGTATCATTATGCAGCTTCATTTTTTTATTTTTATAATAATGACCCATTGACAAATTTATTATAAGTAAAACTAAATAAATAATGTTTATAAAGCCAATGGTGATCAGAAATTAATTATCCTTCACAAAAATAGCTCATATTTAACTTTAGCTTTTACTGTAACGTCAACGTCTGACAGTACCAAAAATATACGTATATGTTATACCATTTTATAGCACTATTGGTTTTTTAATTTATATTTTTACAAGGCATATACCCTTTACAAAATTTTAAGTTCGATATAAATGTTTATATTATATAATTGTACTCGCTATATAATATTTGTTTTCGTCTACCTGCATATAAAAATAAATTTGTCAATATTTTTCGTAAAAATAAACGTCCCACTTATCACTTATACCAATAATTAACAATCATAATATACCAATAATTAACCATCATAATAGACAGAATTGTTGCTGTGTGTTTCGGTATTATTCGTACACTCGTACAAATAACCAATTGCTTCAACCAATAAGCGTCTTGCAAGAGTGTGTGACGACAACGACGCGAGCTTGCCGGTTTACTAATGGCCGCCTATAGTGTTTTATGTGATGTGCATACATTTTATGGATGATTAGTGACATTATTTCTCTGCTTTGTGTTGATTGCTGCTGCGTGTTTGTGATTGACTGCTGCTCAAGTAAGTTTTGTTTTAATTTTTAAGTTCTTGAGACTGGTAGGTTTAGTTAAAATATCCAAATGCTGCTGGTAACGTGGGATGCAATATTTTTGACCATAAATTAAGTTCTTAATGCAAGTTAATAAAAGTCATGCACACTGCTCTTTGATTTACCTATTATAATTAGGATAACATTATTATCAAAATTAGATTTATTTTGTTCCACCTGTTGTTAAATGATTCAATTTATTTTGGGTTGTCTTTAAGGTTAGGTTATTATATTATACGTTTATGGTATACTATTTATAAACGTACATTATAAGCCCTTGTATTTAAATATATTGTATACTCTTTAATAAAAGTAATTTTTGTTTTGTTTTTGACTAATAACATTAATATACAGAGGGTTGTTCAGAAGTCCGGAATAAAATTATAATAGCCTTAACCTGTAACTTTTGGGAAAAACGCTCGGACACGTCAATTTAGTTTTATATTTGCTCACATTTTGGCGTTATTCGTTTGTTTTTTTATAGATATTTGTTATTTGTTTTATTATTAGATTTTGAACATATAGCTCAGAATTAGATGAAGCACGAAAACGCAAATAAGAAAAGACTAAAAAGTAGAAAGTAATTTACAATATTTAAAACGAAAAATGTGGGGCGCATGCAATAGATAAAAGTAAGGAGTGCAGAGACTAGCTGTTATTGTTTAGAAAAGAACTCACACATTAGTTGGTATCATTTGCAGTTCAATTAAATTGTTAGTGACTTAGGTGGACCATTTATGCTGCAAATATTTATTGCATACTATTTTCGTTAATATTATAAATTATTTTCTACTTTATAGTTCATTTTAAAAATGTGATATATAAAAAAATAATTTTTTACTTAAATATTTTTTTTAATGTGAACTAGAGGCAATGCGTAATTAGGTTCAAATATAGTACAAAAAAATATTGTATTTCTCTGAAAAAAGTCCAAATTTTCGTCAACATTTTTAGACTTGACCATTAGTCTTGATATTTCCAATCTATTTCATTTATAAACGTACACACTTTTTAGTAACTCTTTGTTTTACATTTTTTCACAGAGGCAACCAAGATTTCGCTCCAAGGAGTCAAAAATCAAATGGGAGGAACCTCAGTGGTCGGTGAAATAACCGACAAAGCCATTGGACAAGCCTCTCAAGATTGGCTAAAGTTATCAAAACAAAGATATATGAATTCTAAAAAGTGAATTGTATATTTTAAAGGGCAATATAAATTATAAAAAACCTGTTGTTTACATTCAGTAGTTTGGGTCTTACGACTGACGGAGTTGCCACAAGATGCAAATGTTAATCTTACTAATCTTCATATCAACAAGAAAATGTATAAAACACAGTTTATAATAAAACAATATATAAAATTAAAAATACCGAAAGTAATTTACAAAAAAAACTTTTTTATGAAACATTTTTAACTTTTTATATACCCTGTACCTAGATACCTAAATAAATATAAACGTATTACAAAGAAAACTAATAAACGTGTTTCGTATACGTCGACAAATGGTATATTTTCTCTTGTTCTTTAACGTATATAACGAGGCCATTTTAACGTCAAAATTATAATAAATATAAACGTATTTCGTTTATACTTTTTAAACGTATTGTGTAAACGTTAAAGTTTGGTATAATGTATATAATATCTTTACCTTTATCAGAAACATACATTTTACTGTTGAATTTATATTATATGTAAACGTATATTTTAAACCATAATTACACATATACTACTATAATATACATCAACCTATATTAGGCGGACATTTTAACCTATATTAGAGGTCAACTAAAACCTAAAATATACTAGTGGTATATACAAAAATTAAACGTTTAATAGACGATTTTGTGTTGCTTGGGTTGATACCTTTTTCTCATCTTGAGTTGAATCTTGCATCGGAAGCCGTTCGCCCACCCTAAAAACATGGGTGCCCACCTAAAAAGGATGATTGGTATTATAGAAGGATGTAATAAAGTAATAAGACAACGATAATGACCTTTTTTTTTAGACATTAGTTTGGACAAGAGGGGAGTTTTGTTAACCCCGCTTATGGCGCTTAGAGCGTGGGGGAGGCGGCTACTATTTTTTTAGAAGTTATTTTTGATTTGGGTAGTGCCCACCCTGCAATCATCGGGCCCACTTGTGCCCCCCCCCATCCCAAAAATCCTGGCGCCGCCACTGTTGTGTGTTATGTGCTATTTAATAATAAAACTTTAAAACCCCTTCAATTGTATTACGCTTTTAAAGCTTAGAAGTCACTAATACTGTATTTAAAATTCTAGGTCCGTATTAAAAAAAAAATACTTGAGGGAGGTTTCCAAAGAACCTTGTAAAATATAAAACATGGCTATTAAGAGGTATTTTTGCTTTTTTTTCAAGTCAAAAATGAAATCGCAAAAATAAATTAAAAACCAAAACTAACAATTTCGCTTTATTCAGATCATCAAAGTTATTGGAGATATTTAAATAGTATATTACATAACAAGTGATGAAAGTGATACTTTTCAAACGAGGAGATATTTAGCACGAGGTGTTAGCCGAGTGCGGAAATTCTCCGAGTTTTAGAATAATCACTTTCACACTAGTAGTGTACACTATGTTTCGTACGACCATGAAGAATTATTAAAAAATACTTTGATTTGTGAAAAAAATATTTCAACACTAGTGTTGAAAAAAAAGTATCAACACTAGTGTTAAAATTAGCATACTTAGGATTATGTTCCACTTAATATCTGGTTTCATAGTTTGTCAATAGGCTTTTCCTTTAGTTGTAGTTTAACTTTTTCATATTTTATATATCATAGGAAAAACTAATCCTGGATTGACTTCTAGATTAACCAGAATGAAAACTTTTTAATTTAATCAAGAAAACATGCCGTAAACATAAATTTAAAAAATTCATCCAACAAGGAAGATTTCAATTTAAAATAATTCTATAAATTATTTAATGTTTTTATAAAAAAAAAAAGTCAAATACTTCTGATGGGATTTGAACCGTTGACCTTGCGATCTGTAGGCTAGAACTCTATTCTCTACGCTATCGATACAAATAATGATTTGTTGTTTAATACATATTTTTTTCAGCGCGACTTGTTTTTTTCTGGTAATAGATTTTCCAGTATATTAATAACATTTTTTATAATTTCAGAAGGCGTATTTTCACACTCTAATTCTGAATCGAATCGAAAAATGCATGATAAATAAGTTAAACACTTTACGATTACTGCTTTCTAAAAAATTTTTTTTTTTAATAAATGGGGGTAGTCTGTCAAATTGGCACCATATGTTTAAATTAAATAGTGTGCCTTGTATTTCAACACTAGTGTTGAAATATTTTTTTTTCAATACGCGTGTGATATTCGGCGCTTTTTAGCCAAGTTAACCATGCTTTTTTCTCATTTTGATAGTTGGTCGTAGAAAGAAAAAATTTCACCAAATTATTAAACCCCAAAATTTAACCATCTTTGTATCTTTTACCCTTTTCGAGATCCCCTTGTACGAACACCAATTTGTAGCACCCTGTATGAGAGTGTTTTTTTGAAAAGTCGTCGCATATTAATATTCTTAAAAAAACGTTTTCCCGATGTATGTAAGTAATCGACTTCCTCTCATATTTTTTCTTGCAAATAAAGCTGTCATATTCACCAGTCAAAACCCTATTAAAATCGGGTAATTCATTTATCTTTCACGGTGGCTCCTTTGTTGAAAGCGTCGCCGCTTTCCGAGCTTATTTTCAGACAGTTTTTTTTGTCCTCTTTTTCTTTGTTCTAGTTATTGGAGAAACCTAATTCTGCCCATATGAGCGAGATGATTCATTTAGGACGTCATTTCAGTTTTAAGGGGTTAAATTTGAGTTGCTGACAAAAAGTCAATATACATTTTTGGTGAAAAGACCGTCGCACCATAGGTAGAGTTTGTTGTGAAGCGAACACGAATAATACTCATTTCATTTCCCACAAGTATGAAAGTGGACGATAGTAGCGTATTTATGGTGGGGGGGAAGGCTGCCGGGCTGCACAGCCCATCCGCCCCCCCCCCCCACCTCGTGCCTAGGAGCTCGGTTTTCAAAGTTTAACTGCAACCTAACTTTTCGTGAACGGCAGTTTTGGACTTGCATTGTCTTTATATGTTTTGAATCGCTACGTTTCAACTGGTAAGCATCTCTAGTCATCTTCAGGTGAATACTAATTTTTCGTCTCACGCTTGGACTAATTTAAGACTTTAAATTATGTATTCTTGGCTTAGATTACAAAGGTCTTATAGAAAACGTTTAGTTTTTAAGCTTTTCCTTCTAAAAGTCCTGTTTTATATAGAGTTTAAGGTTTCGGACGCATATCGTTTTAGTTATTGATTTATGATGCTATTTTAAAGGAAAACGAGTAAAAACCGATTTTATATTTTTGGGCAGTCCGACCAGTGGTGCAAAACGACTTTATTACCAAACAGCCCTGGCAAACAACGACCATCCCAATTAAAAATTTACAGGGGTCGTCAAAAGTAGGGCGTTTATTTATAAATGGATTTTCAATATGGCACAAGGGTGAAGCATAAGATGTGATAATATAGTATGGTTAAGGGGCAAATAATTTATTTTAAAATTATTTCCAAAAATGCACATATCGGCGGTTTTCCCACAAAATGGCGTAACTGACATTTCGCGAATTTAGAGGAGATAAAAGGTAGGAATTTGATAAGTCGTTAGTAAGGAAACAATAAAACTTAACAATGTTTTTATCTTAATATTATTTTAAATTTGTGATTTACTTTTCCTTTTGATATGATCTCTTTGATATGTAAAATGTCACATTATATTTCGGGTTTTCCTATTGTTATGTTATTTCAAGCCTATCTCTGGCGATGTTTGAAACCCCTGTCACGTTAACGTTTAACAGGTCGTTAACAAAACAAGTCTTTAAATTTCTATGGACTGTGGCACATACACCGTTGCCAGCATTACAAAGTAGAACTTATTTCGATATTTTGATGCCCCATAGACCCAACAGGTTCGGAAGGCCCGAAAAAAATTATTAGGGCTTAAAATTTTTTTTTTTAATATTTCTTTAAAAAAAAGCACATAAGCAAACCAAGGTTGACCCGGCAGGCCCAGCAAACCCAGCAAAGCCGTAAGGCACGGTAAGCCCGACAGGCCCGGTCAACATGACAGGCCCTGCAAGCCCGACAGACGCGGCAAGCACAAACTTATAGAAATATACAACATGTTAGGAGGAAATCACCTGTAAAGACATTCGTTACCATTACAGGAGTTCCGCCAGGTAGCGATGACCCGTAGGTATCGGCTTAAAGTTCCAAAAACTAATACAAAACAAATAAAGATTTTCCTTTCATTTCGTAAGATCCATCCCTAGACGCGTTTCGCCATGTCATGGCTCATAAATAGAACTAGGATCCGAGGAAAGAAAGATATTCTCAATGATGGGACACAACAGTAAGATGTTTTAGGGAGCGCATCTGTGTCGTTGTTAGACCTCTAGAACCTACCAGCACCTCTAACAAGCTTATATAAACTTAATACTGTGGCTTGGTACAAGAAGTGCATAATATATGTTACTATATTGCGTTTTTAAGATAAATATGCCAAAGTACTAATAAAAATGTACCTAAGTGTTATGAGGGCAAAATGTCGAAGCCCCTAGTATTAATCTAAACCCCATTTTACAAAATACTAGGGGCCTCGACATTTTGCCCTCATAAAATTTACATTTTTATTAGTACTTTGGCATATTTATCTCAATAACACAAAATAGTGACATATGCACTTCATGTGCCAAGCCACATTATACAGGGTGATTCCTAAGTTGATACTTCTTTTTTAGCTGCGTATACAAGGCATTAAAATAAACAACATTTTCAAATAACTTTTTTCAAAAAACCCAAAAATAAAGTAGGTACTTACATTCATTTATTACACTACAAATCAAATACGGTTCTGCCTAACTTGCCCGTTGAATAACATTAAGAACACTTCTGGGTGTAGAGAAGAAACATCCGCACTTTTACGACACTCACAATAAATTAGCACCATAATTAGTTCACTGTTTTCAAATTTTACCATTTTCACCAGTTTATTAAAATTAATTTGCTTCAGAAAACCACACCGCGCAGCGAATTGCCAAAATAAATAACTGACGACCGATCCGTAATATGCATGACTAACAATACAAAAAACGGAGAAAAACAATATAAAGTAAAGGGCTACGTTTTGATTACCAGGATCGCACTTAGATTTTTTACTTCTGTAACTCGGCTATTTTTAAGTTTCTTGAAAAAAGGTATTTGAAAAAGTTGTTTATTTTAATGCCTTCTATACACAGCTAAAAAAGAAGTATCAACTTAGGACTTACCCTGTAAATTATATAATAATAATTTAGTTATATAAGCCGTAGAGCGCTGTAGCTCAATCCGACAACCCTGCATTTCCATGTTACCACAGTCTAGCATTAATAATTTCCTATATACACCGATTCAAGTAACGACAAACTCTCGAATTTCCCGCCGTCGATCCGCGTCCACGACATCGGGTTTTCGACCCGACGCTCGGCGTCGTCGGCGTTCCCCCTTATCTCGTGGCCGCCGCACGCGCTTACTCATCTGTCGAATCATTCAAATATTCATTTTAGTGAATAGCCCGAGGCGAAATAATAGATTATTTACATGATTTTTAATTCGGTTTCGCGAGTGTTTTGACTGTGCCTTAATTGGATTTAATGCGAACCTTCGATAGGATTAACCTGAGACGCCGTGAAGCTTTGTTGTGGTAGGTTTTATACTTAATTCTCTCTCAAATATTTCTCTCTCCCTCTATCTGTCTCCCTTTATTTATCATAGGTCATGTGTTTTTTAATATTGGGAAGCAAGAAGGGTGGATGTTGCTTTGTATAAATACGTTGCGATAGTTTTAGGTCGTTATACTATGTGTGTATGATGTTTCGGTTTATTTCCTTGTACCAACACTATAATAATTGTATTAGCGAGTACCCGCAGCTTCGCTCGCATAATGCTTTGTATTATTGTTTTTAAATTAAATCCCCGGGCATGCCGATTTAATTACAAGATCAATAAATAATAATGTAATATTTAATTATCAAAATATGTTTTAAATTAAGTCCGAAAGAAAGAAAATGGTAGTTTTATTCGCATCGGAAACCGTAAGAAACATAAATCTATATTATAGAAGGACACAAAATAAGAACACAAAGTCTTCATCCACTGTTATATTAAAGAAATATTTTAAGAAACTTATCTACATGTTTCGAACGCAGAAGCATTCATCTTTAGGAGAATAAATAAATCATTAGGAGAATAAAAAAAACTTGTAGATATCACTCTAACTGAGCAACAAAATTGTAGGTTCGATGGAAAAATTAGTAGAACGGTGAGAAAATAGGTACACGTTACATTGTGAAAAAGAAAAATATTAATTTGTTAAAATGGGAAATAAATCTAAAAAGTTTTATTGTTTCCACTACATATAGGTACTCGTAGTTCAATTTGACAACCAATATAAGGTTTTCAACTAGCTAAGACTACCACTTAATTTTTAATACATTTTTTAAAATTCATCTTCCTCACACTTACATCTACTTCTTCTCCATAGTTTCTCAAACAGCCAACAATTTTATTTTCCTTAAATGATTATTCCCATTTACTTCAGCTTCATATCTTTCAACTGTTTTGTCACACACAGGTGACAAACTTTTCATTCTACATTTAAACTCTTATAGTGCAATTAGTGCCCTAAGCCTTAAACCCACATCTTTTTCTTTTTCACAATGTAACGTGTGTACCTATTTTCTCACCGGTCCACTTATTTTTCCATCGAACCTACAATTTTGTTGCTCAGTTAGGGTGATATCTACTAGTTTTTTCTTTATTTTTATTTATTCTTCTAAAGATGAATGCTTCTGCGTTCGAAACATGTAGAGAAGTTTCTTAAAATATTTCTTTATTATAACAGTGGTGGTAGAATTTGTGTTCTTATTTCTTACCTTCTAAATTTCCACTACTTACTTAAAGTATGGACTATTTCTTTTATAAAACCATAGTATTTGCCTACATTCGTAACAAACCGGAACAAACTTTTTTTTTGTGCAAAACAAAACGAAAACATAACCTGTAAGATCTTATAATTTTGTCGGTTTTATCTGGTTTTTTGTAGTTATCTCAATTTTCCACTACTTAGTTAAGAAAGATTTGCCAGTTATTTTTCTATAAGTTTCCCAATTTGGAAAAATTCAGTGATTTATTTTATATGCTATAAATTAATTCTTAAGCGAATCAAGTTTTCTTAACACTTAATTATTACTAGTTAACCAAGTTTTAAAATTATAAGACTTTAATAAGCTGAATAAGCTCTAACAACCATGTTATTTAAAAAAATTATATCAGGAAATTAAATACAGATGTCTAGTTTTTAGTTGCACTGGACTAATTGGTGTTTTAAACATTATCAAATAGTTAACAGGAAAATGAAATTTTATGGTAATGAACCAGACGAAATATTACAGTTGAATAAATTTATTTTAATGAAATTAGTAACACGCTTGAAACATTACAAATTCTATTAATACTAGCTAATGTATACCTACAAAATGATTTTAAGGCTCTACCACGCGCAAATTTAGAGGATGAAAAACACCGTTTCGCTACTGCAGGATTCTGCAAAGGCTATTTGATATATTTGTCGGGACAATTTAAAATTTAATAAAGGAATGTTTGTATTTCTAAGGTACAAAGCCCTTTTTTGAAAAAAATAAGAATATGTATAAGAAAATGCCCACTAAAGGTGCGTAGTTTTAGGCACTTTTCCAAGGTTAATATCGTAGCTAAGAATTTTTTTTTCAAAAAAATAGCCATGTACCTTAGAACTTGCATGTCTTATCTTTAAGACTTCAAAAATTGAGACAAAACAATGTCGTAATAAGTCCGTTATCTTGCAGCGCGCAACTCATGTTTTAGGTAAATTTTGTTGTCATGATATAGAAGTTGCCTATATACAGCTGAATTTATTCTCGGCTGACGTGAAACAATTTACATCCAGAGAGAATAATGGTACACTGAAAAAAATTATAGGTGGTCGAACAAGAAGTAATTTCGGGGATAATTTTGGGCTAAATTTTATGTTCTTCTTTTTGGATTGTCAATGCCAATAACAGAATATCTAAGCGTCAATTTTAAAAAGACGCAACTAGTAGTTGTGCTATATACTCTGGGTTGCCATAAATGTTTTGGCTTAGACCGAGATGGTTTATAATGCGCCGGAAGGCAAAATGTTCAAGGCGCTTTCACCATTTTGTCAAAACGGGTGTTTGGGCTTTCAAAATTTCTTATTCATGTTAGGTAAGGATAAGAATTGAACAAAATGCAGTGGATTTGTTGATGTATTGCAATCAAAAATGGGCTATATTGAATTTTTTTTGTTTCGTTTTTTATCGAAATGAGCCATTGTCTTGATAGTGAACAAAATATACTAAGGTAAATAGCTTATTGGTATTAGAGGCTCAAACTGGGTCTCCGGGAACTTATGACAAATCCCAGGATGTATGGTAAGCCTGGTATATTAACTCTTAGATCTAAAATTAAAGTTTAATTTGTCTTGGTAAAGGGTGATAGGTGCAATAAAATAAAGCCATTTATGAAGGTTCTTAGTGAGTAAGGAAACCAACTGTTGCATAATGAATCTATTTCTAATCGATTGTTTTTATATTGTATGCTTATTATACAGCCTCTATATATAGTTTATATAGTGAGCTTCTGTCTAAACCTGTTAAAATATGAATTCATCTTAAAGGTGAAATGTGTTTATTATTTTATCCATGGTTTAACGATTTAAAAGTAGTTGTCAGGCACGAATTTGGCGTTGGTCACATGATATTTATCTGTCCATGTTATTGGCTCGCAGCTACAATTTGGTGCAGCGAGACTACTGTATAGTGACAATGCTTCTAAGAAGCTAGGTAGGTATTAAATAAAAATTGGACAGTATGCCACGCAGAGTAATAAAATACAATTTTGTGTGTAGATGATATACTTCTTACTAACATGGGGAGGGGGGGGGGGAAATATATTTTTTTACTAACTTTTGTTAGGGGGAGTTTATGAAACGACTGCGACATTTTTTTTTGTAGGAATCACTTTTGATAGAAGTTCTTGAAAACGCAAAGTTTTGTTTTTTTTTGTAGCCACTTTTGAACGGTGGAGAAAGTGTAGAAAAGGCTACGAAGTATTTTATTTTATAGAAGTCACTTTTGAGAACTTACACGTCTTTTTGGCTACCCCCCTATCACTTTATGTTTATAAAAAACATTAATACCGTGATTTTGTATCGGATTGGCGCGACGATACGGTACTACCTCCTGTTGTTTCTGTGTTACTAAAAAAAAGTCTAGGTACTTACTTTTTCCTCTTTTGAGGGTGCAGCGCAACTAATCGTCAAAAACATGCCACTTTAAAAAAAAATAATTATAAGGGCACGGAACGCGACGGACAAAATACTGGGCGAGTTAGTAACCACAGTCAACAAATCTTGGAACCAGCGGGACTTATCTTTTGTTTTTTAAATAAACACGGTGAAAAATTTGTAATATAAGAAAATTTTGATTGAAAAACTATTGACCTTACGAAGTATTTGATAACCAATGCTGAAAACCTTTAGTTTCAGGGTAGGCCTGTGCCTCCTAATTTTGAAAATTTGACAGTATATGCTAATGCTGATGGGGGCGATCGGACTAAAATATTTTTATAATGTTGGCACTTCCCGTTATACTGGAAGTAAGTGTTAACTTGCTTATTTTAAATAGAATACTCTATATATTACTACTTTTTGTATTCTACGCAAGAATTTAGGCATATCTTGTATACCATGTCCTATTAGGCATATCTTGTATACCATGTCCTATACCTATGTCTAAGCGTTTTAGATATTTTTAATAGATTTTTTATAATATTTTAATAACTATATACAGGGTGTTTAAACAATACGATTAAAAATTAAATTGAAAAACTGCAAAAAGACTAGTTTTTCAAATGGAAATACACAAATTTTATAATTATTCCTTATTTAGCATTAAAAATAAGGGTAAGTTTGTATATCCCAAAAAATTTTAGTTTTAGAAACATTGCCAATTTAATATTTTTATATGGCGATTTTGCTGCAGATTTTAAGTTTAGTTACTTTTAGTTGGCTATAACGGCGTTGAAAAACAATCAAATGCAAGAAAAATTTATGAAGCTGTCACTTACCATTTAAACATCATTAATTATCATGTCTGTGCGCTTAAATTGTACAAACGAAGATAATTTAAATTTATTTATTATTTATGGAGAATGTGTTAAAGTTATATTAAGAACATGGGACACATTTGACAATCGATATCTTCAAAACAGAAGCCATCACAATGTGCTTATTAATAATGTTCAAATGGTAAAATTAGATTTTGCTGTTTTTCAACGCCGTCATAGACAACTAAGAGTCACTGAACTAAAAATCTGCAGCAAAATTGCCATATAAAAATATTAAATTAGCAATATTTCGAAAACTAAACATTTTTGAAATATACAAACTTACCCTTTTTAATGCTTAACTAAAAGTAATTATAAAATTTAGACTTTTTGCAGTTTTTTCAATTAATATTGTTTAAACACCCTGAATTAATAGTTATCAAAATATTATAAAAAATCTAATAAAGCAGGTCCTTTATAACAAGGAATCCCGCTTAAATTAAATAAATATAAGGCTTCTTTATAGAAAAAATTGATAATTATTTTAAGGCTTGCAAACGTCATTCTTAACAGAAAAATTCAAATATGTCAAAAACGCTTCGATATTTATAGGTATAGGTATACAGGGTGGGGACTTTAAATGAAATAAATTCGATTTTATTAAACCTGCTGAAGTTGCGCCTACAAAATTTAGTATGTGGGGGTTTTGGAGCATGCGGAATTGGATTATGATGTCGGCGCAGTTGCCAGATTTCTCAGCTTTGCGCTACACGTAGTAATTTTGTTATTTTAAATGGAATGCACTATTTATTTTTATTGCAGTGAATTAGTGTCAAATTTAGTAAGATCTCAAATTTACAAAATTCTATCTTCACTAGTTTCTGAGCTATGACAACACTGTAGTTCCCTTAAAAAGTACCGGGACGCTTGTCTACCTCCATAGTTACTAAGTTATTGACAAGCTTCAAGAAAAGTTCTTGTCTTTTCAAAATGGCCAATTTAATTTAAACTTTAAAAATAGAAATTCTCATGATACTTTTTAATGGAACTACAGTGTGGCCATAGCTCAGCAATTAGTGAAGATAGAATTTTGTAAATTTGGCATCTTATTAAATTGAACACGCCCAATGCACTGCAATAAAAATAAATTGGGCATTCCATTTAAAATATTAAAATTACTACGTGTAGCGCAAAGCTGAGAAATCTGGCAACTGCGCCGACATTATAATTCAATTCCGCATGCTTCAAAACCCCACATACCCAATTTTGTAGGCGTAACTTCAGCAGTTTTAATAATATCGAATTTATTCCAATTAAAGTCCCCACCCTGTACAAAATCTGCCTAGAATTTTACGTAGAATGCAAAAATGTAATAATATATAGAATGTTCTATTTAAAATAAACACGCTGATACTAGGGTTGCCAACCCTCCCGGTTTAGTCGGGAGGCTCCCGCTTTTTTACTAAACCTCCCGCCGCCCACGCACTTAAACAAAACTCCCGCTTTTCCGATAACACGACGGACGTCTAATAACTGTACAGCTGCCTTAGAGAGGGGCAACCTTTTTTTTTTTAGAAAGCACGTTTGATGAGAGGAGGAAGAAATATAAAAGGCACGCCACAGCGTAAGATCAACGGGGTATTGACTTTTTTTTTTAGAAATCATCAATATAATTATTTTAAGCACCTCAAAAAAAACTTGTCCTCCAGGCACTATCCACCTCCCGCTTTTTAATTTTTAAAACCCAACTACCCTAGCTGACACTAACTTTCGGTATAACCGGAAGTACCACCATTATGAAATTTTTTTAGTCTGGTCGTCCCCATCAGCATTACCACGATGGCAAATTTTGAAAATTTTCCTATGTATAGTTTTCCATATATAGTTCGAAGCGGTTCCCGGTGGAACACGAACACCCTGTTTGCAGGTGCTTTTATACCTATTATTCTATTATTAATTAACACTTCAAACTTTCTGCTCTACCTAACTTTATTTTTTGTAAATATTCTATAGCTTTAATAATAAAATAAGACAAAATTTAAAAGATATATCCGTGTAACGATTAGATACATTATTTTAACTAATACAATAACAAGTAAAATACTTATTTTCCTCAAAACAAATTTCTCATCTTCGAAATAAAATCAACCGAAACTCATTAGCATAAGAAAGAACCTGCCGCCTCGACTCGTGGTTTCAGTGTGTGTCGATGTTTACGGAATATTTTTCACCACGTCATAAGCTCGCTAGTATGCCCACTTCGGGTGAGACTCTCTTGCAAATAAATTTCTTGCTGCACAAAGTTCCGCCTTAATAACGAACGTTACAAAGGGTAGGCTTGAAATAAGCACCACTTTATCATCGAGCCGATACGGGATTTTTATTGACATGGCACAAGCCAACAACTGCTGACGGTTAAGTTTTTGAAGTAGGTAGCGGTAGAGCGGAGAATATTGTAAACATACTTTATTATTTTAATTAAATATAAGTCTATAAATGGCGTTAAAGGCACAGGACCTGTTCACTGGACATTTTCAGGGCATGCTTTGATCATGTTTAGTTTGTATGCCTTTGAAGCTTTTAGCTCTTTTTTGCAGTGGCGGGGTTTGAGAGTGGGCAAGACTAATTTTGGGAACGCTTGCATAATTTTATTGAAAAATGCATGGTGGTGCATCGTGGTTGGAAACATAGGAAATCCCAGGCAAGTTTTAGACTGTTTAAATATTTGCTCCCCTGTTGACTTTAGAGCGGAGTTGTAGGGAAACTTTTTTAGGGTTTGTGTGGTGAGTGCACATGCGGAATTTGAACAATTTTGGACAACTCGATTTTAACTTATTTGAATATAGAAATAAATAAAAAAACATAGTCTTTCTCCACTGGTTTATTAGAAATAAAATTAAAAGGTGGTAGATACTCTACATGTTTCGGGTGTAGTAACACCCATCATCAGGAACAAAATGTAAAGAGAAAATATTCATAATTATTAAGAGGAACAGACCTAAATGGTGAGTGGTAGTGAACCTCGATGGAGCTCTCATCGAGCCATGGAAGATCAAATATTAAGAAATGGGATAATGATTAGAAAAAATTGATATACTTAAGTCTTAACACTGACCATGGGTAACAGGTAACAGTGGTAAGAAGAGGCCCGTTTGGGCAAAGAGAAAAATTAAGAAATATAAGAAAAATGGAGATTCACAGGTCAAGAACTTTCATCCTGGGAACCGTAGGGAGAAAGAAAAGTTATTTATTTAGCCCTCTTTTTTAAGGGAAAAAAAATTTTAGTTTAAAAACGTAGAAGGCATAGAACTGATGTTAAATCTGTAAAGAATAAAAGAAATTGTTGAGTAAAATACATTGAAATGGTTATTTTAATAATTCACTCGAAAAAATCTCTCTTATATACACGAAAAAGAGGGACTTACCTTAGTTCATAGCAGAAAAAAATTAAAAAATTTTGGGGAACAAGCACGAAAGGACTGGAACCCCAGTGGGCGTTAATTTCAGCATAGCTGAACTAACTAATAGACATATTTGAATATGATTGCGGCTGCTTTTTTATTGGAATTCAACAGGTGATACTGACACCAGCATTGATTGAACTTGTCAACCTGTGATTTACCATTGTCAAATTTAATTTGCAAACGGTAGGCTTTTTTAAAAATCTTTAATAAATACATTTTACACCGGATTTAACTAATATTTTCAAATAAAACGAACATTATTTTCAAAACGGATCTTTTAATAGGAAACGAATTAATTTACTTACAATAAAATCTATTCAATAGTACTAAAATCAATAAGAATTGCTAAAAGGGGAAGAAAATAAGAGAGTGTTTGTTAATTCTTAAGTAAATGTTCAAATAAACGGCCATTTGCCGATCGTAAAATTATTTACGAACATTAGCGAGTTGGTACTGGGTAGTTTTGTCAGATTGTAATAAATTTTATAAAGAAATGTTTTTAAAGGCCCCTAGAGGAAGAAGTCGTTTGGTGAGAGGTCAGGAGAATTTTGACCGACAGCGTGCCCTTTAAATACATTATTTTGATATTTGCCTACCACAAGCGAATTATGGACCCTGCAACCATCCATTTAAAACCAAATCTCCTAATTTTAATAAGCGACTTTCTCCAGTGCAGGTCCAATTTCATGTTAAAGATCTAAAAATGTTGGACCCGTAACATTTCCGTCAATCGAAAATGGCCTAATGATGCGATGTTCAAAAATACCTTCCCAAACCTTTACTTTCTGAGGACGTTGGGTTCAAGTGCATCCAAGACGATGTTCATTTTGTAGGCTCCAGTATCAATAATTTTGTATATTCGGCTCAATATTTAATGTAAATGAGTCCTTACTGAACTATGGCATTTTGGTCTCGGGGGGAGCTCATGACTATCATCTGGAACGATTAAGGGTTGTACAGAAGTACATTGTCAGAATTGTTTTAAATAAGCCGCGATTATATTCGACCAGCCTCTTGAATGAGGAAGGGGTAGGTAATGTAAAGGGCCTCTACATAATCACGATCTGTAATTTTGTTCATCTAAATAAAAAATTTAATAATTTGTTTATCTCTCATATGTTACCAGAGGAAATATTAACAACTTGCTTAACACTGCATACTGCAAAAATATTCAGGGCCAGCATTTTGTCTCATATATTGGGCCTAAGTTGTATAATCTCATCCCTGTGGTGCATATTCGCAGGACTACAAGAAAGAAAAGTTTCAAAAAATTGTTTAAATCTTATTATCTGTTAAACAGTCACATTTTCCTTCGGGCTTTTTAGATTATTTTGACTGTTTGTTTGTGATTGTGTGGTTTTGACTGCCTTCGTACTATCGATGGCAGTTATTAATCTTGATATTGTGATTTCGATGGCGGTTATTAATTTTAAGGTCAATGCAGTACAAATTTGTTGACTTTTTGTTTGATATTTACCTATGTATTAAGTTTCATTTTAACATAAGTCTGTGCTATTATATTCCTTTCTATAAGCACATACAGGTATAACATACCTAGGTGCAACTATATATATATAAGAAAGTGTAAAGTCATATTCTGTGATAAGAAATGTAAATTTATTTATTTGTTACATTGTTATTATTGTTAATTAATTGATTGAATAAAATGAATAATTTGATTGAATAAAATTCGTTTGAGAAGCAAATATTTTATAAAAAATATCTGTTGTTGTTAGCTCGCTCAATCATTTCAAAACAAAAAAAGCGATCTTCGTTCTTTATCCCCATCTACCAATTCCTAATGGTTTAAATACTTACATGAATGATATTTATGCCTTTTCAAAACTCACAGTACTTTGGTGTGATGTTTTTCTACCCCTTGCCCGAGAGTTTCAGTGCTGATATTTTTATTTTCTTCGACGTGAAGTAAAATATTAAGATCTCTATCATTGTTTTCTTCAGGTCTTTAATGATTCGGTACTGTGCATTTGCAGTTGTTTATTACAGTACCTTTCGTCTCAAACTCAGTAATCACTTTTTGTATTGCCGACTTGATAGGAAGGATAAAATACTTAAGCTTTTCCTCGCAAAGTGCCATTTTATCATAGTGACTTTTTATTTTATTGTGTATAATTACCCAGGTAAAAAATTATTGCTAGCAAAGAACCTAATGCTTTCAAATTAGGCAGTCCAACGATGTGTCAAAAATGGCGCCTGGAAGGTAATATTGCTTTATAATTGGTACACGTGACCATAAAAATAATATTGATGGTAGCATTTAACGGGTGACTAAATGCTATTTGCCATCCAATCGCCATATTGAATCAAGTGGTTTGGATCAAGATCCTTAGATAGATAGGTTGTCTGGTAACATGGTGGCGGAAGCGACGATGAGCGGGGTGTCCGCGTCATCACGAGGAACTAATACATTTGTTTACATCTGATTTGTATGTGTTTTAAGCTAGATACAACGCAAAAAAGCGGTTTTCAGTGTTATTTGTGTGTTTAACGTTAAATTCTAAAGTGTGAATATATTTGTTTTTGAACTGATAATAACATTTAGTGGAAAAACTATTAAAAATACTGAATTTTCATCAAAGTTTTCTTCTTTTTCTATTTCGTTTGGGTGGCCTTAGTGGTCAAAGTTTTAATTTTGTGTATTTTAAGATTAGTTTATTAAACTAGATTCTCACGCTAAATCGTTAGTTTCAAACGAATTCTGTGATTATTTATTTAGATAATGGGTGGTGGCAATGTTTGTAGCATAGCTACATGCAAAAGTAACTCCAAGGGGCCAGATCCAGATGGAAAAAAGATAATTTTTTTTACATTTCCAAAAAACCCCAATATTTTGAAAGATTGGATTAGAAAATGTTGCCGAAAAGACAATTGGACGCCTCAACACAAACGATTATGCAGTAAGCATTTTCTTTTAACCGATTACGATGACGAAGTTCAAGCTAGGATAATGAATTTCCAACCAATGCATTTAAAAAAATATATTTGTTAAATATCAAACAATCTATTAAACCATATTTTCAGAAATATTTTTATACCACCAATACATTTTGATAGTGATTTAAAATGAAAGGGTGGTGGGGTGTGGTTGGTTAACTTAGTATAGTTATCTCTAAGTTAACCTGAACTAGAAATACCCAACAAACAGGTATTAAAATAAAATAAACAATGTTTTTATAGACTTGCAAATCCATGCCTTCACAAACAATTTAAAAGAGAATAAATTCAGTTCTTAAAGATCTCTCTGGTGTATCATTACTACATCCCCTTTACACCCTTTACATGGAGTACATTACTAAAAGTATTTTTAAATTTATGGTATAAGTGTAGTTTTATTTCTCGCAATTTCCACAATTCTTATTTATGATAAAACGTGTTTTTTTAAATATACTTTTTTTGACACTATTAAGTCCAATTCTTTTAATAATTTTAGCACTTGGACCTATAATGTTTCTGGGGCTATTTTCTGATAGACCTATTTAATCACAATATTAATATAATAAGGTATTTATTAAAAGATTTTTTTATATATTACCGCAATCATAAATTCTTCAATAAAAGAAAATCAAACAGAAAAATATTTTGTTACGATAATAGTAATGATTTGTAAAAAGCGTTTTAAGGGCTAGATTCAGTTTATTTCCCCTCTTAAATAGGGTTCGTCCATCGGGAATATATTTCTTCATTTCTATATATGTATGATTTACACTTGCCTCTTTAAAGTTGCGGTAACTACGTGATTCGTGATCATGTGCCAGAAGTTATATTTTTTAAATTTAAGCTATGTAAAAGAGTCACAATATCTCAATATTGGCTGAGAGATTTATGGCACACCTACACACAATTTGTCGACAAATGATATTTAAAAAAACACGTTTTAAATTACATTTCCAAACTCCTTAGCTTGCATTCGTATATCAAGAGATTTTAAAAAGTTCCTCTAAATGACGCATTCCCGCGCATTAAACGCGAATATCTGATTGGTCCAAAGTTACCAGACAATCTATCTATCTAAGGACCTTGGGTTTGGATTTCTTAATACGTTGACATCTGTTAGTTCGTGTAGCATCAGGCGTCGACCCACGTCATCTAAGTGATAAACGTCAAATTTGTACTTCTTTTTTTATGAACTAGCCTGTATTAGGCAACCAACGAACGGTGTGTGAAAAATGGCGGCTGGATGGTAATATTGCTTTATAATTGGTACACGTGACTATAAAAATAATATAGATGGTAGCATTTAACGGGTGACTAAATGCTATTTGACATCCAATCGCCATATTGAATCACGTGGTTTGGATTCCCTAATTAGGGAATTCAGGAATTAGGCGGTTGGCTGGTAAAAAGCATTGAGTCGCCAGTTAAATGCCACCAGCAACATTATTTTAATGGTCACGTGCACCAATTACAAAGCAGTATTTGCCAGCCAGCCGCCATTTGGACACATCGTTGGATTGCCTAATTGCATTTGACAATGACAAATCATAGGTTGACAAGTCGATGCACCACCCGGTATAGGATATCAAAAAGAAATCCAATTGCACGTCATCGATGACGTAATTTTAAAAAATCACGGGTTCAAACCGAAATAATAAAGGTGAAGATCAAAAGTGACTTCTAAAAAAAAGGGGATCCTTCCCAAAAGTTATTCCCGATCTAAAGTGACTTAAAAAAAAGGAACTCCTTTACAAAAAGCTCTCCCCTAATCAAAAAAGACTTCTAAAAAAAGCGTGTCCCCTCCCAAATATTCTCCATCGCGATTAAATGTGAATAAATTCTAAAAAAAAGAGTCGAACATAAAAATCACGTCGGGAGAAGAGGGGGGGGGGGGGGGGGGTGCGCCACTGTCACTAATTTTTTTTAAAATTTAATATAGTATTTTTTAATGTTTCAGTAATAGCGAGTACAAATCTAAATTCACAGTATCTAGAAGTAATTTTTAATTCAAAAAGTAAGACAAAATAATAAAAAAAAAACATAAAACAAATAACTTGGATTGATGGTTATTGAATTCATTAGGAACATAATGCTTGTCGTTCCCAAGTTAACTCTTGTTCAAAGAAACTGGTACCCTTACAACTGTATTCGCTGGAATCCTTTATTCTTTCATCAACAATAATAGTGTTGGGATTGACTGGAACCCTAAACAAGTTTTTATCAATCCATTCCATACAGAAAAGATCGTTTTCTGTAATATGTTCATACATCTGGGTAAAACGTTCTTGATAAGGACAAACGGACGTATCAGTATTTATATATTTATCCTGGCATACAGTTATTGTTGATTGAACCACTTGAGTTTTGGTTTTTCTTGTAGTTTGCACGTTTTTGTTGATAACACCTGATGACTTATTAGTTTCTTGGATAACATCAACTGAATCTGTTTGAGTATTGCAACTGTGATTAACCGGACGTTCTTTGGGAGTGATTATATCAACTTGAACTTCATGGTCACACGTCGATACTTTGCATCGTTTAAGACCATATTTTGAAGTTAAATTTGATAGTGTTTTTGATAAAGATTTGTTAAAAACGATAGAAGAGCCTGGAAGTTCCTCCATAGTTCCCATAGAGGTGCTACTTTTATTTTTATTTAAAAAGCCCCGTTTGCTATTTTCTTTGGAAAACCCGGTTATACTAGTACCCCTAGATTTTTCTATCTGATCTTGCGTATTCATAATTCGTTGGGCAATTATAGCAGTTTTGATATCGTATTTGTTGAATTTCGAGCGTTCAGTTTGAAATAGAGATGTTACTTGGTATTCTTCTGTCGGACATAGTACATCCAAGGGACACTGAAGGTCTGTACAAATTTGTTTTAGTAGATACATGCCTTCATTTATTTCGATTTGTGATTTAGAAGGGTCTGTTTCTTCCGATTTAAATTCTTGGCTTGGCTTTTTCCATAAAACTTCGTCTAGATCCCTCAAATTTAAAAACTCTTCATACGTTTCTATTACCTTTAGGGTTGACTCATCGTCATCGCTTGATTTGAAGCTGTAATAAGAAGATCTTTTGACTTCCGGAATTTGTGATTCGTGTATAGTATCCAATTTTAAAGATTTATCGGAACTGTGCATGCTGGCTCTTTTATTCAAATTTTTTCTTGGTTTAGGACGCTTGGGAATTGATGGTACCCTCACAATAAAATTTAGACGAGACATGATCAACAGAAATTTGGAAATTTAAAGTTTCGAGATAAGATTACATTTTAAAATTTTAAAAAAGTGACAAAAGTGTTTTATTGACAGAAACGTGTCATCTTGACTAAAATACCAGTTGTAGGTAAACAGCTAAATTTAGTGTGTAGGTTAAGTACGTAAAATTACTGTATGCAGGGGGGGGCTTAGTGGGCGTAAGTAGGACACTTCGGTACGCCAATTACCATAGGACCAAAATAATGCATAATTGTCCAAGCGTTTTAATGGTGTTATCAAAGATATATCTTAATGTGGAATTTTCGGAGATTTTAAAATTTACTTTTTAATTACGCCCTCTTGCGGCAAAATGCGGAACTTAAAAATAATTTCCAGCATTTTCTCATGGGCACTTTTGTCATAAAAAAATTTACCCGGATGCTGTACGATTACTAGTTTCTGAGATATGGCCGACGGTCATTCTTAGTTGACCACCCGGTACAGATTATACGCTCAGAAATGAACTGCGAAATTAGAAGATACTATTGCTGTAACAATACTAAAAAAATTGTATTAAAATATGAAAAAATATTGTTATCTACAATTTTCTACAATAAAACTGTTATCGTTGTCAAACATTTCAGTTAATAGAAACTGCATGGAAGTAACTATATTTTAAATTTATTTTAACAAAACTACACTGTTGAAATACTAATTTCCAGTCTATTATTCTCAGTTTACGATTGAGTTAGCTTTGTAAATTCTGAGGTTGTTTATTTTAATGCCTTCTATACACATAAAAATAAGAAGCATCAACTTAGGAATCACCCTGTATAGTTTTAAAGTGTAAATATGTACGCTTTGAAACAAATCTACCAATTTTACACATTTTGAAATATTCAGTTTAATGCTAATATTCTCAACATCAATGAGAGACTTTTTTTCTGTACTTAATTTTGGATCATTTTTTTAAGTCAGTAAGACTTTTTTTTTTTTTTAATTTGAGACACACATTTAGGTTAAAATTTACTCTTACTTACTAAGTCATATGCTTAATAAAAGTACGTAATAAAAGAACGTAACGACAAGCATAAAATTCTAGAAATAGAGCCTAAAAATTTGAAGTAAGAAAACTTTATTATTACAAGTAGTCATGCAAAATTTATGGTCAATAAAGAATTTATTACTTTTACCCAATAATGTCACCAGAAGCTATTAAACCCTTGACTAAACTTTTGCAAAAAATATACAGGGTGATTCCTAAGTTGATAATTCTTTTTTAGATGTGTATTTTTCAAATACCTTTTTTCAAAAAAATTAAAGGCGAGATACACAAGTAAAAAATCTAAGTCTGCTCATCAAAACGTAGCCTGCTATACTTTATGTTGCTTGTCTTATCTCTTATTAGTCATGCAATTTACGGGTCGGTGGTCAGTTATTTGGCAATCCGCTGCGGTGTGTGTTTCATGTCCCAGAAGTTAATTTTAAATTGGTGACACGTGAAAATGGAAAAATTTGAAAACAATGAATTAGTAGATATGGTGCTAATTTGCTGTGAGTGTTGTCAAAGTGCGGCTGTTTCTTCGAGATTATACGCAGAACGCTTTCCCTTGCGGGCTAATCCTACACCGAGAAGTTTTCTTAATGTTATGCAAACGGCAAGTTAGGCCGAACCGTATTTGATCCATAGTGTAATAAATGAATGTGAGTACCTTATTTTTGAGTTTAAAAAAATAAGGTATTTGAAAATTTTGTTTATTTTAATGCCTTCTATACACGCTAAAAACCCGGTGGCCAAAACACTTGGGCCGCACTCATCATTTTTAATTTGAAAATACGATTTACTTTATGCTGTTATTGCGTTAATTTATTACCATTTCGAGACTAAACCAAAAGTACAAATTTCATTACAAGTGGTTGAGTGCCTCATTAAAACTTGAGGGATAAAGAATCGACCCAAGAAAAAATTCCGGAATGAAGATTGATATCTGGAATAAAAAGACAAAGAAAAATTGTTAAAACAGATTTTGCACTAATTCAGATTCTACATAGATTGCAAACACTATTACATCGATTTTAAATAAAAGTATAAGAAACATAATAATATTTTTTATTTCATTTGTACTCATTTGCGGCCGGTAAGTGGAACATTACAGTGTCAGGTACTGTAATGTATTGCCCAGCAACCACCTTTTGTTTTTAGAAATAATGACTCTTTACTTTGGATTTTTGATAAGTTGTCACTTAAAATTATAGGAAACAAAATGTTCAAATACACATATTCTACCAACTTTAGTAAATAAAAAATGTTACGCAACTACAGAATAGACTCTCTTTTACAATTTTTTAAATAGTTTACTTAACTAAAGTTAATAATTTTTATTTTGTTTTTAACATATATCAATCGATACCAAGTAACTCTGTTTAGATGCTTTAACTTGTAAAATTATTTTTTCTACCAACTTTAGTAAATGAAATATATTACGCAACTACAAAATACTCTTTTACAATTTTTTAAATATTTTGCTTAACTAAAGTTAGTAATTTTTATTTTGTTTTGACTATATATTTATCGATACCAGGTAACTCTGTTTAGATACTTTAACTTGTAAAAAAAAATTTTCTACCAACTTTAGTAAATGAAAAATATTACGCAACTATAGAATAGACTCTCTTTTATAATTTTTTAAATATTTTGCTTAACTAAAGTTAGTAATTTTCATTTTATTTAAACTATATTTATATTCTTTACTCAAATATTATAATTTTATCTATTTGACAGTGACAAGCAAACGACAGTCGCATTTATATTTTAAAATTTGTACTTTATTTTAATATATCTCTTCAAATAGAGTCAGAAAAAAATAAAAATGAAATCGCGAAAATTCGACTTTGCCCAAATATCTTCAGAAGGATTCGGAGTTTTTTAAGTTTGAGAACACAATGTTCCATAATTTAGTAGGGCCCAACTTTTTTCCAATTTAACCACCTGTGTAAGTATATTCTATAGTTTACGAGATCCATGTAAAGTGCATCATTATCTGGGACACCATGTATATTAATTGTATATATTTATTAATTTAATAAAATTTAACCTGATTAATAGCTGCTCTATCTGAATAAACTTTAACTTCTCTTCTATGTTCCTTTTTACATAAATTCTTGCAAAAGAAAATAACATGAAAGGATACAACACCACGAGTGTCGCATAAAATTTCACAGCTTTCTAGATATTGATTGCAGGCTGGTAGCAGAATCATACATCCACTTTAATAGGGTGACTTTGCAGGGTTGTAATAGTAAATATATGGTTTTTAAAACCAAGTTGATGGTTAAAAGGTAAAGTTGCATAATTAAATTTGATCTAATATGAAGAAGAATTGGTCGTAAATGAAATTATCCGTGTACAAAAAGTTTTCTTTTCATGAAGAGTCCCTAATCTCACGATGTTTTAAGCTAGTCAATCAAAACTTAAATTGCGTAACATGACATCGCTGCGCTGGGGCTAGGTTATGTCAGTAGATTTTTATATTACTTAGGTTACTTTTCTACATGAAAAATTAAAACTGTAAATGTTGCCCATCAGGTATTTAAAATGATTGTATTTTGACAACAGAGAAGCAAGAAACACCTAGTTCGACTTATGCGAGCAGGGCCCAAGATTGTAGGACGAGCCTTACTTGATTGTGAATCCTAATAATACAAGTTTGGTTAACCCCATCTCCACAATAATGTCACCTACTAAAAATGATTTAACAGATCAAAATGAATACAGAAAAACTTACACATGTTTCTTTCTTCTTTGGAATTTTTGGAATTGATATTATTCAGTTGTAGTTACTACTAATACAATACAAATTAAAATTTAGAAAATTACGCTGGCTGCTTAGATAGAACATTTGTCAAGTTCACTGGGAATTTTGAAATGCAGAATGTTTCTTCAAAATGGTGACAAAATATGAAACTGGGGTATCACTATATGAGAAATAAAAATCATCCATAAGGGTTCTTTGTACACAATCCTTAGCTTATCTAAAATGCTCATGGCTACTATCTTTTGGCACCAAGCAGAATATGAGAACCATTACAGGAATTCTGACAGGACACATGGCTGTCAAGAACCATCTGCAGAGAATGCAACTGTACAATGGAGACCTTGACTGCAGATTATGCAGACAATATAGGGAAACTGTACAGCACATAGTTTGCCATTGCGAGTCAATAGATCGGAAGAGGCAAAAAATACTCAAGCAACCAACACTGGACCTTGAGGACATCCTTACCCTTTCCCCAGTTGACCTACACAAACTAGAAAAAGGAACTCGGATCACGGAGTGGGTGTAACAGCCAAACAGGGTGAGCACCATTGGCCAAACCTGGCCTAAGTGCATCCGGCGCACGGACGGACCCCTTGGAAAAAAGCAGAAGTTACTGTAACTAAATACATACTAAGGGGCTTTACAGCAATATCAGTTACTTCCGGAATATGTTAAAAAAAAGATGGACGACTAGTGACCAAGAAGGTCCTGGCATTCTTAACAAAAATATCCTTTACAACAATGCGCCAATTTAAAAAGGGATGAACAAGTCCAATATTTTCTTTTAAAAACGCATTTAAGGTGATAAATTAACATCAATACGGCCCTGATCTTGACTGAAGACTTGCTGATGTAGCTATATTAACGCTTAAGTGGGTCGTTTTGGTCTAAAAAGGGTTTATAAATTAACAAGATAGTAGAATTAATTAAATAATAAATATTGAAGACGTTAAGGGCATCTGAACAATAGTTCTAAATTATTCTCCAATGTTACCATGTGAAATTATATCTATATACCTATATTATATTAGATCAAAAGCAATGCGTTCTCTTGGTCCGAACACTGGCCATATTTATTATTGGGTTTTTAAAAACTTATTAAATTTGGACTCTATTTCTAAAATACATACAATCAATTTAGTATAGTGTATTTTACGTAAGCTTTTAATGACCGTCGACGATACACACGTCATTTCTAGTAATATTTATTTTACAGAACTTTGTTAGTGAAGCAAGTTAATTTTAAATTGGTGACACGTGAAAATGGTAAAATTAGTAAACAATGAACTAGTAGATATTGTGCTAATTTACGGTGAGTGTCGTCAAAGTGCGGCTGCTGCTTCGAGATTATACGCAGAACGCTTTCCATTGAGGGCACATCCCACACCCAGAAGTTTTCTTAATGTTATTCAACGGGCAAGTTAGATAGGACCGTTATTTGATCCATAGTGTAATAAATGAATGTAAGTACTTTAACTGTATGTTTGGTTAGGGCCGGACTGGTGTTCCTGTAATTAACAAACTCCTGTAATCAGTTAATATTTAATTATCAAATAAACAATATGTTTACTTGCTTTTCCATAAAAATAACATACAGTCCACCAGTATATAACCAGAAAGTCTACACACAAAACAATAGCAAAATGATCTCCAAAAATACCAAATACAACAACAATACTGCACTTAATATTTAACACGTGAAGGAATAAATGCCGGCTCTGAGATATTGATAGAACGCAGAGATGACATGCGGATTAATGAAGTACAGAAAGAGATATGCGAAGGTAAAAACGTCAGAAATTCAATGCTTATCATGGGTATCTCGGAAACTATAAGAGATACAGCATCGATCAATCATCATCGTCATATGCTCAGTAATATTGAAAAACAAAATTTGAGCTTTATTTTATTCTTTTTGAAATATTTGAAGAAAACAAAAATTTTAAGTTTTTATTTTTTAAATTTATGTGTAATTTTAACCGCTTCAGAAAAACAAATACAATTTTGTTAAGGCAGCTTTCTTAGCTTTATACTACGGAGTTTTTAGAATTTTGGTACAATCTTTCGTTTTTGTGGAACTGTTATCAAGTTTAATTTTTTAAATACCGACCTGCATTGTTTATATAATTTTGAGACCCCTTTAGGCCCTAAATTCAACCATGTACCATGTAAGCAAAACGTAGCCCTTTACTTTATATTGTTTTTGTCCATTTTTTGTATGTGAGTCATGCATTTTACGGATCGGTGTTCAGTAATTAATTTTGTCAATTCGCGGCGCGGTGTGGTTTTCTTTTAATAAATTGGTGAAAATGGTAAAATTTCAAAACAATAAAGTAATTATGGTGCTTATTTATTGTGAGTGTAGTAAAAGTGCGGATGTTTTTCCTCTACACCCAGAAGTTTTCCTAATGTTATTCAAGGGGCAAGTTAGGCAGAACCGTATTTGATTTGTAGTGTAATAAATGAATGTAAGTACTTTATATTTGGGTTTTTTGAAAAAAGGTATTTGAAAATGTTGTTTATTTTAATGCCTTCTATACGCAGCTAAAAAAGAAAAATCAACTTAAGAATCACCCTGTAGAATAAATTAAGTATATAACATCTATTTTTACTAAGATTACCGATGCGTAGATTAAAGGGCTATCGAACTATTAACCAAAAATTACATATTTAATTGTAGTTTTTGATAATAATATATTTAAAGCAGATAATTAGAAAACAAACAAACATTTTAAATGAAAAAATAAAGAAATGAAAAGTTGTATCCAACCACACAAACAACACTGATAAAAAACTATAATTTAAGATTTAATATAAATTATAAGACACCATGATATAAAGTTAAACAAACCAAAGGTGGCTATGACGGAATAGTAGATTCTGTAACGAGGTTGGAATGAAAATTTGATCCGAGTAGAAGATTCCGAACGCGAGCGTAGCGAGCGTGAGGAACCATGAGTATCGAATTTTCATTCTAACCGAGTAACAGACTATATTTTCTCCACGACTAAAAATACTATTCGCAATATTTGTAATTTCAGGTGGAGTATTATCCAGTTCCTAAACGACATAGGTTGCCATGAATTTTGAAACTGTCAATGTCAGCAGAGAAATTTTAGTGCAAGTCAAAATATGAGTGAAAAATCGGATGAATCAGATATGGAACTGGATAATACTCCACCTGAAATTACAAATATTGCGAATAGTATTTTTGGTCGTGGAGAAAATATAGTCTGCTACTCGGTTAGAATGAAAATTCGATACTCGGATCAAATTTTCATTCCAACCTCATTACAGAATCTACTATTCTTATACTGGTTAGGTGGCCGTTCCACGCTTGATTTATTCAGATTTATTTATATGTCTTTGTTTTCACGTTAGATGGCTATCTTTTGCATTGAGTTGATTCCAGCAGATGGCGATACTAGATTTTCATCATATTTTAATTCGTAAAAATATCTTTTCGCTGTAGTGGAAATGGCTTACAGGTTATAGCTTTCTAATGAGTCCCAATAAGGACGAAACAGTCTGTCAGTGTCTACCTGTGCCCCACGAAACTTATTACCTTTGGCGCCCCTGTGTACTTTAATGCAAAAGATAGACGCACTACTTTGTCCGCTTGCCGCTCAGCTTATTTCTATAATATATTACTCATATCCGGCTGTATGTAATATCACCCCCGTATTTATTTAAAAGTAATTTTCTAATTTCTGATGATGTAAAGATAACATCGGATAACATCAAAACATCTAAAAATTATTAAGTGATGGTTGAAATTATAGCTTAAAGAGATTTTTAAAAATCAAATAAAAAATGCAGGTCTGTATTTAAAAAAGTTGACGCAAATACGAAACGTTTGTAGCGGAAATTCTAAAAACACGGTAGTATAAGGCTAAAAAAGTTGCTTTAACAATGTTGTATCTGGTTTTCTGTAGCGGTTAAAATAAGTCGGATAAAATTAAAAAAAACAAAAACTCGAAATTTTAGTTTTTTTCGAAAATCTCGAAAAGTACAAACTTTTCCTCCATTTGACAGATGTTATATCTCTTATAGTCTCCGAAATACCCGTGATGAGCATTGGGACACACTATACTTTTGTTGTTTATTTGGGATAAACGGCGTTTTAAATCAACTTAAATCCAAAGATATAAATCATGTCTAATATGTTCAATCCCCTTGTTACGAAAATCAGATATCTTGTTGTGTACGCTGCGCCGAACACGATATTTTTAGTTCGCTTAAATCCTAAGTTTCTGATAGGTTTCCTATTGTTGTATTTAAGCAGAAGCTGATAAAAGAAAATCGATTTTACGTCGCCTAAGAACAAGGAGGTCGATTTTTCACTCGTAAAAAGTTCGCTTTTTATCAGTTCGTAAGTTTTATTTCTTTATAAGTATATTACTTAACTGGAAAAAAATATATTAAAAAACTAGTTATTTTCTCACTGTTCGTTGAAAGAAAATACTTTTAGGGATCGGGTTTTGGTATTTTTCATTCGCGTCTCACATTTACATTATTTATAGTCTATTTCAGAAAGGTGTAGAGTAATAAAATCTCATTAGAAATGCTAAGGAACTAGAGAATGACCCAACGAATAATGAGGCCACTTTCATAATTTGGCATTGATTTCATTGCAAAATTCTTTATTTATATCAAGTGCCGGTAGTACCACCCGGGTATGGGTCAATTTATGGGTTTTGCCTATTGTTATCCATTCACAAACACCGAAAATGGTGTGTCAAAGGCGTGCATTATGTAAATTTTTTATTAAACATCATAAAAGAAATACAAAATACATAATACAGAAATTAAATTATAAAAATAATAATATTCATCGTCATCTGAGGAACTGTCATCTCCTCTTGACATAATAATTAACGGGTCGACGGTCTGATCGATCAGGTAGTCAACGTTCCACATTTTCTCCTTATCTTTAATGACATGATGGACTGCTTTTTGCCAGTTTTCTGGAGTCACTTCTTTAATGGCTTGATTAAATAGTAGCTTAACGTCTTTCATTTTGAATGTCGTATTGTGTCTTGCTACAAATCCTTTCACTTGCGCCCATATAAGTTGTATAGGATTTAGTTCGCAATGATATGGCGGTGTGCGCAGCACAGTTACACTATACTTTTCAGCTATATCTTCCACGGCATATTTCATAAAACGATGTTTGTGTAAATTTGCTATAGCTGATAGTTCCTTCTTTATTAAATTATCTTCTCTTTTTCTTTGGTTAGTTATTATAAATAATGTAATGTACAAAATTTACTTGCGCCTATGGCCGACACCGAAACTGGACGGAATTTCCCATTTTATTACTCTACACCTTTCTGAAATAGACTATAGGAAAAGAAGACTTATGCTGTCGAAATTATTTAATAATTTCATTCATTTATGGTGTCTATTTAACAATGTACCAATCTTAAGCCTTAAGCCCTTCTGCATATATACAAAATATAGAAATCTGCAAAAATAAGTTAACTTTTTTGGCAAGGAGGACCCTTTTTAAGCTGGAAGGGGGACACTTTTTTAGCTGGCTTTGAATTATATCAAACCTATAGCGGGGCTGGAAGCAACAAGAAAAGATGGCGTTGTTTGATGTTTAAGATGCAGTTATTTTCTCAAATGAAAAATTTTAAAAATTATGCCGAAAGAATTTTACAGGAAGAGTAAAATTCATTGAATCATCGAGATTGATTTGCTGCAAGGAGACTCTAAGCCTAAATTACGGGTTGCTTCGTTGTTTTAATCAATATCATCAGTAAATATTTTCAAATAATCCTTTTTAAACTAAATGTAGAATTGGAAATATACAGGGTGCTACAAATTCGTGTGCCTACAAGGGAATCTCGAAAACGGTAAGAGATACGAAGATAAATTAAATAAAAGTTGCATATTTGGGGACTTTTTGAAAGAAAAATGTAAATATTCTAAATAACATCGATGATATACTAAAAACCCGAAATTATCGGTTTTGGGTTTTAATTTTTTGCACCTTCATTTTTGGCCTAAGAAAAAAAACACAAAAACGTTTTTTATATGATACAAGATGACGTTCTAATTTTTTAAATTCGGACCTGGAATCGAGTTTCAGATACTTAGAAATTTATTACAATTTAAAGGTTTTCATTATTTTAACGTTTTGTTATAACACATCATCAGTATTTTAAATTATCACTGAAGATGACTGGAGATATTTACCAGTTAAAACGTTGTGATGTTAAACAAATAAAGTCAATACAAGTCCAAAACTCTGCTATCATTATTGTATCCAGCCTTCAAATAAATTTATTTGTCGAAAATGAGAGTTAAATCTAAAAATCGCTTAAATGAGAAACATAATTTTAGATTGCGATTAAAGCGAAGACAGAGCGACAAAAAATGGGTTAATCTTACATGGAGTAAGGAACTCCTAAAGAAGGTCTTTTTACAAACATTAGTGAAAGCTAGACAATTCGAACAACAGCGTTAACTTTTATTGGGTATATCCATTAATCTTAATAAAGTTGAATATTCCTCTTGTTGTTTTGATGTCCTAAATAATGAGAATGAGTTTCTTAAGAAGAAAATTAGAACACAGATACAAGGCCAACAGGGTCGGATTTGGGATGTCTTAAGGGGGGGGGGGGGGGGGGGGGCACAATAGTTGCTGATATAATAAAACATTATAACTTTTATTAATAATATTAAAGATATTTATTAGTGCCAAAACAATTACAATAAATTATATATACTATTTTTAAAAGCCGAATAGTGTAATTTTATTGAACTATTCTATTTAAAAGAAGATTTATATTTTTCTGTACGAAGTATTGGTATGCCCAAAGTATTTTGATTTCTAGTATTCATCTTGTGGTTAATTCTAAATTGAATTTTGTCACATAGATAATATGTTTTTTTAGTAGAACTTGTTTTATGAATAAAATAGGGTGAATTCCGCGTGTAAATTCAAGTTTTATAATAATATGTCGTCTATAGGTTGGAGTAACATAGTCACGGTATGGCAGCTCAGTGGTAGAGCTGTCGCATTCGGCCGCAGGTGGTCCGGGTTCGATCCCCGGGACGGGTGTACGCTTAATAAAAAAGTATACCCAAGATTTTAGAGGTAAGAATGCAGTACAACACTGGTTGACTCTCGATACGACCCATTGAGGGCGGATAGTCCTGCCTTTAGGGGACTGACGGATAAACCAGTGCATACGCGTGGTTTGGATCCTACGTGAAAAACTGTAGGTCCCGTCTGGCTGACTTTACCCAGACGTTAAGCAAAAGGGATACTATAAGCTTTTAGGCTGCAGTATACTGACAACAGGTCAACCCTCCTTGAGCCAATCAACCAACCAACATGGTCATATTTTTTAAGGCCTGTGAAAAACGCAGCAATTATTTTCTAATATTTGTAACTTTTGTTTGTCTTTATAAGTAATATTTTTATGATAGATAACATCACCACAGTCTAAACCACTGAAACTTAAGTATTAAAGATGATGATTATGCATTTTTAGGGATGATTATATTATGTGTGATGTCGCTATAGAGCACGTGCTCACGTGCTCTTTTATAGAAGAGCCGTCATTGTGAACATTACATAAGACATAGGGAGAACTTTAATCTAATTCTAAAAGCCATTAATTAATTGAAAAAGTTAAATAAAAAGTCCTATTATTTTAATTTTATCATTGAGGTGTTAATAAAAAAAATGTAAAGTAGGTATCTATATTCAGAAGCATAAAGTATAATACTTGACTCTTTAAATTCGGCATCTCTTAACGTTATGAACGATAGAATGAGGCCATCTAAACAGAAAATAACGCTACTTATAAATAGTTTAAATTTTCACGAACATAACTTATCATCATAACATTTTTACTATCTATTATGCAGGCTGGTTTAGTAATTGGAATATTTTTAGATTTATGTTTACATTTTAAGTGCTTGTTCTCTCCGATGGATCAAAACTAACAAATAATATAATTAATTAGCAACATCGAAAAAGTAATGAGGTAATTTATTATGTGGCATTTATATGAAGCAATGGCGCGGTCTTACGAGAAGAGATAAAGAGGGGTACCTTACTCCCTTCAGAATTCAAAAAAAGATGGAAACTTATCGCAAGAATTTCCCTTATCATCGTTAAAAACTTTTTACCAACCTCCTATGTTTATTATTGAGGGCTGAACTAAGTAAATTTTCTCCATTCTACTATTTCAGTACTCTCTACAGAGTATACCTGATTCATTTGGTTTAAAGCCTTGCATCTTGTGCCAATTAAGGTGGTAAGAAACAATTTTTAAAATTTTATTAAGGATGTGTCTAGTTGTAAAATTCCTCCACTCCAATACACTGAAGAGTTCGTAGGTTATATCATTGTATTAAAACCTTAGAGGTATGTTTGAGGAATAACAAGTATAGTCAAAGTTGGTTAGTAGGAAACGATTAAATTATTAAAATAAATACATACAGGGAGAGCTTTTAAACTTGCAAACTCAATTAAAGCAATCTCTCCGGAGTTGCTATACTTTTAAATCTGAAAATTTGTATGTGCGCATTGTAGCAACGAAGGATAAAAGGTACACAACAAGCAAATAATTCGAGCCCTGTTACTCTAACTATTTATTATATTAAAATTATTTTTTGTGGGACTATTTCAAAACAGTTTTATTTTTCTTCTCAGTCTGCTTATAAATTTAAATACAAATCAGATTGCCTAGTACTACCAAGAAGTGAAAGTTTTACTATTGGTAGCATGTCACTACCAGCAGACTGATTTCGAACTCTGTTGGTTTCCTCATTACAGGGTAAGTGTTTATACCCTACCAAACGAAAGTTTTTATACTAGAGCCTATGATATCAACGTTATTGGGTTATATAAAGCCCTTAGCGCCATATCTTGGTAGTCTTACAAAAAATATTTTCACTTATAATCTCCCTAAAGCAAGAATTATTTCAGGAAATATTTTCGAGGTCGCGAAGATCGAGAGAGATTCAGTAAGAAAATTTCGCGCAAAGTAAAGTATTACACCAAAATTTCACATTTTTATTATAAATGAAAACCTTTTGAAATAATAATAAGAATAAAATTACGTTAGTTGTTTTCTTAGCGACCAAAAAATATGCCTTTTTAACCTTGACTTAAACTTATTTAATTAACTTTTTAAATTTAAAATCATTTCATGTCCCTATTTTGATATTTTCAGTTTCAAAAAATCGAATTTTTTTTCCGACGTTTTTCGACTCTCTATAGCCTCCAGAATAACCGTGTGTAAACGTTTTTACCAAATCTATTCCAAAAAAAAGTTACATCCAATTTTATGATTGCCGGTCAGTTCTCACCACTAGCTGCTTTTGAGTTAGGCACACACTGCATATGTAATCAATCTGAAAAATTGGTATCTGAGGGCGCTAAAAAGGCCAGGCTCGCAAAGAGGCAGGAAGAATCAGCTCGTTTATCGTTTTTCAAAGAAGAGGAGGGTGTAATCTACGGGCCAGGCATCGCAGACTAAGTGACAGTGAGACTATTTTGTTGTGAGCCACCGTTGAAACTTTAAAGTTGTTTTTCTCGAGACCCTGATTTTCGCGCTGGCGGAAAGTACTTCGGTATGTTCAAATTATCAGAATTTAATTATTTTGGTCCTAAAATGCTCAGAATACAAGTGGTTATAGCCCCCTCTAGAATCAAGTATTTTGCGATATTACAGAAAATGTTACGGCCCTTAAAATACAAAAAAACGTTAATCGCTTTTTTCGCACTCGCACCGCTCCAGGAGCGCCTTAAAGGATTTTTCCTACAGTGCAGGTGTTTTATCATAAAAAAAAAAAAAAATTGTTAAATTTTCAAAAAAAAATTTAAATCTCGCGCCATTTTAGCAGTTACTCAAATTTTGACTTGATTCTAGTGGTGGCTATAACTACATGCTTAGAGCGTTTTCACACGGCACCATATATCGCGCGCGATAAATGGTCGCAATATTGCTTTACACCAAATTATGTGTTCTCTAATATCGCTTGTGTGTGAAAATGGCTCATTAGAAAACACATAATTTGGTGTAAAAGCAATATTGCGACCATTTGTCGCGCGCGATATATGGTGCCGTGTGAAAACCCTCTTACAATTGAAGAATCTGGGTCAATTTAATTTTTGTCATTAATAGAAAAATGTATTTGAATTCCGCCAGCAAGTTACGCTTTTTTTGAGGGGGTAACTTCAGCACCCTGTAGCACCCTCAAGTTTTTCATTTTTTGGGGGTTGGAAAATTTTTTTTGGTACATCTTATTTTTAATAAAAAGAATTGAACACTTGTTTTTCTGCATTTGTCTTATTATCCCTAGAAAAAAATCGTAAAGAAACGATGAAAATAGGACCATCACAGTAGAAATCCCCCTTAAAGTAACAGAAAAATTTCCGAGGGTAATACCATAAGTGGTATAAAAATTACCGATAATTTTTACGATTGCGTGTTTTCTATAATTTTCGTAAGACGAGAGAGTTAAAATTTTTTGTTTAATTCTTTACCACGAATGGTATTCGGTAAGAAAATTTACAAATACAAAAAAAAATAGTAGAAATTATTTATTGTAATTATTGGTACAATTGTTGTAAGTAATATACACACATGTATTTTTCTTCTTCATGACAGAAGTCGTTGAACTTGGTCCTGGAATTCATAAGTCAAAATTTGAGTTTTTCACAGATGTAACAGAGAGGTCCTCATACTTTTTTCAATGTCAACTTAATAGGGAGCTAGCATGACCTTTCACTTTAATTAGTTCTTGCTCAGCTTTTTGCGAGATTGCTCACAGCTGTTGCCCTCAATAAGTGATTTGTCTGCCTGAGTTGTTAAGTTGGTCCACTTTGCTATCTCATTCTACCGAACAGGAATGTTTTTGAACCATTGACTTCTCATTTTTCAAAATGGATTGAGAATTAAAAACAAGCGGTCATTTTAAATGACCCCCCTACTTGTAAGCGCATAAAATATTCAAACTGGACAAAAATCAGGGTTGCTTCTATTCTTAACTAACCACTTTAAGGAAGCACAAGGCTTCGATTTACCTTAAGTGGTTTTTACAAATATGGAATTGTACTTAATTCTATTGGTTTTGTTACCTTCATTATTGAGTTCTTCTTTAAAAAAATTAAGCTTTGCTTTTCATCCTTCGTCTCCTCTCCACGCCAATGCATAAGATACGACAAAAAAAGTTTCTTTTGTAACCCGTCAGGGGCTTTATCGTCGCAACTTTCCACCAATTTTTTCAGTTCTTCAAATTTCAGAGCTGTTGAACTTAACTTTCTTTTATCATCTTCGGACTGTAGACTGTAGACTCCTTCGTTTGGCATTTTGGCGTCTCGAGCAGATTTAAAAATAGTGTCTTTGAATGGATCAATTTATATCCCAAATTTTTCAAAATACTCGTCCATGAGCATTTTGCCTCACAATCCACATGGTTTTTGGAGTGGTTTCTTTAAATTCCTCACCGTTACTTCGTTTCATGTTATGGGCCCAGTCCTTTAGGATTCTTGCAATCTCACAAATCGGTGTTAATAAATAAGATAAATATTTTCATTTCTTTTTTTTTAAGTCTCTTAAAAATATTAGAACGATTAGTTCAATTTTTACCTTTTCGTACTATCCGATGCTATACATCAATATAGTAATAATTTTGATAGAACTCGCAAGATCGTTGCCCAATCACGTGACATGAATGACATGCTGGTTAATTTTAATGTGTATGTTGGTATCATTTGACGTACATACCAGAATTGGACTTAAACATTTTACATTTTTAATATTTAAAGTTTATTTTTAAACGAATAATATTCTTTAAGCCATTAATAGTAACTGCTGTCATGCCAAACAAAATTATAATAAGATGAGGAAGTAAAGCACCAAATGTTAGCGAAAGTGGTGCAAAATTGAAGAAAACATGTACTGGTGGAATAAGTGAATGTAGGTTCGTAATATTGGAAATTTCATTTAAGAAAAATTTAAGAACCCTAAGATTTCTGTTAGAAAAACTGGTAAATTTATATTAGAATATGAAATCTAAAAATTTTGTTTTTTGGTAATTATCTGTTATTACACAAGGTTGGTTGTCATTTGTTTTTGGACTTTCACAATAAAGGTATTTTATTGTATTCGGCTTTGCAATTGGTTATATTTTTGATTTAAAATAGATTAAAATTAGGGGAATATAAAATATTGCCCCTTTTCCTCGTTTTTCCTTTAAAATTGCATCCCAAAAATTAAATCCGAAGTAAAAACTAAGCGTTTTCGACAATAACTGTACTTATATTCGTAATTCACGCCCTAAAATACATATTTCCTGAAAAAATCCTCAATTTTGGCGTGGTGTAGCTATAACAGATTATTACCAACATTTTAATTACAACAATCAAATACTAAATATAACGTTCAATTATTTTCCAAAATTACAAAGTCTCACACTGAAACCTATCTAAACATCGTTTAAAACTACGTTAATAAAACATTATAAATTGATGACTACCCGAATAAGTCTCTGTCAAAATCTGGGGAAATTTTAAAGGTCCTAAACAGCTGGCCGATGTCATGTACCATCGCGCCGATAAAAAACTGGGACAGGAAATTTTTCTATTTTCTCCTAGACTATTAAGAATAATTTTACATCAAGCCTGGTACCAGTAAAATGTCATGAAAATTTGCATGTCAATAAAGATTGTCACTTTATGATTGACTCGTCAAACATACAATCATATATTATTTGTAAATATGCCACAATTAACCCCCCAGCAAAAGGCAATTATTTATAGTCGGTTGCGAGATAGTGTTGCTATTAGGGATATTGCAGATGAACTGGGAGTAAGCAAGAATACCGTGCTATTGGCAAAACAAAAAATAGCAAGACATGGGACTATTATTAGGAATGCAGGTTCTGGTCCCCCTAAAATTTCTACTGATGATCATGATAGAAGACTGGTTAATTATCTAAGGGATCATCCCTTCGAAACTGCAATCAAGGCAAAAGAAGAGACGAATTTTCCAGGTTCTGCAAATACCGCTAGAGACAGGGTTCGAAATTCCGATATACGAAGCCGTTGTGCTGCCAATAAAATTTTTTAACGGAAATAAATAAACAGGGCAGGTTAGAATTTGCACATGAATATATTAATCAAATAAATTTATGGGAAACAGTTATATTTTCTGACGAGAAAACTTTTCAGTCATGCAATAATGGGAGAATTCGGGTGTATAGGCCTTCCGGCATGCGGTATGATGAGAGATACATCCACAAAACCAACCAAAGTGGGCGTTTCTCCATAAATGTTTGGGGCTGGATTAGCGCTAGAGGACCAGGACTTTGCCAAATCGTCGAAGGAAGACTAACTGCAGCAGTATACGTTAATATACTAAACGAAGTGATGATACCATCGGTAAACGCTGTATACGGTCAAAATTACACATTTCAGCATGATAATGCTCCAATACACACAGCGCGCATTGTACAAAATTTTCTCCAAGAAAATAACATAGCAGTTCTTCCCTGGGCTTCGAAGAGTCCCGATTTGAACCCGATAGAAAACATTTGGGGTGCCATGGTCAAATCTATGTATAAACATGATTTTCAACCTAGAAACAGGGATGAATTACGTCATAGGATAAATCAAGCTTGGGATGAAATAACTGTCGAATTATGTAGAAACCTCGTTTTAAGTATGCCACAAAGGCTCCAAAAAGTAATAAACAGAAATGGTTCTAAGTATGACCAAATATTAATTTTGTGTTGTTTTGACAAACTTTGTGTTCGCAATTTTTTTCTTTTTATTAAATGTATTTTATTACCTGTATTAGCTTTATTTATTATTTTGTGGTAATGGTAAATATAATAATTTATAAAATATTTGACTTTAAAAAAATTTAATAAATTTACTTTATCCATATTATATGATGTCTCTCAAATTTAACCACCCCGTATCGAAAAATACAAAACATTCCATTATGTAACCTAGGTTACTTTTTAAATTTTGAATGTTTTTCCTTTTTAGCTCTAGACACCTTTTATAGTCTAGGGGATATGTATTTCTTACATTGTTTTTGTAAATCTCTTGTCCCAGTTTTTTATCGGCACAATAGTACCATCGCGCCGATAAAAAACTGGGACAGGAAATTTTTCTATTTTCTCCTAGACTATTAAGAATAATTTAACATCAAGCCTGGTACCAGTAAAATGTCATGAAAATTTGCATGTCAATAAAGATTGTCACTTTATGATTGACTCGTCAAACATACAATCATATATTATTTGTAAATATGCCACAATTAACCCCCCAGCAAAAGGCAATTATTTATAGTCGGTTGCGAGATAGTGTTGCTATTAGGGATATTGCAGATGAACTGGGAGTAAGCAAGAATACCGTGCTATTGGCAAAACAAAAAATAGCAAGACATGGGACTATTATTAGGAATGCAGGTTCTGGTCCCCCTAAAATTTCTACTGATGATCATGATAGAAGACTGGTTAATTATCTAAGGGATCATCCCTTCGAAACTGCAATCAAGGCAAAAGAAGAGACGAATTTTCCAGGTTCTGCAAATACCGCTAGAGACAGGGTTCGAAATTCCGATATACGAAGCCGTTGTGCTGCCAATAAAATTTTTTTAACGGAAATAAATAAACAGGGCAGGTTAGAATTTGCACATGAATATATTAATCAAATAAATTTATGGGAAACAGTTATATTTTCTGACGAGAAAACTTTTCAGTCATGCAATAATGGGAGAATTCGGGTGTATAGGCCTTCCGGCATGCGGTATGATGAGAGATACACCCACAAAACCAACCAAAGTGGGCGTTTCTCCATAAATGTTTGGGGCTGGATTAGCGCTAGAGGACCAGGACTTTGCCAAATCGTCGAAGGAAGACTAACTGCAGCAGTATACGTTAATATACTAAACGAAGTGATGATACCATCGGTAAACGCTGTATACGGTCAAAATTACACATTTCAGCATGATAATGCTCCAATACACACAGCGCGCATTGTACAAAATTTTCTCCAAGAAAATAAGATAGCAGTTCTTCCCTGGGCTTCGAAGAGTCCCGATTTGAACCCGATAGAAAACATTTGGGGTGCCATGGTCAAATCTATGTATAAACATGATTTTCAACCTAAAAACAGGGATGAATTACGTCATAGGATAAATCAAGCTTGGGATGAAATAACTGTCGAATTATGTAGAAACTTAGTTTTAAGTATGCCACAAAGGCTCCAAAAAGTAATAAACAGAAATGGTTCTATGACCAAATATTAATTTTGTGTTGTTTTGACAAACTTTGTGTTCGCAATTTTTTTCTTTTTATTAAATGTATTTTACTACCTGTATTAGCTTTATTTATTATTTTGTGGTAATGGTAAATATAATAATTTATAAAATATTTGACTTTAAAAAAATCTAATAAATTTACTTTATCCATATTATATGATGTCTCTCAAATTTAACCACCCCGTATCGAAAAATACAAAACATTCCATTATGTAACCTAGGTTACTTTTTAAATTTTGAATGTTTTTCCTTTTTAGCTCTAGACACCTTTTATAGTCTAGGGGATATGTATTTCTTACATTGTTTTTGTAAATCTCTTGTCCCAGTTTTTTATCGGCACAATAGTATCTGGATGTTAATTGTTGAAAAACGAGTTCTCTGGTTATATTTTCTATATTCGATTTCTAACGATTTGGACAGTTTAAATTATAGTTGCAAAACGGGTAAACTATTAGTAATGGATTGACTGTGTTAATAATGTCGTACTAAATTATAAATAAAATATGTTTCAAACCAAAAATGACCCTTACAATACCATATAATGAAAATAGTAGCTAAACGTAAATACATACACCTACAAAATAAAACAATGTTTCGTCGCACAGTGAAAAATTGACCCTGGCTTAATCAAGCGCATTACAGAACGGTTTATTTTTAGTTTTCCAGTATTTTTGCATCAACAAAGCTGGATCCAAATTCCTGTAATATTTTAAGTTTGGATGAGCCTAATTTAAAACTGGCCTAGTTTTATAAATAATAATTATGTCAAAAATATATCAGGCATTAATCCAAATAATACAAAGCTCGAATGTCATGGTTAAAAATATTTTCAATGTTGAATTGAGTGAATAATGATTAAAGTTGTGAATTGAGATGTTTTTTGGGAATTTTGGATAAATGTGAGTGTTTGGTTTTAACAAGAAAACATAATAACACTCACATTAATCAACATATACAAATAAATAACAAGGAAATAATACCGACAAACACACTAAAGTACTTGGGAGTGACACTAGACAGGAGACTACATTTTATAGAACATGTAGCAAACGTAACAAAAAAATATTTCGCAGCAGCCAAAACCCTACAATGACTAATGAGACACGGATCTTTCCTATCACCGACAGACAAACTGACAATATACACGACAATAATTAGGCCTGTACTGACATAAGCCGCCCCAGTTTGGTGCAGTATGGCAGACTGGCAATACAACAGACTACAAAAACTACAAAACATGTACTCAGACAAATGCTATCAGAAAGAAGACAAACACCACTGAGACACCTACACCAAGCGACGAACATACAATACATAAAAGACTACGTATTCGACGTTTCCCAACATTTTTACGAAACGCAACCACAGAACACATTACTAACAAGGGATCTAACGAGAATAAGACTCCAGGACGACCCCCTTCATAGACCTATTTATTACAGACAAAATGGGCCAAATTAAACACTAAAATAAGTTTTGTAACAAATTAAAATAAAGCAAAATCTTAACAAGTATAAGGTCATAATGATACCAAATCCATAGATAAAACCTAAAACTTAACATAAACGTAACATAGATACTAATAAGGGCAACGCCCATTTTTAAACAAAATGCAAATAAATTAGAAAATATACGAACTGACGGACAAGACAGTAGCCCCATTTTATATACCACGGGGATAAGTCTCTCCCACTCCCAACCTCGATAATTTTTAACTTTTAGTCAAGTCATAAGACAAAAACTTCGCTACGCATGTACCTGAGTAATTAGGCTGGTTTTTTCGAACCGTTTTCCAGTGAAACAAGCTTAAAATTTTTACCATTAAAGTAACCTTAAATACCAAATAAATTTAAGCATAAGCAAAATTGAATTCTTTCATGGCGGTAAAAGATTGCTGGAACTGGCCGAATAAAATGCGAATAAAAACAGGGCCTTCTCTTACCAGGGTTAAGACAAACCCCAGCGGGGCGTTGCCTCGTTGCTGTGTCCTGGTTAGTACGACTAACCAGCAGTACTTAGTTTAATATATTATGTTATGTAATAACAATAATATTAGTTAGTAAGGAAACCTGAAATGTAAAATACTATTAAGACAATAAAGAATATTTTAAAAGTAAAGTAAAAGAATTTTAGCAGTAAGTATAATAAGGTCCGTTACTATTACGTTATTTTTTGTAATCACAGGATACTCAATTTTCATTAACTGCTACTATATTCAATTAAATAGACTGTAAATGTAAATCTCAGTAAATAGATAGACTTTAACGAATTGTTGAGTTAAGTATTGCAGTGCAAACGAATGAACCATAAATTTATAAAAAATGCTACTTAAGTAGGGTAGTGGTACTGGTTTAAACCCAGTGGTGGCTCCTCCTTGAGGATGCGTGGCCGCGCTGCCAAAAATACTATAATTTTATATCATCATGTTTAATGTTCAACTCATCAAGAAACAATGAATAAATTTGGTAGATCTACCGATTATTCAGCAGGATTAAACAACACTGCCTGAAACTCTCTTCTCTGAGTTCAAATTTAAAAAGTTTTCAAAAATCTAATAACAAACATTAGCTAGCATCCGCTCAAGAGAACCCAATGTTTATAATGTGTTTTATTAAACACAATCATATTTTCTCACTCAATTTTTTAGGGTTCGGGTTTTCAAGTTAAAAATAAAACCTTATTGATATGATATGTTTATACATAATATAATAATGTAGAGTTGCATAAAGATTTTTAACAATAATTAACTAACCAGCAACTTTGACTGTGACTGTGGCATGAATGACATTGGCAGAAATAATTTTCTTACAATCAAGGAGGTCCGGTTACCTTAATTCTTGATTTACCTACTAATCAGATTTTGAGAAAATAATGTCTGCCAATGTCATTAATGCCATGTCAAAGTTGCTGGTTAGTTAATGATTGTTAAAAATCTTTAGGATACCCACTTATTTATTAACCCAATTAACCGAATTTTATGGCAACAAATTTCAAGGCGCGCAATCAGATAAAAATAAGAACTACGTTATTGTAATTTTTTATAAACTTTTTCAATTTAATAAAAATATTTTTCATTGCTATATTTCTGCTAGCCTGTTTAACCTGTTTTTAAAATAAAAATATCCAAGTATTTTGTAATGTATTTTTACTTTACTTATTGTTTATAAAATCAATTAAGTAGAAGGCAAAAGCAAAGCATATTTGTATATTATCTCCAACTGGCAGAAAATGAAAACAAATATGATAAATATAGTCGGAAGAGGTGTTTATTCAAATGCAGGCTGAATGCAATCCTGTTAGTAAAGAAGGGACCATCAATCATTCATTTATAAAGGTTGCAAACAGCTTAGCCGGAATCTACCTGTCCCGACAAATAAAAAAAAATGGGTTATTCTAAAAGAAATTCTGTTTTACTGATCGAAAAGCCAGAAGAAATATTAAAATATATTATTTTCAGCGCTTGTGTAAACATTTCTCTATCCAGAGAATTATCCATATATTTAATATTTTTTATCGATGGACTCGCTCCCTATATGACTGACACATGATGACGCCGAGTTAGCAGGTGTAGAAATTTCGACGAAAATGTTTGTACTTTTTATTTTTATGAGGCTTCATCAATAAAAAGGAATTTTTGATAGTCTTTTCTATACTTGCCCAATTGCATCATTGCTGCTAGACCAAGTAGAATAATGAGGAGTGATCGACAGATTTCGTGGTTAGGTTTATAAATGTTTACTGTCGCTGCTAACATTTAAATGCTATAAAATTAACATTTTTACTTACGGCAGGCAACTAGTATTATTTTTTCGTCACACAACTCACAAACTACTTAGCAACGTGTAAACGGCAAATCAAATCATAAAATTCGGCGTTTAAGCTAGTGAGTAGAAACGTAATTTTCAACAAACTAACTGTGCCTTACTCGAGTATGGTGCATAGCCGGCTTGGAGAACAGCTCGAGCTTAGGTTTTAGTGTCACTATGACGATTGAAAAAAATTGTTGGCAGACATAACGAAATTCGACTATTGATAATATTGAATTTTTAAAATCTGTTAAAATGAGCGGAATGTGACCGAATATAAAATAATAGTAAAAGGTGTAAGATGAAATATTAGTTTGCAATTAGACTATTAGACCCCGAGCTTCTGACTTCGGGGGGAGGGGGGGGGGCTATTGCTACTAATTTTTAATGAATATATGTGCATGTGCATCTTTTATCTTTCTATAAGAGGAAATTTATAGTGAGTTTTACTGTATATATTTTGTTGTTAAATATGTCAATAATAATAAACTTTTAATAAAGCCATCCCACAGAAATAATATTACCTTTCAGTAATCACATTTCTCTCCCCTAAAACAATTTTATTCACTAAACGATAAGCCAATCCAATTCAAAATTAATTTAAACCTCATTTATTTGCACATTCTGGTATTTTGCAGTAAATTAGAATTGGAGAAAATTAATAAGTTTTAAAATTTATTTAGTTCATCAATATTCGCTTGTCTGTAATATTCGTTATTATTAGGTACCATTTTAAAGAGCTATTCATTTTTCACTGCCAAAACAATTCGTTTTTGTTGGGTCGTATTGTTCACCCATTTCCACACATTTCTGGATTGACTTACTTTCTTTTCTAGGTTGGCCTTTCGTGCTATAAAATGTTTCCATTTTATTTTACACAAATAACTTATGAGCCCCCTAGTTGGCGCCCCCCCCCCCCCCCCCCCCGGTGCAGGGGTTGCGGGGTTGTAATTTACGCCACTTAATACAGTCTCTGAATAATATATATTTAATTATTTGTATCATGAATCAGAATCTGACACCAGTTGTTATAACAATAAAGAAATGCTGGTTGGCTCAAGAAGTAAAGTTTTACTATTAAATAATAAAGACTGTTCACAACACTACTCAAAATGTATAACACAATCCACAACATTCATCACATGCCTATTGCATTACCCTAGTTGTTGTCCTGCGAATGTCATCACTGTAATGTATAAAGTAACTATTGTGTGGAAAATGAAAAATCACTACTTGTTATGTTTCAACAATTTAATCAATTTCCTGACACGTGTTTCGACCTTCGAAGATAGTATCTTCTTGTACTCCTTCGATAATGACCTGAGAAGGTCAAAACACGTGTCAGGAAACTGATTAAATTGTTGAAACATAACAAGTAGTAGTCACACAGAAAATGTTGAATACTTTCTTCCTCTTCCTCATCTCTGCAACTTCTGCAGAAGTCGTTAGTGGGTATTTGCATACGTTCGGCATGTCTACCGAAGAGGCAATGTCCGGTAACAACCGCAGTAATATTTTTCACGTCTTTTCGACTGTGTCGCAATAGTTCTGCGGTTCTCTTTTTATCGAATGTGGGCCACAGTTGCCTGGATGTACTACAGGTTGTCAACCCTGTCCATCTGTTCTGTGCAAGCTGCTTGGCCGTGTAGTCAATCTCCTCTTTGACCAATCCCAGTGGTTTGTTCACTGTATTGTCTGCTTTACCGCCAGTAAACTTGCCTTGTGTAAATTAGAGGAAAGTCTGACTTTCTACTTCAACGCAGGCTTTCCTCTAATTTATGCAAGGCACGTTTACTGGCGGCAAGTGTTCTTCGTCAATAAACTTTTCCAATGTAAATGAGCCTTTAGATACAAGTATATAAATGAGGAAAATAAGATGCGACACTTGAGCATTATATTTTTTAGGTTACATAAACTGTCAAAACATAAATTTGCTCAGTTTGCTTGGTTTGCTAGACACTTTGAGGTGAGGCAATGAGGCCGAGTACTCTATTTTCCAAATATCACACGCCGAGAGGTCATAGATCTATTAAACGAACGCAAAACTGTACCGATGGGTGGACCGAGAAGACAGATTTGCGTTAACCGAACGCAGTATATATAAACGTAATTTTTATAATAAAAGTCAATGTCAAAACTTTTGGTTAACAAAAATTTAAGTAAAAATGTACAAAAAAACACTCATTTAATCATTTCGCCACAACATGATTAATCATGATATTCATGAAGATCATCAAGAAATACTCTTAAAAAATAAAGAAGCTCTATTGAAACATGCAGATATCAGCAAACAGAGAGGAAAACTTTATTTTGAGTCTCCATTAAGGCCAATTTATGATGACAGTCCTAGATTATATTTGCCCAGAATTAAAAAAGATGAGTTTACACCACCTATTATAGAGCCAACTGGTATTGAAGAACCACAACCACTTCTACGTAATATTCCGTCGCAAGAAATACTGCAGTATGAATCAAGTTCAGAAGAAGACCTGCTAGATAATGACGAGGATGAAGACATAGCTTTTATGCCGCATGCTAATCCGCTTTATAAAAAACTAATGAAGGACCTAAAACAGTATCAAAGTACGCCATTTATCCTTAGTGGTCCAACGCCCAGCGAGCTTCAAATTGTTGCAGAAAAACCGAAAGAAAAACCAGAACCAGAACCAGAACCAATATATAAAGCTACTAAATCTGTTTGCTGTCCAAGTGAAGCCAGGATTCATAAATCAATAGTAAAGAGCCCATATTATTATCCCAAAGGTATTGTATCAGTATACCAGGCTTGCGCAATAGATGTTCAAAAGTCGGCTTTAAGAATTGATAATGTTGATATTAAGAAGATAGATAAGAAACTTGATAAATCTGAAAGATGTGCTACTGAAAATATGTGTGGTGACTTGCGTAAGCCTAAGAAAACTATATATAAAAGTTGCAATAAAGAAATAAATATAATAATGGGTGATAAAGATTCTAAAGTCTGTGGTACGGGTAACGAAAATATTGTTCTTGCTGCATTTGGCAATGCAAAGAAACCTAAACCAAAAGAGAAAAATGGTAGACTTTGTATGTTAACAAATAATAAAAACTTGACAACCAAGAAAGCAATTTGTGAAAAAAAACATGAAGCTGGGATGAAGACCATTGAAATAAAAACAATGAAACTGCAATGTAGTCTTTCGTTGTCTCGCAGTGAAAAAAGTAAATATTCGATGAAAGGCAAAGAGAACCCTTTAAATATAGAAATCAAAAATAGGCACATAGCTAAACAAGGTAGGCTACTTTGTAATCCGTAAATAAAGTGGTTAAAAGGTATAAAACAGATTTTTTTCGTTTCAGGTACAGATCCATCAAATAACCAAAAAGATAAAAAAATTAAATGTAATTGTGTGAGTACAAGATTCAACAATTGTATAAATAAAACTAATGATGGTGTACAAGTTAACAAGAATACGGATAGAGATATTGTACTGATGCGTTTGGATGAATGTAAAAGGAATATCTCTAATGATGCACATTTTGATGATAATGATAATAATACAGGTCCTTTCGAGCATTTATCTTCTTCTACTCAAAGCGTGGTTAAAGATGACATGAAACTATTTAAACCATGTAGTCAGTCCACCTATCAAGAAGTGTCAAGTAGTCCCTGTAAAAACGAAAAGCACAAAAGTACTATCTATTCATTGTTATGTCGTCACCTAAAAAATAAATAGACTCATATAAAAGAAATGTTAGAAAAACAGCAAAATATGTTCATATAGGTAAATAAAAAATAGGCACTGAAAAGTAAAGAACTAGGTTATTTCTAGATGGAAAAATAAAATTGTTATTGTACATACCAGGCAGATCTCTTTATTTCGTCATTTACATCAGATAAAAACCATGGAGAAACTGAATTTACAAAAGTGGAGTTGTCAGTTTTGGTTTTAAAAATAGCAATAAATCCGCAAATATGAGTTATAATACCTATAAATAAATATGAGAATTACTAAATTTTTTTTTTTACTATTTAAGGTTTGTCAACGACAAATTGGATTTTTTTTTTACTTAAAATTGATATAGTGGGTAAATCATCCTCTTAAGGTTAAATCAGTGTATTTACAATAGGTACTCAAGCAAGTAGAGTTTCAAAAAAAATGGGTGCCACTAAGAACCTTCAACTTTCATCAAAAAATCTTGAACGGCAATCAAAAGATAATTTTTTGTCAAGTTACCCCCAGAAGAAAGACTTATTTTTAACCAAACTCGAGAATTATCGTTAATTATTTTTTGATAAGATATTTTAAAGAAATTTAATCTACTTATCCTTAATCCCTGGTAATAATATATGAAGAGGATTAGTCATATACAGGGTGATTCACGATGAGCGTTCGTTAGAACGTTTAAGAACATTTCGAAGTACGTATTTTTTAACTTGTGCTTATGCCCAGTTTTATATACTCGAGTTAACCTTAACCCAAAAATATTCCAAGGTAAATAATTACCAATATCAATAATAAATAGGAATATTTCCGATATTTAATACAATCCCCTTATAAAACTGGTCTTTACAATCATTTTTAAGTATACAGGGTGTCCCGAAATTAGGTGACAATATTTTAAGGGGATAAAGTACATCCAAAAATAGGACTAAAATCTTCTATTAATATACCTTCAAAAACGCTTCGTTATGGGGCTAGAGCCCCCCGAATGGAAGCTAATAAGCGGTTTTTTCACAATATCTCAGAAACTGATTGAAGTATTAAAACAAAATTTGATACATGTTTTACCCATGACAAGACGCAATATACGGTTTGTTTAGCTTAGGTGTATTTCTTCCAGAGGCGTCTCACTGGGTAGGTAGTGATGAGAATATTGCCCTAACTTTTTTATTTGTAGGATTTTTTAACGCCAGGTGCAATTTTTAAAAGCACTAAAGTTTTTTATTGAAAAAAGATACTCTTGCTTCATTTCGGTAGGATTCACCATAATTCAGTAAAATCGATTTAAAAATTTTCTGTTTTTTACAAGCTAAGGTGTTTTTTTGCATATCTCAGCAAACACTTGATATTAAAACATGAAATTCATTAGAAGTTTTACTAGCGACAAGGCATATTTATTAAAGGATGTAACATTAAAATATTTTTCCAGTGGCGTCGCACGGGGTGGAGCCTAAAGTAAATATTACAATTTTTTTTTAATTTGAGGGGCTTTCATACTTTTAATTTAATTTTTTTTAATTTTTAAATTTTTTGTTAATAAAACCTTCCATTATTGTAATTTGACAGAATATAAGGTTTTCAACAGATTTTTAGACCTTGTTTTTTAAATATTTATTTGTATTAGAGACTTAAAATAAAACAAAAAAGAATAACAAATTGCAAATCAAATTTAATTGTAAAATCACACGTGAATCTAATTCTTAAGCAAATGTTCGAAATGATTTTCATTTTGTTAGATGCAAAATCTAGACCTGCGTGTTATGTTTTGTGAGGCACGGAGAATTTGAAAATGGTATAAAAGGAAAGCCCCTCAAATAAAAAAAAAATAGTAATATTTACTTTAGGCTCCAATCCGTGCGACACCACTGGAAAAATATTTTAATGTTATATCCTTTAATAAATATGCCTTGTCGCTAGTAGAACTTCTAATAAATTTCATGTTTTAATATCAAGTGTTTGCTGAGATATGCAAAAAACACCTTAGTCTTTTCAACGGCTTGTAAAAAACCGAAAATTTTTAAATCGATTTTACTGAAAAATGGTAAATCCTACCAAAATGAAGTAAGAGTATATTTTTTCAATAGAAGACTTTAGTGCTTTTAAAAATTGCACCTGGCGTTAAAAAATCCTACAAATAAAAAAGTTAAGGCAATATTCTCCTCACTACCTACCCAGTGGGACGCCACTGGAAGAAATACACCTAAGCTAAACAAACCGTTTATTGCGTCTTGTCATGGGTAAAACATGTATCAAATTTTGTTTTGATACTTCAATCAGTTTCTGAGATATTGTGAAAAAACCGCTTACCATAGCTTCCATTCGGGGGGCTCTAGCCCCATAACGAAGCGTTTTTGAAGGTATATTAATAGAGGATTTTAGTCCTATTTTTGGATGTACTTTAACCCCTTAAAATATTGTCACCTAATTTCGGGACACCCTGTATATAAGTTAACCCTAGTCTGACGGAAGGGCAGAGTAACCACTAACCCAGATTTATAAAACAGCCAATATTTTCGGATTAAAGGTAACTTGAGTCTATAAAACCAGGCATTAGATATAGTTTTCTATGTGCCTTTTTTATCTAAAATATTGGCGTTTTCCTATCTCCGAGTGAGGTCTAGTGACGCATTTGCTATTTCGTTTTTTGATCAATATTTAGTTACTTTTTCCTTTTATTAAAAAAATCAACCAAATATCCATATTTGAAGAATAATTAACCACAACTTAAAGTTAAACACGTTTAAATTTATCAAATAATAAAAACCGAAAAATAATAATGGACAAATTTCACAAAACTATAGGTAACTTGTAGGTACTTAAGAAACGGTATTTGGCCCCTTTTTAAATAAAGCAAAAAGGATAAGAAATATTGATCAAAAAATGAAATGACGAATGCATCACTAGATTTCACTCTTAACTTTGTTATTTTGACGATATGATTGTTTTTACTGTATTTTTGGATTTGACTTAAGATTCTAAACAAATCTTGTCTAGTGGGTAATGTCTAAACTGATTAGTTCTTGAGATATTGGGATTTAAAAAATGACCATTATGTGTTTTTTACATGCTATATCATCTAAACGAAAACGGCAGGCAGATTGTGTTGAATTTTCATGTTTTACTCATTGAAAAAATTATAACTTCCACCTTAACCGGACATTCGAAACTCAACCAGGTAATTTTTTTAAGCAGAAAATAAAGACAAGGAGCGTGTAATCCGTTATTTTTTTTAAAGATACACTACACGCTACAGCTACAGCAGGTATTTTTTTAAGCAGAAAATAAAAACAAGGAGCGGGTAATCCGTTATTTTTTTTAAACAATACACTACACGCTACAGCCTGTTAAAGTGCGAAAAACGTAATTTTTCAAATGCTATAATATCTCAAAAACTATTCAGTTTAGACGTTTAACCTGTTGTACTAAGTACGTTTAGAATCTTGAGAAAAATTCAAAAATGCAATAAAAATAATCAAATCCCAATTGCAATAACAAAGTTCCGGTGCAACCGAAAGTATTTTACATATTTTTCTCCTTAACCCAAATATGCCCAAAATAATTCTAGCACTATTTTTATAGTGTTTTAATAATTTTATAGATTAACACTATAAATAAAAGACCTCTACATTTTTTTCACAAGAAATTTATTTAAAAAAACATGTTTTTGATGCCGTCCTATATATAGGACAATGGGCACATATACCTTATCATTCATACTATTTATTTTGTATGATATGGTAAAAAACACTTCACGTGGAGTCCTTGGGTATCACCAAATGATCTAGCCTATCATATCTTAGTTCCGCATTTTGGTTTTTCGAAGAATGACCATGTTGGTACACGATTTTTTTTTGTTTTGAACTAATAATACATTTACGATGGTTTGTCTGAACGATAATTGGTCCATTGTTCCTTCATAATATTTGTGAAGCTGCCAGGCATTTTGGACTGCCATGTCAACACAATGGGCAATAAGGGGAAAATACCATTTTTTTTCTCTTACAGCGGTACGATAAAGACTTATATTCTGGTCTGATCGATCGACTCCCCCCATGCTCTTATTATATAATTTTACGACATGTGGTTGATCTACTTGGATAAATTGTTTGTCTTTTTGGAAATACCTTTTCACTGAATGTAATGGATTGATACCACCAAGGTTTGAGCAGAAAGTAACAATATTATTGTCATTCCATTTAACGAATATTATATTGCTGTCTGCAATTAGACTTTTTCATGCTTTTGGAATCTGGCAATGTACTACCAGGAATACGATTTTCATGCATTGTTCCTGAGCCGAACATACTTTTTTCATTAAATTTTTCTAGCAGCACAACGGAGGAAAAAAAATTGTCAAAAAATAGGTGAAACTTCAAATTGGTCCACCTTGTCCTCTGAACATCAGCGTATTCTAAAACCACAGAGGTTCCCACTCCAAGCTCTTTATATATTTGAAAATTCGTTGTGGCTGTGTACACGTAGGGTAAAATTGAAGAAAAGAAGAGAGTCGGGTTTGTATTACGTGTAAAAATTTTTTTATTTTGTTAAAATCTTAGCAGAGCGCTTTCGGCTTTCGCCATCTTCAGTGCTATTCGTCAGTATACAATGATATCCTCAAGGTGGAATGGCATTTCGTCCACACAATGTTTCAAAAACAATATTAAAATTGTAAAAAGACAACACGAAACAAAACATAAAACATATTTGATTTAAAAAGACATGTTGACAATGGTAAAGGTAACGAACAAGTGATTATTTGGCTAATATTCGTAGAAGCTCCTTGGTATAGCTCAAACCAATTTACATAGCCTTGTCTGGTGATACCAACCCATAACTTAAAGCCATAGCGTATGGGTTTACCATGTATAAACTATTTACAGCCGTGTCGTCCGGTATACGGTACCATGACTTCATCTATACTATGCTCTTCTTCAGGGTATGCATTATCATAATTACTTTCGTTGGGGTAGGTACTAACTACAGACAACATATTTTTTATAAAGGAAAACCTTAAGAAAGTCGTTTTCCATTTCACATTTTTTCTTTTGTAATATACCTATTTTTATAAATTCACCGTTTTTACCCGTTTTAATAAATTCAGAATGTTAGTGGTATAATATGTGCCCAATGTACTAAATATAGGACATCCATAATTTATACTATAAAAACAAATAAATTACATAAAAAACAAATAGTATTTATATACCAATCTCTCAGGTATACCTTTAACTAACTAAAATCATAGAAAAAATATTTAAATTTTTTTTGTTTATAAAAAAAAATAACCTACCCTGCAAACTTGACACCGAATTTAGCCATTTTTAAAAAATCTCGAATTGAAACTTTCCAACCAGCGATATTTTTCACTAGAATTATATCTACGTGCTATCATGTACGACATACAAGGTTATACTAACTAAAACGGCCGAATATTTCGATAATTGCCGAGTAAGATCGACGAGTTTTGACAAGTTATAACTGTACTACATGTAGGTCATTGGGCATATCTGGGTTAAAAGTACTAAACAATGCTCGTCGTGAATTACCCTGTGCATGTTGACCACCAATACGCCTTCGAACTTGTTTTCCTTGGTTATAACTTGTTATGGTCTATTCCGTCCAGTTCGGCTCAATTTCGGTGTCGGCCATAGGCGCAGGTAAATTTTGTGCGTTAATTTATTTATGATAACTAACCAAAAATTTTAAAAAAATTTCGTAATAAGATAAAATAGTATTGTTTATAATATAAAAAATTTCAATTAATTGCGTAATTCAATTCGGACCACGAGGACATGAATTCGAATGTTTTTGAGAACTATTTTGGTGAAATGACCAAAAGTATTAACTTTAAAGATAATTTGATTAAGAACGAACTATTAGCTATATCAAATTTACACTAACATCGTTTTATGAAATATGTCGTGGAAGATATAGCTGACAAACATACAATTAGTGTAACTGTGCCGCGCACACCGCCATATTATTGCGAACTAAATCCTATAAAACTTATATGGGCGCTAGTGAAAGGATTTGTAGCAAGAAACAACACGACATTCAAAATAAAAGACGTTAAGCTACTGTTTGATCAAGCAATTAAGGCAGTGAAAAGTGAGAGAACTGGCGAAAAGCAGTCCATCGTGTCATTGAAGAAGAGGAGAAAATGCGGCATCTTGACCACCTGATCGATCGGACCGTCGACCCGTTAGTTATAACGTCAAGAGATGACAGTTTCTCAAATGACGAAGAATATTATTATTTTTTATTATTTAATTTCTATATAATGTATTTTTTGTATTTTGTATTTTTTTATAATGTTTAATAAAAAATAAGTGTATCTAGAACTATGTACATAATACACGCCTTTGTCACGCCATTTTCAGTGTTTGTGAATGGATAACAATAGGCAAAACCCATAAGTTGACCCAAACCCGGGTGGCACTACCTGCACTTGATGAAAATAAATAATTTTGCAATGAAATCAATGCCAAAGTATGAAAGTGGCTTAAATATTTGTTGGGTCACTCTGTAGTCCCTTTGCATACCTAATGATCATTTATTACTTTACACCTTCCTGAAATAGACTATATACTACTGAAATTGATCTCGTTTTATTGCAGACAAACAACATGGGCGCTGCTATTTGTAGTAGTTGTTTTTTCACATTTGACAGTAATAATTAGATTTATAAATAAAATTCAAAATTAGATGCGCTTTTGTTATTTTATAAACATTATTATTTATATTTAAAATTTGTTTCAGCGCGAAGTGATAATGAGGGTGGAGAGGTGAGAGGAAGAAGCCGCAGTGCGCGGCGCGACGATCCTCGAAGACACACACTCGGCGCAGGCGCTGACGGTCCGTACCTTGTCAATATGGCGGGCCAGGGAGGACCGCTATCAAGGACTATGGATCTTGAGGTAAGATCCCAATTTTTTTAAACTAACCTTTTAATTTTAATGTTGTTTAACAAATTACAATATTCTTTTTTTAATTTAGTAAAATTGCATAACACTTAGCCCACACTGTAACAGATTTGATACCTATCACTAAATGGCAAACCAATATTATTGTTCCACTTAGCAGCTCTTTTATCTGATGCTATTAAATAGGAGCAAATAGAATTTTAGACATTAAATTGAATAATGGCATAAAAGCACTTGATTGCCAAAAGCGATTAAATTAATCCTATACAACCGAAACGCGCTTTTCAAACGTTTTCTCTCTAATCCAAGCGCTTGTTAAGCCAGTCGCTATGATTTGTTTAGTGCAAACTGTCAGAACAAATTTGCAAATATTTAAACTAAATAGGAAAATCGATGAAGAGAGATGCAGTGGCGGCTCCTCCTTGAGGTCGCCCCCCCCCCCCCTTCTGCCGCCTGCCAAAAATACTATAATTTTAATTCATGTTATGTTGTTTAATTCATCGGGAAACAATAAATAGATTAACCGATAATTCCGGAGATTTGGCAACACTGCCTACAACTCTTTTACCACCTTCGTTACCTACTAATCCACGCACCATCATATAATGCTCTCTGTTGTGGCTCAGTACCGAATTCTCTGCTGCCCTTTCTTCCTGACGAACGCGTAAAATCAGTGACCTTGCATGGTCTTATTCCACCCCCTGTAACTGAAAACACGCATAAATCTCGTTGGTTTATCCGCGAATGTATCGCAGCAAGCGGAAAAGCACCAACGTAAAGTGGGAGACGCGGCAAGTGGATCCGACATAGTTAAAATTTGCCATGTAAAATAGCGACTTTTTTTTACCCTAATTGCAAAAAAACTAACCCAGATATTTAATTTCTATTTTTACCAATGAAAAGGTGGTATCTATGTGGGTATGAAAAAGTTATTTTCATGCAAAAAAACTTTCAGAAAAAAATATAAGCCACCGAGAACCATTAAAATGATTGTTAAATTTCGTTGTATTGTTAATAATTGGTATTTAAATTATTTTTTTAATGAAAATAATTTTCTCACAATCATCAATATCTGTGAGTTCAAATTTAAAAAGTTAACAAAAATTTATTAAAAAACTTAGCCAGGGTTCGAGTCAAGAGAACCCAATCCTAATAGATAAAATTTTGCATGGAGTTAGTAACCTTGGAGAAGAATTTAGAAATATTGTTTGGAAGCATTTAAAAAACAAAGAAACATAAATCATATACACGGGCTTTTAGTCAATGTTTGTCTAAGTACCCGTACTATATCTAGCTCTTCGCCATTTTTTAAGACCGCAAGCCGCCACTGCCTTAATCTCTGTATAAAACAGTGAGAGTCCAAGCGTGAGACGAAAAATTAGATTGCAATTAGACTTTTAGACTCCGAGCTCCTAGGCTCGCCTCCTAAATACGCCACTGATTGGAAACAACGATAATTTATTTTTACTAATGTGACGATAACGCTGCAAAACAACAAGAAGTAAAAATAGCTTTTGCGAAATATGCACACCTGCTATGCAGCATAATAAAAATTTATTTCTCTCTGTGCATCGTGAATGATAGCTTGCATTATCTATAAGTACTACTGAATTAGCTGGAAGATATTTTATTATTTCAGCAAAATAGTGCTTAAAAACATTTGAATTCACGTCCTCGTGGTAATCTCCCGTATTGAACGATTGAAAAGTTAGCAAACTTTCTTTTAAAAATCCCTCTTCGCATCCATGTGCGCTTATGACTTACATCAAAATTGAGCGGAACTAGACGGAATTTTCCATTTTATAACTCTACGCCTTTCTGAAATAGACTATAGCAAGAAAAAATTAACTTGAGCGATCAACTCATTTTTTAGAGTGTGAGTGTAATTTATGAATAGTTTCCCATCAGAATATAAATGACATGACCTTACCAATTACGGAGACATAACTAGAAGCTGCCTAGTTTGTTGTTCTTAATAACAACGTTGTTTAATTAATTTAGTTTGCTGCCGGTCCTCCTAAAGTGCTGGCCGGTCGGTCCGGAATATTGTCAAACTCGAGCGGTTGATCGCAAAATCCCGGACTTAATGGCACAGTGTTGACGGTGATTTATATCTATCTAGTTATATCTCTGTGTATTGCGGTAATAGGAGTCGTGATAATTAAAGTGCAATATTGTCTCAGGTCGTGTTTAGCATCAGTGAAATTGAACTCATATAAATTAAATACACAAAATATAATAGAAACTATAAAACTAAATTACGAAAAAAACTAAACTGCTGGACAATTGCTTTCGAGCAAGAAAAATTTTGCCTAAATTTAACAGTTAATATTTTCTGAACCATATATGATATCGACCTACGGTTTTGAATGGTTGATATATTCATCCCTTGAGATACAATTGTCAATGTTGGATTTTCTTTTACTGTCAAAAAATTTTATATACAGGGTGTTAAAAAAGACAATGATTTTTGCTCCAATTTTAAGGGTGTGTAAATTTTACAATATTTTATTTATCACTCTACGTCAATTGAATCACTGATTCATAGCAAAGAAAGTAATTTGTCAAATTTTTGATATCTGCTATATTTTAAGAAATACCGATTTTCACTGTGCGTTGTATCGTGCAAACTTTATGAGAGACTATTATACCTTATGAATAGCTTGATTATGTTCAGTAACAATAGTTGTACCTAAATGTTATGATGTGCAGTGGCGTACTTATAAACACCTGTTATATGTCTATGGTTTATGAGTATAGTGTTAGAAAGTTAGAAATTATTAAATACATTTTTTCCAAAAATTAAATTAAAAAAATTATCTTTGTTAAAATTTTGTAAACACACTGTATAATATACCTGTAGTGCGATTTGAAAAACTGAAAAATAAGAAAAAATTCACCTAATCTAGGGGCGAGTACTTTCCAATATAAAACAATCGTGAAAAATTGTGAGATACTCATAACATATAGGTGTTTATAAGTACGCCACTGTACATCCTAACATTATTTAGGTACAACTATTGTTAGATACTGAACATAATCAAGCTTTTCATAAGGTATATTAATTACTCGCAAAGTTTGCACGATACAACGCACAGTGAGATCTAGCTACTAATAAGTGTAAATAAAGTAAGGTTTTCCAGACAAATCGGTATTTCTTAAAATATAGCAGATATCAAAAATTTGACAAACTACTTTTTTTGCTATGATCCAGTGATTTAATTAACGTAAAGTGATAAAATTTAAAAATATTATTGTAAAAGTTACACGTCATTAAAATTTAGAGCAAAAATCATCGTCTTTTTTAACACCCTGTATATAAAATTTTCTGACAGTTTAAAAAAATCCAACATAGACAATTGTTTTGCAAGGGTTAAATCTATCAACCATTCAAAACCGTAGATCGATATCATATCTGGTTCAGAAAATATTAACTGTTAAATTTAGGCGAAATTTTTTTGCTCGAAAGCAATTGTCCAGCAGTTTAGTTTCTCAATTTAACATTTTCCATGGTCTAAATAAAAATTTCTTTAAATTAAATAACAATTTTGTTAAATCAAAGTAGTTTCCTTAAGACATAAATCTTAAAGCTTTAACTTTTGCGAAAAAATTTCTAAATGTATTTTATTAAATCTAAGAAAGGTACCTACTTAATTTAAAAACCACCAGATCGTAATTTGATTCGTTAGTTTATCTTATATCAAAAATTGCTAATGATTTGATGCAGTGGCGGCGCCAGTATTTTTAGAATCGGTGGGCACAAGTGGGCCCGATGATTTTAGGGTGGGCACTACCTAGATCAAAAGTCACTGTCCCCTACGCTCTATAACGCCATAAGCGAGGTAAACAAAACTCCCCTCTTGTCCAGACTGACTTCTAAAAAAAGAGGTCATCATCGTTCTCTTTATATCTTATAACATTATTACATTCTTCTATAATACCAGTTCTTTCTTATTAAAAATTTCATAGTCAAATCCCCCTTTCCCCACGAAAATTCCATTACACAATCGAATTCCTCAATTTTTGGTGGGCACCCATGTTTTTAGGGTGGGCCGGTGCCCATCCTGCCCCCCCCCCCTAGCGCGCCGCTGATTTTATGTAAAACCTTTTATATATCTAGTTTCAACCATTAGGATCTAATTGGTAAAAACAAGGTTTTATGTCCTAGAGATTATAAACTTTGTTACAAGTAGTACCGGGTGGTCAACTAAGAATGACCGCCAACCATATCTCAGAAACTAGTAATCGTACAGCATCCGGGTAAATTTTTTTATGAGAAAAGTGCCCAAGAGAAAATGCTTGAAATTATTTTTAAGTTCCGCATTTTGCCGCGAGAGGGCGTAATTGAAAAGTAAATTTTAAAATTTTAGATATCTCCGAAAATTCCACATTAAGGTATATCTTTAATAACACCATTAAAAAGCTTGGACAATTATGCATCATTTTGGTCTTATACTCATTGGCGTACCAACTTTAATAAGAGGGGCGGAAGCTGTTTAAAGTGTAATCAGTTAACTCGCTGTAACTTTTAAACGACTTATCCGATTTTAGCAAACTAAAGACTGTTTAGAAGAGAAATGTACGCACTTTTACCAATCGTATTTAGTTGTCCATAATAGCTCTCAAAAAAAATGCTTGAGGGCGCAATTTGCAATAATAACATATTTTTTGATTTTACTCCGAAAAAATAAACCATACGGTATAATTATGATCCCATAATCAAAAAGTAGATGAAATTTTCTAGAAAAAATATTTAAACCGCAGCTCGATATCTCCGTTCGTTTCAGCGTTATCGCCAATAGAATAACTTTTAAAACTAAGCGATTATATATTTTTTAGAAAAAAAGTGGTATGTCACTGATATTTTCCCATGTGGATATTATTTCTGATTAACCTGGTCAATTCTGCATAAAAATGGTCTCTTGCGTTTTTCTCCAGAGACCATTTATATGCAGAATTGACCATGCTAATCAGATATAATATCCACATGGAAAGATATCAGTGGCGTACCACTTTTTTTCTAAAAAATATATAACGCTTCTTCATTTAAAGTTTTAAAAATTATTCTATTGGCGACAACGCTGAAACGAATAGAGATATCAAGCTGCGGTTTTAATATTTTTTCTAGCAAATTTCATCTACTTTTTGATTATGGTATCATAATTATACCGTATGATTTATTTTTTCGGAGTAAAATCAAAAAATGTGTTATTATTGCAAATTGCGCCCTCTAGCATTTTTTTTCTAGAACTATTATGAACAACTAAATACGATTGGTGAAAGAGCATACATTTCTCTTCCAAACAGTCTTTAGTTTGCTAAAATCGGATAAGTCGTTTAAAAGTTACAGCGATTTTACTAATTACACTTTAAACAGCTTTGCCCCCTCCTATTAAAGTCGGTACACCAATGAGCATAAGACCAAAATGATGCATAATTGTCCAAGCTTTTTAATGGTGTTATCAAAGATATACCTTAAAGTGGAATTTTCTCAGATATGTAAAATTTTAAAATTTACTTTTCAATTACGCCCTCTTGCGACAAAATGCTCAACTTAAAAATAATTTCCAGCATTTTCTCTTTGGCACTTTTGTCATAAAAAAATTTACCCGAATGCTGTACGATTACTGTTTGTGAGATATGGTCGGCGGTCATTCTTAGTTGACCACCCGGTACATTAGAGTCAAAATCAATCATGTAAAGTAGAAGCACGTAGGCAACGGCGGCGGAGAGAAATATATAAAAATCTGCTACATAAGAACCTTCCATAAAATTTAATTGAAAAATTTTACTAAGCGGTTCACAAGAACTTCTGGTTTGGGGGATGATACCTTATTTTTTTTTTCGAAAAAAAATTGAAAATGTATTTAAAGTTTCAATTATATAGGTTCAAATTATATCATCCGCCGTGCAGAACATAAAAATAGAAATATTGCGGCTATTCATGTTACAGCTCGTGCAATATAGCTTGAGCTCTGATTTTTGGGTGCGCAGTAAACAAGTGGGAGGAGCTATCCGAGAGCTCATTAATCTGATGATTATGATGATCTTTGAAACGCACACTTCTGTACAGTCTGTCAGAAAAGTAGGACGTTCATTGGAAAAAAAGTTATTACTATATTTATTTGTAATAATGCCTTTTAAAAGTAAAGTCTTAAACCGAGTATTGAGCTGTCAAAGCCGTGAAATAGTTTATAATTTAATACAATTTATGCAACAAGAGGCAGATACAGGAAGACCAGAAATTGACTTCAGAAAGATTCACGAACGTGTTTCAGCCGCTACATAGATTAGTATAAGCGCAATTAAATGAATTAAGCAGGAAGCCAAATATATCGAATCCGGAGCAGTTAAATCTTTTTCCACGCCAAACAAAAAGCGTGAAAACAGTAAAAGCAAAATAGTCTTGGACGTTGCTTTTCAAGGTGTTTTACGCAGAAAAATTCACAATTTACATATAACAGAAAAGCAAGTGCCAACTTTGGCGAAAATTCATAAAAAATTTCAAAATGATACCAATTACCAGGAATGCCTGAACAGTTTAAGAAAAGAAATTGTATTTTATTGGAGAAAAATCAAAACCAATAGAACAATTTTAATGGAGAACCCTGACGTAAGGCATCTTCACATCCAATTTTTAAAGAAAATGGGAGTTTTTCGTGTAGAAGGACGGCCAATTGTTTATATGGATGAAACGTAGAATCTATACACATTCATCATATACACACCAAAAAGCTTGGAGCGATGAAACAGACGAAGGCATAAAACAACCTGTATCAAGCACACAATACAATATAATTTACATATTGTATAGTTAAGTTTTAGTTTTGAAAAAATTTGCGATAATTTAAATTATTATAAAAATAGTTTTGTTGGTTGGTTGATTTTTGCATAACAGGGTCCGATTAGCAAACAAGATTAGCAGTCACTACGGCTTTATTAATCAAATCCCACTTTTACTTTCTACGCGGACTGTACTTTACTAAAATTCGGTATTAGGTATCTCTGTCGTACACCGACTCTCCTTTTCTATCATCTGCGCATCTCAGGGCTCAAGCTACATTGCATGACCTGTAATTTCTTATATTCCACTAAAATTCCAAACGATTCTCTGATAAAGATCTTCACTGACGCCGCGCCACTTAATTCCCGTGAAATTCATTTTTATAATATATCTCTTGGATTTACATAATATTCTTTAAATTAGGAGATAATTTTTTTCTGTGTAGTTATTGAATTCAGTAAGTGTTGGTACAATAAGAGTTCATATGATTTTATCCATATCCATATCGCATAAGGAAGTAAATTGAGCATGACGCCGTAGACGGAGTGCTCAAATTTCGGAGCGCAATGAGCTCAATCCACTTAAGTTTTACGGTATATTTTTTCCACGACCCAATTTACTAACCATATACTAAAAAAAACTTATTAACGTAAACTACATAATCTATGTAGTAGGTAACTTGGGTATTGTTCGATATATTAAAAGTAAATGACATATATTATTATATATTACACATTGAAAAAGTATCTGTACAGGACTTACCTGCTTCTAGGACTGTCCGCTTTTTGTTGTAAAATTTGATTAACATAAAATAATTGCTTTTCATTTTTGAATTGGACGAAAGAACCATCTATAAGGAAAACTGAAAAAAATTAACCCAACTAAGCAATTTTTTATCGTCTTGAAAGCGCTTTATAGTAATCGATTTCAGAGTTACAAATTGATGGAATTTATTATTCCACTTATAAAAACATCGGTCGAGCGCGCTTTAAAGTGAACGAAAATGGAGGAAATGTTTGACAACCGTATTCATGGTTTAAGGTTTTTAGAAATGAATTTATGACTTAAAGAAAATTTTGCCTCATATTTTTGCGTGAAGAATAATTTTTAAATGAATTTATGCTTCTTACAGCGGCTTGCACAAAGAAATATACACTCTAAAATAATGGCCTAATATACCATACCAAAATCTTAGTGTCCAAAAAATGCTAATAAAGACCATTAAAATTATTGTTTTATTATTGTGTTATTAATATTTATTCTTGTTTTTTTTAAATGAAATAGTATATTACATAACAAGTGATGAAAGTAATACTTTCTAAACGAGGAGATATTTAGCACGAGGCGAGTTTTAGAATAATCACTTTCACACGATTAATGTACACTATTTTTCCTACGACCACAAAGAGTTATTAAAAAAGCCTTTGATTTGTGAAAAAAAATTTCAACACTAGTGTTGAAAAAAATATATCAACACTAGTGTTGAATTTAGCATACTTAGGATTATGTTCCACTTAATATCTGGTTTCATAGTTTGTCAATAGGCTTTTCCTTTATTTGTAGTTTAACTTTTTAATTTTTTAATATTTTATATATTGTAGGAAGAACTAATGCTGGATTGACTTGTAGATTAACCAGAATGAAAATTTTTTAATTTAATCAAGGAATGATGTATTAAACATAAATTTAAAAATCCACCCAACAAGGAAAATTTTAATTCAAAATAATTTATAAATTATTTAATGTTTTTATAAAAAAGTCAAAAATACCTGATGGGATTTGAACCTGTGACCTTGCGATCTGTAGGCTAGAGCTCTATTCTCTACGCTATCGATAGATGTAGAGATTTGTTGTTTAATACATGACACTCTCTTCAGAGCGATTTGTTTTTCTGGTAATAGATTTTCCAGTATATTATTAATATTTCTTATAATTTCAGATGGCTTATTTTCACATTCTAATTCTGAAACACTCGATAAATAGATGATAAATAAGTTAAACAATTTACAATTACTGCTTTCTAAAATTTGTTCTTTTTAATAAATAGGGGTGGTGTGTCAAATTGGACTAGGATCTTCATTGATTAAAATTTTAAGCGAGGCTAGGCCTATAACTCCTCTTAATTATTGATAAAACATTAGCTAAAAACTAGTACATTAAGTTCGTGTTGTGTGAGGGGTTTGAACTTGGGTCCCTCATTGTCGTGGTAGCCTGTATGGACCTGCCTGGTGTTGTGGTTGGTGGGAATGGCGGATTCACGGGTTCTGGCTTTGTTCTGCTATGTTGAAGTAATTGTTGCTGGTGTTCGTGATGTAGTCTTGGATCGTTTCCATTTTAAGGTCTCTGTGTAAAGTGGTATTACGTACAAACCATGGTGCATTAGTTATTATTCGTAGCAATTTGTTTTGATATGTTTGTATTTTGCTTTACCCCGTCATGCAGAGTGTTGACCATGATGGGGCGGCATACAGTAGTGCTGGTCTTATGCATAGTTTGTAGATGGTAACTTTGTTGCGGGTGTTTAGCTTGCTATTTCTATGTATTAGTGGATAGTACTGGTGTAGGAGCCTGTTTGCTTTGGTTAACTAGGGGTGGTTTGTCAAATTGGCACCATATATGTAAATTAAATAGTGTGCCTTGTATTTCAAATGTTGAACTATTTTTTTTCAATACGCGTGTGATATTCGGCACTTTATGGCCAAGTTAACCGTGCTTTTTTTCTCATTTTTATAGGTGGTCATAGGAAAATAACTTTCTCACGCTCCTTAGGATCTGTAGAGACCAAATTTAAATTTTTTTAAAAATCCATTAATAAACAGAACGCAATGTTTTTTGTATATATAGATATATTAAGCATAGTGCTGATAAAAAGGAGAATTCAGAAATATTGTTCGGATGCTAACCGAGAACGATTTTTCTTTGTGTAACCCACAGTAAAGAATTAACCACTGCTTTTAAGAAAGCCCTTTTATTGAATTTTCTTCTACAACAACAGAAAACTTTAGAAACTGAACATTATTCGAAAGATTCTGGTCGGTGTATCTTGTAGTAGGCTCCAGGGAGTGAAGAAAAATGAATTGACTCTCTCAGTCACTCTTCTACTTATTGGATGATTTATGTTCTAATATATTTGTACCCCAAAGATAAAAGTCCAAATGATGTTCTGTTCTGTATTGATCGGTTTTATTTGTATTTTTTGTATTTATTGTTTTTTAAGTGTCATAAGGGACTCGTCTTAGCTCCACATTGAATCAATGGACTACTTTCACAAAGTTAATTTTGAAGATTGAAATGAACCATTTTAACCGAGATTTTAACGTTTCTATCTTGTTTTACCAAATTTAATTACTTTTTCGGCAACAAAGCAAAATTAACATAGGCGGCCTTTTTGTAACAAATGATTATGTGTGATATATGTCATTAAAAAAATAATGTTCTATAAAATCTTAGCACCGATTATAAATGGCAACTTTCTATTGAAAATTGAAAAGTTGCTTTCCCATCCGGTTAAACCTGAGGTGCTTTTAAAGGTTTGAATTGTTCGAAAAATGGTAGTTTATACACTTATTAACTTAGTTTTATTGTTTTTTAAATTATTACTTTACTAATCTAAGATGTACCTACTGGCTTGACTTTATTTTCAAGCAATTGTCATAGCCTTCTTGATTTAAAACGAGTGAGTGAGACAGAATTCCTAGCCCCTTCATTTTAGGGGGACGGGTAAAAAGCCTCCCGCATTAATAAAGATTGCATATTTACAGGTAAAAAACGGTCCCAATATTTTAGCTTTAACTGATGGTTACATGTAAAAAGCCTCCCACATTAACAAAGGTTAGAAATTCCCAGGTTGGGTCAATTGAAAAATATCATTTTATATTTATTAATATCTTATTTTTAATATTTACAAATACCTACAATTACAAACACGTATACAAAAATCACTTTTTTACAAGATTTTCGGTTATTCTATAAAAGCAGAATGATATGGAATACCTACATTTGGTGAATTACATTCTGCTAATTTCTTTTTACAGTATTTTTGTAACATCTTATAAATAGAATCTTCTGATATATTTAAGAAGCCTTATTTGATCAAGAAATGATACAGATAGTAAGTCAAATACAAAATAATCTCCATCTGGATTTAAAAAAGTTATAATGCAAACGTCAGTCGTAACCACAAACTAATTTCATTTGATTGATCCCCATATTCTTGTATTAAGCCATATTCTAAGCTTGTGTTAGATGAAGTCTACACCTTATTATTTTTGCTAAGAACCAAGTTTTTTGAAAAGCTTCATTAATACTTTTTTCAAAGTCTATTACAACGTCAGATATATTTAGCTGAATACTGTAATTTTGATAAGCATTTATAATTATCCTAAACGGTCTCGGGCAATATTGAAGTACCTATGACCCTATCTCATTATTATGCATGCGGGAGGGTTTTTACCTATAGATAAGAGTAATAAAGTATAATTTCTTAATTCTCCTACCTCTCGGGACCGTTTTTACCAACACCCCATTTTAGCAGTATTACAGATCCAGGTGCGGGGACGTCTTTATGGAGGGGGGGAGCAGGCAAGTGGCGACCTCTCTCTTGCAGCTGTTTATTTGGTATGTTGACTAGCCATCCTGGTTGCACAAGGCTGTGAGTCAGCCCCGTGGCAAACTCATTATTATTCAAACTCACTTCTTTTATGAACAGATTTGTATTGTGTCTCTCTCGCTCCCCTTTAAATCGCGGAAGGCTTGTTTAATATCAAGTAGTTTGAAGTTGCTTGATATCAATTCAAGTAGTAACTATGGCAAAGAAAGTCAAGTAGTGAAATCTTGGTTTTTAAGTCAACTTTTTTATAAAAACATCAAGCTACTCGACTTGATGAATCTCTAATTCAGGGAATCTTTTGTTTAAAAAAAATTACAGATAGAAAAAATTAAAGCTGGTGCCACAACTTTCACACTAAATAATAAGTATGATTCCAATAATTCTATTTATACTTACCTATACAATATAGTAGTCAATTAAAATTAAAGGAGAATTCACAAAATTAACATTATCATTATCAATTCCGAAATTGCATCGGTATTTTCTGTTTCAAAACACCTTTCTCGAACCAAACAAGTTAATTTTAAGACTGTCGAAAATGTTATCTCTTTTACGACCCTGTCGTTGTCAATAAAAGTATTGCTGACAACTATATTATCTTCGGTGACATTTTAACGATACAAAATATAAATTTTCGGTAACATAAAATTTTATTTCCCCAAAAAAGGGTTTTCCGTTTTTGCTGATACCTTATTCAGCTCTGGGGAATAATGAAAAATTGACTCTCTCTCCTTTGATCTTTCTGTTTTAGATAAAATGTAGAATGCTTAAAAATTACAATGTAGAATCTTAATTTCTTTTTATAGTTCAATCGCAAATGTCTGAAATCGTGTTCCGTCAGCGTCTTGTTAAACGGATTCTTAAAGGACTCGACGTCAATAAAGCTTCTGGTCCAGACGAAATTCCTATCATTGTTCTCAAGACATGCGCCGATGAACTTACACCAGTATTTTGTAGACTTTTCAACTTATCCTACAAAAAAGGAATATTTTCATCCTGCTGGAAGTCGACGCGTGTCTAGCCTATTCCAAAGAATGGTAAAAAGACCCTGCCAAGCAACTACCGACCCGTTGCATTGCTTTCAGTAATTAAACAACAACTCCTAAAGTATCTGGAAGGGCTTAACATTATCAGCGACCATCAATACGGTTTTCGTAAGTCCAGATCAACAGGTGACCTTCTGGCATATGTCACCCATCTTTGGAGCAACACCATCGAACATCATGGAGAATCCCGGGCTGTTGCACTGGACATCTCTAGGGCTTTTGATCGTGTTTGGCACGATGGGCTTCTAAGTAAATTGCGATCCTACGGTATGCCTAATGGATTTTGTTTATGGTTAACCAGCTTCCTTAAGAACCGTTCTCTGCAAGTGGCGATTGACGGGTTTCTCTCAGACACCTTCACCATCAATGCCGGTGTTCCTCAAGGGTCCATATTGTCGCCTACCCTCTTTTTACTGTATATTAACGACCTTCTAGTGAAAACCCAAAATCCAATTTATAGCTTTGCTGATGACAGCACACTTGTCTCATCTTTTACCTTGACTCCCCAAACATCCGCTGCCGACGCACATCTTTGCAGGCAGCATTAAGTATTGCGCCTCAACAAGGACCTGGAAGAAATTTTGGCTTGGGGTGATAGTAACCAAGTCGAATTTAATGCCAAGAAAACCCAGGCAGCAGTCTTCTCCAAAAAGGTTAACATTGCAGAACCGGATATAGTCATGGCAGGACACGCAATTCCCCTGGCACCGTCTATTAATTTGCTGGGGGTCAATCTGGGAGGTAATATGTCTTGGCATGATCACGTTGCCGCAATTGCCAAGACAGCTGCACAGAAACTTGGTGTACTTTTCCGCACCAAAAGGTTGTACACACCTCATCAACTTTTGACACTCTACAAAGCCCAGATTCGACCATCATTAGAATATTGCTCTCATGTCTGGAGCTCTGCACCCAAGCACACCCTTCGGCTACTGGATTCCATTCAAAGGAGAGCCGTTCGTCTGATCGGCGACCCCGAGCTGACCAAGACCCTCGATAGCCTGGAGCATCGAAGACAGGTTGGTGATTTGGCTCTCTTTTACAGATATTTCCATGGCAGGTGTTCGACTGACATTGCCCACTTGATTCCACCTAGAGCAATGCAAAACAGAAATACACGGCGAACCACTGCCGCTCATCCATATGTTGTTCAGCTTAGTACTCCTCGAACTTCATTGTTCAAGAATTCTTTCATCTGGAGAACGTCATCTTTGTGGAATGATCTTCCTGAGGTCGTGTTTTCAAATGAATACAATCTTCAACGTTTCAAGACCAACGTTAATCGCTTTTTTCGCACTCGCACCGCTCCCAGAGCGCCTTAAAGGTTTTTCCTACAGTGCAGGTGTTTTATCATAAAAAAAAAATCCATTTATCAAGCGAGATTTTAAAAAAGGAAATCTTATCTTCTTTCGAATTAGGCTTTTACCTCTTCGTTCGCTGCCATTCCCGAGGGAACCTACGGCTTATCGCTTAAAGCTTAACGTGGGTTCCGAACTATAAATTGGTCTATGATCTAACAGAAACATCTCTCAAACATTTCACCACCAAGACGAATCAAATATTAAAAAATAAAATATTAAAATTAGAGTTTAAATCTAAAACATTGTACGAAAAACAGTTTAAAACTATTTAAAAAGTAGAAACAAACTAAAATTATACGAATACTCTGATGTTAATTGAATACTATGATGCGAATACGGCTTTCCATAAATCTGCGACTTTTTCAACAAGAACTCTATAACTCTGGGGAAATTTGAAAGTTCGTAGGTCAGCTGACCAATGTCATATTATTTGTGTCCACCGTCGAAAAACAAGCTCTTTCATTACATTTCTTTATCCTTTTTGGTTGTTGACCAATTAGGAACTTTCTTTTTTTCCAAGTGCAATGCTTTGACATTTTACGTTCTTTATGACTTTAATTTCTATCCCATCCCACCAAGCTTTGGTCACCGCGTTTTTTTTTTAGTGATTAACAATCCAAAATCAGCATAAATTAATTGACACCAGTTTTGCCTTTTTCATAGCTTTCTCGATTTAAAAGGACTAAGTGAGACAGAATACGGCAACAGCGATAAGAATTCCCTCCCCCCCCCCGCCAGATTTTGCATTGTCCAAGTCTGTACAACTTTTTAAGAAGAGAGTGAGTTCCAAAAAAACACCAATTCTACAAAAAGTGAGCTTAAAAAGGTTCTCATGAGGCCCCTCGAGACTGAGCTCCCTATCTTTATCGCCGCCACTGAATACATTTTATAAAAAACCCAATGCCGCCCCAATCATAATATTGTGCAATTATTGTTGTCTTTTTTATAAAATCTTTGTACTCTGACTTTACAAATAAGAGCATTGTTGGCAACGACGTATTTTTATGAGAATTTTAGGTCAGGAAGACATCATAAATTCCAAATGACGTTGGGGTTCATTTCACAAACGAAAGGCCAAGGAAAGGCCATCGAAAGTTAATTTATTTACCCTATTTGACCCTAGGGAAATTGATTTTGTTAATAACTTTTCCATTGTAAGAATTTTTTATAAAATAATAATAATAATATTAATAATAATAATAATAATATTAATAATAATAATAATAATAATAATAATAATAATAATAATAATAATAATAATAATAATAATAATAATAAAAATAAAAATAATAATAATAATAATAATAATAATAATAATAATAATAATAATAATAATAATAATAATAATAATAATACTGGTTATATAAAATAGTTTCTAAAATGTAATTAAAATTACTACCCCATTTTCTTTATACGTTATAACTGTAACCTAACTATTTTTAAGGGAAACAAACTTTTATGCATAATTTTAGCCAATTTTAAATGCACCAAAGATATTACTATAAAAAATTATCTTTTTCTTGAATACCTTGACCCAACATTATGTATATTTGCGTTATACCTCTTGGCAAAACCAATACAGAAATCAACTTGAAGAAGTAGTCCATACTTGAAGTGGAGTAGACAATGGAAAAGGAAAGAATTATGAACTCATAGTGTTCCTCCACTGTTTGTTGTTTCGAATGCAAAAGCATTCATCTTCAGGAAAACAAATAAAATTAAAAAGGAAAGGGTAGATATTATCCCAACGGAGCTTTAAGATTAAAGATTAGATGAAATTAAGGTTTAATGAGTAGAAAAGCAAGGATCATTGTCAAAATTCACGTCACCCCGTAAAAAGGGAAATTACAGTAAGGTTTGTAGCTTTGGGTACTATCAGAGTTTAAGTGCAGAATAAAAGGTTTAACAACCAGGTGTAAGGAAGAGAATTTGGAAAGTAAAATTAAAGTAAATTAAACTTCTACCCAGTTCTGGGTACCAAAAGCTACAAACCTTACTGTAATTTTCCTTTTCACCGGGTGACATATATTTTGACAATGATTCTCTCTTTTCTACTCATTGAACCTTTATTTTATCTATTATTTAATCTTAAAATTCCTTTGGGAGGATATCTACCCTTTTCTTCTTAATTTCATTTGTGCTCCTGAAGATAAATGCTTCTGCATTCGAGAGATGTAGATAATTTTTATCTTAAAATAAGCTTTTTATTAATATAACAGCGGAGGAAGACTTTGAGTTGAGAGAAACTAAGCGTTGGCAGTTGGCACAAGTATGTCCTTTTTTGTAATGCATTTTAGCTTAATGTTAAAAAGGGCTAAATAATTACTACTTGGTATGGGCTTATTTATTTTAATGATTAAATTGTGTGATATAAAACAAAGTTATTGAATAATACTGTCTTTTTAACTTGTTACCTTCACGCCATTAATTTTATAAAACTTTTTCCTTATGACGTTCTTCGAACAATTTAATGCCCCGAAACATAAATTTCAGTAGCAAAAGTCAATTTCTTCGCTAGCTGATCCCTTATTTCACCCTCGGGAGTCAAGAAAAATTGATTCTGTTAGCGACCTTTCTGTTCTCAGATTGAGATAGATGTGTTCCAATATTATCAATTATGTTTTAAACATTTTATTTTAGAGGTGCTGCAGGTAGTTCTATGGTAAAATGGAGGATTTGTTAACTGTATTAGGAAAACCGTGTTCTATTGCTATGTGACTAAATAATATTTTAATCGGTTCCAAGCTCAGAGGCACTAGTAAAGAAAGACATGAACGGCAGTGGAGTTTTGGACTTTCATTGTTTCATTTGTTTTAAATCACGTTTCAACTGGTAGAAATATCTCTAGTTGAAACGTTATGATTTAAAACAAATAAAAAAAATGGATGAAACCTTCAAAGAAAGTCGTATAATATATCATATCTGTGTTCTACCATATAAAAGGTTTATGATCGCAAACCCTCTTGCTTGACCTATTAATATTTTCGATTTTTGCACGTTCTATTCCCTCTGCTTCTTCACTCGATCAGATTCTTCTTCCATTAATGATTTCTCTTGGGAGGGTGATGAACAAACACTACAAAGGCCGTTCTGTGGTGTTAATGACTAAATACAAATGTTACAAATTACTTTCCAAGTTGTACCTACCTACTGTTTTTTTATAAATATACAAATGCAAAAAATATTCTTTAGACTTGATAAACTACTTTTATGGCAGATTGTGGTCTTTAATTGTACAGGGTGGTATGGAATTAAAGCGTTTTATTTAAACTCACAATTAAAAAATACTTATAAATGTCGCATTACTTTAATTAACGAGAAAATTCACTATTCGTTTTTATGAATAAATATACTTACAAAACAAAACGTTGTAAATAATAATAAACACATAAAATATAAAGTTTAGATAACAGAAATTTGTTTTTTCTACTCCCACATGAAAATGTGCTATTTCCTTTTATGCTAAAGTGATTGGAAAACTGGGCAATTCCGGTTAACTAAACGGATATGATTTCATATCCATCCTAGTTTACGAGTCGTTTTCTGATTAAGAAGTGAGGTAAAGCATATATATTTCTACCGAACTTTTGTTATTTTCTGACCGAACTAAATATTTCTGCACAGATGCACTTCCTTATTTCAAAAATTTCCAGTTTTCCACTCATTTCTATTAGCCAATTACTACAAAATTAAATGCATAATATGTACTATTGACCTACAAAATGAACGTTTTTACTAACCTTGGTTGATTTGCCATGTAAATATTTGTCCACCGCGATATTTTCTGATATATTTTGAACAGGGATCCAACCCCAATGAAACTAAAACTTTTATTAAACGCAACAGATATAGAAAAAAACTGGTTGATGTTCCTTAAACCAGATAAAACAGACGAAATTAAAAGATTTCTAGAAAAAAAAAGAATTCCATTTTTTACTAAAAGTTCATCGATTTCGATTTTCCAACGAAATAATTTTTTCTTCAATTGTTTTTTATTATACAGGGTGATTCCTAAGTTGATACTGCTTTTTGAGCTGTGTACAGAAGGCATTAAAATAAACAACTTTTTCAAATACTTACCTTTTTTTTTAAACTCAAAAATAAAGTACTTATATTCATTTATTACTCTACGAATCAAATACGGCTCTGCCTAACTTGCCCGTTAAATAACATTAAGAAAACTTCTGGGTGTAGGATAAGCCCGCAAGGGAAAGCGTTCTGCGTATAATCTCGAAGAAACATCCGCACTTTTACGATACTCACAGTAAATTAGCACCATATATATTCATTGTTTTCCAATTTTACCTATTTCACGTAGGCCCTATCACCAATTCAAAATTAACTTGCTTCAGAAAAACACACTACAGCGGATTGCTCAACACCACCCGTAAATTGAATAAGAGATAAAAAAAAGCAACAGAAACTATAGCGGGCTATGTTTTGGTGACCAGGCCCGCACTTAGATTTTTTACTTGTCTATCTATCCTATTTTTGAAAAAAGGCATTTGAAAAAGTTGTTTATTTTAATGCTTTCTATACACTGCCAAAAAAGAAGTATCAACTTAGGATTTACCCTGTATTTCTCACAAGTTCACGGCCAACTAAAACTATAAGTTATGCCTGATTAAAATAATGTTTCTTAAATTTTTAGTATGAAGTTCGGAAATTGAGTCGTAGAAAAAATATACTAAACAACTCAAGTGGATTGTTCATATTGCGCTCGAAAGTTTAATTTACATCCTCGTGCGATATGAACATCATATTCACATTATTTGTTATACAAACTACTATTATGTTATTATTCATGAGCGGTAAATATAAATTGATTTTGTTATTAGTGACCTTTTTGTTTTCAGATTCAGATTTATTATTACTAAAATTAATAATATTATTATAATTATATTATATACATTATTTAGATAGATAATAAGGACTTCTAACCGAATTATGTTCTTGGCTGGTTTGTTATTAATACGGATTAATACACATATAACGAGAAACATAGGATTACAAAATGTCATCCCAAAGTATCGTATCATTACCACCAACCCTCGAAATGTCATCGGTGTTTTTTCCGTCGTTAATAAACCAGTGTAAAACAAAACAGAATGACAATAAAAAACGGCCAACTGGGACCAAACACGTTAATTTCAACACTGTCGCCAATGTTATTTCCTTCACGGATTCCGTTGACTCCTCGGTCACGAATAAAAGCGTTTTTGATAAAGAAACTCGAAAAAAAGAAAACCCGAACAAAGAAAATCAGAAACGACCACTGATCAAAATTTCCGAACAATCGTTCGTGTTAAAGGAGGATGAGCCAGTTAATTTGAGAATTACGTTTGGCTCTGGAAACATTAAGCTAAAAAAGGTAATCAGTAAAGTTTTGCATTGAGTTGATTCCTTCTGATGGCGTTACTGGGTTTTCATCGCGTTTTTATTTCTTAAAAACGCCTTGAAAGAACAGGCTCGCTGTACTGGGGGTCGCTTACGGGTTATGGGTTTCTGATGAGTTCTAATAAGAACGAAACAGCCTGTCATTGTCTACCTGTGCCCCAGGGATTCCATTACCTTTGGCGTCCCTGTATACTTTAATGCATAAGATAGCCGCACTACTCTGTCTGCTTGCCGCTAAGCTTCTTTTCTTTATATATTTTAACGGACACTAAATTCCACAATTCTATTTTTATTTTCAGGGTCATCTTCGAGGTTACCCTAACGCCATGTTGTTCGACGATGACCCAGGGATTATGTCGGAAGTCGAAACAAGTTCAACGGGGTTTCGGAGAGGCGGGAAACAAAGAAGCTCACTTCCGGTTGTTCGGACGCCCAGTAAGACATTGGAGAGGCCTTTGGGTAAGTTGGAAACAGTCAGAATATAAAGGCATGAACAGAAAAGGAGTTATAGCTCATCCAATTTCTGGCTGGATGCACGTCACAACTCGCAAATACATAATCATAACAGAAACCCGTCCCGAATGGGGCACATCTTCAAGAATTGTTACCCTAAAAAAGTGGCATTACTGTTTTAAAGTTATTTTTAATGTAAATATTCTTTTAAAATTAGTTTTTGTTAAATTTCTGACACATGGCTTGGTGGGTGTAAAAAAATTGGACAAATTTATTATTCAATAAGCTTTCTTAAAAGGTAAACAAGTGGTATCGCCTAATTAAAAAAAAAGTTGGTTTTAGCTGCGCCCTCGGCTGCGCCTCTCCTTTGGGGTCCCAATTTTTTTTATGACAAAAACTTGGCCCTTATGTTTGGATTTTAGAGAAATCTTATTCCTAGAGCCGCTATAAGCATTTAAAATCCCCACTCTGTATAGATAAGATACAGGGTGTCCCATATCTTATGGGCCTTAGAGTAACTGGAGATACTAGACATGAAACTAAGCCGATTAAGTCACATAAGTTTTTTCGGATTGTTACTCGTTTTAGAGATAGAGTGTTAAAAGTAAAAGTTTATTCTCGAAAATAAGCCATAATTTAAAAACGGTTTAATGAATCGAATTGAAAGTTGGCTATATTATTATTTTATGAGCAAGAAATAAGAATTGGTAGAAATTTTTAAGTTTCAAACTAGAGAGCGCTAGTTGCATACACTGGGCTTCATAAATCTTTGATTTTTTTTCTTACCTGTGATATTATGTGTTTTTCAATTATAGTTTCTAAAAGAAGGGCATTTTCTGAGTCAAAAAGGTGATGATTGATTGATCTTAATATCTTTAACGGTTTTGGGGATATTTCCCTTTAAACATCCCAAAGCATAAAAAACATAGTACATAATTAAATTAATATTTTAATTATAAAAAAAAACTTATATGACATAATCGGCTTAGTTTGATGTCTAGTATCTCCAGTTACTCCACGGCCCATAAGTTATGAGACACCCTGTATATATTTTTGGAATCGGCAAAGAAATAAATAATATATAAATAAAAATAATAATAGATCAATAAAAATGAAAAATATACATGGCGTTCCATTAAAAAAATAACTTTACGCCACAGTTACTTTGTTTTAAGTCAAATCGCTTTTTGACAATTTTAATTTCTACTGTCAAACATAAATAAGAGTCTATATTGGTTTTAACAAAAATACAGACAAACTCAAAAAATATTCCAGTGTTCAGTCCTGTTTGTATGGCCCTGTGCATGATGTAAAAATACAGTCATTTGTTAAATAATAATGTAACTTAATAATGTCTATATGTCTGATGACTCTCAAATAGAGCGAAACATATTATGTAACCTTACTTGAATGAAATTTGAATGAGACCGTGACTTTGTGTCTATTTTACTTATATCATTTATCGTATCGCAGAAGACGGGAATGACAAGAAGGAAAGATATAATTAAATGCCATTACAGTATTATATTGGTACCTGTAGCAGAAGCTTTTTTGAAACACCTATTAAATTTCTCTCTGAAAAATAATAATACTCGACTTTAATTTTTATTTCGCTTTGAATTCTTTTTTGCTTGTTAAAAAGTAGCACTAAAAATAAGTTTCTTATTTTTATGTTTAAGTGCAGAAAATTATTCATTGATGTTACGGAAAATTATTTTTTGTTGATTTTAATAGATAACTTACGTGTTTAAATGATTATACATATATTTTAATTAAATATGGAAGACAGATGAAATTAGGTTAGTTAGCCAAGACTTTACAATAAACAATGGAAGTTTCTGTTTTGGTCGAAAATGTACAAGGAAATGGATCAGTTGACAAGGCTTTAAAACGCTGAGCAAGAAAAAATGACCAAAAAGTATGTATTTGCTTTCAGTAATCATTTAAGTCGTGTTGTTAATCACACCATTTTAATCGAGATTTTGACCATTTACTTTTTCTTGCCAACAAGTTGTTTTGTCTGGAACTTGGATTTATTTTCTCCTTTTAAATTAAAGTTGCGTGTAAAAAATTGATTTACTTTTCAAACAAAAAATTTAAATAATAAAATTAAATAAGTAAAGTTATTTATAAAAAATATATATATAGCTACTGTGTAATAACGAAGGTCAAATTCAATTCAAAATTATTATATATTAAAAATCATTAATTTAAAAAACCTTACGGGTTTCAATAAAATTTTCCTACTCTTAAAAACAGCAAAGTTGATAATGGTTTTGAAAAAACGAAACTTCGGATTAAAAATCGAATTACACTAACTTGTAGAGGAGAAAAAGTAGTAATAGGAATGTAAATTTTTTTAAAAATATCTCTTCAAATAGAAAGAAAGTAAAAACTAAATCGCGAAAATTCGGTTTTGCCAAACATCTTCGGAGTTTTTTGAATTTGAAAACACAATGTTGCAGAATTTAGTAGGGCGTAACTTAATTCGAATTTATCCATCTCTGTATCTTCTATGGTTTACGAGATCCCTGGCGTGTAGAATGCATCCTTATTTAGGACAACCTGTATATCTATTATGAATGTATGCGTTTTTTTGCTTCTAGATATCTATAGAATATATAGGACATAATCACCTTTTTATTTTTTATTAATTTCTCCTTTATAATTATTTTAAAAGTATTAATTGTTCATCTTTTGGTGAAGAGGTTTTTGGATTCGCACTAAAGAACAATTAAAATGTAGTTGTGTAATTATTGAATTTTAATTATTTAATTACTATTATTATGTTGTTATAGTACCTAGTAAATAAATAAAAATAAAATAAACATGTGGTGGTGAACTTTTAAAAACTCTGCGGGTTTTAATAAGGCAGTTTTAAAATTCTAACTCCAATTTATCGTAAAATAAATTTATTATTTCATAAAATCATTAAATAACGTTTTGCACTTAAACCCATTTACATGGAAATAGTCAAGTAAATTTTTCTTTTGATACTTTATGCAGCAAAAAATAAATTAAAGAGAAATGAAAAAGTATTAAAGTAGATTTAGATTTTACTCTTTTGCAGTAACGTAATTCAAAGACTCTTGCGAAATAGCCTTTTTATAAGTACAGAGTGGCCTTTAATTGAATCTTCTTTCCTGTCGTTACGTTTTTTCTATTTGTAATTCGCGTTGTCACTTTCCTCAGTAGGCCATTTAATCTGAAATTTATACATGGCCCCTAGAGAAAATGGTAACGCGAATAAAAAACACGTATTTGTTGTTGTTTGGAGTCTGGACAGTGGACTGGACAATTGTTTCCGTAATTCTAGAAGTAGAGCTTCACAAATTTTACGAGGTAATAAATGTATAAAAAGCCAAATCAAACCTTCAAAATCACTATAAAGTAAACTAAATGAAATTCTAAATAGAAACCCGTTATTTTTATTCGATGCTCAAACTCTTAACAAAAATTTATTTTAGTAACATATACATTATCATTTGTTTTAAAAATGGCCGCCTAGATTAATTTTTCTTTGTTTCCTAAAATGTCTATAACTCTGGTAAAATAAGGTAAGTATTAAAGAGTAGGCCGTGCATAGGCGTAACTAAAAGGGGGCTAGGGGACCTTAACCCTCCCTGAATCGAGATTAGCCCCCTAGATCAATTGGTGTTTTTACATCCTTTTCTATATAGGATGACTTTTTTTAGAATGATTCTTCTGGGGTGCTAGACTATTATACGCTCGATGGATTTCTAATCGGGGCTTAACACCAGTGGCGTGCATACAATATAGTCAAAAAAGCATTGCCTACCCTGGGAACAATAAAACAAACTCCAACCAAAACTATTTCTTTATATTTAAATTTTTATCAGTGTAATATCCGGCAATATTTCTGTGTATATAGAGGACCAGGACCGAAAAGTTAATCGTATAACATTGAAGATCATTTCTACGAACGCATTTGTTGCCAATTATTCGTAAATTCGATCGCTGTATAAGCATCTCGTATAAGAATTTGAAAAGCACAGATTTTACATTATAATAACCGCTTATGGGAAAGCAAAAGCACTGCTTTTATACGAGTAGAAGCGAGCGAGAGCCGGTAGACAGTAAGCTAGAAAGAGAACAAATACACGTAACTCGCAACCTCCGTCAGTTATCCGCCCGCGCTGGTAAAATGCATTGGTACCAATCTACAAATTTTGTCGTAGTTTCAAAAAATACTACGCGTTCTCGATATAAAACATGTCCCGATAAGTTCAATAATTAGGTTAGTTAAGATCTTAATTTGTAATGTAAAATAACAAGTACTTTTATGGTGATTTAAGATCTTTTTTGCCAATAAGTATCTTAAATTATAATTTACATAATAATTGACTTGGGGTTCAAGCAAGTAGATGTTAGATTTAAAATCTGAATTGAAACGAATGTAGATGAAATGTATTCATAATAATTATATCGAAAAAAAATGGAGAAGTGGACATGTCCACGTACATGTAATTGAGGTAATGGTGATGTCAACTGTGTTGAAAATTGTTTGGAAATTAAATGTTTGCCTACCCTGTTCAAACGGCTTTGCACGCCACTGCTTAACACCCCCCCCCCCCCCCCCGTTAGGTGTCTATTATTGAACGTTAAAATAGTTTAATTCAACCTACTTTATAATATTCACTTATTCGACAAAAATATATCCGTTAAGATTTTTTAAAAAAACAAAGCAGAATATCTCGATTTTTTCAAATAGCAACCCATTTTTTTATTATCTATTAAAAAATTCTTCTTTTATTCTCCTACGGTGTATCACAAGTTACTAATTATTCATTAAGTAATAGTTAAAATTATCAAGAAGGAAATTTCTACACAGGTATACGTCATAAGAAGTTTTGTCAACACAAGTCTAGTAGATATGTAGTTGAAAATAATTACGTTATTTCTGCTTTTATTGTACTTAAATGTCAAACGGTGTTAATATTAATAACGACGATAATCGCGGCTGTGGCTCAGAGGTAAAGCTACTGGCAATCGACCGTGGCGACCCGGGTCCGATTCCCGGAGTGGACATACGTACAATAAAAAAAAGTATGTCCGAAATTTAGTGGATTTAAGAATGCAGGGAAGAGTGTAACCAGGCCGGATGAGATCGAACATCTTGTGGGGTGCGGAAGAAGGTACACACTCCCCAATCGGTAGGTGATGCAATGGCAAGAAACCAAGGGTTGATAGCCCTTGGGGGGTGTCGCATAACTGAGGATCGTGGTTCGGAACCCACGTTAAACTGTAGGTCCCCTCGGGAATGGCCCTGGCAGGCGAACGAAGAGGAAAAAAGCTTAATTCAAAAGAAGGGCAGAACGGCAACGGCAATAATGACGATGGAAATAAATGAAATGTTTGCCAAGGCATACTTGACATAACTTCTTATTACTTAATGAATAATAAATATTATTATAACCATTTGCTATAATACAGCGAATAAAAATGGCGTGTTTATATTTTAAATTTAAAAGTTGACGTCACTTCCGGTGTAACCGGAAATGATTTTGAAGGTTTGAATCGGCCGAAAAATGTCAATTTACACACTTATTAACTCCAATTTTTTTAAAAAATCTTTACTTCCAAAATTACGAAAGCAATTGTGTCACTGAGAATAAACTAGTACTCAACTTCTTTTCTCGACTGGCGATGTTTTGCTGCAGTTTGACTAGTGCCCAAAAAATTTTTAGGTATCTCTTGATTCAAACAGGAGTAAATTACTCCGACATAAAACAGCTCCATCTTATTTTTCAGGTTTAGTATTCCTTCAATATCGCAATGAGACCAAAAGGGCCTTACTTCCTAATGAAATTACATCGATTGATACTGTAAAAGCCCTATTCGTGAGGTCGTTCCCTAAACAGCTGACTATGGAATACCTGGATTCTCCAAATGTTAAGATCTATATTCACGATTCTTCTAAGGATATGTTTTATGAACTGGAAGATCTCAGGTATGTTTAGTTGATTAGGAAGCTTGGCTGGAAGGTTGAAGCCGAGTATAATTAAAAAAATTAATATATCACATGGAATTGCAACATCAGTAGGCTTGGTGAAATAGATAATATAACATTTACATTATATTATTTGCGTATCACGTGTTTTTTATAAAACTCTTTAGTATGAAATTAAGATTATACAAAAATTTACAATAAACCTGCGTGTCTGCCTATTTTTAATCGGAAAATCTGCTAAATTATTTATTAACCATTAAGCCTTTGCGGGACATTGGTCAATGTGAAGAAATAGTCCATACTTAAGGTGAAGTTGTAAGTAAAATAGGAAGTAATACACTCTAAGTCATTCTCTACGAACATATATTGAAGACAAATGAATGATCTACGAGTTTTCTACATGTTTCGAACGTATAAGCGTTTATCTTCAGAAAAAATAGAACTTGTTGGTATTACCCAGGCGCGGCTTGTCCATAAAGTCATTTGCTTAATGATCTACCTATAAATTTGACCATTAATTTATTTTTCAAAACGAACAAAAATTATATTATGCTCAAAAAATTAAAATATTCCAAAATCTGTCATGCGAAAACGGTTATTCCAACAAGTTCCAACGTTTATATATCTTAGTGGAAGATGACAGAGTATTATTTCTTCCAATTATTAATTTTTTTGAGTCACTTTACATAATTTATATCTGTACGATCCAGAATCACCAATCCTAACTATTAGTATTTGTACACCATTGAGGGGTCAGAACTAAAACAAACATTTGCTATATTTCAATTTTATTTCAACTATAAATTCTACAGTAGTTGCTGCAACCCTCTCCAAGAACCACCTAACAAATGATAATGATATTTAAGCTGAAATTGAGTTTAGCATTTGAGTGACCTTGTTTTAAAATAATTTAAATCTCATAAAGAGGGCAAGATTAATATACTCAAGGGAACCAAGTAAATTTCAAGAAGCGATAGAAAATTGCTAAAGATGGAAGCAAAATTTAGCTTCTAGTTTAGATGTTAAGATATCTTTTCATCAATAACTGTAAATTATTATAGATAAACTAGTAAAAAATTGCACTTGAATGCCTTTTCTTCTGACCCCTCCCTTGAATAAATAAATTAGAGGCTCAGTAACTTTTTCAAATAACCTAACATCACTAGGTATGAAAAACCCGAAGGTGAACGTATTCTCAATGTTAGATTTGTTTTTCTGACGCTTTAATAAGTTCGTATCTCTTCACATTATAGTTTTATGTATTTTATTGCAGATCGCACCTTAGAGAGATTAGGGATCGTTCAGTTTTACGGTTGTTTGAATCAGCTGACGTCTCTGGGGGTCTTCCAATGGCAGGAATCGGAATAGCAGGAGGAGTTGGACACTTCGAAGATCCGAGTTACTTTTCGGAACCGGAATTTGACTCTGAGTACCAACACCAGCATATTCATAAGAGTAAGGTAAGTCATAAAAAACTGTCATTGGTTTGGTTTTATTGAAGTTTTTATGTTGGTAGATACAGAGGTGAGACACCTATTTTTAGGGCTTTTTTAAAATTTTTAACCTGACTAGGCATATAAAGTTAGGATCTAGGTTAGGACACAGAAAACTAAAATACATTATTATTGTATTTAACATAAAGTCAAATTATGTTTCATTTTTTTATGATCAGTACTCGTAACCAGTGGCGGCTGGTCCATAAGTGCTCCAAAAAAAAAATTTAACTAAAATATTTTCTATTACCAAAATGCACATACAGGGTCCTGCGCCTCACCTCTCGTCTTCTCTAGCTCACTTATTAATTAAGTTAGGATTTTGATATCTTGCAGACTTTATCTGTATCCGGCGCATTTCAGGAAAATATTTTTGTTTATACAGGGTGTTCCAAAAAAGTGTGACGTCATAAGGATATGTTTTTTTAGATTACATGCCATATATTTTCTTACTTATTTAGATGCATCTTGTAGTTGCCTACATACCCCTAAAATTTTAATGAAATCGGTCCAGTATTATAGGCGAAAAAAAAATAAAAACTAAAAAAAAATCAGTTTTGCACCACTGGTTTTAAAAATTAATAAAAAATAAAAATAATGCCTCGTTATTAAAATTCTACAAAGGTACTTAATAAATAAGTTCCTAAAATCTCGTTAACCAAGTTTGATTAATACGAATTGTACAGGGTGTCCAAAATTTAGTGTCAAACTTTGCAAACTTTAAAGCAATTTGTTTTTCTTATTTCAAATTGGAACCCCTCTATATTATTATGTCATTCGATGCAGAATTATAATTCAAACATTTGTTCTAATTACAACCCTATCGCAATTTTTAACGCATTAGGACTTATTTACAGAAAACTCGTTTTATCAACCTTTCCACCAGTCATTATTATATAATAAATATCAAAGATGGCTTTGAAAAACATTTTATTTATATTAAAGTTTATTGAAGTGACAAAAGCCCATTTTGACTTTAGTTATTTTATAATTTCAAATATTGTTAGATTAGTATTAATTATTAAAGCTATATTTTTTTTGTGATGGAATACAACCAAGAAGAGCTCGTAGATGTGATTTTCATATTAGGAGCATACTAAAAGAATTTTTATTTGTCCTTTTAGTAAACTTTAATATCAATAAATTGTTTTTCAAAGCCACCTTTGATATTTATTATATAATAATGACTGGTGGAATAGTTGATAAAATGAGTTTTCTGCAAATAAGTCTTAATGCGTTAGAAATTGCGATAGGGTTGTAATTAGAACAAATGTTTGAATTTTAATTCTGCATCGAAGGATTTCCAATTTGAAATAAGAAAAATAAATTGCTTTAAAGTTTGACACTAAATTTTGGACACCCTGTACAATTCGTATTAATCAAACTTGGTTAACGAAACTGTGAGACCTTATTTATTAAGTACCTTTGTATAAATTTATTAACGAGACATTATTTTTAATTTTTATTAATTTTTAAAACTAGTGGTGCAAAACTCTTTTTTTTTATTTTTTATTTTTTTTCGCCTATAATACTGAACCGATTTGATTAAAATTTTAGGGGTATGTAGGCAACTACAAGATGCATCCAAATAAGTAAGAAAATATATGGCATGTAATCTAAAAAAAAACATATCCTTATGACGTCACACTTTTTTGGAACACCCTGTATAAACATAAATATTTTCCTGAAATGCACCCTAGGATACAGGTAAAGCTTGCAAAACGTCATAATCCTAACTTAATTAATAAGTGAGCTACAGAAGACGGGAGGTGAGGCGCAGGACCCTGTATAATACTTGACATTCGCGATTTGCTTTTTAAATGATAAAAAGTTGCAATTTGGCGAATTTCGTATATAGGTCGTTGCCTATGTTCCTCTAATTGTTTTAAATGTTGCTAAAATGGCCAGCTTTTTGCTGGCTTTCTAGATTACCGAAATGCAAAACAAATATGCCCTTTCATACGAGCGATCACAATCCATACCTTTACATTTGAAAAAAAAAGTTGGGGGTTTTTCTACCCCCAAAAGATGGGTAAACTTCATGATGAATCGACACGAAAAAGTATGCCAAACTAAACATAAACGCAGCCCTAGTTCTGTATTTTTTCAGCAAATAAAGAGGCTTCCTAATACTGAATTTATTCAAGTTAAAAATTTTCTATTTAACTTTCCAATATGGTTATTATAAAAAAATTGAGAATTGAAGTTGATCATTGCTAATTATTTAATTGTCAAAAATAATAATATTAAGTAAACATTTAAAAGTTATTGGTTAGTTTTGGTAATAATAAAAGAAAGTAGGTTAGAATCACAATACTCTTTAATTTTTACTAAATCTTAATTAATTATTATTTTAATTAATTCAAGACAATAAGAAATTACTAAAGTTTAACAAGTATTAAGGAATGTAAATAAGTCAATTGCTTTTAGTTTATTTCTTGGGGAAGTAGCCCCTACCCCTCCTTCCTCCGCCACTGGTTTCTACCCTGTATTTAATAATTGAGCCGATTATGGAATCCCTTGATAACCATACTTAATCCATTTATTTTATTTTAAAGAGCAGATGAAAAGTGAACAGATAAAGCTAATTAATTAATTAAAATAAATTTAATTTAAATTAAAGATTATTAAAATCAGTGCCAATAGCAGAAAATTTCCAATTAGTATTTTTCCTGAGCATTTCCAGAATCAGCTCTCGTAAACCGTAATTGAATTTTCCAAGTATTCCCGTAAAATTTCTCCTTATACTTAATGATAAAACTTGGTGAACCATTTATTAATTTTAAATTTGCTTTCTATAAACTTTAAAAGCAATTTTATTTTATATTGTCTGGTATAATTTGGTTGGTTTAGTTTTTGGGTTAAATTGGAACAAAATATGCCCTAAAAATTATTAGGTAAAGTTATGATCACGATTAGCTCTAGCTAGATTTTAAACAGATATATTAAAATCGACCCCAAAAAGATAATTGATAGATTTCAAAAAGAAAATTACCTTTTATCTTGTAAATATATTTTAGTAAGTTTTGTTTTTATTCAAAAATGTTTGAAATTACCAATAATTATCTAGTTGCATGTTGTTGTCGTCTGCCGTCTTAAAGACTATTCTGTTGAAAATGTTTTGAGTGATTAAAAATAACGACATTTTTTCTTCTAACCTAGCCCAAATCTTTTTCTTTATTACCACTCCCAAAGGGATTGTTACGCGTCGCCACTGTGTAGACTGTAGAAAATACATTTCTATTTATTTAATGTACTGGTGATGAAATATCTCATTGTAACATACCACTCCACTTGAAGCATGGACTATTTCTTCAATTTATAACATAACTTGTTCACTCCTAAATTGAACTGTGCTGTCAATTCCGCGTTATTAAGCGACCATTTCTGACAATCTACGATTTAAACTCAATTTAGGTTTAAATTCACTTTATAAAATTGACACTTAAAACTTCAAAAATTACAAACGAATGAAAATAAAAGTTTTAATACAAAACATATCTTTGGTTTTAAAATTAAATAAGGATAATAAATGTCTACATTTTAATTAAACTCAAACATTCGTTTTGGCGTAGCCCATAAAATTTTCAACGAGCTCTAAACGGTAGCGCTTAAAAGTATCTTTGCATAGTGCTTTAGTATATTAAAATTCTTTATACAGCTGGTGTGAATTATTTATAAATCCATTATTAAAATGAAGATTGATATATACTTTTAAACTATACTCTACCCATTAATGGAAGAAAATATTTTATGCATTAAACATTAAAGTAGTTTTTTCATAAGCCTCTTTTAAAGTGTCTAAACAACTTATGTCTTAACCAATTATCGGGATAAGGATCTAGATTGTTATTATAATAAGAATAGATTATGTCTGTTTGAAAGTTGGAGACAATGATGTTTCTGACCTGAATTTTTGACTTGCAATATCTTTATTTGTTTTGAATCATAACGTTTCACCTGCTAAGTATTTCCAGTCGTCTTCAGGTGGATATATCAGTATATTTTGGCAGCCCGTGTGCGGTGCCCACTTCGTGCACGTAGTAGCGGCGGCCCTGACAGAGCCCTACATGTTATTTTCGCTCTTATCTTTTGCTCCGTGTAGGTGGCTCCTTGTTTCAGGAGCTCCGGTCTCCTACATATCTTAACATATTTGGTGTACCGATAATTAACTTATAAGTATACCGGGTGTTACATCGTCGAGTGGGACATAGGAAATCCCATGTAATTTTAAATTCAATTCAATTATTGGCTTCCCTAATTATTTTAGAGAAAAATTCTATTTAGGTTTATTAAAGAGCACTAAACCCCACATTCAAAAGAATAACTTTAGATATTTTTGATGAGCCCGTTTACGGGTTATCGCCGATTTCTTTTTAACTATTTCTCCTTTTTATGGCCCTGTATTTGCGGGCACCAGTCAAGGTAAAAGATGACTGTCAAATAAAGTTGTCATTTTGAAATGTGTGCTTTATTGTTATAAAAACTCGTACATTGAAAATATTAGCCATGAATTACACTTCTGAAGAAAAAATATTGATGATTAAATGGTATTATCAAGGAAATAGTTATCAAAATGTGTCAGACATGTTTGCTGCTCTGTATCCGAATAGACCGATACCTACAAAATTTACAGTCGAAAGGACTATCAATAAATTTGGGACAAAAGGCACTGTAATAAATAACGTTAGATATGAAGAAAGGCAGGAACAAAGAAGAGATGCAGGAAATGATAGGGACTTGCAAAGGCAGGAACAAAGAAGAGATGCAAGAAACGATAGGGACTTGCAAGTTTTATTGTGCGTGGAAGAAAATGATGGGAAGATCAGCACAAGGAATCTTGAGGATGACATAGGATTAGATCACACCACAGCATTACGAGCTTTGAAACGACATCAATATTATTCATACAAATATGAAAAGCACCAACAGCTAAGAGATAGGGACGAAATACGACGACAGGAGTTTTGTTTTGGTATGATTGAAAGAGCAACATGGATAGGGAATTTTTAAGAAACAATTGTTTCACTGACGAATGCACATTTACCTTAAATAATGAACCCAATGTTCAAAATTATCGATATTGGAGCAAAGAAAACCAACACAGGTTTGTCGAAACAAGGACGCAATATCCACAAAAAGTTAATTCCCATTATTTCTTACACGAAAATTAAATGCAGAATATTTTTTGGAACTACTTGAAGATCATATTTTACCTACTTTACATGATGCCGCCAAGGAAAATCAGGAAGTTTGGTACCAAATGGATGGCTGCCCGGCACATAGTACCCTGGCTGTCCGGGAATATTTAAACCGTGTTTTTAAATGGCTTAAATCATACAGTAAATTGGCCAGTCAGGTCTCCTGATTTATCGCCAAATGATTTCTTTCTCTGGGCCCATTTAAAAAACAGAATATACAAAGATAAAAAATATCCAAATCTAGACGAGTTAAAAAATGCTATTTCTGCCGAATGCAATAGAATTTCAGTTTACCAACTAGCGAATGTAAGAAGAGAATTTTATGATCGCCTCGGTTATTGTCTAGCAGTCAATGGAGGAATATTTGAACATCTTCTTAAATCCTAAAGTTCTAACAATTTAATAGTACCTACCTATTAATTAGTAAAATATTGAAACATGTAAAATGAAAATGTCATAATTAACCTTGTAATTGGATACTTTATTTTAGTTTTATTCAGATTAATTTGTACTCATAAATACACCTTTAATATTTTCGATGTACGAGTTTTTATAACAATAAAGCACAGATTTCAAAATGACAACTTTATTTGACAGTCATCTTTTACCTTGACTGGTGCCCGCAAATACGGGGCCATAAAAAGGAGAAATAGTTAAAAAGAAATCGGCGATAACCCGTAAACGGGCTCATCAAAAATATCTAAAGTTATTCTTTTGAATGTGTGTTTTAGTTCTCTTTATTAAACCTAAATAGAATTTTTCTGTAAAATAATTAGGGAATCCAATAATTGACCCCATTTAAAATTACATGGGATTTCCTATATCCCGCTCGACGATGCAACACCCGGTATATATTAGTGCTGAAAACTTTTGCCGACAATTTTTTAAAAAATACTCATAGATATTTTTACAGGGTGTTAAAAAAGCCTGTAATAAGAGCAACTTTTTCTAGGTATTCCGTTTTTAACTATTTGGATTTAAAAAAGTTACGGTAGCACCTGAAAGACGTAATCAAGTAAAACAATATAGTTTATAAAAGTATTTTCTCTATTACTTTTGATTGTACTTTAAAAAAACAATAAACTAATGTTAAATATAAATACAATGACAATTCACACTCAGTACCTTATGAAGATGGCAGATGAAGATGACATAATACTAACTAAATATTTACAGGTCCTTCTTAATACTTATTTTTAATTAGAATTAAAACGCTCGACACCGTGGCATCGCCGGCGTATAAAACGCCCCAGAAAACAGTTTTTTAGGCACCGTTCTCCATCCGATCACTAAAGCTTTGTCAAAAGGTTCTTCATCGCAACCTGAACAAACATTCATGACAGCTTTCACTTCAGCCTCGGCTGGTTCTCTTTCGTCACTTTGTTTCTGCTGTTTTAAAATCGGTTGGTTGTCACCGATACCTGCCAATCCGTATAAAAGACTCTGCTGGTACGTTGGACCTCCTACAGGCGGTCCACCTAGAAGAGAATCATCCAACAGACTTCCTCCGGCAAGGAAAAGCTCTCTTTTGGAATGTTTAGAACTTGTAGCTTCGCGCTTTTTAATAATCCTGTCTCCAAATTTGGGTTCTTTAATTTCACTGTTTTGCCTTTTGAACAAGGAATGTTCACTGAAGATGTTAGAGTTGTCAACAAACTGCACATTTGCAGGATTACCTTGGGACGATCCTCCACTAATAACACCTCCATTACCCAAACTAATCGACTGTGTTCCAAAAGAACCCGCTCCCTGTGGCAATAAAAATTGCTGTTGTCGAGAATCTTGTTGAGACAAGGGAAGAAACTGGACGTTTTGAAGACCTTGCTGAGCCAGCTGTGCAATTTGAGCCTGCTGGGCACCCTTTGTCAATTGCTGCGTCACTAAGCCTCCTATTAACTGACCATTGGCGTATCCAACATTATACTGCCTTCCTTGAATAAGCTGAGGCTGTTGTCCTGTAGCGAAGTTAATCCTGGTATTTCTGTTGAGCTGTCCACCAGTAAGAAGTGGGTGGCTAAGAATTGGACGAATACTAGAAGTTGTTGGTGCTGGTGTGGTAATCGCATTTCCGTGGTGATCGTATTGGTGGGCGTGGTGGTGCTTGTGGTCTTTGTGGGCTTTACCGGCGGTTAAAGCAACGCTGTAGAGTTGTACCATTGTTATTTCGCCCAACATGCCGCCAGAACCTAAAATTTTAATTTTTAAATATATTGAACGATAATATGATTACTGTTTTTAAAAATGGTTCAAATTAGGAGCAATTTAAATTTATATTTCAAAATAAAAGCAAATAACCAATAGCCAGTATTTGGTGCAGGGCTTCAAGGAAGCGTTTTAATAAGACTTGCGACTATGATCTGGATAGCATTTTTTTAAAATTTGAAGAATTCGCCCATTTTTTACTCAATGGGACTTGATATTTGATATTTTGTAAGAAAAAAGACACAAAAGTCTCGACCTCAAAATTTTGACAAAATATTTTTTTAAAGTCACAGAAATACCTTTTGGTGCACCTGTTCCTTCTTGGAATCCACCACCCAATTGACTCTGTCCTTGTCCAGTGATTGCTATTCCTCCAGATGGAATCACGTGACCCACCAACTAAAGACAAAAATATAGTTAGATTTTGTTCATAAAGTTGTAACGAAAATTTTTTAAACATCTAAAATATTTTTAAGGGAAGTTGATATTTGTTGTTTATACAGGGTGTTTTTTAATTAAGTGCCGATACTTAAGGTTGTAAATCCTTGGGTGATTTTAAGAAGAAAAGTTAATATTAACATAATATGTCCTAATGCTCTTCATTTTTGAGCTACATTTTTAAATAAATATAACTTTTTTATCATAACTATTATATCGCTCATAGATATTTTTATGAAATTTTGTACACTACTTTTAATCATTAAGGAGCATTTTTGACTTAAATTTTTTTTTTAATTGTTACCAGTGACGTTCGTACGGGGTTTGAAATGAATATTTTTAAAGGAAAAAAGGTACGCCACTAATTTTTCTAAAAACCAAACTTATATTTAAAATCCTCATTTATTTTGGAGCAAATTTGGTCCAATGACTTACTTTCGTATTATGCACCCTTTTTACATAAAAAAATAAAAACAAAAAAAATTATTTTTTTTCGGTTCATTGAGACTGCTTTCGATATTTTGTTAAAATAGAAATGAATGAGCTTTTGAACATATGTTAATATTAACTTTTCTTCTTAAAATCATCCAAGGATTCACAGCCTTAAGTATCGGCACTCAATTAAAAAACACCCTGTATAGTAAGTATGTCCAGAATTCGACTAAATTGGAATGGTATTAATTATAAAAGTTGGAAGAATTAGTAATATTTTTTATAAATTTAAGCCTATTTTAAGTATCCCTTTGAAATTATTTCTCCAAACTCAAATTGTGGACACACTGTATACTCGTAGTACCTCTAGATATAACACGGGGGCACTACCTATGATCGTGTATTGCTTCTTGGTACTTTTTTGTTTAATTTGATTTTTAACTTTTTTTATTAAATATTTTATGTGATAAATTATTTTAAAAAACTTTGCTTCCGCTATCTTCTACTTTTAAAACAGTTTACCGTCTAAAAACAAGTTAAAAAGAGCTTTGAAAGTTTAAATCCATAAATAATTTATCATTTCAGGGTTGTATTTTATCGACTTTTTTTCAGTTTTAAAAATAAAGGAAGGAAACAAAAAGCTTAGGTAGAATAGTTAAAAATGAAATATTACAGAATCATTTGAACTTTATGGTCTCTAAAAGACTAATTGCAAATAAAAATTTTATGGGTAGAAAGGTTATTGGGGTAACACCTTTCTGGGTACATTTAAGGAAAATATTCAAGCAAAATATAAAAATTTTTGTTTTGTAATAATACAATGTAACCCTCAAAGACACAGTGGCGGTCTTAAAAAATGGTAAAGAGCTAGGTATAGTACGGGTGACTAAAAACTCGTGTAACAAAATGTCTCTTTTATCCTCATCTGTCCAACAATGTCATTAATTGGGTTTATTTTAAAACACACAACTAAGTAGGTACGTACACTACTGAATTAACTGAAAAATAAAAACAAAACGTTTTAATCACATAGTAAATCACGTAAAAACGATATCTATAACCGTAAGTTTCGCGAAGCCTCAAAATAAATACCTTAAGGTTAGGCGAACCAATGCTAAAACAATGCTGCATACGACTGATCTATTTTTAAATTGCCCTTCATCATAATGCAAATTGTTACATGCAGTTTGCGTGACTGACGTCACGTAACTATAGCAACGGTAAATATCAAAGCCATGTTGAACGTTGGGTCTTCACTTGATTTAAGCTAACGGACACGGTAGGCTGGGGCGCGCCAAAATGCACAAGTGTTTATAATTATTGCCCATCGGAATTAACCGTGGCCCTATTATGCATAGCTACATTCGGATTAAATTAATATTAGTAATTCGAACATAATTATTAAGTGCTAAAATGGTAGCTGTATTGGTACATTAATATTTAATATTGTCAAAAAAAGTGTTAACTTGAAGACGACTGGAGATACCACTTGAAACACGCGAAGATAAAGCGTGGAATTAAACGATTTGCCTTGAGGAAGGAATTTAAGAAATGATAATTTGTATTTATATTGTTGTATTTTTATGTAAAAACTTAAGATAAACCCTCCACTGAACGTCGATGCAAGTTGGAAACCAATGCTTTGCGTCGCCTATGTCGATCTAAAGAAACTTACAGTATTTACGTAAAAAACGTCCGTGAAATTATATCTTTTTACAAACAAAAACAATTTTAATAACTTTTTTCCACCAAAAAAACTCAATTAAGTTTATATCAATCCCAGATAATAAAACAACAGTTGCACATGTAATTTCAGTAAATTTCTTTTTTCTGATTCTGGAAAAACTGGAACAATACACAAAAACAACAAAGGTATGTTATCTCTTATTTGTACATAAAGTAAATGAAACAGGAAAACTCTCTCGAATTTAATTTAAAGAACATCCGTGCAAGGATTTCCTTTACAGCAACGTCTGTTTTACGCGTAAAGGTACCTAATAAATAAAACACCCCATTAAGTTACCGGCTTGTATTTTCTAAGCAGCAGCGCAGAGTAGAAAAAATTTAAAAGTGGTTAGAAATATATATTTTCCTATAACCACCTATGAAAAAAACACTAGTGTTCAAATATCAAAGCACACTATTTAATTTAAACATATGGTGCCAATTTGACAGAAAACCCCTATTTATTAAAAAGAACAAATTTTAGGAAGCAGTAATTGTGTTTAACTTATTGATCATGTATTTGTCGAGTGATTCAGAGTAAGAGCGTGAAAATACGCCATCTGAAATTATAAAAAATATAAATAATATACTGGAAAATCTATTACCAGAAAAAACAAATCGCGCTGAAGAGAGTGTCATGTATTAAGTAACTAATCTTTATCGGTAGAGATAAGGTAGAGAATAGAGCTCTAACCTACAGGTCGCAAGATCACAGGTTCAAATCCCATCAGGAGTATTTGATTTTTTTTATAAAAACATTAAGAATTATTTTGAATTGAAATCTTCCTTGTTGGGTGGATTTTTTAAATTTATGTTTAATGCATCTATGCTTGATTACATTTAAAATTTTCGATTCTGGTTAATCTAGAAGTCAATCCAGGATTAGTTCTTCCTATGATATATAAAATTTGAAAAAATGAAAAAGTTAAACTACAACTAAAAGAAAAGCCTATTGACAAACTATGAAATCAGATATTAAGTGGAACATAATCCTAAGTATGCTAATTTAAACCCTAGTGTTGGTATATTTTTTCAACACTAGTGTTGAAATATTTTTTTACAAATCAAAAGCTTTTTTAATAATTATTTTTGGTCCTAGGAAAAATAGTGTACATTACTCGGCTGACGCCTCGTGCTAAATATCTCTTCATTTGAAAAGTATCACTTTCATCACTTGTTATGTAATATACTATTTGCTTATTTAGTTTCATATCAAATCTATATTATGATATCGGGTTCAGTATCATAATCAGCTTATGAAGAAACTGTTTTTTTTTTAAGTTGGTAATATTATATTGACGTCTAGCATGGCTTGTTATGCCCGTTTAATATTAGGGAATCCAAACCACGTGACTCAGTATGGAGGTTGGATGGCAAAAAGCATTAAGTCACCCGTTAAATATCACCAGCAATATTATTTTTAGGGTCACGTGTACCAATTACAAAGCAGTATTTGCCATCCAGCCGCCATTCTGACACATTGTCTAATTATCTTCAAGAAAATATCATCAGTCATTAAGCACAGAGGAACGATAGGTCATTGTTGCTGGACATTTAATAAGATGCTATTTTCAGCCTTATTTATAAACTTTAAAATAAAAATAATTAAAGGGTCCTGGCAATTAACGTAAAATTCGGTTTGTTAACGTTTGTCATTTCCAAGAACTTTAATTTTACGTGTTAAAAGTAATTTGAAATCGAAAAATAATTAATTTGAACATATTATGAAAATATGTTTCATTATTCAGCAAAAAAGATATGCTCATTTTGAAGTTTAATTAAATCCTGACGGAATTGAAAAAATATAAGGTTTTTCAACGACATGATTTGAATCAAAAATTACATCAGAAGCTGTAACGGGCATCCACCCAGTATCTAGACAGACTTTATGATCTAAACCTAAAATAAGATCCTTTTTAGGCTTGTAACTCTCCGATTTCCTTTTTTAAAAAGCCTGATGTCTTGCACAATTTTCTATATCCGCATCTTCTAGTAAATATTAGCTCTTAATTTTGATTATTTCGAATATAAGAACCACAGGATCGACGACTTTTTGATTTTGCTTTCCTCTTCAAAATAAGCTAGTAATACATTTTTAGTAAACGGGCACCAGGATGTCTTTTTCATTTACCTTTCGGAATTTCTCTGGTAAAAGACACTGGTACTCGTCAGGTGAAAAAAAAAATAAAACCAGGAGGAAATTTTTTCGACAATATTAAATATTAATGTACCAATACAGCTACCACTTTAGCCATTAAAAAATAATTAAATTCGATTTAATAATATTAATTTAATTAGAATGTAGCTATGCATAATAGGGCCACGGTTAACTCCGATGGGAAATAATTATAAACAATCGTGCATTTTGTCACGTCCCGGTCCGCCTAGTCGACCGTGTCGGTGAGCTGAAAGCAGCCAGAAGAGCAACATACATTTAAGCGGCTTGATTTCTCGTCGCTATGGTTACGTGACGTCAGCACGTGCCAGCATGTAATAATTTCCATTGTTGGCATTATAATAATGAAGGGCAATTTAAAAATAGATCAGTCGTATACATACACCCTTGTTTTATCATCGGTTCGGGTATTTATTTTGTGGCTTCGCGTAACTTACGGTTATAGATATCGTTTTTACGTGATTTACTGTTGGATTAAAAAGCTATGTTTTTATTTTTCAGTTAATTCAGTAGTGTGTAAGTACATAGTTTGTAATTTGTTGGAAACTCCATTCAGCCGTTGGACGGATGAGGATAAGAGATACGTTTTGTTACAAGGGCGACCTACTGAAATCTTAAACAAAGATTATAAAAAAGAATTTTAAAAAAGTGGCAGATCCTATAAGATTAATTTTAAGTGTTCCTGGTTTTCAGTATATAGTTGGCTATGTAGTAGTGCCGCCTTACAAAAATTGTTTTGTTGGTCGTGTTTACTATTTTCGAATAAACATTGCGTTTGGAATAGGGACGGATTTAAATATTTTTTAAATATTACCCGATCGTAGCGTAAATACGGGGATTCTGGAGAACACTTAAAATGTCAAAGCCGCCACTGGTAAAAGAAGATTTATTATTTTATTTACAATAAAATCTGTACATACTGGCTGGTTGCACGTCATAGCTCCTAACGCAAATTTTGATTCGAGTCATGTCGTTGATTAAATCATAGCCTTTTAAATTCTATCAGGATTTTATTAAACTTCAAAGTGAGCATTTCTCCTTTTGCTAAATAATGAGACATATTTTCAGAATATGTTCCAAATAATTATTTTTCACTTTCAAACAACTTTTAACACGTAAAATTAAAGTTCTTGGAAATGACAAAGGTTGTCGAAACAAATTTTACCTCAATTTACAGAACCCTTTAATTAATAACAGCCCTACCTAACTTCTTGTTTATGTTATGATTATGTATTTGCGAGTTGCGACGTGCATCCAGCCAGTAATTGGATGAACTACTTCTATATTTTTTTCTAAAATAAGTAAATAAAGTTATTAGAACAAATACTATACTCATAAAACTTCTTCAGATGGAAACATTATTTCCAAAAAACCGATGACATTAGTACAGATAAAAAAATTCCAAACTTAATTTGGTGACGCGTCGTTGTTGCTATTTATTTATTTATTTTATTTATTTATTGTTTATTGATGCTAATATACAATTGTATTTGCACATGTCAGGTTTTAAGGTTAAAAAATAGTATATTACGTTACAAGACCGTAAAGTATTATTTTACAGGAAGAAGCAGGCAATTTCCAGGACGAGCCGCCAGGCGAGTCTTGGGAGCCTGCGAGTCCTGTTAACGTACTTTTTGCTACGAATGTTTAATATTTTTTTTACAATCGACACAAGGCACCAGTGGCGTACGAGAAAAGGTTAATAATGGCTTACTATAATAAGTTTATTTTTCAGTCATAATATCGTACCTGACAGTTCGTTACTATGGAAGCAAGAAAATATAAACGTGTCGAAACCTACTTAATATTACTTATAAATGAGTTTGGTTTATTTCCTTAAATGAGAAGCGAAAAGCAAAAAAGAGGGACCGGAAAAGTACTTTAGCGGTCCCTCTTTTATTACTTTCCGGTCTAGACCAGCAAAGTGATATTTTCCGGTCGAAAAATTATCTAGAAAGTGCTTGTTTTCCGGTCGAAAAAAATTAATTTACTTTCATATTATGTAAAAGTATGTCTACCAAGAAACCTGAGCGTTGCTTGTATTGCAAAGGGCTGTTCAAAATGCCAGTATCAGTTTTTTAATCGAAATATTCATATCCTCTTCAAGAGAAGAGTAGCTGGTCAGAGGAAAATAGTAGCTGAAAGTTTTAGGACTGACCATCTTTTTCAACCGGATTCCTAATTCTCTAAATTAAAAACAGCCTTCTCATGATATTATTCGCTTTCACGTCAGTGTCAAATACGATTTGGAAGTTTTCAAACTAACTCCGCCCATTTATCTGGCTGTTTCTCGATTTTAAGAATTACGCTTCTGGCTCCTTTATCAAATACATATTTAATTTAAACAAAAATAAATCAACATTCCAAGATAATTCAGATCTAAAAAAAATGCCAAGGCAAGAATGACATGATTCAGCTTTTCATGCGATCACGGGTGAATCGCAGAGTCAGTCCTCACTACCAAATTCTTATCAGATCTACGTAATTTATCATGCGTGTTTGGTCATTTTTAAATTAATTAACTGTGAGCAGATTTTTAAAGTTCTGAAAAAAAGTGTATTTGGTGGTGTCATTGGTTTCGGTTCTAAGTAGTTTTTGTTTGTGAAAGGGTTGGTATGCTTTGGAAGTGCCCAACATCGAGCCTAGATGCGTGCTGAATCCTTTCGAATGGTACTATTCAAATAGCTACACTACTGCTCTTTTAATTTAGCCTTAGTAAGCTCACAAGAGATGTTAGGACATGTATAAGTGATATAGTACTAAGAACGATAAATTGCGAGACGAAAAAGCTAATTGCGAGAAGTTAACGAGACGAGTTTTAAATAAAATATCGTTTCTGTTTGGAAGACAAGACGAGAGTTTTTTAAAAAGCGCGAGATTTCTTCCATAGTGAAATACTTAGATCCGGTTGTTCAATTACAGCTTAAGCTTAGTTCAACGTTGAACCAAGAGCAAACCTTATTTTGAAAACCAACAAAAAGATAAATGTGTTGTCAAAATAAATTTTGAGCTTGGTTCAACGCTGAACTAAGCTTAAGTCGTAATTGTGCAACCGGGTCACAGAGTATGACCATTGGCGAACCTCTAGAGTTAAAATACCCAAACGGTGTCTCAATATAAAAAACGTGTAATTAATTTTGTCAATTGTTACGCCACTGATATGTACTTACTCTGTTATGGAATCCACGTCCTACTCTCTCAGCGTTGACCCAAATTTGCCACTCTCCAGTCTTGCCATTCCAGCTCTGGCAAGTATGATACCATCTGTTTAGTCTTAAGGGGTAGTTTAGCCGATAGAATGTATGTCCTTCTATGTTCATACTAAAATAACTGGAACGGTCTGTGTTCGATATCCAGGCGTAGATTGCTTTCGGCTGCCCGTCCACTGTAATAAATTAAAAAAATAAATTTAATTTAATTTTGATATGTATTTTATTGTTTAAAAATGGTTTTAAATTGGATTTGGATTGGTTTTTTCTATATTAACTAAACTGCTGGACAATTGCTTTCGAGCAAGAAAAATTTCGCCTAAATTTACCAGTTAATATTTTCTGAACCAGATATGATATCGACCTACGGTTTTAAATGGTTGATAGATTCATCCCTTGGAAAACAATTGTCAATGTTGGATTTTCTTTAACTGTCAGAAAATTTTATATACAGGGTCTTAAAGAAGACGATGATTTTTGCTCCAATTTTAATGTCGTGTAACTTTCACATTAATATTTCTAAATTTTATCACTCTACGTCAATTGAATCACTAGTTCATAGCAAAGAAAGTAATTTGTAATTTTTTTAATTTAATTTTTGGAAATTTATTAATTTCTAACTTTCTAACACTATACCTACTCATAAATCATCATATAAGTATTTATAAGTATGCCCCTGTACATCATAACATTTAGGTACAACTATTGTTACTGAAAATAATCAAGCTTTTCTCGATACAGCGCACAGTGAGATCTAGCTACCAATAAGTTAAATAAAGCAAGGTTTTCTAAAAAAATCGGTATCTCCTAAAATATAGCAGATATCAAAAATTTGACAAATTACTTTCTTTGGTATGAACCAGTTATTCAAATGACGGAGAGTGATAAAATTTAAAAATATTATTGTGAACGTTACACACCATTAAAATTGGAGCAAAAATCATCGTCTTCTTTAACACTCTGTATATAAAATTTTCTGACAGTTAAAGAAAATCCAACATTGACAATTATTTCCCAAGGGATAAATCTATCAACCATTCAAAACCGTAGGTCGATATCATATCTGGTTCAGAAAATATTAACTGTTAAATTTAGGCGAAATATTTCTTGCTCGAAAGCAATTCAGCAGTTTATTTAAATTTAATAAAGTCCTTCAGCTTTGTCATATTTATTTAATTCTCCATTGAAAACAAATAATCAATAGTACATATTTGAAGTGTTCCTCCACTGATTAGTGGGGGAAGACTTAGAGTTTCTTAAGAAAGGAAAAAACGTTGTATTTCAGTGTATTTAATAACCCCGGCGTCAAGCGCTTTCGGCCTTATTTACTTAAGGCCATCATCAGGGCTTTAACATAGTCAAACAGAGTTTGGAAACAAGTTTTTGATAGTACATTAACATTATACATTACAATGTTTTTTCTTTATTTAGAACACAGTGTACAACCAATATACACCCCTTTACTTTTAAAGTGTCCTCTTTCTTTCCACTTAAATAATTTTTAGATGAAACTTATTGAAATTTCAAAGACCTAAATTTATTTCGAATTCGTATCGCCTGACCCACCAGTAAAGTGGCTTTAATCCACATTGATCCAACAATTTTGTTCAAGAATTGACAATAGAAATGGATATTTCAGCGGAGAAAAGTAAAGTTTTTTTCTGGATTCTTATAGTCTATTCCAGAAAGGTGTAGAGCAATAAAAGCTCATTAGGTATGCAAAGGAACTACAGAGTAACCCAATAAATATTTAAGTCACGTTCATAATTTGGCATTGATTTCATTTCAAAATTCTTTATTTTCATTAAGTGCAGGTAGTACCACCCGGGTTTGGGTCAATTTGTGGGTTTTGCCTATTTTTTATCCATTCACAAACACTGAATATGGTGTAACAAAGGCATGCATTATGTACATAGTTTTAGGTACCCTTATTTTTTATTTAACATTAACAAAAAATACAAAATACATTACACAGAAATTATAATATAAAAAATAATAATATTCTTCGTCATCTCAAGAACTGTTATAATTAACAGGTTGACGGTCCGATCGATCAGGTAGTCCAGATCCCACATTTTCTCCTCTTCTTTAATGATATGATGATAATGCTTTTCGCCAGTTCTCTAGTGTCACTTCCTTAATGGCTTAATCAAAAAGTAGCTTAATGTCTTTCTTTTTTAATGTCGTGTTGTGTCTTGCTACAAATCCTTTCACATGTTCCCATTTAAGTTCTATAGGATTTGGTTCGCAATGATATGGCGGTGTACGCAGCACAGTTACACTATGTTTTTCAGCTATATCTTCCACAGCATATTTTATAAAACGATGTTTGTGTGCTATTGTTAATAGTTCCTTCTTCATCAAATTATCTTCAAATTCCATACTTCTGGTGGTTAACTAGCCGAAAATTTCTTGTTTTCTCCAAGATGAAGTTGGAGTCTTCTCTGTGCGTCGGGAATGATAGCTTGCATTATCCATAACTACTACTGAATCAGCTGGAAATATTTTATCATTTCACCAAAATATTCCTCAAAAACATTCAAATTCATGTCCTCGTGGTAATCTTCGGTATTGAACAACTGAAAGGTTAGCAAACCTTCTTTAAAAAATCTCTCTTCGCTTTTATCTGCGCCTATGGCCGACACCGAAATTGAGCCGAACTGGACGGAATATCCCATTTTATTACTCTACCCTTTCTGAAGTGGACTATAGTGTTCAAAATTCTTGTGTTCCTTCTTAGATACTTTTGAAAATGATTTAACTTTTATTATTAGCACAATTACCACACTAGAAGAAATAAAACTGTACAAGAATAACAAAATCTGGGAATTAAATAAAATCAAAACAAATTATGAATATACCAATACTATTTCTATATGGTTTATTACAAGTTAAAAAGGTTATTAGATATAATGTATGTTTTCAAAAGTTAAATACAATTCACCTAAATAAGTTAAAATATATGAGAAATCAGATATCAAATAATTTCAAGATTTGTACTGCATAAAACTGTAACAAAGGATATTATTTTTCGCGTTTTTTTCATAGTTACAGACATGTAAGGAACTTACATATTGCCTTCAAACCATAGAAAAGATATAAAAACCTTTTTATTTTAAAGAACTCTGTCTTCAAACCGCTCTATGTTCAAGTGCTCTATTAAACATTTTTCACGAAACAAAACACCAATAATATACCCAATAAACTATTTGTTTCTAAGCGTTCTTAATCCAAGCCTTTTCTAAATGAAACTCATCCAAGTTTCTAAGACCTGGATTTATTTAAAAGTCGTATTACTGGACCCACAGTAAGATAGCTTTACTTTTAATCCAAGCTTGATCCAGAAATCTTATTCTAGAATCGACAATGGAAACGGATCTTTTCGAATAAAAAGCTAACAGTTTTCTCTGGATGATTGAAATTAAGTTTTTGTGTTGCTTCTTTGTTACTTTTGGATATTATTCTTTCAGCATTGGCGCAATAGCCATTTAGCTGGTAACATGAAACTGTATTCTGTATTTATTTTTTATTTAGATATCTTTTTGGCAGTGGCCTGCATGCTGTTTTAATCAGGGTAGGTAAAAATTGCATTTAAGAAAAAAAATTTACCTTCCGTAGTATTCAAGCATCTAAATTTCAAATTTTGTCACAAAATGTCTTGTTTTTAGGTTTGTGGAAAGAGCACTGGCAGAAGAAGAATAAAACGACATTATTTGTAAATGAGTTCAATACGGCGGTCTTTATGTAACAATTCTTTTAAAACATCGTCATAAAAATAGGTTTTGCGTTTTAAATCCAGCAAAAGTCGCTTTCCAGAGAGATTATTGTAAATAAGCGTGTCACTCCCTGTGTGTTTTGTAAATTTAAGTTTATTTATTCAAAAGTTTGCTTGTGTACAATATAACATTCAAACTATTATTATATATTCAAAATATATCATTAAAGACGCCTAGCTAATTAAATAGCTGTATGCGTCACAAAATGGGTATGAATTCTTCTTAATTTAGAAAAGGATCGTTCTGCAGACGTGCTTTTAGCTGGAATAGTAACAATTAACGCCTCCATATTTATTTTTTTCCCGAAACCCGACGGCGCTCGAAGTCTAGCAAAAGGGCGAAAACACTAATTATAAACTAAAATAGTTGAATGAAGCGAGAAGCGAGAAATGTTTCCTATACTGGTGAAGTGGCCGTTCCGTGCTTGATTGATTTAGATTTATTTATTTCTACGTTTTCACGTTAGATGGCTATCTTTTGCATTGAGTTGATTCCTACTGATGGCGTTACTGGGTTTTCATCGCGTTTTTATTTCTTAAAAACGCCTTGAAAGAACAGGCTCGCTGTACTGGGGGTCGCTTACGGGTTATGGCTTTCTGATGAGTTCTAACAAGAACGAAACAGCCTGTCATTGTCTACCTGTTCCCCAGGGATTCCATTACCTTTGGCGTCCCTGTGTACTTTAATGCAAAAGATAGACGCACTACTCTGTCCGCTTGCCGCTATGCTTTTTTTCTTTACTAATTATAAATTAAAAATTTATTATCCACCTGATTGAACCAATGTTGCCAATAACGAGGTCAATTATTCTGTGAGTATGATGATAAGCTTACTGATTATTAAATAATATAAGCCTATCAGCAAAAATTATTTTAATTGTCACAAAAGTGCTTCTTATTTTACAATACCTCCGTTATCCCTTTAAAAATATGTTAACTAAACTAATTAGGTAATAATAAAACTTTTAGAGACATGTTCCATATTTTATATTGAGAAAGCGAAGTATTTTCCAAACTACGGTAAATTTGAAGATTGGCACCAATGCACTTACCAAACGCGTGCTCTCTTGGCGCGGGCTGATAGATGAAGGAAGGTCGAAAGTTGCAGTTGGCCTATTTGTTACATCTCTTTCTACCCTACTGCCTATCGGCTCTGTCGCTTGCTTCCACTCAGACAAAAGCAGTGCTTTTGCTTTTGCATAAGACCCTTATGTATAGCGCGATCTTTGCTTTTAGAACGGTCTTACGGAAAACATATACAGGGATCTAGTTTACGATATAAATAAGCAAAGAATGCGTTCATGGAAATAATATAGGATTCATTTTTCGGTCACATATTATTATTTATTATATTAATGTAGAGATAAAACGCCAAAGTTGGATTACACGGATGAAAACTAATATACAGGGTGATTCACGTTGAGTGGCCTATTAGAAGATCTCGGAAACGAGTAACCCTATCTTTCTAAAAATATGATAGCAGGCATAATTGGTTTTGGGCTTTTAAAACATTATATTTTGACGTGTTCATTACCTCCGGTTATACCGGAAGTTAATGCCAACTTTGTTATTTCAAATAGAATACTCTGTACCCAAACGAAAGTCCCAGTCGAAGCCTTCTTTTCAAAAATAATGTCGCATGAACACAAACAGAAATTTTAAGATTTTTTATTTAAATAGCTCATAATTCCAAAACCACTAAAAATGTGGATTGTAACATATTAGGCATTTAGTTAGGAAATTTAATTCTCTACACGCTAGTAAGCTAAAAAATAGGGTGTTCCATTTGCCAAAATTGACTTATGCACATTTATTTAAATGGAAACATTGGCATAATTTTAAGAACTCCCTGTATAAAAAACGTGAAACCTAGATAATTTAAACTAAAGATCTATATATTACTTGAAAGTTCAGAAAATTTTAAATGTTTACCTTTATTAGTTTCAGAGTTACTAAACTTTCTTCTCAGAGCGTTTTTACCCAAAGAAATCCTTTTATAATTCATAACTCAAAAACGGTTAGAGATAGGAATAGATTATTATTAACAAAAGTTATTTAGATTTTAAAAAGGTAATAAAAAATGCTAAAATATACAGGGTGTTCTATTTGAAATAGCAAAGTTATCATTAACTTTCGGTATAACCGGAAGTAATAAAAACGTCAAAATATAATGTTTTAAAAGCCCAAAACCAATTATGCCTGCTATCAAATTTTTAGAAAGATAGGGTTACTCGTTTCCGAGATCTTCTAATAGGCCACTCAACGTGAATCACCCTGTATAAAAAAGTGTTTCTGTTTGTTTTGTTGTTCCCAGGGTAGGCAATGCTTTTTTGGCTATATTATAAGCACGCCACTGCTTTTTGGAACATATATTATTGTTTTCTTAAGGCTAAATAGAGAAAAAAATCAAGAAGCAAAAAGGTCATTTAACACCATCACTTCTTAAAATGTTTGTAGTTTACGTACCGTAACCCGTTCTTTAAATTCTAAAATATGTATATTAAATTAAAACTTTTAGAAACTTCGCGTATAAAATGAACAAACCGCTAAAATATTTTGTGGAAGTTTGAAGACTATTTCCTTAGTAAACACAGTTTAAGATTTAAGAGAATTGGCAAGCATAAAAGAATCTGGAATTCTGAATCCTGTGGAACATGAATTTCATTTTTATGGGTTTATTTTATCTTAAGTGGACGAAACTTTTACTTGATTCCATTTTGGACGATCTATTTCTGTCGACGAGCATAGATCGAGATTTCTGGATCAGTCGGGAGTCGTGATTGGAATTGGGATTATCCTGTTTCTGGGTTATCGGGTTAGAATAAAGTTAATAAATTATTTGTGATTTTTGTTAGAGTCTTTTTATAAATAAAAACATAACTTGTGCATTAAAAAATATTTTATAGTTTGGCTAAGAGTATTGTGATTTTCAAGTGGCAAATAAATATTTCGCGTCAATAAAGAAATTATTATTTCCGTATTATAATTGAATTAAAATTACAATACATTCAAACACTCTGAGCATACTGCTTGGTCGTATTTCTGATTTATATAGTTTTTAAAGCATTTTAGGAGCAAGGTTTTTTAATGGTTTAAATACCAAATATACAGGGTGTTCCTTAATGACAAGCTAATATTTTAGGGTGTGATTCCTCAAGTCATTTTATAAAGAAAAGTTCATATAAACATATGTCCTAAACGGCTCAAATTTTTTGCTACAGGGTGTTGAATTATTTTTTTTAATGCGTTTTGTGTAATATCTCCGAAAGTACTTTAGATAATATTTTTAATTTTAGCATGTGCTAATAGGACATAAAACCACATGTTTTAGTTCTTTTTTTTTTGTCACCAGTGGCGTCCCTGCAAACATTTCCTCTGATATTTTTTAGAAAAAACATTTTTCCATGTGGATATCATTTCTGATTAGCCTGGTTAATTCTGCATAAAAATGGTCTCTTGCGTTTTTCTCCTCAGGCACACCGTTTTTAATTAACATAATTAAATTAGCTTTACTATTTATTATTATTAACATTGATAATGCTAAATTTTGTTTTATAAAAATTGTTAAAAATGACCAACTTCATTTAATAGGCAAAATACCATTTTTATGCAGAATTGACCAGGCTAATCAGAAATGATATCCACATGGAAAAATGTCAGTGGCGTACCACTTTTTTTCTAGAAAATATCAGAGGAAATGTTTGCAGGGACGCCACTGGTGGGACAAAAAAATAACTTTAATTACTAAAAGATGTGGTTTTATGTTCTATTAACATATGCCAACATTGAAAATATTATCTAAAATATTTTCGGAGATATTACAAAAAACGCATTAAAAAAAATAATTCAACCCCTGTAGCAAAAATTTAAGCCGTTTATAACATATGTTTATATCAACTTTTCTTCATAAAATGACTTTAGGAATCACACCCTAAAATATTAGCACATCATTAAGGAACACCCTGTATAAAACTTGATTGGTTTTCTTAATGATGCTGTTTACTTGAAATCTTAATGATTGATAATTCCTAAGTTCTTATGTTCCATTACTTTGGTACTATGAGTAGGTACCAGTAGGTATATATATGTTTGAGGGTTGTTTTTTCCAGGTGGAATATGGAGCACCTTGAGTCATTCTGGAGGCATCTGCCAGGTAACTGTCCAGGTTTCAATAGTTTGTATGTCTTGCTTTGGATTCTAATGTATGGATTGTAGCAGTTAATATCATGAACAAATTAAATTTTTAATAATATTTTTAAATAAATATTTAAAGATGTAGATTACCGACCGTATTCATCAATCCATGATAACTTTTTATCAGCCTGTTAGCTTGCTTATCAAAAAAAAATAGGTTACCATTAGACTTAAGCTCCTGGGCCAGGAGGGGGGCTGCAGCCAAGTAGCTCCCCCCCTTGGTTAAGCCACTGGGTGCATGAAAATTATAGCTCTATATTCGATGCTAATAATATAATATCATAACAAAAATTACAAAGTATTTTTAAAATGGGCAAATAATAATTTTACATTCTAAAATGATTTATGCATTTTATTGTTTTGAACTACAAATATAATATGCGAATAAATTACCAATATATTAGCAGGTAAGTCGCCTTAATTATATAAAAGTTAAAATGCAAATTAGAAAGGTAAATTATTATCTAAAAGACATAATTGTTGTTTTAAATTAATTAACAATAATAAACGAACAATATAGACAATTTTATAACAATGATACAGCAAGAATAGGATTTGCTCCAATTACACAATTTTTGTAGTGTTACTTCAAATTAAACACAATTTTATTGTTTTTACTATAAAGCAGAACAAATTACTAAGATTTCATTTGATACATTCCAGTGGCGAATCCAGAATTTTGTTAGGGGAGGAAGGGCGACTAAAAAAAGAGACTTCTTAAAAAAAAATAGCGTATCCCGGCTCTAAAAATCTTCTTACTCTCAAAAGTAAATTCTAAAAAAAAATGTGAGCCTTCACACGCCCCACAGATTTCAAGACTTAACGTAAAAAAACACCCAATTTGTAACGCTCAGGGGGGGGGGGGCGAAACCGCCTTTGCCTCCCCTCGGATTCACGACTGATACATACAGACTCTTTCAGAAATTTCATATCATATCGGAAATAAGGGGATTTGTGCAATTTTCCTATTATACAGTTGGTCCGCGAATATGGTTTAGAAGAGGACAAAAATGAACCAAAAAGTGAAAGATACAAAAAAAACGTATTCTTTATAACAGCTTTTGCTTGTAAAATAAAGAGATTTACGTTATGAAAAATTTAATTTTTTAAACAGGAAGCTTAAAAATACGACAACGTTATTTTGAGTAAAGGAGTCCACTCATGTTCAGTCGGCCGTCAGTCCGTGGCCTGTCCATCCGCCGGCCGGTCGTTATCGATAGTCATATTACACCTTCAGTTTGTTCACCGATAATGGCCGGTAGTTCTCGGCCGGTTTCGATTGCGGCCTCCATTTCATTATACACGCACAGTTATTTATCGTCAGTCTAAATATGTCACAAGAAAAGTGTGCTCAGCGGCAATTGTTATTACAAGCGCAGAGAAAAAGGAAAGGACAAATAATTTGGATTGAAAGAGTGGTTAAAAAGACGTTGCAAAAAAACACCACATGATAAAACTTTATTTTTGTGAATCAGAATCAGTGCATGGTAGTGATGTGCAACTTGGATACTTTTAAGTATATGTGTCCGTATTTTGGATACTAAACGATATATCGAAATATAACAAATAAATAAAATTTAAACGACAGTTTTACGAGTAGCCACATCTAGTCAATGGGAGATTTCGACAGAATACCTACCTGGACCTCTAACACGACGAAACAAGCTAAATACCAGAAGATCAATTGCAATTGCAAGTGCTACTCGTAGTCCTCGGTACAAAGTTCCGAAGCAATTTTAAAGTGGAAAGTGTTTGTTTCCCTTCCTTCGTCAAACTTCATCCATAGACGCGTTTCGCTATATCATAGCTCATCAGTAGGGCTAGAAGTCGATGAATGAAGAGAACCAGTTTATTGTATAACAGTTTCTATAGCCCCCAAGCGGTGAAGTGTTGAGTAGCGACATTTAGTCAATAACATTCATGTTAAGTAAAAAGTGGCGGAGCCAGAATTTTACTGAGGGGGGGGGGGCAACTAAAAAAAATTACTTCTAAAAAAAGAGCGTATCCTGGCTCTAAAAATCTTCTTACTCCCAAAAATGACCTCTAAAAAAAATGCTGACCCTTTATAGGCCCCACAGATTTCAAGGCTCACAGTGAAAAAAACACCCATTTGGTAAGGCTCAGGGGGGGGGGGGGGGAGGCGAGACTGCCTTCGCCCCCCCCTCCCTCCCCCCTAGATCCGCCACCTGTAAGTAAATGCAGTTTCATCTAAATGGTAACTTATACCTACTTGTGTTAATAGGTTGGTGTGTATTTATGTATCTCTTATTGGATTTATCATTCAGTCATATTATTGTACTAGGTAATGACTCATGTAATATTGAAATCCGGTTTCTAGTTGGTACTTAACCTTCAAGGAACAGCGGCTATAATGATCACACAATCATGCTTTCTTCGATAATACGATTTATAAATTCCAGCAGTTTCCGAAAATACATACAGTGACATTTATATAACTACTAAATATTTTGTAATGAATCTATTTAATAAATTAGAAAATCAGAATGTGTGATGTCGGAAATACCTTCCTTTTATTTATGTTCGATAAGGCGTACATTTTTTATGTGTGTAATCAGGAAAAGTGAAAATATTGACAAGATAAACTGCATGTTGTTTAAGTAACATAATCAACAGCTGGTAAAGTTACAGCTCGATATTGCAGTAATACTTTCATTTATTTTCAGGCAACAGATATTGTAATTTTTTTTTCTGGTTACACCGGTTCCTGATATTTTTCTGTGAAAAATGTTTGATTTATTTTGTCTAGATTAAGATTACCTAATTCGAGGATATTACAAAAAATCTAACGGGAAATTATTAATAAATTCATGTCTATTAGTTTTTTTTTATATTCTCATTCTTAGACAATAATATTTATTCTGGAAACTTTAGCGTGATTAATAAATTGTCGAATCGAATGTTGAGTAACCATAAAATTAAAAAGTAAAACGTTTAAAAAATGTGTACTTTAAATCATTTTTTCAAACAACATTATAGCTAATCAAAAAAAAAGATACTTTTGGGGTTTTTACCTATCACATTTTTTACTTAAAATAGTTTGGAGTCTTGCATAGTCTCCTATATCAATTTTCTGATAAATATTATTACAAGTCCTTTGACTATTTGATTTTGCTTTATTTTTCAAAATAAGCTATAGTAAAACAGATTTACACCAAGTTGTGAACGTGTCCTACGGGAATTTCTTGAATACAAGATGCTTTATCCCTTAACGAGATTCGAAGAATTCGTCCATTTTTACTCAAAGAGACCTGATATTTGATATTTTCTAAGAAAAAAACACAAAGTCTCGGCCTAAAATTTTTTAAAAAAGTCAAATTTTTAATTTTGATTTTTATTTTTGATTTTTAATTTTGATTTTTAATTTTGATTTTTAATTTCTTACACAATATTCCTTAACGAGGGTGACTTAAACAATCATCTTGCTTTCTTTTAATGGCGGACGCGGATAACAAATTTATTTATTATCAAGGTTACTATGACAAATCATTTAACAGTATTACCGACATAAAATTTAAATATAAAAAAGATACCAAAAATTTGGAATGGCATATTTTTTTTATTGAAAAAAAAGTAAAATCGAAAAAATAGTCTTAAGTATAAGTTTTATAAAGCGGTTTGGAAAACTTGTCATGTTACAAAATTCTCCGCTCGTACTCTCAAACAAACTAAAAATGCCAGAAATTATTTAAAAAAGGTTTGTCGACACGACTAACAAAAAAAAATATAATTGACCCGAATGTATCGTAACCATGGATATGAAACATTATTGGGATGTCCGACGAATGCGTTATTCGGCTTAATTAGGCTGAAAGGGTCATTTTCACTGAAAATAGAGTAAAAATTGCATCTTTTACATATAATTCATGAAGGAAATAGTCTTACTAATATTTTTTTAGTATTCCGTTATTAGAAATTATACTTTTTAATACTAACTTCTACAACAACTTGGCCTAATGCCTTTCTCTCCTTTCTTGGCTTTAAAAAAAATACGTAGGTGTGTTAGAGCAAATGAGCCAACATTCACATTTAGCTGTAAAAGTGTGTTATAAAATGTGACAATAACGGGTGTTTTAGCGCCTAACTGCTGAATAATTAATATAATTTATGAAGGCAATTAAAATATTTAAAATTTAAGGACTAATTTCCTTGTTTACATTGTTTTAATCAAATTTTTAGCAGTAGTCAAGCATTTATTACTTTACAGGGAATCCCAAGCTATAAATAATTTATTACAATCCCCAGCAGTTTTTTATTATAACGCCATGGATTAGTAAAGTTATTTTGGTAAATTATACATTATTTTATTGTATCTAATTTTAGTAAAGCGACTAACTCAGGCATGGTACAGAAAAATTTAAAATCTGGTTTTAACGGAGAATTACAAAGACTGAGACTGAGATTGAAAATTGGCATCATTAGTGTTTTGGTCGTTTATTTTAGAACCAGAAAACGTTAACGGTTTTGATTTTTTTAAACTTTACGAAATTAAGCCAGCAGACGATAGCCTTAACAAATTTTCTGGTTATTTTCTCAAAAATATTTTGAAAGGTATTAATAAAAAGGGCTGTAATAACATTTTGCTGCCTCTGCTACTACAATAATAAACTTACTGGACTAAAGCAAAAAAGGCAGTAAGATAAAAATGATTTGCTTTTTCATGCGTGACAAAAAATATTTTTTCTACTCCCACATGGAAATTTGCTGTTTGCTTTACAGTTAAGTGACGAGTAAAGTAGGCTATTCCAGTTAACTGTGCGGGAAAATCTCATATCCATCCTAGATAGGTAATGAAACTGACCAATCACAGTAGTCAATTACAGAGAAGCCATTGCTGTTTTTAAAAGTACTGACCAGTCACAGTATATTATTTTTTCTTTTGTGCATTTCAGCAGAACAATTTAATCAAACTAGCTATGGCTGAGAAAAATAAATTGTTCATTTTAATTAGTAAATATATCGCTTCTGGTCTGTTATTCTGCAACGGGCCGAATGTGAGAATAATAGATATATTCAAAGCGATTTTGTGTACATATAAGAAATGGCCCCAATTGATAAATATGTTACAGTGTAATTTGGTCCATGCATTTTACATCGAAGAGTTTTTCTTCAATTGTTTTTTATTATCTTTCTCGCAAGTTCACGGCAACTAAAAAGACAAGTTATGATGCCTTATTGAAATAATTTTTTTACATTTTTAGTATGAGGTTCGAATGTTGAGTCGTAGAAAAAATATACTGTTTACTGTACAACTCGAATGTCCGTAAGCTTGAGTACTTCGCCTAAGGCGTCGTGCTCAATTTACTTCCTCGTGCGATATGGACATCATATCCACCCTTGTTGTACAAACTACACTGAGAAAAATGAATTATAACCATTATAAGAATTCTTATGGCCATTATAAGAATATTTAATTCTATTTGGGACAGCAATACGAGCTAATACCAGTTATACACCAGATATTGCTAGAACCAGTGCATAAGGATAACTAAAATATGTTATACTGTTTATATGACACGGATGTTAACCATAAAGGCTTGTTCCATAGCGACAATAAAACGTACTTCTATGGGTATACACATTAGTTAAAAACGATTATACTGTTTATATGACACGGATTATAACCATAAAAGTTTGTTCTATAGCGACTATAAAACGCTTTATAACCAGTAAACACAGTTGAAAAAGACTATAATCCAGTTTTATAACCGGTATAAAATTATTTAGCTGCCAATATAAAACGTTTTTATACTGTTGTTGCAATTCTGTATGCTGTTCGTTAGTTAACTTTTTTGGTATAGTAATAGATTGTTTAATAGGGATTATTAAAAATGTTGCTACTGGTATAAGACTATTCTTAACAATTCTGTTTAATTAATCGATTTTGCTCTGTGTACTATTATTACATACCTGCATAGGAAAATATTGGATGATCATTGGAATGATTGTTGAATTTAGCCCAGTAACATAAAGTAAATTCCTTAAGGTCTGGTACGCCTGCCTTATACTGAATATACTGGAAGTATAAGTCTTGAGCAAACCCTACTTTATAGAGGGAACATTGGTCGTTTCCAGCTGCAACTGATTCTTCTTGTTGATATCTAAAATAAAATATTTTAATTAGAAATTTAAACCCATAACTATTTTGTTTATTCCTAGAATTTTTTTAAATTGTGATTTAAAAATTATATGTTTTAAAAATTGGGGTCACAACCTTTCTCTCCTCTTTAAATATTTATTTTATAACTTCTAACTAGTATTGCAAACCTTGGTTTGTTATAGTGGATTTTTTCAGTACTTTTAAAAAATTAGGAAAGCCAAAGCTAGTTAGTGTTATTGTGAAAAAATACAATACACGTTGAGAATTTACCTAAATTTTTACTACATTTTGACAAAATGCAAAATATTTTCAAAACCATAAGGTCTAAGTATGATAAACCTTGCTGAAACACAGTTTTATTTTGATCGTAGAATAGTATTTTACGTTATAAGGCCTGTAGGTGACTTATTACAGTACGAGTTGGTTTATAGACGAGGCGACGCCGACGTAGGAGCCGACTATGGAATATAAACGAGTGCTGTAATAACACCTAACGGACGTGTATCGTATGATAATTTATTTCATTTTGTCATTATAATCCTTTTTAAAAAGATTTAATAGAAATGTTTATTACACATTTTAAAATATTATTGGCAATTATAAATCAAATGACCTTAAATTGTAACTGTCTTTTGCTTGTCACTGTCAAATAGATAAAATTATAATATTTTTGAGTAAAGAATATAAATATAGTTTAAATAAAATAAAAATTACTAACTTTAGTTAAGCAAAATATTTAAAAAATTATAAAAGACAGTCTATTCTGTAGTTGCATAATATATTTCATTTACTAAAGTTGGCAGAAAAAATTATATTACAAGTTAAAGCATCTAAACAGAGTTACTTGGGATCGATAAATATATAGTAAAAAAAATAAAAATTACTAACTTCAGTTAAGCCAATTAATTAAAAAATTGTAAAAGAGAGTCTATTATGTAATTGCGTAATATTTTTCATTTACTAAAGTTGGTAGAAAAAATGCTTTTACAAGTTAAAGCATCTACACAAAGTTATTTGGTATCGTTAGATATATATTGAAAACAAAATAAAAATTATTAACTTTTACTAACTATTTAAAAAATTGTAAATGAGAGCTTATTCTGTAGTTGCATAACATTTTTCATTTACTAAAGTTGGTAGTTGGTACAATATGTGTACTTGAACATTTTGTTTCCTATAATTTTAAGTGACAACTTGTCAAAAATCCAAAGTAAAAAGTCATTATTTCTAAAAACAAAAGATGGTTGCTAGGCAATACATTACAGTATCTGACACTGTAATGTTCCATTTACCGGCCGCAAATAAGTAGAGAGAAGTTGATTTATCGGACAAAATGAAATAAAATAAAATAAAATACAGGGCATTACATTTAAAAAAATAAAACTTTCATACGTTTCATGTTTTTGGGACAACCTACAACTTATAATAATCAGATTCTAGAAAATCAGTTTAATAAATCTTAAATTTCCTTTGTTAATCAGATGACTTTACGTAAGTACCTACTTAAAAACCATAATAATTAGTTGAAAGAAATAAAGCGCAAGTATGATTATCTTCCATAAGCTGCTAGTAAATAGGTTTTTTATTTTAATTATAGGTACCTTAAGTAAGTACTTCCTTATTAAGTAAATTTTTGTAAAATCCGAGTTTCCAGTGATATTTTACCCTTGATATAATTTACTTTCTACAGCAGCCGGTCGGAGAAAGAAATTAATTAAAACAATTAAATTATATTATTAATTGACATTTGGTACGTACAATTTTTAGTTTTTAAATTAGTTTAATTGCATTTACTTAATAAGCGTATACGGTCTGAACGTGAAGTTTCGAACAAATTAATTTAAAATTTATTTGTTTCTTCTTCGAAAAAACACTTAGACCCGTCAATTTTTTTATTTTTGTTTTGATTTTTTGAAGATTTTTTCATGTATAAAGGTTGACAATTCACCTTATTTTTTTAAATGGACAGCCGTATTTTTAAATTTCTTCGCAAAGTATGCATAAAATCCTAAACTATTTTATGATGTATGTACCTACGCCATATACTCATATTCAGTCGTTTGCGAGAAAATTGTGCTTTACATTTAATCGACAAAACATACTAATTTATCAGTTAAAATAAAATAAAATTTAAAGGTAAATACAAATTATTTTAAAAAATATTGTTTGCTCGGTTAATATAAACTTTAGACTTAAGATAACCTCACAAAAATTAATCTAGAGGTGTCAAATCCGGGATATCGTCGGCCAATCCATCGTTCAGGAAAAGTGTATTAAGTTATTCCACAAATATAAAACCACTACATTGCCAGTCGGTATGCATCAGCCTTTCGCCAACTTGGTCTTCCGTGTATCGGGGAGTAGGAGCATGCGCAATATGTAGTATAAATAAAAAATTTTGATCATTTTCTTTCCTGTTGATGTCGCGCCGATGTGAGCAGGACTAGGTACACAATAATAGAGCTCCTGAGTATAGCGATAGCGACGACTTATTATTCTTCTGTGCCCTGGGAACTTTTGTGACCGGATCGTCCATTTTTTGTGATGTGGAATTTTTAAGTGATGTGTTATTTTTATTGCAAAAATAATATTAAGGACAATTTAGGTGTCCTTATAAAGTACCATGGTTACATGCTATTAACAATATATTGGTTATAATAATATAATGAGATATTCACGCACAGAAACAAAAAATTGTTCGGTTCATCAGGATTTTTTGAATTAAAGTATAATGCAGTGGCGGCTCGTTGATATTAAGTATGGGAGGGCGCAGATCTATGTACGAAAAATTGAGTGCCTGTGGATATTTTACTAATTTTTTATGTCTAAAATATAAAATAAAATTCATACAATCAAAAACATTAGTTAGGAAAATTGACCACGATATAATTCACATTTAAGAGCATCCGTACAATATTTCTAAATTCTTCTTCAAAGTTACCAGTTCCAAGCAAAATTATATCTAAAAAATTTGTCGATATTTTAAATAGGTACTTTAAATCAACTTAAGCAAGGCAAACAATTTTTTTTTTAAATCTTTTTTTATATTTTAATAATAAAATAGTAGAAATTAGTGTCCGTTAAAATATATAACGAAAATAATCTTAGCGGCAAGCGGACAAGCATCTATCTTTTGCATTAAAGTACACAGGGACGCCAAAGGTAATGAAATCCCTGGGGCACAGGTAGACAATGACAGGCTGTTTCGTTCTTGTTAGAACTCATCAGAAAGCCATAACCTGTAAGCAACTCCCAATACAGCGAGCCTGTTCTTTCAAGGCGTTTTTAAGAAATAAAAACGCGATGAAAACCCAGTAACGCCATCAGAAGGAATCAACTCAATGCAAAAGACAGCCATCTAACGTGAAAACATAGAAATATAAATAAATCTAATTAAATCAAGCACGGAACGGCCACTTCACCAGTATAGGAAACATTATTTCGCTTCTCTATACATCTCCATGCTTTGTGGATTCAGATCTAGATCGCGCTGCAGTCGCCCACTGGTTTGCAGCACTATTCCGTACCGTCCCTGTGTACTTTAATGCAAAAGATAGGCGCACTACTCTGTCCGCTTGCCGCTAAGCTTCTTTTCTTGATATTTTAATAATGTTTTTCCACAACGTGAAAAACGAATAAGATTATATCACAATATAATAACTAAAAACCCTTTTTTCTCCTTTTCATCTATTCTACCACATCTTAATATAAATTTTACCATTTTACAATGAAACCTCTGTAGAACCTTCACGTTTCATAAAAAAATGTTTTCTTAATTTTTTTTTCTCAACACTAGTTTCCACAATATATGTGTACCCTTTGAAAACTACCCATGTCAATTCAGGGAACCATATCCTAAGATGTCTTCGAATATCACAGTGCATATATACATACATGTTACGACAGCAATGCCAACACGCATAATTTCATTTTCTCCATTTAACAATAATTTTTTAACAATATACTCCACCACTGAAGTTGCTGTTCATTTTTCAATATCATTCTCACATAACCTTCCTCAGTCACTTAAAAATACCATTTAACAATCACTCTCTCATATTTATCTTTAGAACCTGGTAGTATCTTTCTCCCCTACTTCTATGTAAGCATCATTTTCTTCAATAATCTAACTTCCTCAAAAGCTCTATGAGGGTGTCACTCAACACAATTTCCTATACTATATAACTATACTTTTTCTGAATATAAACGTTTATACGTTCGAAATATGTAGATCAAAGTAAAACATTTCTTGTTGAACATATCTTAGTGAAGGTTGACATATCGTCACCTAAGTGTGTAGAATTGCTAAGTCCATTATACCTAGTTTTACAGGAGATGAATAAAACCTTTTAAAATTTGAACTGGCTAAGGAATCACAAATTCTAAGAAATAGTTTGCTTATTTTTATCTAAACATTATTTCCACACTTTTAAAACATGACTTATTCTTATTTTCAGTTTAATATCCACTTTTTTTGGAGATAGCAGGTTTTCAAAAAAAATATATTTTTTTTTTTTGGATTTGGCAAGTTTTCTTATAATGTAATAAAATAGATTTAAAACAGTAACTGACTGTAATTTGCTACAAAATTTCCTTTTATTCAAAAAAAGTAACATTATTAATAAAGAAAAACACTTTATTCGTGGGGAAGCTTATCATAGTAATCATGGTAGTCGTCGGCCAAAGTAGTTTTAAGCGTCTGCAGATCTATAAACTTCCTGCCTTTAATTTTAAGCCTTTCTAAATGCAGCTGATCTAGCCCATCTATAGAACATGCGTTAACTCCAGGAGCTCGTCTTTGAGGTAATATTTTCCATTCTTCAGAAAATCGTAGTTTGTAGTGGATTTAAGGTTGATCTGTTTGGCCGATACTTTACATGCACATCTTGATTTCATTACACGAGGAGGTTTTTTTATATCATAGACCCACTTGTTATCTTTTTTGCCTCTACCAAGAAAATTGCAGCCTTTTTCCCTTAACTTCTTGTTTTTCTCTGAAAACCATGTATTTTTATTAACCTGGAACCTTTTCTTTCGGGTTTTGCTTTTTTCTGGATATTCTATTGACACATCGGAGTCAGAGTTATCTGAACCAAACTGAAGTCAACATCACTTTCGTCACTAATTGGGTCAGCAGCTACCTCCTTTTCAGGATTTTCCAACTCATTTTGTAGTTTCTCTGGGCATGGCAAAATGGTAGGCGCTGGAATAGTTTTTTCCATACTGGTGACATTGATAGTTGGATTTTGGTTAGTATTATCAGAAGTATTACTGTCTATCAAACTGTGTCTTTGATCTGAGATATTTTCAATACTATTAAATTCCAAATCTATAACATCAAAGGATACATTGTCCACAACAGAAAGTTCTAGAACTTTCTCCTCATAATAATATGTCAAAGAATCCGGGCAGTCAATATTTTTCAATTGGTCTACGATCATTGGAATTTCAGATAATTTTTTATTTTCATAAGAAACAGTATTATCTGGTTCTTCAGGATTGTTTAGTTTTAGTTCAGGCCTTAATAAACTTGAAGCCGACCCTGTCGCTAGTTCTACTAATTTTCTTCCGCGAGATATCTATAATGCAAAATGAACTATTTTACTATTTTTACCGTATTTTTTTACATGTAACTATTTATTATCTAAAAACTAATTTACTTCTATTTTCTAAAAAATCAGTAACCTATAAAAAAACTTGTCTGAGTAGGAAAAAGATTTAAAAAATCTGATTGATAAAAATGCTAACGTTTTAACTGTATAACTCCAATATATTTAAGTAATAACAAATATGAAAATCTGCTATGTCCCATAACGACCATAAAAAGTGGTAGAAATTGCTACAAATAACTCGTTCATGCAAAATATCTGGCTTTAAGTTATACCAACTTATATTTAAATAACTTACCATGATTTCAGTTATTTTATTTCACTAAAAATAAGGTAAATCCATCAAAATATACTACGGAATATAAACCACGTGGCGCCGATTGAATGTCAACATACAAAATGTCAATTTAACGGTGACTTAGCATGTTTACAGTTTATATATTTTATTGTTTTGGATATAGCACTTTTTTGTGAAGTTAAATAGACTCGTTAATTGTGCTTGTGGGACTTAGGCAGCTTAACAGTTAAATTCTCCATTTTTTTGTAACAAAACGACAATAAAATCGTAAAAACTGCAAAAAATAGACTTAGCAGTTCTACACACTTAGGTGACGATATAGTATTATTTCTCCCCATTTAACTTCAAATATCGACTACTTTTTCAAATTGAAAATATATCCATATATATTAAAAACATTAGGTTCTCTTATTAATGGATTTTTAAAAACGTTCCTCCGCCTACGACGTCGTGCTCAATACTACGCCTACTTCCTCGGGCGATATGGACATCATATCCACCCTTGTTGTACAAACTACTAAATTTTATGCAAACAAAATTCAAAAATAAATTTGAAAACAGCTGTATTCTTAAAAAAAAATAAAGTAAATTGTCATAACTTGTTTGTTAATATTTATAAAATATATCTTTAGTTATCCACTGAATGTATCAAAGTATCAAGTATAATATAAATGTATTTCAATTCCCAAATGATAAGGAGGTATGCCTATTAATACTAACCATTCGAAAATATTTTTTAAACGATATAACCTGTTGTGGGCTTTTAAAACAAACTTTTTATTTAAATGGTATAGAATTTTAAAAAAATAACAGTACAACCAGCAACCAGTAAGTTTACCGTTATCATGGCAAAATCAGAATCAGCTGCTGCCATGATACATTGTAGTTGTACCATGAGCTGCTGCATCATCTAGTCTATTAAGTCTAGTTCCCTGCTTCATGATACAATTTAAATTAATTTAATAGTCCTATAAAGGACACCAAAAATAGGGAAAATTTTGGTCAAATACAAGAAACTATCTTCTTCATGATGATCTTCTGTCTTCTGTGTTAGACGAAGAATATGATCCAATGTTGAAAGGGATTTCAACTTTCATAGTGTATGACCGTATAAAATAGAATTTTATATATAAAAAAAAAATATAAGTTTTCATTAGTATGAAAAGACTCACATCGCCATCTTTTAAAAGTTTCTTAAAATTAATTGTTTCACAACCTTTACCTTTCACCCTAAAGCACACTAGAATAATTTTAAGCACTGCCGCCGACAATTTCGCGATTTACTAAATCGACCCACTATAGTTTAAGTTGATAGTAGGTGTGAATCAAGGTCCTTAGATAGATAGGTTGTCTGGTAACTTTGGACCAATCAGATGTTCGCAATTAATGCGCGGGAATGCGTCATTTAGAGGAACTTTTTAAAATCTCTTGATATACGAATGCAAGCTAAGGAGTTTGGAAATGTAATTTAAAACGTGTTTTTTTAAATATCATTTGTCGACAAATTGTGTGTAGGTGTGCCATAAATCTCTCAGCCAATATTGAGATATTGTGACTCTTTTACATAGCTTAAATTTAAAAAATATAACTTCTGGCACATGATTACGAATCACGTAGTTACCGCAACTTTAAAGAGGCAAGTGTAAATCATACATATATAGAAATGAAGAAATATAGTCCCGATGGACGAACCCTATTTAAGAGGGGAAATAAACTGAATCTAGCCCTTAAAACGCTTTTTACAAATCATTACTATTATCGTAACAAAATATTTTTCTGTTTGATTTTCTTTTATTGAAGAATTTATGATTGAGGTAATATATAAAAAAATCTTTTAATAAATACCTTATTATATTACTATTGTGATTAAATATGTCTATCAGAAAATAGCCCCAGAAACATTATAGGTCCAAGTGCTAAAATTATTAAAAGAATTGGACTTGATAGTGTCAAAAAATGTATATTTAAAAAAACACGTTTTATCATAAATAGGAATTGTGGAAATTGCGAGAAATAAAACTGCACTTATACCATAAATTTAAAAATACTTTTAGTGATGTACTCCATGTAAAGGGTGTAAAGGGGATGTAGTAATGATACACCAGAGTGATCTTTAAGAACTGAATTTATTCTCTTTTAAATTGTTTGTGAAGGCATGGATTTGCAAGTCTATAAAAACATTGTTTATTTTATTTTAATACCTGTTTGTTGGGTATTTCTAGTTCAGGTTAACTTAGAGATAACTATACTAAGTTAACCAACCACACCCCACCACACTTTCATTTTAAATCACTATCAAAATGTATTGGTGGTATAAAAATATTTCTGAAAATATGGTTTAATAGATTGTTTGATATTTGACAAATATATTTTTTTAAATGCATTGGTTGGAAATTCATTATCCTAGCTTGAACTTCGTCATCGTAATCGGTTAAAAGAAAATGCTTACTGCATAATCGTTTGTGTTGAGGCGTCCAATTGTCTTTTCGGCAACATTTTCTAATCCAATCTTTCAAAATATTGGGGTTTTTTGGAAATGTAAAAAAAATTATCTTTTTTCCATCTGGATCTGGCCTCTTGGAGTTAGGAGTTGTAGCTATGCTACAAACATTGCCACCACCCATTATCTAAATAAATAATCACAGAATTCGTTTGAAACTAACGATTTAGCGTAAGAATCTAGTTTAATAAACTAACCTTAAAATACACAAAATTAAAACTTTGACCACTAAGGCCACCCAAACGAAATAGAAAAAGAAGAAGAAGAAGAAAACTTTGATGAAAATTCAGTATTTTTAATAGTTTTTCCACTAAATGTTATTATCAGTTCAAAAACAAATATATTCACACTTTAGAATTTAACGTTAAACACACAAATAACACTGAAACCCGCTTTTTTGCGTTGTATCTAGCTTAGAACACATACAAATCAGATGTAAACAAATGTATTAGTTCCTCGTGATGACGCGGACACCCCGCTCATCGTCGCTTCCGCCACCATGTTACCAGACAACCTATCTATCTAAGGACCTTGGGTGTGAATAGGCTGTATAATCGATTGCTTAAAGATATAAGGGGATTTTCCTACGATTTTTTGGCAGATTTTGTATATCATGCTTTATACCTACGTCTACGCGTTTTTGACGCAATTTTTATGTCAAAAATGACATTTGCAAGCACCAAAATAATTATCAATTTTATTTATAAGGATGCCTTTGTTATTTAACTTTGGTTGGATTTCTCGTTAAAATGAATTGTCTTTAATAGATTTTTTATAATATTTTAATAACTATTAATACAGAGTGTTCAAATAATCAGTAATATATAGTATAGTGTGGGGATGCCCTAGTGTACGCTTTTGGATAAGTAAAGTTAAATAGGTTGAGTTTCTGTTGTAGTTTAGGCTAACTAAACTAAATATCCTAATTTCCATGCCTAATCATTCATCAATTCTTATAACTTATTCCTATAATAATAACAAAACAGATGTTATGATAAAAACATGATAACAGTGTATAATGTAATGTAGTGTGGCCATCATTCTGTAAGCGGCTTCGCAACAAACATTTTTCTGCTTTTTATTTCCTAAGAACTAAAAGTATACTTAACAATTATTTATCTTTTTTAATTTATATATGGCTTCTTCTTGGACCTTATTTTTAAAAATAACAACAAAAAATAGAACGTAAAAGTCGCTTTAGTAGGTCATTTTTTGTTTGCAAGGGATTTTAACTGGAGCTGGGACTAACTATAAATTCAAAATAAAAAGTTGCGCCAAAAATAGTACCTTTTTAAAAAAGCACCCAATAGTTCTAATTATAATTGTATAAACAAAGTCACACCGAGAAAGCCAATGAAAATACCCATTACTGGTGTGATTTCACTGATTTCCCAATTGCATTGAAAGTTGAAAGAAATACAAGTGGATAAAAACTAAAAAAACTGCCGACTTTCGTTACTCACAAGTTCCTTACGTTGGGTTGCACAACGATTTTTTAAACCAGCAGGTTTGACTGTGACATAATGATATTGACAGGCATTATGTACTTACAATTAAAGTTGCCTGATTAGTAAATTAAAAATCAAGGTAACCGAGCCAGACTGAATGTGAGAAAATTATTTCTGCCAATGTCATGTATGCCACAGTCAAACTTGCTGGTTAGTTTTTTATTATTAAAATTCTTTGTGCAGCCCTACATTAGATTGAATTTGATTGAGGTTATTTACGATTAGGGCCCTATTAAAAGATCTAGGTGAAAAAAAAAACGTTATATTATTAAAATAAATAAAATACTAATAAAAAATATAATTATTTCTCATGCCTTAAAAACTTGTTTACTACCTAGAGTATTGTGACTTGTGACGCTAAATCTTATTGAAAAAATAAACGGCTTAAACACCTTAACTTCCTGTAATGTAATTTTAATATTTAAGTAATCCTAAAAATAATTGCCAGGGCCGTAATAGTAAAGAAAGGATAATTTGAAATACTAGTGACGTGTTATTTGATGACAAAACGTAAAAATTTTAAGATCTTTTAAATTATATTAAATTTCCAAAGCTTAAAAGTCCTTGAAACTGTTTTAAAAATTCCAGGTTCGTTTAAAAAAAAATGAATTGAGGTTGGCATCTAAAGAACGAAACTTCCAATTTGAAAACTAATAACGCTATCTTCTAGTCAAGAACATCAAGGACGGCTATGAGAAAGTGTTTCTTGTTTTTTCCTAAGTCAAAAATGACGGCGCAAAAAATTAAAAACCAAAACTAAAAATTTTTTTTTTGGATATCTTCGAAGTTATTGGGAATATTTGGAATTTTCTTTCAACAAATTATTAAGCCCAAAATATGCAATTTTGCCTCAATTTAACCATCTTCGTATCTCTTACCGTTTTCGAGATCCCGTTGTTCGCACACGAATTTGAAGCACCCTGTATACACTTTAAAAACAACCCTTTTGAGTAATGTTAGTTGAAGTCTTACGATAAAAGAGTCCTTAAAATTCCAAGAGTCAATGGAAACTGCAAAGATGTAAAGACAGAGCTTTAGAAAGTTCTCTTTCTCAAGTTCATTTATAATGCCATTATCATTCCTGTCTCGTTTTGTGCCTATTTGTCGTAAAAATACCTTCTCGAGTTTGTGTTAAAATTGGATGAAAGCAACATTTTTCTATTGTTATAGAATTAAAGAAGTTGTTTCTTCCCTTGCTTACTTTAGTTTGATCCCAGGGGGTTTACCCTAAATAAATGGATATATGAGAGCTCGAGTAATTTGTATTAATATTTTATATTTTATATAAATCATTTTATTTTTAGTTTAGTTTATTTATTACTAAAATCATTAAAACTTCACACCCGTATTCAATATAGCTATTTATACAATTAGTTGCGAAATGAGTGTCTTTTAGGCACGCGACGTGAATTGTCCTACGAGGTGAAGCCGAGTTGGACAACACGTCAAAGTGACTAAAAGACAATGTTTCGTAACGAGTTGTATACAATATTTTTTCTACTGAGGTTTTATAATAAAAAGCTTAATTTTACTAACATTTTATTACCTATGTTTCATTTACACCTTTCATGTCAAAAAAATCGACAGTTGTCAAAAAAAAAATCGATTTTTTTGTCAAAAACTGCGACAAATATAAAAGTAAAAATGAGTGATTTAGAGGACTCAGACATTGAAAATGCCGCAAATGACGCAATGGTGTACCTTGTTCCCCAAAAATCAAGAAGTTTGTATGAGGGCACATACGAAAAATTCCAAAAATGGTGTGAAGAAAAAAAGGTAAAAAACTTATCAGAAAAAGTCTTTTTGGCATATTTTTCACTATTATCCGATGCCTATAAGCCATCAACTTTGTGGAGTACTTACTTAATGCTTCGAACGATGGTTTATTTGAATGAAAATGTTGAGATAAAGACATTTACACACCTAATCGCATTTTTGAAAAGAAAATCTACGGGGTATAAGCCCAAAAAATCGAAAGTTTTTTCTAAAGAACAAATAGGAAGGTTTGTCAAAGAAGCAGACGATAAGAACTATTTATTGGACAAAGTCATACTTATTGTGGAAATCTCTGGAGCATGTCGCAGAGAAGAACTCACATATTTAAATATGAATAATATCGAAATTTCGGAGTCTTTAATTAAAATATCCATTCCAAACACTAAAACAAATATTGCAAGAAGCTTTGTAATTAGCGAAGGCTCTATTGACAGCACCAACTTCTTGAATATTTTCCGAAAGTACGCGCAGTTACGTCCAGCACACATAACCCATGAAAGATTTTTTATCGCATACAGAAACTCCAAATGTTCCAGACTTCCAGTGGGTATTATTACCATTGGAGCAACACCAAAGAAAATAGCTGAGTTCTTGGAGCTTCCAAACGCTAAAGAATATACAGGCCACTGCTTTCGAAGATCTTCAGCAACTTTTTTAGTTGACTCTGGAGCGGATATATTGATGCTAAAGCGACATGGAGGTTGGCAGTCAAATACCGTGGCTGAGGGGTATATAGAAGATTCTTTAGAAAATAAAAGAAAAATTTCCGAAAAAATTCTTGGTCAAAAATCTTTGGACGCTAACAACAAACGTGTTAAATGTAATGAATCCGAATGTTCTACCAGCTCTACTAGTGGCATGGGTTTAATTGATATTGCTGTTGCAGATTCTATTACTATTCCTCATCAATTTTACAAAGAGAAATATCTCAACGAACTGTTTTAGGTTACCCTAGCATTAATTTTAATAATATAAGTAACTGTACTGTTAATATTTATAATAAATAGGTAAAACTATAGTCTGTGTTTATACTTGTTACTTTTAAGCACGTTGTTCCTGGTAACGTGCTTAAAAGGAGGTTATTAAAAAATCATAATGACAATCAAAAAGATGTTATTATAAAACGTCAGTAGAAAAAAGAGTTTTACATTTAGAACATCAAAATAGTATAGTCTTCCAGTTGTGATTTCGTCGTTGCATTATTTTGATATTTACCTTGCATATGACGCTTTTGTGTTATATTGATTGTTTTGTAATTAAATCGTTTCACCGATAAATAATTTTCTCTTCAAACAGACACAAGAATTTCTAATAGACCGCTTAATATTGAAGATTTAAAGTTTTGTATTAGAAATGCAATAGGTACGTGAAATTCGACGAAACCCTTCTGACAACTTCTTACAGGATTTTAGAGACTACGTTGTCTTGTTAACAATGATAAACATTTAATATTAATTATAATAATAATTATAATATTAATATATATACCTATAACTTGTAAAAGTCGCAAGAGACCTCTATGAGAATATACTTCCAAGAGTCAAATGGGGAAATTCTACAAAGAGTGATAGCAACAGATGTTGGATATACACTATACAGCCCTTAATTTACAGCAAGACGGATTACCTAACATCATCCGCGCGCCGCCAAGTCAACAGCTCGTAACTAGGCAAGAGAAAACTCTACATGGCAAATACCCTACTGCACTTCAAACTCCACTCATAGATAGAGAAATGTCAATGAATTGGTTAGAAAAAAGGCAGCTTCGCGCTGAAACAGAAGGTTTTATAATCTCTATCCAAGACCGTGTCATTCGAACTCGAAACTATAAAAAGGTCATCTTGAAAAGAAACGTGGAATATGTGTGCAGAAAATGCAATTGCCCCGGAGAGACGATAGAACATATTACGGCGGGTTGTAGAGCTATGGCATCCAACACTTATTTGGGGAGACATAATCAGGTGGCATTAGATCATCCACAAGAAACTGGCCCATAAACTAGGTCTAAAGGAAAACCTCCCACCATACTACCAAAACTTACCCGAGCCAGTCCTTAAATCCCCTGAATATCTCTTATACTGGGACAGGCCAATAATAACGGATAGAATAGTAGACCACAATCGTTCGGATATTGTTCTTATCGAAAAGACGACCAAGAAAGCTTTCATAATAGATATAGGTTGCCCACTAACACACAACCTCTGTAAAACCGAATCGGAGAAGAAGACCAAGCACTCGAATTTAGCGATAGAGATAAAAAAATATATGGAAGCTAAAAAATAGACATCATCCCGATCAAAATATCGGTGGAGGGAGCTATGATGAAAAATTTCAAGCCTAACTTGAAAAAACTTCCATTCCATTCAGGTTATTTATACCAACAAATTCAGAAAAGCGTCATTCTTCAAACGTGCCATATAGTACGGAAGTTTCTAAACAGTACCTACAGGTTTAAATGGATTTATTCTCTGTACTGTAAATAATACCAGCAGTACCAAGAAAAAGCTGTTAAACATAACTTTGAAAGCATAATTATATTTTCTAATAAGAAATATAATTTTTTTATTTGCTTTTCAAATTTAAAAAGTTGGTCAGGATTAGAGCGAAGAGAACGCAATATTTTTACTTTATTGGTCGGAGGCTCGTAGTTTATGTTCGCAACCTTGCGCCAATAAATCAACATTTACTAATTAAAAGTTTCAAAAAGAACTTACTCTGGTCCACCACCAAAAAATCCAAATCCTCCACCTCCATAAGACGGCTTGGAACCTTGAAAGAACTCACTTTGCAAAAGAGGTTGCCATGAGTCAGGGTCATGAACATCTGCATTCACTGCCAGCACGAGGCAAATTGTTTGAAGAAATCTGATCGCTGTTTGTTTCATTTCGCAAGTTTATAACATTTATTTTGAAATATCCTATGCAGTGTCGATGAAAGTCATCTGTAAAAGAATAATGAGAATATGATGATTTAAAAAATTTAAAAATCTGTATCAATCTACTTTCTACTTTTATTAACTTGATATAAAATAATCAAATTAACAAGACCCAAGTCTCAACCAGTTTATTAGACAAAAGCTAAGATTTATGGGCCAAAAAATGTGCTTATATGCTTGGGTTCTCGCAATATGACGGCAGATTGGAAAGGAAAAAAAATCGAAAAAAAAAATTCTAATTTGAATTTTCTTTTAAGTGTTGCCACAAGCTTTTTCTTTATCGAGGTAGATGTCCGCAAGGTGGGGGGGAGGGGTAGAACTGGGTCGGTGAGGGTAGCCTAATTAAAATTTTACACTTTATACATTTAGCAGCAGTGTTGCCCGATTTAAAGGATTTCCTTCAATATGAGAAGTTTTGGGGTAAATTTTGGATCGTGAAGGTTTGAAGGAGTTTTGGGCATTAGAAGAATTTGGAAAAAAAGATAGGTACGTTATTTCAGAAGTCACTTGATCTTAGTAGACATTTTGGGGAAGTGAGGAGACATAGGGACTTTTTCAGAAGTAACTTTTGATGTGAGAAGAAATTTTAGGGAATTGGGGATTTTTTTTTTTGAGAAGTGACCCTGTAACTTTAAGGTCCCATAATGTAATGTGGCTAATTTCAGAAACAACCCAAAGTCATTTAAACTTACAGAAAAAGAATTGTAAAATTAAAAATAAGTACATCAGTTAGGCAAACATCAACTGCGCTTAACATTAACAAATTTACGAACACTGCAAGCAAAAATATTAGTCAAAAAGTGAATTATTTTACATAGGTAAAGGTATCTTACTAAAAATTCCGGTTTTATGTAATAGGTACTTTTGTAGAATATAGTAAATTCTAGTTATTGTATTGACATAAATTCTCATCTTACGAGATTCTCGCATAAAAAGTTCTCGTGTCGCAGGATATCGGACCGCTCTCATTTCGAGAGTGAAACACTAGTTACAACGACGAAAATCATAAGCTTTCATTGTGCCTACATAGATAAGTATGGGTAAAACTACCGGTGTTTCATATTTTTATACGTATTTGGAAATGACCATAAACTAGGTAAACATATAGGTCCCGTCTTGCCAGTTTTGAAAACAATTTATAAATATCCAGTGCAGTGGACATACCTCAACTTTTTTGGCCCGACAGAACTATGTAATAAGGCCCCCATTATCTCAGACTTAAAAACATTTAAAAGAAATAAATAAAACACTTATATTCAGTAGGGCCCAATTTTTTAAAGTCCTTTGGGATGCTTAATGAATCACACAAATAAATATAAAAATATATAGAAGGGACCATCAGAAATTCATTTATAAGGGGTTTGCCGACATCTTAGCCATCTTAGCCTTAGCCACCTGACCCAACAAAAAAATGGATTATTATACACGAAACTCAATTTTACTGTTTGAAAAGCCAAAAAAAAACGTTAACAATGTATTTTTTCAGCGCTCGTGTAAATATTTCTCTATCGAGAGAATTACCCATATGGGTTTGACTCATAATACGTTTATAACATTTTTTCGGGCATTTCGAACAGTAAAACCGAATTTCATGTAGAATAACTCATTTTTGTAACTTGTTGAGCCAGGTCTGTGGCCAAGTAAACTGTTTAACGTCGGCAAAATCTTTATAAATGAATTTTCTATGGTCCCTTCTATAGGTATTTCCATAAGACATAAGACGATGTATAATAAATTCCAAATTTTTATTGTTTGGGTCTAAATTATCTTGTAGTTTAACGACACGTAATTGTAGTTAAAGGCCGTTAAATGGTTACAACTTTTTAATAAATTAAAATAGAACGTAAAATGGAATGCCAAAAAAATGTACTGTTTCGTAATTTGACAGTAGAAAATTGTAGGAAATCAGTAAGCCAAACAAAATTCCAGCAACGTTTAAATTTATTTAACTTGTAATTATTATAATTAATTGTTTTCAGTTTATAGCGTGTATTATACAAAATTATCAGATACACTTACATACTCCGTATGGTTGTTAAAACAGATAAAATCTCTTATTTTATTATTTTCCAAATGTTTATTTTAGAATTAGGTTTAAACCAAACCGATCAAGAACAATGATAAGTTAATTTCACATAAATTTTATATTAAAAAAATCCCTCTCATTTCTCTGTATTTTTCTTCTTTTATGACGTAACTTAAGTAAAACTTAAATGTTTTTTTTTCAGGGGAGATTTTTGTGCCCTTTTTTTAAGATCGTTACCGCACTTTTGCTGACGATGCACACGGTATTTTTTTGCTTTGCAGGAGATCCTTCTGGCCATCTTTATTAAAACTAGGTCTACTAAGAAAGCAAAATATTTTAATTTTTGCAAAGCTTTTTTCATAATCTACTGATTTTTTCCAATTTAACCTATAGTGTATTTCACGTAAGCTTTTAATGGCAGTAGATGACACACGTCATTTCCAGTAATATTTACTTTACAGAACTTAATGTTTGGTTAGGGCCGGACTGGTGTTCCTGTAATAGTTATTTACCAAATAAACAATATTATTACTTGCTTTTTCATAACTAGAATATTTCACAGATATAGTAAAATTTTTTTAAGAAAACGCCAAGTCACTTGTCATTTATGGCACCCTGTTGGCGTCTGGTCTATTTTACGTTTAGAGGTTGGCTAAAAAGACAGGACCGGACTATTTTTATATTCCATTAACAAACTAAAAAAATATTAAGTTCCTTATCTCATTTTAATTTATAGAAGACTTTACAAATTTTTATATTTAAATCATCGTTCTCAACTAAAGTTGTCAAGAAACTTTTGGAGAGATGTTATCCAAATTGGAACAAAAGTCAAGAACCTATTAGGTATCCACTGAATACTACCTAGATATTGTGATAGGAATTACTTACAATAAAGTAATGTACTAGTAACATAAATATTATCGACAAAGCTTTTAAAAAATTTAACTTATAGACACACTACTCTCCTTTGCTCGTGAATGTTAAAGAATGTAATAAATGCCGGTAATACTGCACCAGCTAGGTAGAATACGTAAAACATTGTATATATGGTTAAAATATTGGTAAGTATGCAAAACAATCACTATGCTTTATTTTAGTTATGACTCTAACTTTCAATCAGAAAACTCTATTTCACAAACTACTAAAATAGTATAATGACTTAACAAAAGACATTACAAACTCTGATTCTTTAAATGCATTAGACGAACTCCAAGAAAATTGCAATGTAAAATTCTAAAAATATCTCAAATGTTTTTAAACACACACTATATAAAAAACAGCCACAAAAATACTAAAAAATACCAAAAAACAACGAAAATAATAGAACGCAAACTGACATGTGAACTTGTTACGGTCCACACTAAATCTAGTAACTTTTTGGCGGAACTAGAATCAGCTGTGAATGTCAACTGAGGCTTTCTACTGTCGAAACGCCGTTTTCTATCGCGATATGAACTCTACACACAGTCCAATATCAGTTTATAACCAGAAAGTCTACGCACAAAATAATAGCAAAATGATCTCTAAATATGCCAAATACAACTAATACAATACAATACACTTATTATTCAACGCGTGATCGAATAAATGCCGGATCTGTAATATTGAAAAAACGGGGGGAAGACAATTGTATTGATGAAATACCAAAAAAGAGATGTGCGAGGGCAAGAGCGCCGCAACGCAGTCGATATCGGTGCTGTAACAATAATCTCTTTGCCTTTACACGATCAGTATTAGTGATTCCCTTATCATTATTATACAATAACTACATTATTATTGTAATTTATCTTAACGAATGATTTTACTTAGATTATTTTATGATTGACATCTGGTCGTGTACTGACGCCTAATAATAAAGCAATCGATTTTTGGATCTTTATTTTTTGTACAGCTCTCAAATAGAGTAATGGTTTCTTATATTATAATATTTTCTACTTAATTATTATAATAAAAATTATTTTTACTTATAATCTCCCCAGTGCTCGAATTATTTCCGGAAATTTTTCCGAAGGAACGCATTTTTTGAAAATTTTCCCGAGTCGCAGACAAGGAAAAATTTTCTAGAAAAATGCGTGACTGAGGAAGAATTTCCGGATATTAATTCAAGGACGCGGGGGATTCGGTAAGAAAATTTCACACCTAAAATTTATTTAAAAAAAAATAAAAAAATCTGATATGTTTCATTTTGAAACTTACTTTTGCAACAATGAATTTGGCTGGTTCTTACATTTTGACGTTTATGCGGTGACGCATGTTTTTGTTAAACGTGACATATTATTATGAATTTGACGTGTTTTTCTTTTCAATCAAAAATATGGTTCGTTTTGGTAGTGAAAATTCTGAATATTTAAACTTTTCCTCGCCGTTTAGTTAAACGAAATCCAAAAAATATAAGTGAAAATTATCCTTTTTATTTATTTTTACTACATTTCATTTACTAAAACAAAGGGAAAGCATAGTATAGTCTAGTTTAGGCTAGTTATGCCAGATAAAACAATTTTTAAAATCTAGGTAGATAGTAGATACCACAGTCAAGTAGGCTTAGGCTTGTGATGTCAAAATCGTCTCTGCTATACGTCACGTCGACAGTTATTTCTTAAACGTACTTCTTTAGTTCACAATAATTAAATCATGGCAGTAAACAATCAAGAAACTAATTTTAAGCCCTACGGTGTTTGTAAATCTTGCTCTGAAATAGGGGACATTAATATGTCTCATAAAAATTTAAAGTATTTGCAATGTTTAATGGAAAAAACTGAATTAAATCCCTATCAAGAAAACCTTTTCTCAGCTATCCAGAAGATTTTGGAGGAAGATATCCCATCCTTTTTAAGAAAAACCAGAATTCAGCAGAACAAAATTGCATCCAAATATTACATCTATTATATTAAACATAGACATCTGATAGAAGTGGAAAGGGAAGATAACCATTATCCTTGTTATTCTCCATTACGAAGAGAAGAGTTTCAACAAGAATTCCAAAAATATTTAGCCTTAATAAAAGAAATATTTGCTAAATAAATATTTGTATTTATTTAGTATTATAAAATGAATAAAAACATTAAATACCAAAATTTGATCCTGAATACTGATTTTCGGATCATATGATAGCTGTCAAGAAAAAATTTCCACTTATTAATTTTGTTCGCCTAGCTTGGCAGGAGAAAAATTTCCGAAAAATTTGAAGGTTGTCATTGGTAACTGTCGAAATGAAAGTGTGTGATTGGCTTAGAATGACAGGTGTGAAATTTTCTTTTAAAAAATATTATTACACAAATTAATAAATATAAACCGTAGTGGCAATTGCCTGTAATATATTAAGTGAATAGTAAATTAATAAGCTACATGAATTTTTGACTCAATACTTTTTGTTACAATTTGACTGCGGTAGTAGAGGGTAGCTGGTTGCCAGACCCTAATACGATATTGTACTATCCCTTTTTAATGTGCGCCGTATCGGCGCGTCGACTTCGAGCGATCAATAATTATGTCCATGTATGTGTTGAACTTTGCATGATGATTAATTTCTAACTGATTAAGCCAATGAGGAGAGGAAAAGGTTAATATAATGTTCATTAGAGTAAATTAAATAGAGTTTGTATAAACACAGAATTTCTTACTAGTCAGGTGGCAGCAAACATTTAAGAAACCATGTAAAATAAATTTCAAGTCACCTGAAAGTACCTTATACTATAAGGTTGTATAACTTTGGTAGACAATAAAATACAAATCAGATTGAATAGTTCTACCAAGAAGTGAAAACTTTACTATTGGTAGGATGTCACCACCTGCAGCCGGGTTTCGAAGTCTTTGTTTCTCGTCAGTGTAGTGGTTTGAAATTAATTTTTCATGTTTTTTAAAACATTTACTAGTAACAAATTTTATAATAATTCTTGTAAAGCTTCGACGGGTATAGTGCACACCCACTAGAGACGGCAATGGCAGAAGAGTGGTCGTTTCCTTTATAATAAGAATAAATATATTTACACTTTCTAAAGAGTTTTAGAAACTAAAACTTTGTCATTTAATTTAAGTTTTAACTAATTTAATCGTAGCCTTTTGTAACAAAGTTTACAGTCTTTTGGAAGTCTAGCGACAAAGGAATGGAAAACTATCGTATGTTTTAAACTTAAACTAGTGGAGTAATATAGTTACCAGATTTTACCTCGGATTTTACATATCTACTACAAAAGGCTCTACCAGCACTAAGATTTTTGTAACAGTCAGCCAAATGTTTAAAAACACCTCATATTTCTCCAGTTACGAGAACTATTTTCCTTTACAATTATTATTTAAATAAAAATTCATGGGCAGGCGAAGAAAAGACGACAACCATCGTTAATTCAAAGACTTTATAACAGCCAGTTCTGAACAACCTCCTAAACCCCGTAAGATTTGGCACTATACATCAGCTAAGTGGGAAGACCTAAAGGACCATTTTCGCAACTTTCCCTGGCTAAGCGTATGCTTTTCTTCCGATGATCCATCTGTCTGTGCAAAGGAGGTCTCCGACGTCATTCTAACTAGCATGGAGGCCTTTATTCCTTTCTCCAAAAAGCGCCCTTCCAACGGCAAGCCCTGGTTTAGCAAGAATTGCGAGCGTGCTGTCAGTTCTAAAAACCTGGCTTACCGACAGTGGCGTAAAAACCCTACTCCTGAAAATCGCGCCATCTTTGTTACCACCCGAAACCAATGTAAGCAAATGATAGACCAAAGCAAAGAAGCTCATAACGAGAGAATCAAAAACAAACTTCTTGCCAGTCCTAACGGATCAAGGTCCTTTTGGTCAGTCGCTAAGGCCGTCAGCCAAAACTTTACAAAGTCAACTATTCCACCTCTAACACGTTCCGACGGCACAATAGCAACCACAGCCGGGGATAAAGCAAACCTACTTGCTGAACTGTTTTCCTCGCATTCCATTTTCAGGGAAAACCACCACCCAACATTCCCTCAGTTCAATCGCAAATGTCTGAAATCGTGTTCCGTCAGCGTCTTGTTAAACGGATTCTTAAAGGACTCGACGTCAATAAAGCTTCTGGTCCAGACGAAATTCCTATCATTGTTCTCAAGACATGCGCCGATGAACTTACACCAGTATTTTGTAGACTTTTCAACTTATCCTACAAAAAAGGAATATTTCCATCCTGCTGGAAGTCGGCGCGTGTCCAGCCCATTCCAAAGAAAGGTAAAAAGACCCTGCCAAGCAACTACCGACCCGTCGCATTGCTTTCAGTAATTTCAAAAGTAATGGAGAAAGCTATTAACCAACAACTCCTAAAGTATCTGGAAGGGCTTAACATTATCAGCGACCATCAATACGGTTTTCGTAAGTCCAGATCAACAGGTGTCCTTCTGGCATATGTCACCCATCTTTGGAGCAACACCATCGAACATCATGGAGAATCCCGGGCTGTTGCACTGGACATCTCTAGGGCTTTTGATCGTGTTTGGCACGATGGGCTTCTAAGTAAATTGCGATCCTACGGTATGCCTAATGGATTTTGTTTATGGTTAACCAGCTTCCTTAAGAACCGTTCTCTGCAAGTAACGATTGACGGGTTTCTCTCAGACACCTTCACCATCAATGCCGGTGTTCCTCAAGGGTCCATATTGTCGCCTACCCTCTTTTTACTGTATATTAACGACCTTCTAGTGAAAACCCAAAATCCAATTTATAGCTTTGCTGATGACAGCACACTTGTCTCATCTTTTACCTTGACTCCCCAAACATCCGCTGCCGACGCACATCTTCGCAGGCAGCATGAAGTATTGCGCCTCAACAAGGACCTGGAAGAAATTTTGGCTTGGGGTGACAGTAACCAAGTCAAATTTAATGCTAAGAAAACCCAGGCAGCAGTCTTCTCCAAAAAGGTTAACATTGCAGAACCGGATATAGTCATGGCAGGACACGCAATTCCCCTGGCACCGTCTATTAATTTGCTGGGGGTCAATCTGGGAGGTAACATGTCTTGGCATGATCACGTTGCCGCAATTGCCAAGACAGCTGCACAGAAACTTGGTGTACTTTTCCGCACCAAAAGGTTGTACACACCTCATCAACTTTTGACACTCTACAAAGCCCAGATTCGACCATCATTAGAATATTGCTCTCATGTCTGGAGCTCTGCACCCAAGCACACCCTTCGGCTACTGGATTCCATTCAAAGGAGAGCCGTTCGTCTGATCGGCGACCCCGAGCTGACCAAGACCCTCGATAGCCTGGAGCATCGAAGACAGGTTGGTGATTTGGCTCTCTTTTACAGATATTTCCATGGCAGGTGTTCGACTGACATTGCCCACTTGATTCCACCTAGAGCAATGCAAAACAGAAATACACGGCGAACCACTGCCGCTCATCCATATGTTGTTCAGCTTAGTACTCCTCGAACTTCATTGTTCAAGAATTCTTTCATCTGGAGAACGTCATCTTTGTGGAATGATCTTCCTGAGGTCGTGTTTCCCAAAGAATACAATCTTCAACGTTTCAAGACCAACGTTAATCGCTTTCTTCGCACTCGCACCGCTCCCAGAGCGCCTTAAAGGATTTTTCCTACAGTGCAGGTGTTTTATCATAAAAAAAAAAAAAAAGCCCGACTTCGAGTTAGTATAGGAATTGTTAGGTTAGTAATTACAGTGCAAAGTTATATTTTAATGGGTAACTTCTTGTCCTAGAGAAATCATCTTAATTTTTTTTAATCGATCGTGTAAAAAGTAGGGTAATTACCCCTTAAATCACGCAATATTTTCCGTGCCTTTTTAAAACGCTGACGGTGGCGGTATGCAAGTAAAAGCAGTTAGTGTAAAATGGCTTTTGTTTTAATAAAAAATATAGCTTGTTTTACGAATCTTGAAACAAATATTCCTACAGAACTCTGTACGCTAAGTAAGGGATTGCAAGCATCTTAAAACAGTTTTTTGATGCTTTAAATCGCCCCCCTCAGAATAAATCGCTATTTTTTGTTGTGATTAAAAGAATAGAATGTTGTTTAAAGTTTGACTCGTAAAATAGATTTATAAAAATTATGTTGTACATTTTGTGCAGTCTTGAATTTTTGGGGTAGTTTAATTTCTATTTGGCTTTACAGAACAGTGGCGTAGCCAGAGGGGGGGGGGGGGGGGGGTCCCCCACAACATAAAGTCCAAAACCCCAGAACATTTAAAATATAATTGAGAAACTAAATTACGGCAACCCTATCAATAATGCACCAAATGAAATAACACATCATCTTACATAATATATAAAATGCTTGCAAGACAAACTGATATATCCACGCAAATCTTAAAACTTTTAAATACGCCAGGGGCGCACAACACCCTCTTCGGATGTATTTATTTATTGAAAAATAAACTTTATTTTTAATATTTTTTTGCTCAGTCATGCTTATTTCATAAAGTTTTTAATTATTTATAAGTATTAGTATAGTAGTATAACTTCCTCGATAACTCCCTACAAGTTTCTATAAAAATATTATATATTTTTTCTAATTTGACATTTTTTTATGGTCCAAAAAAGGGTTTTTTGGGCGTGGCACCCGAGAAAAATTTCAGTCCCCCCCCCAGTTACGCCACTGATTTTAAATCTACCTGTAGCACAAACGCTATAAATTTTAAAATATAACTGGTAAATATACTCGCATATTAGAGTAAGACGATAATTAAAGTTATTTTTTGGAAATTTGTTTTCACATCAGGATTTATGGGTTCAAATATAATAAGTAGTTTTCTTAACACTCCTCACCGTAATTAATAACACTTTTAAAAAATATCAACAATCGAAATATCTATGCAGATAACATTTTGAAGCTGAAAATAAATTTAAATAAATATTTCTGTAAAACTAACGGCTCCTGCACATTAATAACTGCAAAATTACAATATATTACGTTATTTAAATATTAATAATTAAAATTTTATAAAGTGCCAGTCATTTTGTGTAGGTTAGAAAACAAATAACTGCATATAAACTGAAAATAAGGTAATTTGTTACTAATTGATTATTTACTCTGATGGTTTTTGATATGAAGGCCATAATAAATAGTTGGTACTTGTTAACTAGTTATTTAATCAATTATATTATTAAAATTATATAATAGTACAAACATTAAAATAACTATAATTTACTAGAAAAAAAGTGGGTATAGTAACCCATCGCTATAGAACAAATTGGAATAATTGGATTAATTAATAAAATTAATTAACTGCTAGTACAAGTATGTTCTTTGGATCGAACCGATTATTTCACGCAAATCTTTTTAACACATTGACATGTCTGGCATTAGGTTGATTCGACTGCTCCAAAATTTGCTGTGTTAAATTGGCGTTTTTCTTCGCCCAAATTAAAATAAAACTTAGCAATTATTCAGTTTTTTTTAATTACTAAAATTCTTTGTATTGTAACAATATTGAAAATTGTTTTTTTTTAATAAATATAACTTTCTGAAACTCTCCAATATCTACCCAAATTTAAAAATCCATTAATACACATTAACAGGATTCGGGCCAAGAGAGCTCTATGTTTATGGTCTAATTTTATATATATAGATATAATTTTGCATTATGCTGGTAACGTTTGAGAGAAATTTAGATATATTGTTCAGATGCTCTTAATAAAAGACCGGTTAGCAGTTTAAAATATTTTGTATTTTTGGACCCCCCCCCCCCATATAAACTGATAGACTTTAAGTTGTATGTCAAAATGTCAGTGTTGTTTTAAGTTTGAATTGTAAATTAGATTTATGATTTGTTTATTTGTTCAGGTTGTACAATTTGTGCCACTTTTGGATTTTTTAGGTAGGTTAACTTTTTATTTACCTTTACATAATGTGTGTGTGTGTGTACTGTGTGCCTTTCTTTTCCAAAATATACTATAATTTGTGCTAGTATAATTCGACCAAATTTAAGAAATATTTTTTCGTATATAATATCATAATTTGCGTTTGAGTGACTTGTTAACTTAATCAACTCTTGTTCCCAACACCTTGTGTAAATAAGGTAGACACAGCGGAAGATCGATAAGAATGATTTGTTATTTTATGCTTCTTCGTATCGATCCCAATTTTTTCCGCTGAAGTTTTGGTCCACTTAGATACTGTATTTATTCCTAGTGGAGTATATTTGAACCAACATCCCTTCTGCCAGTTTGGATGAACGCAGAGAAACAGTCTGTTAGTGGAAATATTTGGTCCTCTTTTTTCCAATAATTTTAAAAATATTTTTACAGGGCATAAGTCTTTGTTTGATGAATTTCTTACTAATCATTGGCTGTTTGCCAATCTTTTTCACCCACCTTGAGCCGTCTTGAAAAATATGCTGTTATATTCAATACGTCCATTAAATTCTCCCATGGTATCAAACTCCTTTTGAAAATATTGAATTTTGCAATTATTCATTGTCATCTAAGCTAGTTCAAATGAGCAGAGATAGAAAAACTTTTTTTGTGCTTCATCGGGGTTTTTTTCTTTGTAGCGTTCCATTATTATCAGTAAGTCTTTGGTAGATAATGCTTTTAAACTTACTTTCCTTTTTTTCTAATAACTTTAGAGCTGATTTCTCTTTCTGTCTCTTGCCATTCGCGCATTTTTAAAGAAAATATCCGTAAAAGTGTCAATTTTTATTTCGTATTTTGTAAAATACATTTCTTGAATCATTTTTGCTGTAGTGTTCTATTTAGCCTTTACAAAAGATTCTTTATAGTCTTCGCTTTCTTTATATTAAAGGCGTAATCTTCGAGGATTTTCCCAGATCCATCACAATAGTAGATTTTTCCAGTTTATAATTTCTTACCATTAGAAACTCTGAGAACTGTGCCTAAATTGAGTTCTTGGGCTTCTGTGTGTTAAGTAGAATATTTTCAGCTATCGATTTTTTAATTTCTTGGCTAGATTGGCAAAAAAACCTTGCATTTTCGTTTAAATTGCTCATTTTGTATTTTTCAAACCAGGATGACATTTGTCAGACTCACAATAGTTTTACCTGACATCTATCAAAATTTTTCCACTAAAAAACCGTCTTGTTGATTTTGTTCAGGTCAGGGATATAATTAAGAGTTTTTTTACTAGAAAACAGGTCGTTACGTCGTTACGTCAGGGATGTAATTAAGAGTTTTTTTACTAGAAAACAGGTCGTTGTTATGATATTTTGCCAGTATAAAACACTCTGGTAAAATAGTCCCAAAGAAAGCTCTAAATTTAATATAAAATACGAGATGAACAACGTTGGAGCCTTTAGCTATCTATTAATACCAAGTTTGTACTTGTTTAATCAAAAATCATAACTTTTGTAACTAATTTTGAAATATTTTTCTCGGTGTTCGTTAATGGCACAAACGTCAAAGGTACAAAAGTAGTCTATAAGTAGCTTTAGCCCGACGCTGTAGGCTCAAACTTCCGAGTGCGATATGGACAATTCACTCGAGTTGAGCAGTATATTTTTTCTACGACCAAATTTACGAAAAATGTATATTAAAAAAAATTTAAAAAAAAGTTTGCGGGCTACTGGGCTTGAACTCGCGACCATTGGATCCAAAGTTCGACGCTGTGCCGTTTGAGCCACAAGATCATGTTAGAAATTACAGTACAGTTAACTGGAATATCCTACTTTTTTCGTCACTTAAGTGTAAAAGAAACAACAAATATCCAATAAATACACACATCTTGAAATAAATTTAATAGTCTCAGTCGTTTTTGAGTAAATATAATAAAAAATATTACTTATATTTTTACTGCCTGATTTCTCAAACTTTCAAATGCACTATTTTTTTATATTTACATTCGCGTAAAGCGTAAACATTAAGTTTCCGTTAAAAAACGAAAATTAAATTCCTTGTAATATTAATGAGGAAAATGTAACTGAATTTAATTATTTTGATAACAGGGCTATATTGGAAAAGTAACAGGTTACGATTAATAGCAGTTAGGTAATCGGTAAGTGGAAAACCCCCAACAGCGGTAATGATAATGAATTATTCTTGAACATTTCCGATAAGTTTGCGAACACATTTCAGTATTTTTATACTTTCTCTAAACTTCTTGAATTTTAATTTATCCACGGTACTTAAGTCGTTTAATTATATTTGTCTGAAATCACTGTAATTCGTTCATTTGAATTATTGTGTTAAAGAATAAAGGATTATTTATCTATGTCCGTATTAACCAGTGACGTACTCATTGCTATAAAAATTAATATTAAAAAAAACTTTAAAAAAAAGCTTTTATTTAATTGCGATAAAAAGAAGAAAATAAACTTTGAAGTAAATTAAACCCATCCTTTTGGTATATTATAAAATTTTGTGATGTAACAGCTTGTCCGAGACTAAATCTATGTATTTCTTATAATTTAAATTTAAAATGACCGCAGCAAGCTTTTATATTATAAAATGTTATGTAACAAAAGGACAGGTTTAATTTACTTCAAAGCTTGTTTTTTTCTTTTTAAATTGTATACCTAGTAGGAAAAGCTGAACATTCCAGGAAGCCCGTAAAGATTGTATCTCGAGGCGCAAGGGAGGTATACATACTTTTTTTCCGTAAATCTAAAATTATTAAAAGGACATAACTTATTACAATCAATTTGTTAAAATTTTGAAATAAATATTATTAACTTTGTTCATAATAAATGATGCCATTAAATATTTGTGTTGTAACTATGGAAACACAGTAATATTGAATTGTCAAGCTTAACACATTTTAGTTTACAAGTAGCAGTACAGAAATAATATTTCCTTACATTACAATAATAAATATTTCCTAACAGTTATTTTCCGTTGCCTAGAAACGACCAAGTATAAGGATATATGGACTTTTTCTTTCAGAAATGTTATCAAAAAGTCAGTATTTCCGATCGATTTTCGGAAAAAGATTTTTTTAATATTAATTTATTTATTTTTTTTTTTAGTTTCGTCGGATATATTTCTTAATATGTTCATTTCAATTAATGCGTCTTTGTTCGAGTTCCTTTTTTTTCGTGGGCTTCATACTCAGAAGAAACATTTATTTTTTCAAACCCCTTAAAAGGGCGAAGCATAATCTTTAACTTTTTTGAATGGAAAATTAACTATTAGGGAATCCAAACCACGTGATTCAATATGGCGGTTGGCTAGTAAAAAGCATTAAGCCACCCGTTAAATGTCACGAGCTATATTATTTATATAGTCACGTGCACCAATTACAACGCAGTATTTGCCAGCCAGCCGCCATTTGGACACATCGTTGGATTGCCTAATTGATAAACCTAAATGAATATTAAAGACAATAGATTAGTCAATTTTATTTTTAAAAGAGCCTTCCAACAAGGTACCACACGTGGTATCTTTCCATTTAAAAATAAAATAAGTAAAAGCTCTGGTCATTTAATTCTTGATTAAAATCTTTGTGAAACCCGACGTAAATTTTAAATTTAAATAAAGCTGTAATTCACATTTTCTATTTCTTGTAAACAAAAAAAAATGTAAAAGTATTACTTAATTTTTTAGGTCACGTTCTTCCTAATGTATTCATTTTTTTCTATTTTAAAATAAAAAGTCAGGGGCCAGCTAGGAATCTGAGGAAAAAAGTAAAAAAAAATTACCAAATTCAACTTAACATGGGCAGACGGAAAATTTTGATGACCACGCTCAAATTTCGTTAAAAATTTACCCAACTGTAATAAAATTCTTACATTTGGTTGTTTCAATATTTTTTGATATTCTGCCTATGCTACGTCCAAAAATGTTATTTTTATATAGGTACTATATAAAATATGTTTATTATAAACTTTCTAATAACGTTACTAGACGTTTGGGCGGCAGGTCTGCATCAAGTTAATTTCAGGTTTGGTACCGTTTAGACACTTTTTGTAACTATGGCGCCAACGAGAGCGTTTATTCATTTATTTACATCTAATTTTTTTTATTTAGTAGTTTTGCGAGCCTAATCTTCTTTTCTAAAGCGGTAACAGAGGATGTTTGTTTTGGTATGGAAGGGGTTTAAAACTCCTGGAGGAACTAGAGGCCCTGGCAAAAGTAAACAAAGTAATAGGTACTGCAGTGGGTGCCGGGCCACAAAGGTATTACAGGAAACGAGCCGACAAACTTGCGAGAAAAGGCTCCGAAAATATATTCATTGGTTCAGAACCGGCACTCGGAGTGCCAAGGTGAACGGTGCGAAATGCTATAAAGCGATGGAATAGGAGGGAACACAAAATCCACTGGAGCAACAGACAGGGATTAGCCCATAGCAAAAGCTTCATTGGGATCCAGATCCAAGACTCCAAGACGAAACAGCTGCTTCAAAAGAATAGGAACCAGCTGAGAACCATTACAGGAATTCTGACAGGACCCATGGCTGCTGCATGATCGGCACAGAATGCAACTGTACAATGGAGACCGTGACTGCAGATTATGCGGACAAGACAGGGAAACTATACAGCTCATAGTTTGCCATTGCGAGTCACTAGATCGGAAGAGGTAACAAATACTCGGGCAACCAAAACTGGAACCAGATGACATCCTTATCATCTCCCCAGTTGACCTACATAAACTAGTGCAAGGAACTGGGATCACGGAGTGGGCGTAACAACCAAACAGGGTAAGCACAATGGGCCAAACCTGGCCTAAGTGCATCCGGCGCACGGACGGGCTCTTGGAAAAAAAACCTCCTGGAGGGAATACAAGTAATAATATAAATTACAAAGTTTCACAACAACAAGAATTCACCCAACAATAGTTGGGTGAATTCTTAACGAACTTTGGGCGTGGCCTCGAAAAATTAGGCGCTCGGAAACAAAATCTAAATACGCCTCTGGGGATGGCAGTAACGACTTCGTTATAACAAAACGATGATTTTCCGGGGTTATTATACAATTAAAATTTTTTTTTAGATTAATAATAAATTTTTCTTACTATCCATGAGTGAATAGCATCTATTTACATGGTAGTTGAATCAATTTACATTATGAAAACGGAAGCGCTGAATTTAAATGTTAAATTAGAGATTTTCCTACTGGATTTACATTTTTTCTTAATAAAAGATAAAAGAAATTTAATTTCGGCGGATTATTGAATGAAAACACACATAACATAAAATTTAATATGCCCATTTACAGATAACTTTATTAGGCTTTATTTTAAATCCTTACAATTCTTGAGTATAAATTGCTTTTTGTGATCTAATTATTAATTTAATTAAATAATATTTTCAGATATCATTGTTAGAATTTATTGACAACACTTTTAAATTCTTCATTTTTCTGACTTTCATTTAAACAATAATGGCAACCAGTGGTGGCTCCTTCTTGAGAGCCCCCCCCCCCCACTTTCGCCTGCCAAAAATACGATAATTTTATATCATCTTCTTTATGGTTTAATTCATCGTAAAACAATAAATAAGAGGTAGGTAGGTGGACCTACCGATAATTCAGACGAATTGGCAACACTGCCTGTAACCGTTCGTTATTTGACGATAATCCACGCTCCATCATGTAATGCGCTTGGTTGTGGCTCGGTATCGAATTCTCTGCGGTTACTTCTTCCTGACGAACGCGTAAAATCTGCGACCTCGCATGGCCCTATTCCACCGGTTGGGTAACTGAAAATATTCTGAAATCTCGGTTAATCCGCAATTGTTGTGCGACAAAGTACCAACGTAAAGTGAGAGACGCGGCTAGTGGATCCGATCGCGATAAAATAATATGTCATGTAAAATAGCGCCTTTTTTAATCTGGATTACACAAAAACTAAGCAAGATTTTTCATTTATGTTTTTACCAATGAAAAGCAAAGAACAAATTTGAGCCAATAAAGACCATTAAAATTATTGTTTAATTTCATCAAGTATTGAAAAAAATATTTAAAAATATTTTATTTCTTTCTTTCTCACACTCCTCAATAAATTTTAAAAAATTTTAAAAATCCGTCAATAAACATGGGTAGGGTTCGGTTCAAGAGAACGCAATGTTTTTAATATATATATATATATATATAGATTTAATTTGGCATGGAGCTTTTAACTTTGGAGAAGAATTTAGAAATATTTTTCAAATGCTCTTAAAAAAATAAAGAAACATGAATCATAACATAGCCAATTTTCCCAGATAATGTTTTCGATATTAATTTGTAAGTCATGCATTTTAGACATTTTCTTAAAAATTAGAAAAATATCCGCAGTCAATTTTATTTTTAAGTAAGGGAAAGAAAACACACAGTATTTTTTCCCTTAATAACATTACTCCACTGAGAGATGAACTACTTCACAAAATTTCTTTAGTAAATAATAAGTTTAAGGAAATATTGACTTTTTCTTTTAAAAATATTATCAAATATATCAATATTTCCTATCGATTTTCGGAAAAATATATTGTTACAACAGACGAGTCAATCTATTTTCAAATATACTTGAATTAAACAACTAAAACAAAAATTTATATAATAAATATCACTTACAACATTAAGTTAAAAAAAAATCCGAAAAAGATCGCACAAACTGCACAAGATCGTATACCGCAAAGTACAGGAAGTACTTTATCTACCGGTCGTACTACTAGTCATAAGATAACTAACCAGTGCTAAGCACACTTTGGTTTCACTTGAGTGCTGTCGGTCAATCGGTCGCATGTCTTGGAAGTTCCTTCTATCAAGAGGGGATTTTACTTTCGCTTGTGTTTTTACTCAGTCATACTATATTGTCTTAATCTGTAGTTAATGTACAAGTATGTAATGTTTTTAAGTCGTGAAGACGTGTTTGCTTGGATAAATAACAAATTTTAAGATTTTCGAGGTTCTAGAAAAATTTTATTTTTAAAATAAAGGACTGTCCTTTGAAATAATAGTGACATTTTGCAAACCAACACAATCCCGCTAAACGCTATTTCAAACGTGATTTTCTCGGAGTCCATACAAACAATTTAGTAAAAACCTGTTTTATATTTTTAGCGGTTAATATAATTCTTTCCATCGAATCCAAAATCCGATTAAAGGCTTCAGCCAGTGCCGAGATTTTAGGGTATGAAAAATCCATGACCGGGTTTTCTTGGTTGGCAAAATGTCACCATTGCGTGGCAATATTATGACTGTCATCAGCGTTGGTTTTTTTTGTCAGTGCTGTATCAAAATGAAGGCCATTTTTCACTACGCCTTGTGTTACTGGTCAGGAAATCATTGTACTCGTACATGTCATTGTGAGATTAGTCGTTTAGGGATAAAATAGTAATTTCCCATAAAATCACTTTTGAATCGTGTTACGTACAATATTTTATCTACTTTCATTTAGTAATATGAATTTTACAGTTCTGTAAATCGTTTTGTAAGGGCATCTATTACAGCACTAGTGCTGTAATAGATGCCTTTACAGCACTAGTACTGTAATGGAAAAAAAATTTGCTGGTATATAAAACCACACTCTTTAGAAGAACGATTTGTTATTAACAATTATAAAATTAATTACCAATTATTAATTAAAATATAACACTTAAGGTTTATTATAAACATTAATAATACACTTTTTACAGTTAGAAGTTTGTATACCAGAAGTGGATGTGATAGAGCCCTTCACGTTCGAATTTCCAATCATTAAATCCGTGTCTGACCCCATGATCTTCGTGGCTATTTGTTTCTTATTTTCTAAAGAATTTTCAACGTAGCCTTCTGCCGTAGAAGAGGATTTCTAGCCCCCATGACGCTTTAACATCTGCATATCTGCCCCACCATCAACTAGAATGGTGGCTGAGGACCTCATTTTTCTTGACTAAAATCATAGTGCTCAACATTGAGTAGTGAGTCCATAGTGTAGATGGTTTCTGGGAGCGTTGCTTTACGGAAAAATAACCCAAAAGGATTTTCTCAGACACCTCCTTTATTTTGTTAGCTTTGCACCAATCTTCAAACTTCTGATACTCCAACTCATACCGCGCCTTGGATTTTGTCGGAACTAAACTTGAGATCGCTTCGTTTGCCGCTGCTTCTATATCAGAGGGTAAACCTCTATCAGAATCGCTCATTTTGAAAAACGTTTTTTATATTTTTGAATTTGTTTGATAAAGTTTCGACAGTAACCATGCGAAACAGTAACTATGCGAAAGGTAACATAAAAAACTTGATAAGTAAACTATAAATAGTAATAGTAAATAGCAGGTGCATTTTTACAGGTGCATTTTTATTTTTAAAAATACCTTTTGCCAAATATTTTTATTCATAGATGAAAGTAGATAAAATTTTGTACAATATTCTTGTTGTAAATTCATATTACTACACTCGATGTTTTATTAAACTCGGCTGACGCCTCGTTTGACAACTTTAACATCTCGTGTTGTAATATGAATCTTTACAACACTTATATCGTAAATAACTATTTTCTGCAGCCGTTTGTATATTAAAAATGGATAATAACTTATAAACTTTATAGCAAATTCAATAATCTCATGTGGAATCATTTTAGCCTCGCTTTTACTACTGATTTCTATTTTTTGGATTTCAAATGCAAAAAATATACACCAATGTTACGTGGCAAGCGCTGTCAAAATAAAATACAAAGTTCACGTTATTGTCAAAACCGCCTACATAGATATCCAAAGTCGTCCCGAAAGTAACAAGAATCGTCCCGAAAGTAAAGAAATCATCCCGAAAATAGCTACTTACAGTACCATTTGTGTTAAGTGGTACTCTTGATTTAATAAATCATACCGAAAATTTTATTTTCGAGACGGCTGCAGAAAAATATTGTTTCCGAAAATCAATAGGAAATATTGACATTTTTAATAATATTTTTGAAAGAAAAAGTCAATATTTCCTTACACTTAGTCGTTGCTAGGTAACGAAACATAACTGTTAGGAAATATTTATTATTGTACTGTAAGTAAATATTATTTCTCCACGACCATTACTGAATGCAATAATTCCAAAATCATTTTTGATAATAGAATGTAAAAATTCTCGCTCTTGAGTTGGAATATTTATTCTGAAACACTTGCTTCTTATGCGTTTTGCGTGTATTTTCATTCCATAACAAGATACGGAATGAATATTCTGTAATTCATCTAAACGACATAGGTTGCCTTGAATTTCGAAACTGTCAATGTCAGCAGACAAATTTTAGTGCAAGTCAAAATATGAGTGAAAAATCGGATGAATCAGATATGGAACTGGATTAATACTCCACCTGAAATTACAAATATTGCGAATAGTATTTTTGGTCGTGGAGAAAATATAGTCTGCTAGTCGGTTAGAATGAAAATTCGATACTCGTGGTTCCTCACGCTCGCTACGCTCGCGTTCGGAATCTTCCGCTCGGATCAAATTTTCATTCCAACCTCGTTACAGAATCTACTATTCTGTAGGGCTACTTGTAAACTAAAATGTGTTAAGCTTGACAATTCAATATTACTGTGTTTCCATAGTGACAACACAAATATTTAAGGGCATCCTTTATTTGTGAACAAAGGTAATAATATTTATTTCAAAATTTTAATAAGTTGCTTGTAATAAGTTATGTCCTTTTAATAATTTTCGATTTACGGAAAAATAATATGTATACCTCGTAGAAAAAGCCACATTCCCGGAATCCGTATTGTCAGTTTCGGCTTGCGCCTCGATATACAATCTTTACGGTCATCCGGGAATGTTCAGCTTTTCCTACTAGGTATACATGTACTATATATTTGTATTTAAAATCGATTAAAGAATAAAAATGTAAGTAAGTATAAAATTCCAAAAAAAAAAGATGATGTCATTGCCAGTTATACCTTAAAATAATCCTAAAATTACGAGAAACATTATGATTTTTACAATAATCTACAGTGAAAACCATGTTATATTTATGGAGGAATTAGAAAACATTTACATCACCGTGCGGGAAATTAGAATTACAGTTACAATGATAATTATTGTTTTATTAATGAATTTACATTATCTTACTGTAAAAAAATGTAAAATTACATCATGTTTACTAAAATTATGATATTTTTATATATATTTTACTCTAGTGATTTTTAGGAAGAATTATTTTCGTTTGCAGTACCTACATAATAGTCGCCTAATTTTTACCGAATACCCGCTTTTATGCAATTATCAATTCAAAATATGGATCGAGATCGATTTGAATAAATATATACTTTTATAATATGTTCGGCCAAATAACATACAGTAACATTAACCAGTTACCACAGTCAGGCTTGAGTAATTAAATGTAAATGATTTATTTATGACATAATATAACATCGCTTTTTTCTTTAGGCAACCAATACTCATACCAATCCTATATCTTCATCAACCACATTCTCTTTTGTTCCGGTTATTCCGGACACTCGACGCTATACAGATATAGTCGTTGGCGATGGTTTTATTAACATCGCAATTAATACCAAGGAAACCTCATTAACTTTTCGATTTATTTGGTAAAATAATTAGCTACTATTGATTAAAAAAGGCTAGAAACAGTACAGTGACGCAGTGTGTTAAAAGCGGGCCCAGATGAACGACTACAGCGTTCATCATTTAAAAAAAAGTTTGATTCAAAATAACAATTTTATTATACAGGACGAATCTTATTTTATACTCGAAAAAAAATATTTTTCTTGTCTTTTAATTGGAAAACCCTTAAAAGGCTTTCATATACCAGCGTGATACGCGGCATCGTTTTCTGGCTTGTCTAATTAAAGATAGATTTAATACAAAAATGTTACTAAGGGGTTCACAAGAACTTCTAGTTTGGATACCTTATTTTTTGTCAAGAAAAAAAAATTAAACATTAATTTAAAGTTTCAATTATGTAGGCTCAATTTGTATCATCCGCCATGCAGAACATAAAAAAACAATTGCAGCTGTTCATGTTAATTTCTTATTTTCCATTAAAATTACAAATGATGGCCCGATACTGTTTTCAAAATCTCCACTGTCGTCGCGCCACTTAATTCTCGAGAAATTCATTTTTATATTTTGTATATAAAAAAGAAATGTTATTCCCATCGCCAGAGAGACGCAGGTACAGTATGCACGATGTGATGGAAATGCAGTATTTGTTCGGATTGCACAAGATTTTTAACCAGAATTAACTAACCAGCAAGTTTGACTGTGACATAAATGATATTGACAGGCATTATGCACTCATAATTAAAGATGCCTGATTAGTTAATTAGAAATTAAGGTAACCGGGCCAGTATGATTGTGAGAAAAGTATTTCTTCCAATGTCATGTAAGTATGTCACAGTCAAACTTGCTGGTTAGTTAATTACTATTAAAACTGTTTGTGCAACCCGACATGTTTGCTCTGTGCATCACATTTATTGTGTTTACGACTGAGACTAGATACTGAAGTAAGTTTGGTATCTATGACGTTTATGCCAATAACGAACACCGACAATGGCGTAGCCAGAAAGTATGCTTGTGTGTGTGGGGGGGGGGGGGGGGGGTTGTTCGGGTCTGTTCGGGAGGGGGGGGGGGAACTCGGTGGGCGTAAGTAGACAGTCTTTTTCTGGAGAGAGGGACAGTCGGGATTACATGTATTTTACGATATTGTACGTAGTGAAGAAAGGGAAAAAGAGCCGCAGGCGATTTTTTGGGCCACGCCCAAAGTTCGTTTAAAATTCACCTAACTACTATCAAATTGCGCAAATTAAATTATTACCTCTTCCCTCTGCATGATTGGATTAAATTTGTTTTTGAAAATGATTTTTTTTATATTCCTAGCTGGCTCTTTATTTAGAATTTTTTTTTATATTTGTGAAAAATATAATGGTGTCAATCCAAAATTTTAACATAACACGTATGTAAGACTCCAATCAGCGTTTTTCGGACTCGGTCTTTCATGATTAAAAGTTAGTAAATTAGTAAATATCGCTCACCACGCCAAAATTGATGATTTTTTCAGAAATCATGTATTTTAGAAGCGTAGATCAAAGAGCAGTTTTTAATGCAAATGCTTGGGTTTTGAAATGTTCCTTCTTAAGTGCCGTTTTGTATACTCATAATAAAGCATTCTCGTTTCTTCCCGCAATATTTTTTATATTATATTATAAATTATCACACTTCTTCCATAAAAAATGTTTCAAGTAAAATTTTTTTTTAATTTTTCCCTTTAAAAATAAATAGGTACCAAATTGTTTTTTATTTTTGTTGTAAAAATATTTTATTGCATTGGATTATATTTTTGTTGATTTAAAATAGCTCTAAAAAAGGAAACACGGAACAGACAAGTATATAATAGAAAAATACTCTAAAATATTATTTATTTTATTCGTTTTTCTATAAAATTGCATCATAAATCAATAACTAAAACGATATGCGTCAGAAACCTTAATCTCTATATAAAAAAGGACTTTTAGAAGAAAACGTTTAAAAACTAAACGTTTCCTATAAGACCTTTGTAATCTAAGCCGCCAAGAATACATTATTTAAAGATTTAAATTAAAAGTCCAAGCGTGAAACAAAAAATTAAGTTGCTTAGACCTTTAAACCCGAGCTCCTAGGCCCTCCGCTCGTGGGGGATGCTGCAGATCATCAGCCCCCTCCCCCCCCTAAATACGCCACTGAAAACCGAGATAAATGCATTTACTTAATTTTTTCACAATGCGCTATAACAACAAATATGTTTACAACAGAAAACGGCATTTTTTAAATGAAAATTATTTCCATAATATTTAACTTGTTTTAAAACATAAATTCTCGTTCTTTTTGAATAAATATGACTGTTTTCTCTTATTGCTTCAATTATTTTTCGCGTTATGACTTTATTTTCGTAATTTATAGATGTCGTGATTTTGTTGAAATTAAATTTGTTACAGTAAAAAATTCGCTAATGCGAAACCTTCAGTATGGTCAACGACATTGTTACAGATCAAATATAACAGTGGCTTCTGAAAGACAATGTTAGAATATCGAAGAAATCGTCCATATTTCTCAAAGAGACCGGATATAGATTAAAGAAAAAAAGGAAAGACAACAAAGTCTCGGTCTCAACAAATATAATTGTGTGGTTACACGTGTTTCACCCTTTCGGGCATCATCAGACCTAAAACAAAAGACCTAACTAACAGATACACGAATAATTAAAGACCACTAATTACCCAGAATTTAAAACAGAAAAGAAACAGTTACAACATATTAAAATTTAAAAATGTAAATAACAAAAACAAAAAATCAAATGTCAGAGAGCAGTCGGGTCTATTGGATCAATAAATCCAGTGAAACGAATGCGACGGGATGTAACTATGTTCAAATGCCTGAAAATATGAAAGAAGATGAGAGCGTAGCCAATCTGTTCTGTGCATTAAAAATTAGCGACAGGTGACCGTCCCGATATCAACATCGGGTTATAAACAAAACAAATCATAACCAATTCATTTACTAATATTGTTAAAAATCAAATTAGGTTCAAAATTAAACACGTCGTTGACACAAGTAAGTATGGGACTTTTTTTGGCCTTAGTAATCTCCATTTTCTCCAACAGATCCAACTTCACACCCTTAGAACATTCGTGCAAAAAAGGAGGAAATAAAACAACATTACAGGAATCTAAACTCCATAAACTCTAGACTTAAGTATTTATATTTTACTTTAACTTATTTACTATCGTTTGTAGAATTTGTATTTCTTGACTCTAAATTCAGGGACGAGGTCGGGTCATTTGGTGATGAATCCTTTAGAAGATTAAATAGGAAACTTAACAGTTTAAAACATGCACAAATATCTAATCACACTTCTGATTACCATCGGATGGTGGAGTATTCTGATTTTAATTTTCACAAACGCCTTTTAAACTTATCGGACGTAACGTTCTCCTCTGGGGAAGAACGATTATTAAATGCTAACCTCAAATTTAACTTTTCTCATTCTGTCAATTTTAATATAAAAGAATCACTTGCAATAGAGGCGGAACACATTATTCATACAACTGATTTTCCTAACAAAAATATTTTGAGAGCTAGAATAATTAATTTTCTTAACCATGGTATACCAAATAACAGACTTTCTAACAACTACAACTCCATTCACCTTAGGACCTTAATGAATAAGATTGTAAGCAATGACCTTGTCATCACTAAAGCAGATAAAGGTTCTTGTTTGGTAATTATGAAAAGAACGGATTATATTGAAAAGGTTGAGAGTTTCCTGGGCTCTGAAGATTTTCAGGTCATCAATCGTGATCCTACTAACGGGTTTTTCAAAAAAGTGAAGGGAGTATTAGATAAAACTTTAATAACCTTAGAATATTTTAAAACAACTAAAAATAAACTGTATCCAATGAATCCTAAGACACCCTTGCTCTATGGTTTACCAAAAGTACACAAAGAAGGTATTCCAATTAGACCCGTCGTTTCTTTTGTGAACTCACCTTGTTATAACCTCTCATCTTGGCTCAATAAAATTTTGAGGGAAGTATCGGGTTTTTTAAGTACATATTCTGTTCGGAATTCTGTAGATTTCGCGGCCTATCTGAAGAATATTTATGTGCCAGACGGTGCCATTTTAATATCACTAGATGTCAAAAATTTGTTTCCCAGCATTCCACCGGTTGAATGTATCGACCTAGTAAGAGGTTTGTTGGAGAGCAAAAATCTTCCTAAAATGGTGATCGATAATCTGATTTTGCTCCTCTCTACAGTACTTGACCAAAATTTTTTTCAATTTAATGATAAATTTTTTAGACAGATTACGGGTTTGGCCATGGGTTCATGTCTCTCCCCTTTCTTGAGCGAGGTGTTTATGAATAACTTGGAAAGTAAAATTATGAATAGTCCCTTTGCAGGCTATCTTAAAGCATATAAAAGGTATGTAGATGACATTTGTTTAGTGTGGGACGGCAGCGAGGTTGAATTAAATAATTTTTTTAAATTTGCAAATACCTTACATGATAAGATTGAGTTCACACTAGAAAGGGAAACACAGGGGAAACTACCGTTCTTAGATCTTTTACTTATAAGAAATAACAACAACATCAATTTTGAAGTATTCAGAAAACCAACATCTACCGATAACATCATTCAGTTCACATCCAATTCACCGTTTTCACACAAATTTGCTGCTTTCAATTCTTTCTTTTATAGACTATTTAATTTGCCGTTATCTAAAGAGGCGTTTACTAAAGAACTAAACATAATTAAACAAATGGCACTTAATAATGGTTTTCCAATTAAGTCTATAAATAAACTTTATTACAAATTCGTTAACAAATACAAGTTCTCTTACCATATTATACATGCAAAACCCACAGATGTTAAAAACAAGTTTAAATGTCTTACATTTTTTGGTAGCATATCCTTACAACTAGCTAAGTTTTTTAAAAACCTAAATATTTCAATTGCATTTAAGACAGTTAACACTTTAAAACAACACTTGGTTAAGATCAAGGACAGAACGGACCGTTTTGCAAAGTCTGGTGTTTATGCCTTAAATTGTGATGATTGCTCAGCGGTTTATGTCGGCCAATCAGGTAGAAGGATATCCACTAGAGTACAGGAACATCTCAGCCTTGTCAATAAGTATAAATATTCGGATTTCACCGAGACTAAGTCTGCATTCGCTAATCACTTGTTAACTTCTGGACACCAGTTCTCTTCCCCTACAAATATCAAGGTTTTGCACGAATGTTCTAAGGGTGTGAAGTTGGATCTGTTGGAGAAAATGGAGATTACTAAGGCCAAAAAAAGTCCCATACTTACTTGTGTCAACGACGTGTTTAATTTTGAACCTAATTTGATTTTTAACAATATTAGTAAATGAATTGGTTATGATTTGTTTTGTTTATAACCCGATGTTGATATCGGGACGGTCACCTGTCGCTAATTTTTAATGCACAGAACAGATTGGCTACGCTCTCATCTTCTTTCATATTTTCAGGCATTTGAACATAGTTAGATCCCGTCGCATTCGTTTCACTGGATTTATTGATCCAATTGACCCGACTGCTCTCTGACATTTGATTTTTTGTTTTTGTTATTTACATTTTTAAATTTTAATATGTTGTAACTGTTTCTTTTCTGTTTTAAATTCTGGGTAATTAGTGGTCTTTAATTATTCGTGTATCTGTTAGTTAGGTCTTTTGTTTTAGGTCTGATGATGCCCGAAAGGGTGAAACACGTGTAACCACACAATTATATTTGTTGAGACCGAGACTTTGTTGTCTTTCCTTTTTTTCTTTAATGTTAGAATACTTGATGTATCATTACTTTTTTTAATAAATATTTTTCTCAGATTAAAGAAAAATTAGAGGTACGACCTTCAATATAATAGAATTAATTTTGCAATAAAATTGTTCCTACGAGTTTTTTTTTGACTTTCGATTTGTATTTTAGCATTTAACGTTTATAATGACAAAAATCGATCAATCTTGGATACACTTCTTGATTGTAACTACCTTGAACTATAGATAAATTTATGTTTAAAAAATAGTCGTCAAAAGCCTTCCATACCAGCGTGAAACGCGGTATCGTTTCCTGGCTTATCTAATTGAAAATTTAATACAAAAATTTGCCTAAGGGGTTCAAAATAACTTCTAGTTTAACGGATGATACCTTATTTCTTTGAAAAAAAGTTATTTTAAAGTTTTAATTATGTACACTGAGAGAAGATTCTTGCTGTCCTTATAAAAATCTTTATACCGCTTATAAAGAAGAATGCTAACATAGGGGACAAAAGAAAAACTACCTGAGACAGTAAAATCCATTTGGCTGTAATTTCTTTGCTGTAGTAATAAAGTCACTTTATAAAGAATGATCACTTAGCTCAAGTAAACAAAAATGTTGGATTAGCAAAGTAACTGACCATCAGCTATAAAGAGACTTTGCTAGAACAATAAAGATACTTTTCTACGCCACCTGCATCGTTATTGAAACAAGAATTTTTTTTTCAATATCAGTATAACATTTTGCTATATTAGAAAGATTTTTTTATTTATTTCAAGAAAGTTACTTTGCTGCGTCAGAATGTACCTACTTACTTCAGGAACTCTTTTTTAGCTACGGTAGCAAGTAAGCATTGCTGTAATAGTAAAGTGGTTTATTATGACAGCACCACTTATTTGCTATAATATGTGGGGTGTGGCCCAAAAAAGAAGCCGTATATTTTGTTGAATTTTTAATATACTCTAGAGAACATATTATGCTTAATAACACATTTATATAAACCAAGTTTTTTTAATTTGGATACGTAAGTTTCAAAAAATTTTGATTCATTTAAAATTGTGTTATTAAAAATAATATTTTCCATGCTATATCAAAAATTAAACATAGTATAAAGCTTATTTTTCAGGTAACTCCATCATATTTTATATCATGCAACTCCCCACGTCTGAATAGGTTGTCAAAGATTTGAAACTAAAAAAAAAATGTTCTCTTTATTATTTAATACAACAGAAAACAACACTTCATAACCTGTTGTAAGTTGTATTTTAGTTTATGGACTTTTATTATGAATAGCATTTGCTAAAGAATTACTAATTTTCTTTTTTCTAAAACTTGACTCACACAAAAATTATTATTAAATAAACAACAGTTTAACTAAACACATAACATAAAAAAATTAACATAAAACTAAAATAACTTTGGTGTTTTAACACTGATATTAAAAATCTACACTGTCATTGATGTCACAATCCAATAAAGTACTGCACACTGGAAACATTTTTGAGCCTAGACAATGTTTATTAGAAAAAATGAGACAAATGTCGAGTCATAATGGTCACCAACAACAGCCACCGATGCGACGATTTTACTTTATGAAGGAAGGAGCATCTAAATATCAGAAAAAATGAATACCTGAAGACATGTGGAGACAGGAACGGGACGACTGATGCTCAATATAAAAATTGACCCAATCAGACTGAATTTGTCACCACGAAATAATCCGATTCGAACCGAACAGTTACGATTTTTCCAATTCCAACAAAAAATTTTGCTACCCCTTTAAACACGCTTTAGAGCGCTAGAAAAGATTTTTTTTATAAAGATTTTTTTCAAAAGCAGCAAACTGCATTACTTCCTCAGCAAAGCAAATAGTAGTCCTAGAAAATAATTTTTTATAAATACTTACTTAGCTGTTATCATAATGTAAGTTTTCTATAATAGCAAAGGGCTTTGTAACGGGTGTAAAGAGTTTTCAGGTAAATTGTTTCTTTTGCAATAAGAAATTCATTTTGCTATCGTAGGTTGAAAATTTAATATTACAGCCAAAATAATCTTAGCAAAGAATTTCTTGCTGAAGCTTTTCTCAGTGTAGGTTCAACTTATATCATCCGCCATGCAGAACGTAAAAATAGAAATATTGCGCCTATTCATGTTAAATTTCTTATTTTCTAATAAAATTTCAAACGATACCCTGATATTATCTTCTATCTATACGCAAGTCTAGCTCAATTTAACCATCTTCGTATCTCCCAGTGGCGCTGCCGGGCTGCACCCCCCCCCCCCCCTACCCTTAGATTACAAAGGTCTTGTACGAACCGGTTAGTTTTTAAACTTTTCCTTCCAAAAGTCCTGTTTTATATAGATATTAAGGTTTCAGACGCATATCGTTTTAGTTATTGATTTATGATGCAATTTTATAGGAAAACGAGTAAAAAGAATAATATTTTATAGTATTTTTCTATCAAATACTTGTCTGTTCCGTTTTCCCTTTCAGAGCTATTTTAAATTAACAAAATTATAACCCAATGCAATAAAATATTTTTACAACCAAAACAAAGAAAAACTAGGTATTTATTTTTAAAGAGAAAAATTAAAGTAAAAAATTTTAATTGAAACCTTTTTTATGAAAGAAGTGTGATAATTCATAATAAAAAAATAGTGCGGGAAGAAACGAGAATGCTTTATTATGAATATACAAAACGGCACTTAAGAAGGAGTATTTCAAAACCTAAGCACTTGCACCAAAAACTGCTCTTAGATCTACGCTCCTAAAATACATGATTTCTGAAAAAATCATTAATTTTTGCGTGGTGAGCGATATTTACTTTATTTTTTATCATGAAAAACCCAGCCCGAAAAACGCTGGTTAGGGTCATACATACGTTTTACTTAAAACTTTGGATTGACACTAAAATTCATAATTTTCACAAATATAAAAAATGTTTTTTTAATAGAGCCAGCTAGGAATATCAAAAAAAAATGTAAAAAAAACATTTATAAAAACAAATTTTAATTATTTAATTTTCGAAATTTGATAGTAGTTAGGTGAATTTTTAATGAACTTTGGGGTGGCCCCGAAAATGTTTCGCCTGCGGCGCTTTTCCACCTTCTTTACTAGGAACAATATCATGAAATACATGTAGTCCCGAGTGTCCCATTCTCCATAAAAATAAAATATCCTACTTACGACCACTGGTATCTCCTACTGTTTTCGAGATCCCCTTATACAAGGGGACAAGGGGTGTTACAAATTCGTGTGCATACGCAATTGTAATACCCTGTATATAGCCCTAAATACGTATGGGTATATAATTGAAATACATTGCTGTTTGTGAAGTATGTATTTTTGGTTTTACCAAGAATTTACGCAACAATTTCGACCTACTTTCAGATAGTTTTCTTATTTTTTCTTAGTCATGTAAATTACCACAGACCTAAACGGTTTACCAAACTAGAGAATCTTATTCGTGTAATTAAGATATCAAAATAAAGCTCCGGTTTCAAATGGAATATTAAGCGAAGATTATAACCCACGGAAACGCGAATTGTGTACCTTTAGCCTGTGGATAATTTCTTGACATTAAAATTGTCTTATAAAATCATTTAATTAAGCCTTGACTTTCAGGTCTGATACGACCGACTCAAATTTTGCTGCGGGTCGTGTTTGGCATACAAATATATAAAAATTAAAATTATGAATCAGGAGTTTTAGTAAGTTTTGGGAGTAAAATAAAGTCCACAAAAGAATAATTAAGCAGAGAGTCAAATTGCTATAGCGAGTGACATCATAGAGCCCAGGGGCGTATTTAAGGGGGGCTGCCGGGCTAAAGCCCCCCCTCGGTCTAAAAGTCTAATTGCAACATAATTTTTCGTCTCACGCTTGGACTCTTAATTTAAATTTTTAAGAAATGTATTCTTGGCTTAGATTACAAAGGTCTTGTAGGAAACGTTTAGTTTTTAAACTTTTCAATCTAGAAGTCGTGTTTTGTATGGAGATTAAGGTTTCGGACGCATACCGATTGAGTTATTGATTTATGATGCAATTTTATAGGAAAGCGAGTAAAAAGAATAATATTTTATAGTATTTTTCTATTATATACTTGTCTGTTCCGTTTTCCTTTTTTTAGAGCTATTTTAAATAAACAAAAATATAACCGAATGCAATGAAATATTTTTACAACAAAAACAAAAAACAATTAGGTACTTATTTTTAAAGAGAAAAATTAAAGTAAAAATTTTAATTGAAACGTTTATTATGGAAGAAGTGTGAAGTGTGATCATTTATAATAAAAAAATAGTGCGGGAAGAAACGAAAATGCTTTATTATGAATATACAAAATGGCACTTAAGACGGAGCATTGCGAAACCTAAGAATTTGCACCAAAAACTGCTCTTAGATCTACGCTCCTAAAATACATGATTTCTGAGAAAATCATCAATTTTGGCGTGGTGAACGATATTTACTTTATTTTTAATCATGAAAAACCGATCCCGAAAAACGCTGGTTAGAGTCATATAGGCCTAATTGTATTAGGTATCTTATCATTTTTCTAAAATCATAACATAGAACCTAAACTAGGTACTTAAAATTTTAAAAATAGCTTGGGTAGTAATATTAAATAACAACTCTTACTTATATCTAAATAATTTGTTTATTTAATAGATATAAAAAAATCGCATTTATTACAAGTTATTGTTATGACATGCGTAATAACCCATTACATAAATGTGTGGTCATTGAATCACTTACTTTTTATGGGTAATAACTTCATTAAATGGATTCAAATTCACACAGAATTACCATTTTGCGAAAATGTTTGCAAAATGCTTTTTTTTTTGTGATAATTTAAAAGTTTGATATTCTCATCAAAAGATTTAAAATACTTGTTTTATAAAGAAACGGCATACAAATTATTATTTTATTATTTAACCAGTTAGGTAATGCAAGTAGCGTTCGGTACTGTAATAGTTTTCCAGGTGATGGTATGAACTTTACAGTGTTTTTTCTTGCCATACCTACGATTTATTTATCATTATTAAGAAGTATAATGCCCGATTTTAAAGAAAATTATACCTACTGAATGAAAGAATCGCCACAACGTAGCATTGAAGAAATTACCTCCAGTAGACTTAAAGAAGGTTTTGTAAAAGAGTTTTTCTAACTGTTATCATCAACCCTTGTAATAATTAAAGATATAGTACTCATGGTATTCACCTGAAGACGACTGGGGATAGTTAGGTTAGGTTAGGTAAGAGTGGCAGACCTTTGGTTCTGACCAAACAGTCTCACGTAGTCCTATTAGGTCTGTTTTCCGTAGAACCCACCTTCATCAGATCTCTGATGGTTAGTGCGGCGTACACCGCAGAAGAATTTTAACAACTTTTTCAAACCAGTCGTTCAAGTTTTAAGTTGCTTAGTTCCGCCAGGCTATCGAAAAATAGTTCACCCAGAGCAGCGAACGTTCTTCTTGCGAGGCCAGGGCATTCACACAGAAAATGTTGAATACTTTTTTTCTCTTCCACTACTCTGCAGAAGTCGTTAGTGGGTATTTGCATACGTTCGGCATGTCTACCGAAGAGGCAATGTCCGGTAACAACCGCAGAAATATTTCTCACGTCTTTCCGACTGTGTTTTAATAGCTCTGCGGTTCTCTTTTTATCGAATGTGGGCCACAGTTGCCTGGATGTACTACAGGTTGTCAACTCTGTCCATCTGTTCTGTGCAAGCTGCTTGGTCGTGTAATCAATCTCCTCTTTGACTAATCCCAGTGCTTTGTTCACAGTATTGTCTGCTAGATCAGCTGGCATGCCTGCGCCGACTGAGGATACTCACTAGTTACAACGTTGTGATTCAAAACAAATAAAGACAATACAAGTCCATAACTCTACTGCCGTTCAATTAAAGATGTGATATAGTATGAACAAAAAGATAATATATTACGTCCACAGCTCAGACTTATTATTCACAATGAACTAATATTTCTACTACTAAGTTTTCTCCAATGTTACCAGCTTTATACCTAAATATATTCCTCTCGTTTCATCAGATCCATCCCTAGACGTGTTTTTCCATATCATGGCTCATCAGTAGACCTAGGATCTGACGCAAGAAAGGAGTAACTCAAAACTGCTTTAAGCAGTATTTGGTGGAACGCACTAGCAAGATGTTGCACGGAGCGATAACTGTGTCATTGTCATATAACTACTATGTTAAATTAGACAAAAACATTGCGTTCTCTTGGCCTGAATCCTGGCCATGTATATTAATGGCTATCTAAAAACTTTTTGAATACAGATATTGAGTGTCAAAAAGTTAATTTTATTAAAACAAATAAGTTTCAATACTTTTAATTATGTACTTTAATAATTAGTTTTCTTGGACTTGCCTATATATTTTTTCTACATTTTTCACACTTACATATAGTCTATTTCAGAAAGGTGTAGAGTAATAAAATGGGAAATTCCGTCCAGTTCGGCTCAGTTTCGGTGTCAGCCATAGGCGGAGGTAACTTTTGTGCATTAAAGTATTTATGATCAAAAGAAGATAATTTGATAAAGAAAGAACTATAAGCTATAACAAATTTAAACAAACATCGTTTTATGAAATGTGGAAGATATAGCTGAAAAACATAGTATTTTAACTGTGCTGCGTACACCGCCATATCGTTGCGAACTAAATCCTATGGAATTTATATGGACGCAAGTGAAAGGATTTGTAGCAAGACACAACATGACATTCAAAATGAAAGACGTTAAGCTACTGTTTGATCAAGCCATTAAGAAAGTGACACCAGAGAACTGGCAAAAATGTCATGTCATTTAAGAAGAGAAGAAAATCTTGACCACCTGATCGATCGAACCACCCAAACCAGGGTGGTACTACCTGCACTTGATAAAAATAAAGAATTTTGTAATGAAATCAATGCCAAATTATGCAAGTGGCTTAAATATTCGTTGGGTCACTCTATAGTCCCTTTGCATACCTAATAAGCCCTTATTACTCTACACCTTTCTGAAATAGACTATAGATACCACCTTTCCAGTGGTGAAAAAAAAACTCAGTAATTTTTTTAGTTTACGACAACTTTTAGCTTTCCTGACCGTCTAAAATCGTGTGTTTCCCTTTTGTATTTAATTGCGAATTTTATGAAATCACTTTAAACAATTTTAATTGAGTCTGATAACGGTTTACGTCATCAACTATCACAAAACAAGAACACGTGTGGGGGAAATATATATGAATAATAATTTGTCCTTGTGTTTTCGCAAATTCTTCAGTACCACCATGTTAATATAACATAGCAAAGCATATTTTATGCCTTAATTTATTTCCAAAGCTATTGAGTCTACTAGCAATAATATAATAGAGTGGTGAGTAGTAGTAGAAAAGAGGTGACTGAACGATGGTAGATTGGTAAAAATCCATTACGTTATTTCCAAACCCTAAATTTCTTTGTTTATCACAGGGAGTTTGGTAAAAACTTCGTCAAAATAGGCTCTTTCTTTTGGTTGGTCTTTTGCCAACCAACAAAACTTTTCAGCACCATAAAGATAACCTATCTCTGAAAAAAAAATTTACTCAGTTCTTCGAATATTACTATTTTTAATCTAAATAAATGAACTTAAAAAAAATATATTTATTTACTATGTTTGGTCATGATACAATAATATTGTGGTATAATAAATACTGTATTGAAATAACAAAAATCATTCATGAAGATTTATGAATATGAAATGTAGAGAGGGGTATTTTTATCAAATTTTTAGGAATTTACATTACTGAAAATATTACTTTTAAATATATTAAAAATTATGTTAAAAATAAACTGTCTCAAGAATATACTTTCTTATGAAGTAGATACTTAATACAGTTTTTCTGAATTTTTAATTTCTTTTAATAGAATCCCTTTTTGAGACATAGAACCTGTTTTTGGAGAAATTTACGTCAATCTATTTTCATTGTGCATTATCTTTGAGAAGCAAGATCTAGTTGTCTTTGTTTGTCTAACATTTTTTAACATTAATCTCAATTTTTGGGTATATTTGAAACAGTTTGTTTAATGTATTAAAAACATAAATAATACTAACGTGTCTACATACAAATATCCACACATGCTAATTCGGCCTCATGTTCGGGCACATGTCGAATGGCAAAGAAATATTAAACATCTGGATAGAGAATTTTTTACACGAGCACCGAAAAAATACATTTTAACGTTCTATCTGGCTTTTCGATCAGTAGAACAGAATTTTTGTGTATAATAACTCATTTTTTTTAACTTGTGGGGCTCGCTAGATGCCCGCTAATCTGTTTGATGTCGGCAATCTTTATAAACGAATTTTCGATGTTCCCTTCTATACCTATCACTCCTTCAAGTCTTTTTAAAAAATCTATAGTTGCTAATTGGAATGGTATTTACCTGCAGACGTCTGGAGATACTCACTAGTTGAAACGTTGTGATTCAAAACAAATAAAGACAATACAGTTCTAAAGTTTATAATTGGAAAATAGAATTAATAATTATTATCTTTCTGCTTAGGTTAAAAAATATCAAATTTTAAAAACTGGCAAAAATGTATAATTTGAAAAAGCTCATTATACCGTAAGAGAATAGTCAGCCACTGCCGAGATCTTACACCTATACATTTTTATTATAAGCCCATAGCGTATCTAGGATTTTGGTAATGGGGGCGACTAAATAAAAAATACTGATCTTTCATACCCCCCCCCCCCCCCCCCCCCCAGCCCTCCCCCCTCCCCCCTCCCCCCTCCCCCCTCCCCCCTCTGAATCTGCCACTGCCCATAGCGAAGTTATTTGATAGATATGTTAAACTTTCATAAACAATATATCGACTAGAGGTGTACTGTTCAGGGGAAATAGAGATTTAAGGAAAAAAATTAAAAATTCAGATACCTTATCATCATGCTGGCCTCAAGGCCCTAACCGACTCAAATCGGGGATCACAATGGAGTGCCTAAATAACCTGAAAGGCCTCGCAGCAAGGAACAACAGGGTATAACTTCTATGGGTTTCTGGTCACTCGGTGATAGCAGGCAACGAAATAGCCGATAAACTGGCTACAGCCAGATCATCTCAAAAACTCAGGGGCCCGGAACCCGCCCTTGGCATATCAAAACAGGCAACCAAAGCAAAATCAGACAGGCGGGCGCAACAACAACACCTATCCCGATGGAACAGGATACCTGGTCAAACCCAAGCGAGGGCCACAATTGGGGAACCCTCCAAAAAGCTATCAACTGGAATGTTGCTTCTAACGCGCACCCAGCTAAAACAAGTCGTTGGCCTACTAAAAGGTCACTGCCACTTAAGAAAACCCTTACGTCGAATAGGAATTTACAATAGTTCTAATGAATGCAGACTTTGAGGCGACGAGGACGCAACCGCCACACATATCATATATAACTGCGAAGCACTGACTCGAAGAAGATTAAACATTTTCGGAGGAATTCAATGTGGGGATAACCTCTCGCATGACAATCTTGGTAGGAATTTACTGGACCTTATAAAAGGAATACATCTTTTCTAGCAAGATAGGGGAGCACAATAAGCCACTAGGCTGCAGTGCAGGAAGCTTGGGCCGAACACCCGACCCTCGCCTTAAACCAACCAAGGTACTCAACAACTTTTATCAAGAATAACATTTTCTGAGAAATAGGTAATAAACAAATTTTCCCTATGTTGTATTATTTTTTGGGCACACTGTATATAAATAATGAAGAATACCTACTCGTAATAATCATAATTTTCGTATCTATATGCATTCCGGAATTATTATTTAAAATTTGTTTATATATTAGTTTTATTTTCACACAGCAGACCTACTTTACAATGATAGCATAATATTCGCAGTATGATTTACATTTTGCAACTGCCTACATCTGGTTCACATCATTATCGTTAGATTTTCATTAATTAATTACCGGTTTCTAGACTCTAATTTCGGTCCGGTTCCGGATTTTTTGCCAAGGCGTGCCACAATTACGTAAATTACGCTATACTCATTTTAGCCACGAGTTGTAAAAGCAGTTGAGACATTTATGATAATATGCCAAAATTATAGCTTTCGAATTTGAACAAGCAAAAGCGGGCGGTACAAATAACGAAACTAACCTCCATAAAAGTCGACTTTTACATGCCATTTGTCTTACGATGCCTTTAATGATAGTACAATGGCACATAATACTTAGTTTTTAAAAGCTTTTATTTATCTTACAATGTTAGCTAGTCAAATCGTGCAAGCTGAATTAGAAAGAATCACTTCCTTTTATCCTACGAAGTTGAAATTTTACAATTGTACTAAAAATTTAAAAAAAACGTTATTTAAAATAGGTATTATAACTAGTGAAAACAAATCAAAAAAACAGTCAAATAATAAGCAATTGAAGAAAAGTTCCAAAGCCATGGATCAATCTACACTGCAACATATATGTCAATTTGGTTCATTTCTTATATTTACAGAAAATCTCTTAGAAGACATCAGGTTGATATCTATTCCTTTTCTCATATTTAATTAATAAAAATGATCAATGTTGTTTTCTGAATCATGTTGCTAAGTTGCCTGCTTTATTTACGTTTTATCATTATGGTAATTTTTTCCAAATAAGGCAACCGGAGGGCTCAAATTTCCAAGCGAAATTTGGACAATCCACGCAAAATGTACAGTATAAGTATTATATAGTAATAATTTTGATAGAAATCGTGAGATCGTGGCCCAATTACGAGACATGAATAGAAATATGGCTTATGCTTATTCTATGGAGGAATCATAATTTTATCTGGAAAAAGATAAAAAATGTGTTAGTTATTAGAATATGAAATCTAAAAATGGTTCTTTATGACAAAAGATTTTGGTAATTTATCTGTTATACCTACACCTAAGTTTGGTTGTCATTTGTTTATGGTCTGTTACATGTAAAAGTATTTTATTGTATTCGGCTTTGTATTTGGTTATATTTTTAATCTTCCCAGTGCTACTCTATGGCTCCGAGAGCTGGACATTCTGCCAGTCGATGGAGAGCCGTATAGACGCCTTCGAGATGTACTTGTATCGCCGTATACTGCGTATATCCTGGGTGGATAGGATAACCAACGAGGAAGTGCTAAGGAGAATAGGTAAAGGCAGAGAACTGTTGACAACCATCAAAGAACGAAAGCTCCAGTACATCGGGCATGTTATGAGAGGGGAGCGGTACGAGTTTCTCTGACTCATCATCGAAGGAAAGATAGAGGGTAAACGATCTGTGGGCAGACGACAGAACTCATGGCTGAAGGATCGGCGCCGATGGTTCGGACGGACATCCATAGAGATTTTCAGAGGCGCGGTTTCACGCACCATTATAGCCAGTTGGATCGCCAACCTTCGTAGGGAGACGGCGTCCTAAGAAGAAGATATTTTTAATGTAAAATAGCTTAAAATTAGGGGAATATAAAATAGTGTTCCCTTTACTCGTTTTTCCTTTAAAATTAAATCCGAAGTAAAACCTAAACGTTTCTGACAAAAACGGCATTTAGATTCGTAATTCACGCCTTAAAATACATCGTTCCTGAAAAAATTATCAATTTTGAAGTGGTGTAGCTATAACATATCATTACCAACATTTTAATTACGTAAAATGAAACGAATTTATTTTGTGTTATTTCTTATTAAATTATAAAAAATCTCATTGCGGCTATTTTGTAGTATGAATTTATTACCAAAATTTATTTCGATCAACCGTTTTTCTTTAAATTGGCTTAGTGAGTATAAAAATATCTTGTAAATCACCTCATACATAATGTACCGGGTGAGTCAACGATTGCGCGGAGCAATTTTATGGCTTGAAGATAAAATTTGTCGACAATAAGCTTTTGTGCTAAGGTATGGTTGGATATCAGGCACATTTTAAAAATATTTTGAATTATACAGGGTGCGCCCAAAAAGTAGGGTGTCAAAAAGGTACATTTTTTAAAATGGAACACCCTATATATTGTATTATTTTCTGATTTCTCACAAAGTTCTACGCTTATTTCGTAAATGTGAAATGTCTAGAGTCAATAGTTTTTGAGATATTGAAGTTTAAAATATGGCATTTTTAGACTTTGACAAGCTGTCACATTGGAACGGTTCATCTTAGAGAAAAATTGTTTTCACCTCCCTATCTTAATTTTTTATTCTCTATCTAAACGTTACTACTTCCGGTTTAACATGTTAAACCGTTAAAACCGGTTTTTTGGTTTAACACGGTAATCCGGAGGTGGGTTTCTTTGGATAGAGAATAAAAAACTAGGATAGGGAGGGGAAAATCATTTTTCTCTAAGATGAACCGTTTCAATGCTACAACCTGTCAAATTCTGAAAATGTCATATTTTAACCGTCAATATCTCAAAAACTATTGAATTTAGACATATGACATTTACAAAATAAGCGTAGAATTTTGAGAGGAATCAGAAAATAATACAATATATAGGGTGTCCTATTTAAAAAAATGGACCTTTTTGACACCTTGCTTTTTGGGCGCACCCTGTATAATTCAAAATATTTTTAAAATGTGCCTGATATCCAACCATACCTTAACATAAAAGTTTATTGTCGACAAATTTTATCTTCAAGGCATAAAATTACTCCGCGCAATCGTTGACTCACCCGGTACATAATAAAATTAATTTTTTTTTTATTTAAAAAATTTAAATTCAATAATTGTCTTAGATTTTTTTTAGTTAAAATCGATTTGAAAAAATAAGTAATTACTAAAAAAAAGTTTAAAACTAAAAAATAAGTTTAAAATTAAAAAAAAAAAATTAAATAAAAAAAAACAAGACTTTACCTCAAAAGTTTCTTTATATTTTTTTGTAAACATTTTATAATTTTGTATATTTTATCTGGTTTTATGTAACACATCTTCATTTTTCACCAATAAAGGAAGATTTATCAATTGGGGTTGGGTCTTTGTTAAAAATATCAGAAAATAGTAGAAAAATCGTAGTAGAAAATTGCAAAAAACAGAAAAGGCAAGTACAAACAAGCATTTTGAATAGAATCTGGGATAAATGTTGTGATTCAAATAATAATAATTCTGATTTGCATTTTCTTGATATACAGTGTGTCTGCTTAAGTTTGCACCATATGGAAAACTTTTTTATTATTAATTTTACGAAAAAAAAGTTATTCTTCATGAAAAGTTCGGCATGGTCTAAAACCTAAAATGAAACTTTTAGATGTTAAATTTTTTCAGTCGTATACGAGATTTTTAAAAAAATATGAATTTGGCGCAAGAGTAACGTATCGAAAACTTTTATTTCTAGTTGGCCGCGATTAAGTGAATGCATTTCGGATCAAATTACCATATTATCTGCCATTAAACGTCAAATAAAATTTATTAACATGCCGGTTATATTTAGTGCGCAAGAAAAAATAGAAATTGTGTTAATCGTTGGTGATAATTATAAAATTCATCGAGAAGCAGCTGAAATATTTATTTACAAATAAATAGATAACTGTACCGGGTGATTCATTAAGGGTGACGAGCGGCCATATCTTGGAAACTACTGGGCATAGAAATTCAGGAAAAAAAAATATAACTAAAGTGGCCATGAGAAAATCCTGGAAATAATTTTTAAGTTCCGCATTTTGCCGCAAGAGGGCGTAATTGAAAAGTAAATTATAAAAGTTTACATATCTCAGAAAATTCCACATTAAGGATCTTTGATAACACCATTAAAAAGCTTGGGCAATTATGCATCATTTTCATCTTATGCTCATTGGCGAGCCGATTTTAATAAGAGGGGGGGAAACTGTTGAAAGTGTAATCAGTTAAATCGCTGTAACTTATAAACGACTTATCCGATTTTAGCAAACCAAAGACTGTTTGGAAGAGAAATGTATGCACTTTCACCAATCGTATTTAGTTGTCCATAATAGTTCTCAAAAAAAATGCTAAAGGGCGCAATTTGTAATAATAAACACATTTTTTGATTTTACTCCAAAAAAATAAATCATACGGTATAATTATGATACAATAATCGAAAAGTAGATGAAATTTGCTAAAAAAAATATTAAAACCGCAGCTCGATATCTCCCTTCGTTTCAGCGTTATCGCGAATAGAATAATTTTTAAAATTTTAAATAAAGAATATTTTTTAGAAAGAAGTGGGACGCCACTGATATTTTTCCATGTGGATATTATTTTGGATTAGCCTGGTCAATTATGCATGAAAATGGTATCTTGCGTTTTTCTCCTCAGGCACACCGCTCTTAATTAAAATAATTAAATTAAATTAGCTCTACTATTTATTATTTTTATTAACATTGATAATGAAAAATTTTGTTTTATAAAAATTGTTGGAAATGACCATCCCGCCCGTCTAATTTAATTTAATTATTTTAATTAAGAACGGTGTGTCTGAGGAGAAAAACGCAAGAGAACATTTTTATGCAGAATTGACCAGGCTAATCAGAAATAATATACACATGGAAAAATATCAGAGGCGTCCCACTTGTTTTCTAAAAAACATATAACGCTTCTTCATATAAAGTATTAAAAATTATTCTATTGGCGATAACGCTGAAACGAACGAAGATATCGAGCTGCGGTTTTAATATTTTTTTAGCAAATTTCATCTACTTTTCTATTATGGTATCATAATTATACCGTATGATTTATTTTTTCGGAGTAAAATCAAAAATTGTGTTATTATTACAAATTGCGCCCTCTAGCATTTTTTTTGAGAACTATTATGGACAACTAAATACGATTGGTTAAAGTGCATACATTTCTCTTCCAAACAGTCTTTAGTTTGCTAAAATCGGATAAGTGGTTTATAAGTCCCCCCCCCCCCCCCCCTCTTATTAAAGTCGGTACGCCAATGAGCATAAGACCAAAATGATGCATAATTATCCAAGCTTTTTAATGGTGTTACCAAAGATATACCTTAATGTGGAATTTTCGGAGATATGTAAACTTTTATAATTTACTTTTCAATTATGCCCTCTTGCAGCAAAATGCGGAACTTAAAAATTATTTCCAGGATTTTCTAATGGCCACTTTAGTTATAATTTTTTTTTTCTAAATTTCTATGCCCAGTAGTTTCCGAGATATGGCCGCTCCTCACCCTTAATGAATCACCCGGTATATTTCAACCTAATCTACAATTTTAAATAAAAAAAAATTTCATAAAAGTTTTCGATATTGTCAAAAATAACTAGGTACTTTACTCTTGAGCCAAATTCATATTTTTTAAAAAACCTCGTATACGACTGAAAAATGTAACATCTAAAGGTTGCATTTTAGGTTTTAGACCATGCTGAACTTTTTATGAAGAATAACTTTTTTTTAGTAAAGTTTATAATAAAAAAAAATTTCCATATATATGGTGCGAACTTAAGCAGATACACTGTATGTAGATTCTTTAATCTAACTTTTGGTTATATGTCATAAAACGATGCATAAAATGTACGTGTAAATTGGGTTTCTGTCATCATATCATTTTCAAGTTATAATGATCTGACCACTGTGATTGGACAGTTTTATATTCTAACAAGGATGGATATGAAATTATATCAGTTCAGTTAACTGGTATAATCAATTTATCCTGTCCCTTTGTTATAAAAGAAACCTACAATATTTATGTGAAAGTTGATAAACATATATTTCCTTTAATCTAAAGGTTTCCTACATACTTATACCCATGATTATTTATTTTTTCCAATCGTTTCCCACATTTTCCGTGAATCATATGTAGAGTTAAACATACATGCTGTCACCATATGGAAATTTCGCAAACGAATAAAAATAGACCGAATATTTCATTCAGATTAAACTGTCATTTTATTTATCGGCCGCCATTTTTATTCATGGATTATTTTCTTTGGGTACACGAGTCACGAATAAAAGATAATCTTTGAATCCATTTAGGCATTAATCTCAGTTTAAAGTTAATCTTAGTGTTAATAGCCAAATTTAACTGTTTTACTCTTTGCAACATTTTTCTGGATTAGTCAATAGCTAAAATAAGCCTTAAGGATTAAAGGGTGTACCTACTCATCCTTTTTAACATACTCCAAAAAGAAGGAGGTTATATATAATTATTTTAAATGTAGACCTTAAACATGGATCTAATTGATAGTGAAGATAAGGAGAGACGACTCCCGGGGTCGGGTCGGGCCACTTTATAGATAAAGGTTCGGGTTTTCGGGCCCTACCAATTTTTTTGGGCCAGTCGGGCCTACCGGGCTTGCCGGGCCTGGGCCACATGGGCCTTCGAGACTTTTGTGATTAGCCAGTGAACGCGTCGCAAAATTCCGATTTGGGTCGGGTCGGGTCGTGAAATTCCAGCCCGTGCAGGGCTCTACTTTCGATATATTTAAATTAAAGCAAATCGTATGTATCGTTTCGGACAAGTTCAGTGGCAGCGAACGGCATCGACAGTGGGTTTATTTTATGTGCGGTGAGAGAAAATCTATTTTATTATAACCTTAAAATAATATTTTTTTTTATTAGATATTATTTTTTTAATAAAATTGTTTACTCTAATGACGTTAATTTGGGAGAAGAGTAACTCTCTTTCTCTACCTCTCTCCTATCTACGCTCTTGGCCTAAGTCCTATAACTATCTTTTTTAACGCATGTATTATTTGTTCTTTTAAATTACAAAATAAACATCGATAAGCTTCTTACGTTACGACATTATTTAACATTACAAACAGGTCTACCCATATCTCAGAAGCAATATGAGTCAATATTCTGTTACGGGATTTTATCTTTATCGGTTCATGGTAGAAAATAGAAATTATCCGGTTTTGGTAATTGAGATCGTGTCATAGTAGGTAGTAGTACATTTTACACGTGTGTTACATAATAATATAATGGCTCTCTTTTAGTTTCAGTACAATAATCGAATACATAACAAGTTGTGGTAAAGGATGCGGAAGTTTTACCATCTTTTGTTTGTACGCCTTTCCCCAACCTTTGGGCTTAAGCGTGGTTCCACGATACACTAACACTCTATACGTGGTCATATCGTGGTGTGGTTAGTGGGTTTTAATAGTATATTATGTATTAAATGTGGTAAAAAGCATATTACTCACGAATTGAAAAATTGCGAACGAGCCGCGTAGCGGCGAGTGCGGTAATAATATAAGTGCGTGATTGCTTTACTTACAACACGCAATACATACTTTAATTTTTCTACGAATCTCACTAATAAATTACAGATCGGTTTATGATTTATACATTTTATCAACTTGGACTTCAAATCTCAAATAATGACAATGTCACTGTCAAATATTCAAAACGCAAGATAGATAAATGTCACGATTTGAGTGGTTAAAGGCTAACTTAATTGTTAAACTATTGTATCTCCTGGCCTATAATGACAGTGTAAAATTTAAAGGTTAGATTTTTGTACTGACATAGTGGCTCTTGAACCATAAGATACTTTTCTCCACGACCATTACAGAATGCAATAATTCCAAAATCATTTTTGATAATAGAATGTAAAAATTCTCGCTCTTGAGTTGGAATATTTATTCTGAAACACTTGCTTCTTATGCGTTTTGCGTGTATTTTCATTCCATAACAAGATACGAAATGAATAATGTCACGTAGCTTTTGTTTAAGGGGGTCAGATGGGAATAAATAAATAACGGTAGACAGGTTTTCAATAAAAAATACTATAACTATATTATCCTACAAGAAACAAATTATAAAAAGACCTCGGTGTAAACTTACATCATATTATTGTGACGTCGAGGGCTGCTTACAAGGGCGACGGTATTCGCGGGTGATGACCCAGGTTCTCAAATTATGCGTACCGGACTGGTACCTCCACCCCCTGTCCACTGTCTGTCCTAGCGCTGGCTCCACTATTTATATTACTTTAATGAGGTTGACCTATTGATTGTAATATAAACAGTGCAAGCTTGGCATTTTTCTAGGACAGCATATTTTGCATGTTGAGAATACTGGGTCTTATAATAATAAAACTAAAAATTCTTATTTTTTACGGAAAGTTATACTTTTTCATGACATATTTCCCTCGCCGATGAAAGCTGGCCCCTAGCTTTAAGCCTTACAGTAACAGTTTCTGCCTAAAGCTTAAACTTAATAATTGTAAATAATAAACAACATTATAACAAAACAAGAAAATGTATGGTGGTACAATACAATAATTTGAGAAGACAAGAAATAGTTATAATTAATTAGTACAATAAATAAGATCTGTAATCATTGAAACAGTGGTTAATAGTCTTTCGTAAAAGTCACACTGAAGTTCCAACACACTTTTATTTAAAGAGTCTTGCACGGAAACACACCCGATACACTTTTAGTCTTTTCAGTCAGTTCTCTTAATTCTTCCCCATTGGCCCATCCTCATTGAGCGTACTAGAGTACAGGGATGTTCCAGGATTGAACATTATCCCATGGTTCTATGATTGCCCATTTGCCCATCCTCTTTAAGCGTAAAAGAGTACAGGGACATTCCATAATGCACAAACTTTAGGGAGGTGGCTGATGCTGGCGTTGGATGTAGCCAGGAGTTTTCCCCCCGTCCAGTGAGTTCGGCCTCCGTAACTTATATTAGGCTACGCTGGTGGAGCAATGTGGGTTGCAGATAGCCAAGTTGAAAATGGTTGCGTTTTCAGAGCAGTAGTGTTATTGATAATGCCAATGCCGTCTTGGATATTTGACCTCGGCTACGATAATGCTCTTTGGCTATCGGGCTATACCATTGTTAGCCATATGGAAAATTTTTGATCATGTCCATAGTGAAAGTAAGTTGTGCCCTTGTAGTCGTGCTGAGGATGGTTCATGGTCACATCATAGGTGTACAGTGCCTTTAGTAGCTATGCAGCATGGGGTGGAAACTGATTTTAGGTGTGCTCCGGCTTTTGGGTTGGTAGTGGTTGGTCTCCGTGTGGTACATGTAATAAAATAGAAAACCAGCAGTAACGAGAAAAAAAAATTACATATTAAAATTTGATTAAAGTTTGATAATTTGAGTTTGATAATATTAAAATAACGATTGGGAAGCGGAGGAAATTTAAGAACTTTTTACACAATGATAATAGTTTGATGAGAGATTTGGACGACTCCTTTATTTTAACGATCTAGCAAGTGACATTTACTTTTATAATGCTCTCTTCGTACATATAGTCTTTCTCTTTTTTGCGCTACTTTAATCACTAATTTTTTTTTTTTTTTTTTTTGAGCTTAGATGGATATTCAACTCTGATGAGTCCTCTTCCATATCTTCCTACTCTCCATAGTCACATAATGACAAAATAATACATATTCAATAAACAATGTGAGCGAAAAAGGTAAACATTCAGCTTTTTAAGACATCCGCCATGTTCTCCTGTTTCATTTTCACTTTTTATTTGGAGTATCTTTCCATGTCACCCCATTTCAAAAAATACACACATCAAACGGAATCAGACATTATGTCTCTTAACTTCCTAATCTGAAATATACAATAGTAGCATCGTACTTAAAGAAAAAGTATATTGATCACATTATAAAATTTTGAGAACATTATTATAAATAGAGAAAAGAATGAAAAATCGCGGTTAACATCTTTTTTTAAATTTTCATATGTTGTTGTATAAAAGGAGTAGTCGAATTCTTCATTTGTTTAACATGACATCTTATATCCTAATGGTTCCTCTAAAATATATGTGTTAAAAACGGGTTATACAATTCGGTTTTTTGATCGTTTTTTTTTCACATTTCTATGTTAGTCTCCTGATATATAAAAAAAATTATTCTGACTAAGAATTTTTGACGTTGCAACATGAATATCTTTTTACATTATTTTTTTTTTTTTTTTTTTACAGTAAATTGTTGTACCACCATTACCTAAGTTAAGAAAATTGAATTTAAAAATAAGATCATTGATTATATTAGTCTTTACATAAGTATTTACCGTCTATAGTTTGTCATATCAAACTTGACAGTCGCTTCCAATTTGGATAGGGAACAAGATAGACTTGTGCCAGTTGGTATTCGTAGGTCTGTTGGTAATTTAAGAATAAATTGTCTTTGTTCAGTAGTCTCACTTTGGTCAACTGTGTCTGCGTCTGTACTAGTCCTGTGTGTTTTTTGTTTGGCTAGTTGTACCCACAACATTGTGTATTTTGTTAAAAGGAAGGAAGAAAGGAAAATAATACAAATGCTGTGATCAGGACTCCTAAGATCGTGCTTTATGTAGCTATTTCCAGCTTGGACTTGGTTAACAAGGTTAGGTAGAACAGTAAATGATTTTGGATTGCTAAAGAAAAGTACAGCCAATAAAACTAATAGGATGTGGTATTGTGTGTGTAGGGAATTTAAAACTTCTTGGATTTGGTCGTTTGAGGTTATGTTAACGTGTGGGATTGTTAGTGTTCAATTGGATATTATTGATGCATTTAGGTTAAGGTACTGAGGTGCATTGGGTAATTTAGGATTTGATAGAAATGACTTCAGGTTTGACCATGCTGCTGGAAAGATATGGATGACGTAGGTTAATGGTATAGTTGCTTCGCACATGATTGTTGCAGGAAGAGGTTGCCCGAATGCTCCAACTGGGAGTTCTAATCTGTGTATACTGGTAAAGGTGCAGAACAAGTAACATTATAAGAAACCTATACGAAAGTAATATAAAAATTAGAATATATATTTAAGTATGTATATGTATAAAGTTTTAATTGTAATTAAATAATTACCTCATTAATGCGTAATTATGTAAATAAACAAATAATTGCTTGCACCAACCTGGTTTTACTATTTGTTTATTCAGCAAAATATAAAAATAAAAATAATATTATGAATGGTTTGTTTTTATTTAGTCATCATCGCCGAATAGTTCAAGAAACCTTTTTCTTAATTTGTCTGTTAGCTCAGCACTATTTTTTGTCTTGTGCAATTCTGCACTAGTTCCCTCAGAAAAATTGATAGTATTTATTGTAGGCGTTACTGGAAAACCTGTCTTCTTGTGATATTTTATTTCTAGTTCTACGTTATCTCCTGTTAAAAGTTTAAATTTATTTTGCCGTTTTCGTTCTCCTTGGTTTTTGTTCAATTTTTTCCTGGCCATTAAAATTTTTAAAAAAAATGTTATCTATAGATTCCTTTCGTAAAAAAATTAAAATTGGCAGAACAGAAAAGTGTTGAAAGGGTTAGTTAGTGCCTTAATTTTTACCAGCGTTAACGGGCACCCGGCGCCTCCACCAAATGTCACGTAGCTTTTGTTTAAGGGGGTCAGATGGGAATAAATAAATAACGGTAGACAGGTTTTCAATAAAAAATACTATAACTATATTATCCTACAAGAAACAAATTATAAAAAGACCTCGGTGTAAACTTACATCATGTTATTGTGACGTCGAGGGCTGCTTACAAGGGCGACGGTATTCGCGGGTGATGACCCAGGTTCTCAAATTATGCGTACCGGACTGGTACCTCCACCCCCTGTCCACTGTCTGTCCTAGCGCTGGCTCCACTATTTATATTACTTTAATGAGGTTGACCTATTGATTGTAATATAAACAGTGCAAGCTTGGCATTTTTCTAGGACAGCATATTTTGCATGTTGAGAATACTGGGTCTTATAATAATAAAACTAAAAATTCTTATTTTTTACGGAAAGTTATACTTTTTCATGACAATATTCTGTAATTGATCTAAACGACATAGGTTGCCATTAACTTCGAAACTGTCAATGTCAGCAGACAAATTTTAGTGCAAGTCAAAATATGAGTGAAAAATCGGATGAATCAGATATGGAACTGGATAATACTCCACCTGAAACTACAAATATTGCGAATAGTATTTTTGGTCGTGGAGAAAATATAGTCTGCTACTCGGTTAGAATGAAAATTCGATCTTCCACTCGGATCAAATTTTTATTCCAACTTCGTTACAGAATCTACTAATCAATTTTGACAATCTGCCAAGATGACAAAGTCAAATTCTTATAGACAAAGAGCTCAAATTAAAATTTTCCTGTCCTAGTTTTCATTTAACGCGATGGTACATAGTATTAGGTACACTTATATTTTATTAAACATTATAAAAAAAATACAAATTACATTATACAGAAATTAAATTATAAAAAATCGAAATATTCTTCATCATCTGAGGAATTATCATCTCCTCTTGACGTTATAATTAACGGGTCGACGGTCCGATCGATCAGGTGGCCAAGATTCCACATTTTCTCCTCTTCTTTAATGACATGATGGACTGCTTCTCGCCAGGTTTCTGGTGTCACTTCCTTAATGGCTTGATCAAACAGTAGCGTAAAGTTTTTCATTTTTAATGTCGTATTGTGTCCTACTACATACTACAAGTCCTCTTTCGCGATTTTATTCTTTACTCACAGTTATGTGTAAGAATGGCAAAATGAATACTCCCTCTAGATTCGTATTCAGTTACGCCCAATTTTATGAAGTTCTCTTAAACCTAAGCTTAAACATAGTTTTAAACCAAAGAATAATAATACTTAAATGGTAGAAATGGTTGATTTATAATGTGCGATTGAGAGTAAAGTTCAATAATATAAATTCACCTGTCCAAAACTCTACTGCCGTTCATGGTCATAACTTGTTATGTTATGTTACATTATATTAAGTTATGACAATGTAAATTACTTTTAACTCGAACTTTGCTGTCAATCCCTTAATATAAAAATACGAACATACAATTTTTCGATTTAAACTGACCCTCGATTTAAATCATATTGATGTGTCATCATGGTGTTCTTTTGTCCAATTTTAAAAAGTCGATTTAAATCGAGGCAAGATCCAGTTTAAATCAAAAAAATGTAAAAAATTTAATTTTGCTGTCACACTGAGAAAAGCTTCAGCAAGAAATCCTTTGCTAAGATTATTTTGGCTGTAATATTAAATTTTCAACCTACGATAGCAAAATGAATTTCTTATTGCAAAAGAAACAATTTACCTGAAAACTCTTTATACCCGTTACAAAACCCTTTGCTATTATAGAAAACTTACATTATGATAACAGCTAAGTAAGTATTTATAAAAAACTATTTTCTAGGACTACTATTTGCTTTGCTGAGGAAGTAATGCAGTTTGCTGCTTTTGAAAAAAATCTTTATAAAAAAATCTTTTCTAGCGCTCTAAAGCGTGTTTAAAGGGGTAGCAAAATTTTTTGTTGGAATTGGAAAAATCGTAACTGTTCGGTTCGAATCGGATTATTTCGTGGTGACAAATTCAGTCTGATTGGGTCAATTTTTATATTGAGCATCAGTCGTCCCGTTCCTGTCTCCACATGTCTTCAGGTATTCATTTTTTCTGATATTTAGATGCTCGTTCCTTCATAAAGTAAAATCGTCGCATCGGTGGCTGTTGTTCGTGACTATTATGACTCGACATTTGTCTCATTTTTCCCAATAAACATTGTCTTGGCTCAAAAATGTTTCCAGTGTGCAGTGCTTTATTGGATTGTGACATCAATGACAGTGTAGATTTTTAATATCAATGTTAAAAGACCAAAGTTATTTTAGTTTTATGTTAATTTTTTATGTTATGTGTTTAGTTAAACTGTTGTTTATTTAATAATAATTTTTGTGTGAGTCAAGTTTTAGAGAAAAGAAAATGCTATTCATAATAAAAGTCCTTAAACTAAAATACAACTTACCAAAGTTTTAAACACGGTATGATTTTTAAAAGGAAGATTTTAAGAAATATCTCAAAAGTAAAATACTTTCTTTTTCTAAATAAAATACAATGTAATTATTATTTTATCTAATATTCGGGCTAGATGCAGAAAAAATAAGATATGTTTTAACCACTCAAAGAAAAAAGCAGTAAAATATTATTGTTTTTTTAAGCAGCTAAAACTGAAACTAATTTTAGGTTATGAAGTGTTGTTTTCTGTTGTATTAAATAATAAAGAGAATTTTTTTTTAGTTTCAAATCTTTGACAACCTATTCAGACGTGGGGAGTTGCATGATATAAAATATGATGGAGTTACCTGAAAAATAAGCTTTATACTATGTTTAATTTTTGATATAGCATCGAAAATATTATTTTTAATAACACAATTTTAAATGAATCAAAATTTTTTGAAACTTACGTATCCAAAGTAAAAAAACTTGGTTTATATAAATGTGTTATTAAGCATAATATGTTCTCCAGAGTATATTAAAAATTCAACAAAATATACGGCTTATTTTTTGGGCCACACCCCACATATTATAGCAAATAAGTGGTGCTGTCATAATAAACCACTTTACTATTATAGCAATGCTTACTTGCTACCTTAGCTAAAAAAGAGTTCCTGAAGTAAGTAGGTACATTCTGACGCAGCAAAGTAACTTTCTTGAAATAAATAAAAAAATCTTTCTAATATAGCAAAATGTTATACTGATATTGAAAAAAAAATTCTTGTTTCAATAACGATGCAGATGGCGTAGAAAAGTATCTTTATTATTCTAGCAAAGTCTCTTTATAGCCGATGGTCAGTTACTTTGCTAATACAACATTTTTGTTTACTTGAGCTAAGTGATCATTCTTTATAAAGTGACTTTATTACTACAGCAAAGAAATTACAGCTAAATGGATTTTACTGTCTCAGGTAGTTTTTCTTTTGTCCCCTATGTTAGCATTTTTCTTTATAAGCGGTATAAAGATTTTTATAAGGACAGCAAGAATCTTCTCTCAGTGCAATCTCACTATAATGTGATCTAATGTGTTCTATGATTTTAGAATTATTCTTTGGATTAAACCTACGTTTAAACTTGTATTTAAGTAGATTTTAGAAAATTGGGCCATAACGATAGGGTATTACAATAAAATAAAAATAAAAATTTAATGAATAAACCCATTGTTATTCTTATTAAATTGAAATTCTGGCCTAAATCTAAATAAACGTATATATTCAAATTCACTGTAGATTAGTTCTAATTATCATGATTCACACTTCCACAATAATTTCTTTGGAGATAATGTTGTTTCGTAAATGAGTTTTAATCTTGCATTGTCTTTTTCATACCTCTGTTTTTAATAAATACTTACTGTGTTAAAATGTAGGATACATGTTCGGCTACTTTGAGTTAAAAGCCTTGAACTAAAGCTCCCAGTGTCTTATCACGTCATAATTCATTTCCTGGAAAAACTGCTCTAAAAAGTCTTTAAAATGTAAGATATCAAAGAGATTCTCTGCCTAACTTTCAGTCTACAGAAAAATTAGTAAACTCATTCCAATAATATTTAAGAATAAAAAAATATCCATAGGCCAGTATTTTATTATAATAATATCTGATAAAAAATATTACTATACTATGTATACCTATAATATACCAAAGCATTCAACCTTAATTAAAATCACTGAATGCTTTGAGTCAAATTTTGCAGACTAATTGTAAACCTAATTGAACACATATTTTTTAAGTAACACGAAACCGTTATTTCTATATTGCATTGATTGCATCAAAGTCGATTGATCACGGTAAAAAATTGATATTATCCAATTTACTTGATCAAGTATCGAGATCGTGTCATGTTTGGATATACCAGTATTAATACGTCTTTCATTATTACTTGTTACATGTTGGCCCAGTTGACAGCGATTAATTGTAAACTTTTGTAATCACAAAAATGTAAAAATGTAGGAGGTAGTTTTCTAGTTTTATTTACTTAATTTAAGTAGAGCCGAATAATATTTCTAAATTCTTTTCCAAAGTTACCAGCACCATGTGAAATTATATCTTTGCATTCTCTTAAACCGAATCCTATCCATGTTTATTGATGGATTTTTAAAAACTTTTAAATTTTTACTCTACAGGTATTGGAGAATGTGAGAAATTTTTTTTTATTAAAAAAAATAATTCCGAATAATTTTTTCAATACAATGTGTTTTGGTAATTTTTTTTTCCTCCCATTTTTTTTGCATGAGAATTCCTTTTCCACACCCACATAGATACCACCTTTTCACTGATGAAAATAGATATTTAAAATCTTGCTTAGATTTTTTGTAATTCCTCTCGGGAATAACTACACTTAAGTGACGAGAAAAGTAGGTTATTCCAGTTAACTGTACGCTAAATCTTCGTATTCTCACTGTTCAGTGCTGCACAGTGTCGCGACCTTTAAAAATATAATTTTCCAGTTTTAAAGAAAGATTCCACGAATGCACACAATACTGAAAAAGTCTTTTTTTAGCAGATCACAACCACAACTGATCCTAAAGAATTTCCTACGAATATAAGAATGTGGTAAACATTTCTCTTTTTCCTTTGGAGATAGCGCCAACCTATCAGTCCTCTGTACTGTGTTCCCACGATTCCGGAAATGTTCCATTAGTTGACAATATTGTACTTACCATGCTTATTTAGTATTCACCTGAAGATGACTGGAGATACTTAAGAGTTTAAACGTTATGATTCAAAACAACTAAAGACAATGCAAGTCTAAAACTCTTTTGCCGTTCAAGAAACATCATTGTCTCCAACCTTCAAACAGACACTAAATTATAACTTGTTTCTAAATTTACTTTTTAGAATTAAAATGAAGAATAAGATAATTTTTTATTGAGAAGACCTTGGTTGGTTTGTTTAAGGCGGGGGTCGGGCGTTCGCCCCAAACTTCCTGCACTGCAGCCTAGTGGCTTATTGTGCTCCCCTATCTCGCTAGAAAAGATTTTTTCCTTTTATAAGGTCCAGTAAATTCCTACCAAGTCTGTTATCCAAGAGGTTGTCCCCACATTGGATTCCTCCAAAGATTTTGAACCTTCTTCGAGTCAGTGCTTTGCAGTTATGTATGATATGTGAGGCGATTTCGTCCTCTTCGCCGCAAAGTCTGCATTCAATGGGACCATTGTAAATTCGTATTCGACGTAGGTGTTTTCTCAAGTGGCAGTGGCTTGTTAGCCAACCACTTGTTTTATCTGGGTGCGTGTTAGAAGCAACATTCCAGTTAATAGCTTTTTGGAGGGTTTCCCAATTGTTGCCCTTACTTGGGGTTGACCAGGTATACTATTCCATCGGGATAGGTGTTGTTGTTACGCCCACCAGTCTTTCTTTTATTCACCTATATCCCTTGTGTTCTTTCCTCATTTGGAAATAGGTAATTATAACACAGAGTAGATAATATGCTTACCGGTCGACGGGTCGGCACAGTGATAAATAGAAAAAGTCGTGGAAGCTATTTGAGTAAAACGTACAATAGAAATGTTAATTTAATATTTATATACTAATGTGTTGTTATATAATATATCTAATATTGACATAGGCGTAGTTCGGGGATGCTAAGCCCCTAAATCTAGCACCCTCAAAAAAACACAATCTATTGACAAGAAAAAGATTGAAATCTTAATTTTAAAAAACAGTTTAACAGACCACAATAATAAGAACTTCAGAATTTGTTAAATACCGAAACTCTTAGTTGTACGAAAATGAAAACTAATAATCGCTAAAGGTGAATTATTATTTTACAACCTATATAAATCAGTACTAAAATTTTTAGCAATAAAAAAATGCTTCCTAAGATCACATGAAACCACACCAAAATTCAAAACATTCAATTCAGAAATACCGAAAATATAAGCTTGTTTCCATTATAAGAGGGACATTGATAATAATTGCGAAATATTTTTTATTTTTAAGATTTAAGGTTAATAATTGTCTTGCATTTTTTTTAGTTGAAATCGATTTAAAAAAATAAATAATTTATGAAAAACAAAAAAAAATAAAAAAAGTTTTGTCCGAAGCGGGGTTCGAAACCGCGACCCTTAGTTCCAAAGTGGAGAGCCTATACCCCTACGCCAAGAAGGCGCCTTCTAAAAAGCAGGTTCAAATACGTTATATGACTAAATACAAGAAATTATTGTAAAAATAAATTGAAACTGTTTAAAAATACCTTCTCAGCAACGGCATCAGCTGCGGTACTCGGCAAACAAATAAATAATTTATGAAAAACAAAAAAAAATATATAAAAAGTTTTGTCCGAAGCGGGGTTCGAAACCGCGACCCTTAGTTCCAAAGTGGAGAGCCTATACCCCTACGCCAAGAAGGCGCCTTCTAAAAAAAAATACAAGAAATTATTGTAAAAATAAATTGAAACTGTTTAAAAATACCTTCTCAGCAACGGCATCAGCTGCGGTACTCGGCAAACAATAGTTATGATCCATAATTAATTGTTAGTTATCGTCTAAAACAGAATATCATACGTTTATGAATCAAACATTGGCTGAATATGTCTCTGTCAAAATCTGGGGAAATTTTGAAAGTCCTAATCAGCCGGCCGATGTCATATATCTGGATGTCAAATGTCGAAAAACGAGTTTTCTCGTGAATATTTCTCTAGTACGTATTTCCGTGCCATTGAATAAAATATAGTATTTGTGTGAAACGAATATTAATTTGAGTTTTAATCTTAATAGCAACGTTATAAAATGAGAACGATAATTCTTAAATGTCATTACCTTATAAGTTCTTAAACCAAATAGTAAATCTTTTTAAACCCAATAAATTGCCTATAAACATAAGAAATATTTAATTATCCCACTTGCTTCAACAGTCATGGTCTAAGATATATTTTAATACGATTAACTTATCAACTTCTTAACGCCTAATTAAAATTTTTAACAGTATTTTTTTGGGTTATTTTATTTTGATATGCTTGTTATATTTATCTGACTTGTTATTTTCAATGTTTAACAGGTGTAGCAATCAATTTAAAAAATGGATCGCTGAATTTAAGTAACTCAACCTTGTTCGATAGAAATATTGCTTTTCTCGATTTTGAAAAAAATATATTGAGAAATTTATGTAACATTTTCTTTTGACGATGCGATGTTTAAAATTATGTGTCAGTTTATCAGTAAATATATCCAGATCGGTTTCGAAATCTTTTGTTCTCGTCGGTACCGGGTAAGTGGTGACATCTTACTAAAATAGTAAAGTTTACTTGGTCTACTTGGTAGTATTATGCAATCTGATTTGCATTTTGATAGATATCTATCTGTGTTAATCAAAATGCGACAATCTTTATAGTAAATGGGGATCCCAGTACATATTCTCCATATATTTTGGGCCGCTAAAATTTTGTATAAAATGTCATATGTCTAAATTCAATTGTTTTTGAGATATTGACGTTTAAAATAGGTCATTTTCAGACTTTGACAGGCTCTAGCACTGGAACGTTGCATCTTAGAGAAAAATGGTTTGCACCTTGCTATCTCAGTTTTTTATTCTCTATCTAAAAGTTACAACTTCCGGGTTAACATGACCAACCGTAAAACCATTTTTTTGGTTTAACATGTTAAACCATAAATTGGTATTTTTGGATAGAGAATAAAAACCTAAGATACCTCCCTATACAATTACGCGTAAGTTTTGTATAAAATGTCATATGTCTAAATTCAATTGTTTTTAAGATATTGACGTTTAAAATATGCCATTTTCAGACTTTGACAGGCTGTAACATTGGAACGGTTCATCTAAGAGAACAATAGTTTTTACCTCCCTATCTTAGGTTTTTATTCTCTATCCAAAAATACCAATTTATGGTTTAACATGTTAAACCAAAAAAATGGTTTTACGGTTGGTCATGTTAACCCGGAAGTTGTAACTTTTAGATAGAGAATAAAAAACTGAGATAGCAAGGTGCAGACCATTTTTCTCTAAGATGAACCGTTCCAATGTTACAGCCTGTCAAGTCTGAAAATGGCATATTTAAACGTCAATATCTTAAAAACAATTGAATTTAGACATATGACATTTTATACAAAACTTACGCGTAATTGTATAGGGAATTAGAAAATAATGCAATATATAGGATATTCCATATTATCCGTTAAAATAACGATGATGCCACCGGTTTCGGGCAGAAGCGGAAACGTCGCATTGCAAAAAATATTTTAAATTTTAAAAAAAAACGTATCACCCGTTTTCTATAACCGTCTAACGTTCCATCCACCGTGAAACACCCTATACAGGATGTTCCTTAATGACGTGATAAAATTTTAGCGAGTGATTCCTCAAGTCATTTTATGAAGAAAAGTTTATATAATCATATGTCCTAAACAGCTTAAATTTTTTGCTACAGGGTGTTCAGTTTTTTTTTCTTTAATTCGTTTTTTGTAATATCTCCGAAAGTAAGAAAGATAATACTCTTAATTTGGATGTTTTAGTTATAAAAGTTTTTTTTGATCCCACCAGTGGCGTCTCTGCAAACATGTCCTCTAATATTTTTTAGAAAAAAAGTGGTACGCCACTGACATTTTTCAATGTGGATATTATTTCTGATTAGCCTGGTCAATTCTGCATAAAAATGGTCTCTTGCGCTTTACTCCTCAGGTGTTCTTAATTAAAATAATTAAATTAAATTAGCTCTACTATTTATTATTATTAACATTGATAATGCACAATTTTGTTTTATAAACATTGTTGGAAATGACCACGATCACTTAATAGGTATGCAAAATGACGCTAATTTAATTATTTTTTTTAAGAACGGTGTGTCTGAGGAGAAAAGTGCAAGAGGCCATTTTTATGCAGAATTGACCAGGCTAATCAGAAATATTATCCACACGGAAAATTATTGTTAGTGGCGTTTTTTCTAAAAAATATCAGAGGACATGTTTGCAGGGACGCCACTGGGGGGGACCAAAAAAAAACTTTTATAACTAAAACATGTGGTTTTATATCCTATTAACACATGCCAAAATTGAAAGTATTACCTAAAGTACTTTCGGAGATATTACAAAAAACGAATTAAAGAAAAAAAATTTGAACACCCTGTAGCAAAAAATTTAAGCCGTTTAGGACATATGTTTATATGGACTTTTCTTCATAAAATGACTTGAGGAACCACACCCTAAAATATTAGCACGTCATTAAGGAACATCTTGTATAAATTAATTTGATCCAAATGAAATCTTCTCTAATGTACTAAACTATATTTAAATACACAATAGTAGTTTTTTCTGTGTACTAGCTAGTTTTGGGGCAAAAGGTTAAATTATACTGTACTGTATTATCCACACCCATTTAATTAACCATATATATTTTTATATACATTATAAATCATCGAACCATCATAATCATTACACAAATCCTGATTAAATTTTTTTGTTACAGGTAAGTTGACCTGGATTTTGGATATTTTAATAGACGACATATTAAGCAACGTATATGTACATAAGTAAGTATTTATTGATTTATCTATATGGTCTGGAGGTTTAAATAAATTAGTTTTAAATTAATTATTTGAAATGGAGCTATAGGTAAAAAAACAGAACGATGACATGACAATCTGTCTGAACGACACTATATTTATTCATATAGTTTAAGACAAAATACTTTATTTTTAAAACTGCAGAGATGCTACTAAAGCTTTTTTTGTAAAAAAATATTTTATAAAATCTAAGCCAATCGACAGATTTATTTATTGCTCTATGCAAAATAAAAAACCATCGTAAACAAATCGTGACAAATTAAAAAAATATAAATTATGTATTTTAAGAAACATTAATATTATTCTTTTGCAAGACCTATAAAGAAGCCGTCACCGACGTACACTTTCTGGTATTTCTTCAATTACATGCCTCAATGACGGTGGCGGATTCTTAATAGTTTCTGGCAAAATATGATATTTATAATTTTAAAAATAATAATTATTATAGGAAGAGTTTTAATTTCGATTTAAATTCAGTCAAGAATAAAAATTCAACTTCAAAAGAAATGTATTCAAAAGTATCCTATCAAATTAAATAACCATTTTTGACATTTCTTGGATCTGAACTGGATCTCGGTTTAAATCATAGATGTTCTTTCGCCCAATTTTATTAAGTCGATTTAAACTGTTCAGTTTAAAAGAAATGCCACAAATAGTCATTTTATAATGTGAGATTGTGGGGGGGGGGGACACATTTTTTTTCTGGAGAGAGAGACAGCCGGGACGAAAAGTGCCAAAGGCGAAAAATTTTCGGTTCCACACCCAAAATTCTTTTAAAATTCACCTAACTACTATCAAATTTCGAAAATTAAATTATTATCTCTCACCATCTGCATGGTTGGATTAAATCTGTTTTTGTAAATATTTTTTTAAATTTTTTTTTTGATATTCCTAGCTGGCTCCTTATTTAAAAAAAAACATTTTTTATATTTGCGAAAAATATAAATATTGGTGTCAATCCAAAATTTTAACAAAGGACGTATGTATAACTCTAACCAGCGTTTTTCGGGCTCCGTTTTTCATGATTAAAAATAAAGTAAATATCGCTCACTACGCCAAAATTAATGATTTTTTCAGAAATCATGTCGTTTAGAAGCGTAGATCTAAGAACAGATTTGCAAATTAATGCTTGGGTTTTGAAATACTTCTTTAAGTGCTGTTTTGTATATTCATAATAAAGCATTCTCGTTTCTTCCCGCAGCATTTTTTTCAATTAATTTTTCTCTTTAAAAATAAATACCTAATTCTTTTTTGTTTTTCTTGTAAACATATTTTATTGCATTGGATTGTATTTTTGTTGATTTAAAATAGCTCTAAAAAAGGGAAACCGGAACAGACAAGTATATAATAGAAAAATACTATAAAATATTATTCTTTTTGCTCGGTTTGTTTTAAAATTGCATCATAAATCAATAACTAAAACGATATGCGTGTGAAACCTTAATAATCTCTATATAAAACAGGACTTTTAGAAGGAAAAGTTTAAAAACTAAACGTTTCCTATAACCGGCAGCCCCCCCCCCCCCTTAAATACGCCACTGAACATAACATAATGGTTGATTACTCTTAAATTAAACTTTGCTGTCAATCTCACATTTATAAATCGGCCATTTCAGACATTTCTACGACTTTAGAATTAATCTTCGGTTACTACCTAGGTTAAAACTTGGGTTCAAGATGACTTTATAAAATTGGACCATAATTAAAAACTTCGTACATGTTGCTATGTTTTCAAAAAAATAATTTTCTAACTGTTCCTGTTATAAGACTTAATACAATATCTTGCCAAAATAATTATTTTCTTACTTTAGCGTCCTTGACCCTCTCAATTAATATCCACAGAAAGGTCAATATTACAGTTATTATTACTTAATACGTATAACACATGTCTAGAGAATAACAAATACATTAATAACTCATTTCCCAATTCTTTGTTGTAGTGTCAAAAGCAATTATATTACTATTATTAATTTAAAAACCCGTACAACACAAGGCATTATAGCCACGCTTCAGAACTTAACCGTGAGATCCTAATCTGTTAATCGAAATTTAAGAAATGGCCTTAAAGTCAGTTCAATAATATAGTATAGATAGACGATTAATGAATGAGATAGAGGGCAGTGAGTGATTTTTGACCTAAATACGCTTGTAAACAAAATACCATGGATTTAGGAAGTACCGTAAAACGGGGTTACATTGCACTCAGTACGGTAACTTTGCACCAACGCTGTAAAATATTATTTTTGGTAGCACAGTGCTCCATCTTAATTTGAGGCTCCTGCTAATGTCATGTGCAGAGATAGAACACTGCAATATATCATCTCAAGAGGTTAGAAACTCCCGCATTTCGTCATTTGTCAATCATTTCCCTCCATAATATATAACCTCTAAATTGTCACGTTTTAAAGCTGTGTAAAATCTGCTTGCCGAGAAAGCCTTAGCTGATAAATATTGGTAAGTACCCGTTCAATCCCATGTACAATTATTAGTTTAGAGATGCAGGTAATAAAATGGGTCAATAAAATACTTATTTAGGTTTTTCTATTTTTTTTGTTTACATTGGCAATTTTCATATAAAATTGGGAATACTTTGCACCGTACAACTGGTGCAAAGAATACCCACTTTCTTACGAAAGTGGGGATACTTTGCACGATATCTGAAATGGTGCAAAGTATGACTCGTATGCGGTTACTTTGTTTAATTGTAGATAAAACGATAAAACTAGTTTAAAATGAAGTGGAGCAAAGTATACCCTTTCCGTTGTATACTTTGCACCAGGATGGAAGTCGATCTTTTGTCCTAATCTTGCAATGAATCAACTTAAAAATGTAATGAGACTTAGTTAATGAGCTTAATGATATCCACCGAAAATCATAAAATAGTTATATTAGTATTAAGATATTTTTATCTTTCAATAAAAAAAATTGTTCAAAAAGCGGTGCAAAGTAACCCCGTTTTACGGTATGTATATGGTAATTTAAAATATAAAATGATTTATGTCTTTTTCGCGCGGCAGTGGCTCAGAGGTGAGTTACTGGCATTCAACTATGGTGATCCGGGTTCGATCCCCGGAGTGGGCATACGCATCTCCCAACCCACCCCATTCACGCCGGTAACCAGGCCGGATGAGATCGGACATCCCGTGGGGTGCGGAAAAAGATACACACTTTCCAATCGGTAGGTCATGCAATGACAAGAAACCGAGGGTTGATAACCCTTGGGGGGTGTCGCATGACTGAGGATCGTGGTTCGGACCCCACTTTAAGCTATAGGTCTCCTCGGGAATGGCCCTGTCAGCGAGCGAAGAGGAAAAAAGCCTAATTCGAAAGAGGGGCAAGAAATGACAACAAGCCAGACAAATTCCAGGACTAGACGACTGACTCTATACCAGGGTCTCAATATTAAAAATAATTGTTTTTCAGAATGAACCATTTAATTATTGCCGATTACCATATTAGCACATTTTTAGTACTACTTTCGCCCAACATTTAAACAGTACATGGTACGCATGTCTATCTCCGTACATTACACATGCGAAAGTGATTTTACGCCGTCAAAGTTACGCAACAAAACATTTATTTTAATTTTATGGTTTAACGATACGTGCACTGATAATTTATGCAACAAAGTTGGGGCCCTAATAATAAATTATTGTTAGTATGTGGATTATGTCAGAAAAATTATTTTTTTGTTTTATAATAGTGTAATTGTTATTTTATGATGGAGGCTGTTACATTTTATGTAAAGTAGACCGGTGATTGTTACCAGCATACGAACCTTAATTTTATACAATAAACATATCGCTGGCATATTTAAATAGGGCGGAAATTGAAGGTATAATACCAAAATATATTTCTATCGAACTAAATATGTGTGTACAGTTGCACTTTCTTGTTTCAAAAATCTCCAGTTTTTTACTGATTTCTAGACAATTACTACAAGATTTAATGCATAATAAAATGTACCGACAAAATTAACGCTTTTACCTAACCTTGGTTGGTTCTTTGCGATGCCAATATTTGGCCACCGCCATATTTTCTAATATATTTTAAACGGGGATCCAACCCCTATCGATCTTGAACATGAAGATGAGTACATAAAATCAGATATAACAGACGAAATTATATTATTTCTAACAAAAAATTAATTTAATTTTTTACGAAAGGTTTTAAGGTTATGTTAGTTCAAAAGGATTGCCACTTAGCCTTCTCTTTCCACGTAAACAGTGTTGCTAGTTTGTTAATTGGCGATTATTTTGAATAACTTTACCATATTAATGCACAAAAATCGTTTTTAACTGTTTAAAACGAATTCTACAGCTATTTTGTTGTACTTTCAGAGTTATAATTCTTACGCAAGCAGAAAAAACCGAACAAACCCTTTTTTTTCTCTTCATTTCAGCAGATCAATTTAATCAAATTAGCTATGGTTGAAAAAAATAAATTGTTAATATTTTTTTTTGTCGTTCTTACAAGTTCACGGCGAACTAAAAAGGCAAGTTATGATGCCTAATTTAAATAATGTTTGAAAAATTTTACTATTAAATCGGAACTTGAGTCGTAGAAAAAATTTACCGTACAACTTGAGCGGATTATCCATATTAAGCTCGGAAGTTTAAGCACTACGCCTACGGCGTCATGCTCAATTGACTTCCTCATGCGATATGGACATCATATTCACTCTTGTACCACTGTAGTTACTCTATTGTTATAGAGTTTGATATTATATTGGTATAATATGACGATATATGTATTCGACTACGAAAACAATTTTATTTTTTGAAACTTGATGGATGGTAACAATAAAAATTGTAGATATAACTATATTTTATCTACTTTCATTTAGTAATATGAATTTTACAGTTTTGTAAATCGTTTTGTAAGGGCATCTATTACAGCACTAGTTCTGTAATGGAAAAAAAAACGGTTTTATTAAAATTTTGCTGTTAAATAAAACTACACTTTTTGGAAGAATGATTTATTATTAACAATTATATCTTAATTTTTCTTGACTGAAATCATAGTTCTCAACATTGAGTAGTGAGTCAATAGTGTAGATGGTTTCTGGGAGCGTTGCTTTACGGAAAAATAACCCAAAAGGATTTTCTCCTTTCTTTTGTTAGCTTTGCACCAATCTTCAAACTTCTGATACTCCAACTCATACCGCGCCTTGGATTTTGTCGGAACTATACTTGAGATCGCTTCGTTTGCCGCTGCTTCTATATTATCAGAGGGTAAACTTCCATCAAAATCGCTCATTTTGAAAAACGCTTTTTATATTTTTAAATTTGTTTGACAAAGTTTCGACAGTAACCATGCGAAACAGTAACTATGCGAAAGGTAACATAAAAAACTTGATTAGTAAACTTAATAGCAGGTGCATTTTTACAGGTGCATTTTTATTTTTAAAAATGCCTTTTGCCAAATATTTTTATTCATAGATGAAAGTATATAAAATTTTGTACAATATTCTTGTTGTAAATTCATATTACTACACTCGATGTTTTATTAAACTTGGCTGACGCCTCGTTTGACAACTTTAACATCTCGTGTTGTAATATGAATCTTTACAACACTTATATCGTAAATAACTATTATTTTACAATATTTCATTGTTAACCGATAACAATACAATTTGTTATCATTAAAAATTTAAAAAAAAATACATTTTGTAATAAATTTAGTTACAAATTTGTTTGACCGGCGATTTTTAATTTTGCTATGCAGCAATTAATTTACTGTTTGGATCGCTGAATTTAGGTAACCTTGGCGACCTTGTTAACCAATGGTTTATTTATTTTTAAGTAAAGCCAAAATTTAATTGCTTAGTAGGTATAGTTGAAATAACGATTTGTTATTGTACCGCTTAGTTTGAATTAATATCTAACTAGAGATGGCTGATGGATCATGGTTTTTTTTTAAATAACAGGTATAACCTGTTCCAGTTTCACTAAATACCTGTTCCAAGAAAACCGTTTCGAGCTCCGTATTTAGAAAAAATGTTCGGCAGCCCCGGAAGGCTAGTCCCGCCCGACAGGCCCGGCAAGCCCAACAGGCTTGGAAAAAATTGTTAGGGCCGAAAACCCAAACCTTTATTGGTTAAGTGACTTGCGACATGAGCCCGAAAGTAGGACCGGGCCGTGTTAATGCCCGATATGAAAACCCGGCCAGTGCAGGCCTCTACTACCGAGTGGCGCGATTGTATTCCTGAAGGTATCAGAAATGTAATTGTTTAATACTTTATGTCAACTACTGGAAAACCTGTAAAAATAATATGGTAAATTAGACCACTTTTGCAAACCATCAAAATCCCTCTCTAAAGGCTATTTCAAACGTAATTTTTTCGGAATCCACACAAACAATTTTGTGTGGATTCCGCGGCAATTATAATTATTTCCAGTGAATCGAGAATCAGGTTTTAGGTGTCAGCCAGTGCGAAGATTTTACGGCCTGAAAAATCAATTAGCGGGATTTTGTTGCCTTGCAAAATGTCAGCAATCTGTTCCGCCGTAACAGTATGTTCCGCTGTAACAAGCCACACAGCTAAAACGGATAGCGGTCTCTACTTAAACTGTTTATAGCAGGGGTTCCCAAAGTTTTTTCTATGGCGCCCCCTTTTGGGAATCAAGAAATGGTCGCGCTTCCCTGCCCCTCCATTATACAGATACAAGTTGTATTAATTTTGCAGTTTTTCAGAGTTTTTGTGCCACCTCTAATGATGCTTAGCACCCTCCCCCCCCCAGGGGGGCGCGCCCCCCAGTTTGGGAACCCCTGGTTTATAGGAACAGGAAAATCCATCGGCCTATATCTGTTTCAATCTATTCCAAATTAAAACCTTTTTTTTCGAGAAAAACAGATACTGTTCCAAAGTGCCATCCCTATATTTTACAAAACAATTGTTTGGTTAAAAGAATAGAAAACCATTGAGGAGAGCGTCAAAGTTGAACTAGATCAATTGAAACCAAAAGTTATGTTATAAAAATTGACGATTTATTCACACCCGTTTTTTTTTTTGAATAAAATTAAAAGTGGTATTTGAAAGATGGCAAAATGTAGGTTTTATAATTGTCGCTGCCAATGTTTTCCTTATTATTATAATTAATTCAACATCCTTTACTTGTCTTAAAGCATATGGTGCCATTTTATTTGCATCATACATATTAATGTTAAATGGTCTAAAAGTTTTTTAAGGCCGTGCCTATGGAAATCGATAATCAGCACGTTTTTGTAGTTAAAAGAATTTTGCAAGAAAAACGAAAGTTACATGCTGAGATTTTTTTTAATGTCTAAGTTTTAATAAACAATTTATTATGAGTCCTTTTTAACAACATAAATGACCTCTGTTTCGTTTTAACTTTCAACTATTTTAGTTAATACTAACTTAACAATTGGAATAAATAAATAAACAAATTTATTTTATTTTAGCATTATTATTTTTTTCATAATATTATCGTGTATTATCAAATAAGACAGTACGGGGATTTTTGAGGAAAATAATAAATGAATTATGTAAAGTTTCTATGAATTTTTAAAATAATGAAATTAGCGTGTACAGTAATTAAATATTTATAATTTAACAACTTAATCAAAAACTTTAAATTTTATCTTAAAAAGTTAAGTATTCTGTAAATCATATTTTTATATTTAACTTTAAATAAATTTGCATTTTTTTAATACTAACATATCAGTGGATATTGAATCATAACATTTAACAACATTATATACAAAAAGGAATGTTAGCATTCTGCGGTCCGACCCGGCTCGTCTACCAAGATCGAAAAGTCCACACAAATGGAGTGCCTAAACAACCTGAAAGACCTAGCAACAAGGAACAACCGGGTAAAATTCCTATGGGTTCCTGGTCACTCGGGGATAGTGGGCTACGAAAAATCCGATCAACTGGCTCGTCTCAAAAACTGCCCTGAACCCGCCCTTGGCATATAAAAACAGGCAACCAAAGCAATATCAGACAGGTGGGCGCAACAACAACACCTATCCCGATGGAACAGGATACCTGGTCAAAACCAAGCGAGGACCACAATTGGGAAACCCTCCAAAAATCTATCAACTGGAATGTTGCTTCTAACGCGCACTCAGCTAAAACAAGTAGTTGGCCTACTAACAGGCCACTGTCACTTAAAAAAGCACCTACATCCAATAGAAATTTACAATGGTCCCATTGAATGCAGACTTTTCGGCGAAGCGGACTAAACCGCCTCACATATCATATTATAACTACGAAGCACTGACCCGAAGAAGATTCAAAATCTTCGGAGGAATCAAATGTGGGGATAACCTCCCGCATGGCAAACTTGGTAGGAATTTACTGGACCTTATAAAAGGAACAAATCTTCTTTAGCAAGATAGGGGAGCACAATAAGCCACTAGGCTGTAATATAACGTTTGGTAAGTTAACTAAATTATACGATCGCCATGCAAAAATTAGTGATTTTTTCAGGAAGATGTATTTTGGGGCGTAGATTACCAATCTGAAAAGAATTTTAAGAGGAAACGCTTAGTTTTCGAAATATTTTTGTAGATGTTATGTTCCGAATGAATAACGCAACATATTAATTTTTTTTAAATTGTAAATAACCACATTTATTTTATGAATTAAATAATCAGAAAAGCCTCATTTTCTGTGTTTTTTATCTTACAATTTTTACTTTAGATTTTTGACTTCAAAACTATTAAAGAATATTCGCATTCGGAGGATGCTTGCAATTTTGTTTTTGAACTGTCACATGTTACATCCTGCTATATAATAGTAGATTCTGTAACGAGGTTGGAATGAAAATTTGATCCGAGTGGAAGATTCCGAACGCGAGCGTAGCGAGCGTGAGGAACCACGAGTATCGAATTTTCATTTTAACCGAGTAGCAGACTATATTTTCTCCACGACCAAAAATACTATTCGCAATAATTGTAATTTCAGGTGGAGTATTATCCAGTTTCATATCTAATTCATCCGATTTTTCACTCATATTTTGACTTGCACTAAAATTTGTCTGCTGACATTGACAGTTTCGAAATTCATGGCAACCTATGTCGTTTAGATCAATTACAGAATATTCATTCCGTAACTTGTTATGGAATAAAAATACACGCAAAACGCATAAAAAGCAAGTGTTTCAGAATAAATATTCCAACTTAACAGCGAGAATTTTTACATTCTATTATATCAAAAATGATTTTGGAATTATTGCATTCAGTAATGGTCGTGGAGACAAACATTGTATAGCATTCGGCTTTACATGAGGCTATAATTTTGATTTAAAATAACTCTAAAAAAGAAAAATAAGACAGAAAGCACTACGCTATATAAAATAACGTTCTCTTTAATTATTTTTCCTTGAAAATTGCATCACAAACGAATTATTTCAAAGATCTGCTTCCGAATCCTAACCTCTACAAAACGACACTTTAAGGACGGATATTTCAAAAACTAAGCGGTACCGTGAGAAACGATTTTTAGATTCGTAATCTACGACCCAAAATAAATAGATATTTAGCAATATTTAAAAGTTTGTTGTAGTTTAGAAATAACTAGTTAGGAAACTGGACATATCAGAAATAATATGGGCGAAAAAAACTAAAATGAATTTTAACCTAAATACAAACCAGACGCCGATCCAGGGGAGCTCCAATAAGTTTTGTTTACTTTGAGCCTTAATAATTTTAGGGCGTATGAAGGGTCAGTATTTTTTTAGAAATCACTTCTGGGACTAAGACGATTTTTGAAGCCGGGATATGCTCTTTTTTTTAAAAGTAACTTTTTTTTAGTCGCTCCCCCCCTAGCAAAATCGTGGATCCGCCACTGATACAAATACTTCAAAATAAGAACCATTGGTCTTTAATATCAATACATTTAGTTTTAGTCTATATAACTTTTAAAAAAACCTATTGCATGTTTGATCCAAATATAATACAATATTTGTATAGTTGAGATATGGTTATTTCAACGCATTTCTTTCATTTATATTTATTGTATTAATAATAATCGCAATTATTAAAAAGTGAATGCTTATTTCAGTTAAAATACTGACTACAAGTTATTGTTGCCAATAAGCATAGTAGGTATTTAAACTATTTTTTAAATAAATATCCAAGGATACGGGATAATAGATGCAACCTCCAAAGATTTTTTTTTAAGTTACAGTCACCAATAAAAGCAATTGCAGAATATTATGATGGCATTTGCGTAGGTAATGCCTGTAATGTCAGTAATTTGTGTAATGCAACAATGTTTTTTGTATAAATAAAATCGTAATTATGTTAAAATCTATTATTATTACACCTGTACAGTTTTATATTATTGGATTTAAGAATTAAAATATAATAATTTAAAAACAATATTGGTTTTCTTAGTTCAGTGCAGTAAAGCCTCGGTCACACCAGCCGGGAAAAACGTTCGTAAACGTTTGCGATGTTCTGATTGAAGTCGGTAACTTCACAGAAATTGTCAATATTCGTTGTTTGAGAACTTTTTTATATTTCTCTGGTATGAACGATATAGGATACTTTCGTCTTTAATGATTTACATTTAATTGCTAGCAGTGTACCTATAGTACTTAAAAAAAAACTATTAAGTGAGATGATGAAACATGTATCGCAAATAATAGAATTGTATAAAATATAAGTCAAATTATGGGATACGAAACATTATTCCTAATAAACAAAAGAAGCTTAGCGGCAAGCGGACAGAGTAGTGCGTCTATCTTTTGCATTAAAGTACACAGGGACTCCAAAGGTAATGGAATCCCTGGGGCACGGGTAGACAATGACAGGCTGTTTCGTTCTTGTTAGAACTCATCAGAAAGTCATAACCCGTAAGCGACCCCCAGTACAGCGAGCCTGTTTTTTCGTCGCTTACGGGTTATGACTTTCTGATGAGTTCTAACAAGAACGAAACAGCCTGTCATTGTCTACCTGTGCCCCAGGGATTCCATTACCTTTGGCGTCCCTGTGTACTTTAATGCAAAAGATAGACGCACTACTCTGTCCGCTTGCCGCTAAGCTTCTTTTGTTTATATATTTTAACGGACACTAAATTCTACTATTTTATTATTCCTAATGTATGAACTAAAAAAAAAACAAGATACTTAAATGCAGTAATTGGGACTAACGTCTTTACAGGTGATTTCCTCTTAACATTTTGCTTAGGTATTTATATAGGTTTGTTAGAGGTGCTGGTATGCTCAAGAGTGTCTAACAACGACACAGATGTCGCTTCGTGCAACATCTTACTGGTGTGTCACACCAAAAACTGCTTAAGAAATTTTGAGTTATTCCTTTCTTTCGTCGAATCCTAGCTCTGCTGGTAAGCGATGATGTGACGAAACGCAACATTTTGCTGGTGTGGTCCACCAATTGCTTTCGTCGAATCCTAGCTCCTAGCTCTACTGATGAGCCCTGATATGGCGAAACGCGTCTAAGGATGGATCTGGCGAAATGAGAGAACAATCTTCATTTCAATTATTTTATTATGAATAAAACAATAATCAGAATTAGATATTTAATAAGATACGATACGATTTTCCCTAAACATATCCTACGTCATTATAATTATTAATAACTACTGCATTCAGTGTTCAAGACTATGAAGAAAAGAATTACAGATTATTGTTAAGGAAATGGAAAAGACAAAAATAATACCGAGGAGAGAAAGGAAGGAAAATCTTAATTATTATTTCATTACATAAAAAATACTTTCTAGAAATGATGGGCGTGAATATATCATTTCCAATCTATACAAGTAAATTACGTTTTATTTCCGTTATTGTTTAATTAAAAATATTTTAATGTTTTTTAATCATTGGTGTAATTTTTTTTGTTTACTTAGAGTATGCTAACCTGGGAAATTAATGATCGTAAAACATTAAAACACGATTTATAATTATGATATTACGTTGGTAATTACAAAAAATATTTTGTGGGTAGTTAAACAGGGTATTTAATTTTATAATATAATTTTTTTATCGCTTATAAGTGGTAAGTCGGTCCAGCTTTTGTGAAAAGCTTTAATCGAATTACAAAAAAACCAAGCAATATTTTGGATTTCTGTTTTCACCAATGGAAAAGTGGTAACTATGTGGGTGTGAGAAAGTTATTTTCATGCTGAAAAAACTACAAGCAAGTACAACAAACTACAATAATTAATTACTACAGTTCATTGTATTGTAAAAATTATTGGGAATTTTTCTTTAATAAAAATAAATTTCTCACATTTTCCAGTCCAAATTTAAAAAGTTTTTAAAAATTCATCAACAAACATGGATAGGATTCGGTTCAAGAGAATGCAATGTTTTTAATATACATATATAATTTTTTCCTATTATTTCTGAAAAGGTTTAAATTAAAAATTATCTTGACATATTCGACCATTAAAAATGATTTTATTGCATATTTAAAATGTCCATAAATCACCTATCTTAGAAATAAACTTGCTCTTTTAATATTACGTTTGCTATTACAATACTTTTAATATAATTACAACTAATATATCTTTATAATTAGAAAATATTACATATATCTGCTGAAATGTCAGTATTTACGGATACTCACAAAACTTGAAAACAAAATTATGGCAATTGAAAACTAGTTTTTAAAAAATCTGTAATATCCAAGATAATATTTTGTAAAATTTTGCAATTTGTACAATAGAAATAATAACAGTTTGACCCACTTGCACCTTAAATGAATGTGCAGTTCAGAATGTATAAACAAGGAACTAGATATTATGCCAAATTTATTAAAACTTAAGAGGTCTATCGTAGCTAGCTTTGAGTGTACCAATATTTATTATAGCTCGGGGGGGGGGGGGGCAGTGGCGTGCATACAATATAGGCAAAAAAGCATTGCCTACCCTGGAAAAAATAAAACAGACATAATTTTTTTTGTATTTTGGTTTTTATCCGTGTAATCCAACTTTGGAAATTTATCTCTACAATATAATAATAAATACTAATATAGGGAAAAAAAATGAATCCTATATCATTTCCACGAACGCATTCTTTGCTTATTATATCGTAAACTAGAACCCTGTATAAGTAATCCGTAAGAAACATTTTAAAGCAACGATGTATTATTGATGGGCCCGCACTAGCGATAGTCCTTGTCTATCAAGATATAATTTTATATACGAGTAACATTGGTACGATTTAAGTTCGTGGCGTTGTGATTTTTGCACTTTTACCACATTGTATCCTCTGATCGAACGCTTGTGATATAGGAACGCAGGACCCGGCGATGGACTTAATGGTACAAGTCATAGTGTAGGTTCGTGCAATAGAAAAGAGAAAAGGATTTAAAATCATATAATTTCCACCCCTTCCACTTTGGTAATCAGGCCGAATGATATCGAAGATATCATGGGGTGGAAGAGACAACATAAACTTCCCAGTTGACAGAGGCACAAAACCAAGGATTGTTTTTCTCTGAAAGGAATGTCGTATGATTGAGAATTATGGTTTGGAGTCTACGGTACATCATAAGTCCCCTTTGGAATGATAACAAATGAAGACGAAGAAACGATAAAATTTTAAAAACTTTGGGTGATGAAGCTTCTGGCTTTTGGTGACTAATTGAACAAATTTGAAACAAGCTTTTAAGGTAATCTTAACGTTAAAAAGCTAAACAATACAATGATGAAAATATCCACCAACTCTTTATGCGTTTGGTGTTTTATATCGCTGTCATATATATTATATATGCCTCACCAGCTATTTCACAAGTCTGTGTAGATCTCACCTTAGGTGTATATCTCAAAGCATCGCATCAAATCCCTGATCTATGTCGCAAAGCAGCTTTCCATTATCTCTACAAACGCCAAGCCTTTCTAGAATAGCAGTTAAGGCTATTGTTATCAAAGATCGGTTAATGTTATTGTCGATCAATCTAGATTGACCTGATCCATGAAGATCACTAATATCAACTGAATCGCCTCAAGTGCCGATTTCCTACTAACACAGACAGGCCAAGTCTTTAAATTTCAAGGGAGGCAATTTATGATTTAACTCCTTTGTCATTGTCATTTCTTGCCCTTCTTTCGAATTAGGCGTTTTCCACTTCGTTCGCTGCCAGGGCCATTCCCAAGGGGAACTACAGCTTAACGTCTTAGTCATGCGACACCCCCCAAGGGCTATCAACTCTTGGTTTCTTGCCATTGCATGACCTACCGATTGGGGAGTGTGTACCTTCTTCCGCACCCTACAAGATGTCCGATCTCATCCGGCCTGGTTACCGGCGTACATGGCGTGGGTTGGGAAATGATACATTTTATACTGTTCTCTGCATTTTTAAACCTGCTCAAATTCGGACATACTTTCATTATTCTGTGCATGCCAACTCCGAAGATTGAACTCGGAACGCCACGATCGAATGCCAGCGACTCACCGCTGAGCCACCGCCACAGTTGCCGTAACATGTCACAATTTTTTTACAATCATTTTTGTTTTGCATACCTACTGTAATAAATAAATATGTCGATCGGCCATATTATTTACAATAAAAAAGTTTGGCAAATTTTGGACTTATTGTTCTAGTATGGCAAACTAATGCTTGATTAAGTAGGAAGATGTGCTAAAGTCAAATTTTTTCAAGAAAACGCCAAGTCACTTGTCATTTATGGCACGCTGTTGACGTCTGGTCTATTTTACGTTTAGAGGTTGGCTAAAAAGACAGGACTGGACTATTTTTATGTTCCATTAACAAACTAAAAAAATATTTAAATATTAAGTTCCTTATCTCCCATTTTAATTTATCAACGAAGACTTTACAAATTTTTCTATTTAAATCATCATTCTTAACTAAAGTTGTCAAGAAACTTTTGGAGATGTTATCCAAATTGGAACAAAAGTCAAGAACCTATTAGGTATCCACTGAATACTACCTAGATATTGTGATAGGAATTACTTACAATAAAGTAATGTACTAGTAACATAAATATTATCGACAAAGCTTTTAAAAAATTTAACTTATCGACACACTACTCTCCTTTGCTCGTGAATATTAAAGAATGTAATAAATGCCGGTAATACTGCACCAGCTAGGTAGAATACGTAAAACATGGTATATATGGTTAAAATATAGGTATACAAAATAATCACTATGCTTCATTTTCGTTATGACTCTAACTTTCAATCAGAAAACTCTATATACACTATATAAAAAACAGCCACAAAAATACTAAAAAACACCAAAAAAAGAACGAAAATAATAGGACGCGAACTGACATGTGAACTTGTTACGGTCCACACTAAATCTAATAACTTTTCGGCGGAACTAGAATCAGCTGTGAATGTCATCTGTGGCTTTCCATCGCGATATGATCTCTAGCAATTAAAGTACAATTCAATACTTTTAATAGTTCCTTGATTGTTTAGGTAAAAAACATATTTTTAGCAAAATATCGGTACAATTTAACATAAATTATAAAACATAAGTTTTCTTGGATCGCCATTAAACTGCAAAACCGCATAATTTTACAATTTTTCTTGATTTAGACAGATTAGGACTATTTCCCAACTGTAATGCCTATAATGAAAACGCATTTAACGATAAAATCTTTAAAAAAAAAGTAGTTAAGAAATTCGAAACAAGTGATACCATTATCTGCTAAAAGGGAATAGGCAACTTTAAAACGATTCGTAATTTACTTGCCAATAATAATTAATTATTGTTACTAACGACCATACAGATATCATTGACAAGCAATAAAATAGACGGTAGTTCTCTTCGGGTTAGTTTGCCGACATCTTTCGAGTTTTCATGCATCAATTTAAAAGATGAGAACATGAAAATTTGAAAAATAATTTTTCCGAAAGTCGATCGGAAATATAGACATTTTTGATAAGTCAATATTTCCTTACACTTAGTCGTTGCTAGGCAACGGAAAATAACTGTTAGGGAATATTTATTACTGTACTGTAAGGAAATATTATTTCTGTACGGCTACTTGTAAACTAAAATGTGTTAAGCTTGACAATGTAATATTACTGTGTTTCCATAGTAACAACACAAATATTTAATGGCATCCTTTATTTGTGAACAAAGGTAATAATATTTATTTCAAAATCTTAACAAGTTGTTTGTAATAAGTTATGTCCTTTTAATAATTTTCGATTTACGAAAAAATAAGTACTTCTTCCCCGACTCCGTATTGTCAATCTCGGCCTGCGCCTCGACATACAATCTTTACGGTCGTCCGGGAATGTTCAGCTTTTCCTACTAGGTATACAATATACTATTGTTTTGTATCTTTCGATTTAAAGACTAAGCTCATTTATGCAGATTTTGCTAGCTACATTTATGCGCTATCTTTTTATTTAGTGTAGATGGCCCTTTTTTCCATTGATTTATACTTTATTCGTAAATGGTGTGATGGAATTACTGCATTAATTTAAAATAAATGTTCATCAATCCTACTAACTAGAAGTTCTCGTGAATCTTTTAGTAAAATTGTTGTACTCAATTTTTAATTAGACAAACCAAGGCTCTTAAGGGAAAACCAGTGGCGTATTTACGAGGGGGCGCTCCTCCACCCCCCCCCCCCCCCCGAGCCTAGGAGCTCTAAAAGTCTAATTACAACTTAATTTTTCGTCTCACTTGGACTTTTATTTAAATTTTTAAATAATGTATTCTTGGCTTAGATTACAAAGGTCTTATAGGTTGTAGGAAACGTTTAGTCTTTAAACTTTTCCTTCTAAAAGTCCTCTTTTATATAGAGATTAAGGTTTCGGACGCATATTGTTTTAGTTATTGATTTATGATGCAATTTTATAGGAAAACGAGTAAAAAAAATATTTTATAGTATTTTTCTATTATATACTTGTCTGTTCCGTTTACCCTTTTTAGAGCTATTTTAAATCAACAAAAATATAACCCAATGCAATAAAATATTTTTACAACAAAACAAAAAACAATTAGGTGTTTATTTTTAAAGAGAAAAATTAAAGTCGAAATTTTAATTGAAACCTTTTTTATGGAAGAAGTGTGCTAATTTATAATAAAAGAAATAGTGTGGGAAAAAACGAGAATGCTTTATTATGAATATACAAAAGGGCACTTAAGAAGGAGTATTTTAAAATCTTAGCGTTTGCACCAAAAACTGCTCTTAGATCTACGCTCCTACAATACATGATTTCTGAAAAAATCATCAATTTTGGCGTGGTGATATTTACTTTATTTTTAATCATGAAACCCGAGCCCAAAAAACGCTGATTAGAGTCATACATACGTCTTATGTAAAAATTTTGGATTGACACCAATATTTATATTTCTCAAGGCCTTTTTACATTGGGTGCAATTGCAAGAAAAATGGCCTGGAAGCATGCGCTTCGACGACGTTTTAAACAGCTGATGCAGGTTTTAAATGGGAAAACGTGCATCAGCTGATTAAAACGTCGTCGAAGCGCATGCTTTCAGGCCATTTTTCTTGCAATTGCACTCAATGTAAAAAGACCTTCACAAATATATAAAAAAAATTTTAATAAATGCTAGGAACATCGAAAAAAAAGTAAAAAAAAAAACATTTACAAAAACAAATTTAATTCAACCATGTAGTGGGGGAGAAAATTAATTTTCAAAATTTGATAGTAAATTTTAAAGGAACTTTGGGCGTGGCCCCGAAAATTTTTCGCCTGCGGCGCTTTCCTGTTTTCGTCACTAGATACAATATCAATAAATACATCTAGTCCCGACTGTCTCTTTCTCCAGAAAAAAATATGTCCTACTTACGCCCACTAAACCCCCCCCCTCCTTCCCCCCCGAGCATATTTTCTGGCTACGCCACTGGGGGAAACGTACATAGTTTTGTCTGATCTGAGATGTTAACTGGATCTTATGAATCATAGAGCTTTCAGTTGTTTTAAATTTTGAATTTTTGGGTCATATAGTGCAGAAAAAATAATCATCAATTAATAGTATATAGTTAATGAATTGCATATTTCAACATTAGATCCGTATATTTACACTTTTAAACAATAAAAATTATAGGATATGATGAGACACAATATACGTTATAATTAAGCGAAAGCGTTATAAGCAATTTTACAACTAATTTTTATAATTAATTATGAAATGTCGTGTTAAACAATTACCACAGAGATAACAATACCACTGTGGTAATTTTGTATATTTGTCACAAAAAGAGCGACATTTTTTAAAAATATAGTAATTTTTTTTTAGTTGACCATATATTAATAATTATTTAGGTAAGTAATTCATTGGAAAATCGTTTTGAGTTTCTAATTCTACCGCTAGGGGGCACAGTTGTATGTTATATAATCCTTAATTACTACTAATATCTTCGATGCAATGTAAGTTAGAAACTAACTTTTTATAGTTTCTGTACTATCCTTTATAACTAATAAAATAAACCATTTTTTCGTAATTATCATGGTAACCGTGGGAAATGGTAACACTTAGAAATACTTAAAAGGCTGTAACATCGGTTTATGTTAGACGAATTTAACAAACTGAGGCTTATTTTAAAGAACTTTTTTTCGTGGTTAAATTTTAATAAAAGTAAGTAAGGGAGCTTTATAAAAAAGCTATTTATGTATAACATACAACTTCATAGTGGATATAAAAAATGAGCGAATCTAAAGGTTCTTTACCTCTCGACATTGAAAAAACTGGAAACGCTGTAATAGCAATGTAGGTATGGGTGTGAATTAAAGCCCTGCACGGGCCGGAATTTCACGACCGAACAGCCCGGCAGGCCCGACAATCCCAGCTGGCCCGACAAGCCCGTCAGGCCCCGAAGGCCCGAAAAAAATGATTGGGGCTTGAACATTATTTTACAAATATTTCCAAAAAAAAGGACATAACTAAACCGAGGCTGATCCGAAAGACTGGCTAGCTACAAGAATTCGGCAGGCCCGTCAGCCCTGGCAGGTCAGTCAAGCCCGACAGGACAAGAAAAAATTAACAATTAAAAGCCGACTGATGCCACATGTGTGATTTTTCGCTGTTTCTCCAGTAATGCACATTAATTAAAGGGTCGATGACTAGACGTCTACAATCTATTATGCAACAATCACATATATACATACACTATATTGCCAATACAAGCAGCCGCACGAAGCAAGAATACACCCATCGTGCGATTCAAAATAACCTGAGTTGGAGACCGTGGCGCTTGCGCAGTAGGGAAAAAATTAGGTAACCCACACGATTTCTAACAGAGCGTAAACAGAACCCAAGGTCTCTTGAACAGAACCGGCGCGCCGTTATATTCTTATTAGTCGCCATCTTTTGTTTCGTTCATTCGTCTATTGTTATAATTTCCAAGTTTTGGGTGTTAATATTTATACAACTTTACTTTAGACATTTTTTTTTGTTAGTTTGTAAGTTATAGTCGTTTCCATCTTTTTTTACGTTGTATTCGTTCGGATGTTCCGTGTGTGATTGTGGATATTATTTTTAAGTTTTGGGTGCGAATTTAGGTATAAAACTTTACCAGACATTTTGTTATTGTTAGCGACTTGTGTCTCAAGATGGGTAGAAAAAAGTGCTTGTTCTTTTTTTGCACGAATCGCCGTTCAATACCAGGAATTAGGTATTTCAGGTATGTAAAATATTGGTTACTTAGTTTTATTTGACCATAAACTGTACACACCCGAACTAAACGGGTGAATTTAAATAAAAGCTTGTAAAAATATTTTGAAAGTCGGCCCTGTCAAATGTTTACATCAAGCAAATCTCCGATCTGCGCAAACTCAACGGCCCCTGATCATCTGCTTACAGTGGTGTCATCATTGAATTATGGTATTAGCAATATAGTGTATGTATATATGTGGCATCAATGTATTTATGAGATAGCAGCAATGATGGTGCGCGGTATTCCCCCGCGCGCGGTATTCCGTCCCTTTCTCCTATGTTATTGTTTTAACTTTTGTATTATAAAGCCTTCCCTAATTTTTCTTTTAAAAAAAAAAGTCAATAAAAAAATCATTAATGGATATGAGTAAAGTAAATAAGATATTTATTTTCGCCCCTATGTTTGTGAATCATCTAACACAATAATTTTATGATTTCTTACTTATATAATGTTTATTATATCAAGTAGCCTTTTAATTGAAATGTATTACAATAAAGCAATTTTTTTTCGCAAACAATCTAAGTGCTTGCAACAAGAACAATAATTAAATTATTATATCCACATATGTACATTGTACATGATATCTATTATGCAAAATGTACAGTCTAAAAAATTTAGTTCGCAGGAAAAATTGGTTCTATGTTAATTTTATGTATGATTAGGGTACTTAATTACGTTATTAGGTAAGAATATTGTTGCTACTTTACTTTTTGTAATACAATTTTGATCAGGTAAAATATAACATATAACATAAAGTGTACAAATAATATTAAATAAAATGATTTAAAAATAATTTGAAAATAAGAGAATGAGTGCTGTATAATAGTAGTTTGAGTGAATATGATATCCATATCGCACAAGGAAGTAAATTGAGCACGGCGCTATAGGCGGAGGAACAAAATAGCTGTGGAATTCGTTTTAAACAGTTAAAAACGGCGTTTGTGTATTAATATCAACTGTTAACGTTCGCTGTGATAAACTTTTTTAAAATAACGCTAATTTACACGGCCAACTAATTTACAAACTCTAGCAACACTGTTAACGTGCAAAGAAATGTGGCAATACTGCAAGTAGAAATAACATAACCTTAAAACCTTTAGTAAAAATAAAAAAATAAAAATTTCAGGTAGTGACTTAGAGATGAGTTACTGGCATTCGACCGTGGCGACCCGGGTTCTATTCCCGGAGTGGGCATACGTACAAAAAAAAAGTATGTCCGAAATTTAGTAGATTTAAGAATGCAGGGAAGAGTGTAAAAGGTATCATCTCCCAACCCACCCCATTCACGCCGGTAATCAGGCCGGATCAGATCGGACATCTCGTGGGGTGCGGAAAAAGACACACACTCCATAATCGGTAAATCATGCAATGGCAATAAACCTAGGGTTAATGGCTCTTGGGGGGTGTCGCATGACCGAGGATCGTGGTTTGGAACCCACGTTAAGCTGTAGATCCCCTCGGGGCCCTGGCAGCGAACGAAGAGGAAAAAAAGCCTAATAAGTAAAAATTTCTAGAAATCTTGTAATTTCGTCTCTTTTATCTGGTAAAATGTACCTACTCATGTTCTACCATTAAAGGAAGAGTTACCAGTTATTTTTCTGTATCTGTGTATAATAAAAGTTTTAAGTTCGATGGGGGTTGGCAAAAAACCAAGGTTAGTAAAAAACGTTTCTTTTGTAGGTATCCTAGTTTTATGAATTAAATCGTGTAGTAGTTACTTGTCTAGAAATGAGTGGAAGACTGGAGGTTTTTAAAATACGAAGTCTGCATGTGCACAAAAATTTAGTTCGGTCAGAAAATAACATGAGTTCGCTAGAAATATATGATATTATACCTTTAATTTTTGCACCACCACATTACACCTAAAATGTGCGCACCACTTCGTGTACTCTTTAGGGAAAAATTGTATAGATATGCATAAACTCGGGGCTAAATGTTTTGATTTATAGCTATAATATAACGAAATTATTATGCGATTTATAATAGTCGAGGACATTACTAGATGACGAGGCAATAGCCGAGTCACCCGCAATGTCTGAGACGTTGTTAAATCGCTAATAATCGAGTTGTATTCAAAGCTTTATCGTATCATGGACAACGGCGATGCGAAAATAAAAACAAGGTTTTATGTCATTTCATTTTGGCATTTTAAAAAGTCATCATTAAAATCATGCAAGATTTTGATATTCCTGACGATATATTAGCTGCAGCCAACATTATAAGGTTGAACTTACTTCCGGACAAATCTAAAATCCATTATGAAAAAGAATATCGGCAGTTTTGTGAGTGGCGAAACAAAGTACATGTTCCAGGTGCAGAAGAAACGATCTTGCTGGCGTATTTCGCAAAACTCTCTGAGCAATACTCTGCTTCATCCTTATGGACGAAATAGTCCATGTTACGAGCGACTTTAGAACTGAAGGAATCGACAAATACGGCGCCTTAATACGTTTTATCAAGAAGAAAAATGTTGGATATAGAGCAAAAAAATCAAAAGTATTTACAAGAGAACAAGTCAACGAATTTGTGTGTTCTGCCTCAGACGAGAAGTTTTTAATGATGAAAGTGGCTTTTGTAATTGGAATTGGAGGAGCCTGTCGAACTAATGAATTAGCGAAGATGACCACGGAAGATATTGACGTTTTAGAGGACAAGCTGATTGTTACTATTCCCGACTCAAAAACCCACAAGAAACGTATTTTCGCTGTGATATTTGACGGCGAAGTCAATTCTGTGCTTTTATTTAAAAAGTACGCAATGTTAAGGCCAGATCATGTCACTCACCAAAGATTGTTTGTATCATATAGAAAAGGAAAATGTACGGTATAGCCCTGCGGTATTCACTTCTTCTCTAAGATACCTCAAAAATAGCTAAGTATCTCTCACTTGAAAATACTAATTTGTATACTGGTCACTGCGTTAGAAGATCTTCGGCAAATTTTCTTGTTTATGCTAGAGGAGATATATTAGACCTACAAGAACTTTGTGGATGGGAATCGGCGAAGGTTGCTAGAGGGTATTTAGAAGAAAGTTTATTATTAATTAAGCACTGGGGAACCGCACGAAATCGAAAGGAGTGCTTGCTCGGTCATTAATCAATCTTCAGAGGGCTTACCTAAGATCGTGGACGTTAAAGACAAAGGTGTATCCATCAAATTTGAAAACTGTCAAAATATTGTTTTACATGTTCATGAAAAATAGTTCTAATATTATTTGGTATCTAACGTATTATGCTTTCGTAACTAACGTATTAAATTATGGTAACTAATTATTATGAGTAACTAAGGTGTTATGTGGGTTTCAGTACGTTTATGATGTTAATAATTATTAATAAAGATATCATATAAAAATGACTTAATCTTCAATGATACGATAAAATTATTTTTTAAATTAATAAATTTTGTTATATTACTAAAATAAATATTTGCTACTATTTAATTATTATCTATATATTTATTAGGTAATTTATTATATGGAAAGGTATGTTAATTATACCTTTATTCGGAACTGCATTCCGTCATGTGATCAATAGTATTATATCAACTAAACAGCTGTGATGAAATAACTAAAAATTTATCATTTGGGTGACGATTTATTATATTGTTTTTTACCTTCATGCACACATATGTCTTTCGATATAAGATTAAACACCTCCGTCACATGCTGAGTGAAAGTAAATGTATCTTTTTAGATCACTGTTTTAAAGTCACGTACATTTTTTTTGCGTAATCACTTACTGATGCAAGTTATTTTTTAAATTACATTTTATCACAATACACATAAGGAAAGAAAGGGAAAAATGTTTAATACCTTTATTAAAAATTCACTAGATTTAAAATATATTTACCCAGTAACGTCAAAACAACTTTTCATTACAGGGTGATAGGCGAGTGAGTAACATTTTCATGTTGTTATCCTAAGGGTTAACCACGCCCAGTGCAATTTTTATGATACATATTTACTCAAACACGACTTAGATACTATCGTTTGACGTTTGTGCTATCAATGAACCCCGAGATAAATATTTAAAAATTAGTTGCAGAGATTCTCCAAATATCAAATATCATCGCTAACATAGTGGAATTTAGTGTCCGTTAAAATATATAAGGAAAAGAAGCTTAGCGGCAAGCGGACAGAGTAGTGCGTCTATCTAGCTGTATAGAGAAGCGAAAAAATGTTTCCTATACTGGTGAAGTGGCCGTTCCGTGCTTGATTTATTTAGATTTATTTATATTTCTACGTTTTCACGTTAGATGGCTATCTTTTGCATTGAGTTGATTCCTTCTGATGGCGTTACTGGGTTTTCATTACGTTTTTATTTCTTAAAAACGGCTTGAAAGAACAGGCTTGCTGTACTGGGAGTCGTTTACGGGTTATGACTTTCTGATGAGTTCTAACAAGAACGAAACAGCCTGTCATTGTCTACCTATGCCCCAGGGATTCCATTACCTTTGGCGTCCCTGTGTACTTTAATGCAAAAGATAGACGCACTACTCTGTCCGCTTGCCGCTAAGCTTCTTTTCTTTATCATCGCTAACATTTAATTAAATAAAATTACAAATTTGGTATTACCATTAACATCTATGGTGTCCTAGATAAGGATGCACTCTACGGGGATCTCATAAATCTTATAATATACAGGGTTGGTTAAATTAGAAAAAGTTGCGCCCAACACTATTCTGCAACATTGTGTTTTCAAATTTAAAAAACTTCTTTCCAAAGATATTTGGCCAAAACCGAATTTTCGATATTTCGTTTTTATATTTTGCTGACTTTATTTGAAGAGATATGTTAAAATAAAGTTTACATTCTCATCACCATTTTTCTTCCCCATGAGTTGGTGAAATTACATTTTTAATCTGTTTCGTTTTTATAAACCATCCTAAACTTTGCTTTTTAAAATAGTCGCGAAATTTTATTTTATTATTTTTAAATTTTCCCTTTCTATTATAATATAAGAATGATTAAAAATAACAAAACCAAATGATTTTACAGTTTAACAGGTTACACCGAAAGTTGTAATTTTTAGATAGAAAACAAAAAATTTATTTTTTATATTTAATTTAGTTGTAGCACATTTCTTGAGGGGAACAGGAAAAGTTCGCCGCGGGCTATTTCCTATCATGTTTTGATTCAAATTTTTGTTAAATAAAATTTCACTCTTTAAAAAAACATTTATTAAATATTCACACAACTTGGAAATTTCCCTTTAAACTTTATTCTTCACCAAGATGTCAGGAATTTTATTTTAAATAAATATTTTCTTTCGCGGAAGCCAAAGAGGATTGGTGCTGGTGCTGAATTCGTCACAATTTTATTTTGGCAATGATTGCATTTAAATCCGCGTTATCGTTAAAAATCTGGGATCTTTGTAATAATAAGAAATGCCATGCGAATATTAGGCAAAAGGTATTAAATTTTATTCGATAGCAGCCTAACATAGGGAATATTTCATTTAAAAATACTCGAATTCCACTTAGTAATGGTATTAAACTTAGCTAGTATATTTAACCTTGTAATATAATCTTGGGCGTAGTTAGTCTGGCTGGGGTGGGGGGAGGGAGGGGATGTGGCTCCCTAGTTTTTTATACATATATTTTTTTTATGTAGATGTTTTTTAAATTTTTATTAGTATTACATTTTTTTGATATTAAATTTATTACAAAATTAAAAGGGTCTGGCGTAAGGCCCAAGCTTCTTGCACTGCAGCCTAGTGGCTTATTGTGCGCCCCTAAGTTTGTCATCTTTTAAATCTTCTGCGGGTTAGTGTCTCGCAGCTATGTATGATATGTGAGGCGGTTTTGTCCTCTTCGCCGCAAAGTCTACATTTAATGGGTCTATTGTAAATTGCTATACGTTTTAGGTGTTTTCCTAAGTGTCAGTAGGCCAACCACTTGTTTTAACTGGGTACGTGTTAAAAGTAACATTCCAGTAGATAGTTTTTTTAGGGTTTTCCAATTGTGGCCCTGGCATGAACTTGACTAGGTATCCTTTGTTGTTGTGCCCACCTATTTAATGTGATTTTAGTTGCCTGTTTTAATATACCAATGGCGTGTTTAGGGCCTCTAAGCTTATAAGCACATCCGGTTCCCGCCAATTCATCTGCTTTCTCGTTGCCCGCTATCCCAGAGTGACCAGGAACCCAAAGGAGTTCAACCTTGTTGTTCCTTGCTGCTGGGTCTTTCAGGTCGTTTAGGCACTCAATTGTGTTCTTCGACTCGAGTCGATTGAAGTTTAAAGCCTTAAGGGCAGCTTGACTGTCTGACAAAATGTATATCTCTGGGTCGTAATGGCCCTATTCAATATTCTTTAGTACACATTCCTGTATTGGTATTGCATGTACTTCCGCTTGGTATACGGTGGCGTAGTTCGCCAGAGGGATTCTAATTTCTATTCTGGGTATTTCTCCAAATATACCTGCGCCTACTCCGTCGGCCGTTTTTGATCCATCAGTATACCAAACTAAACTTTTTCTAATGATGGAGGTGTCCCTTATTTTGACCATATATCAGAGTCGCACTTGATGTTCAATCGTAAAGTTTTAGACTTCTTTAATGTGGTATATGTGGGCATATCCAATAGCTATCATCGTTAAATAGGTCCGCGGCTCTTGTGTGTCCTATTTTTACAGGGGGTTGTTATCATTTCTCTTTTGTTTTCATCCTAAAGACGCTGCCACTGGTCTCATTTCTGATGTGAATGACTAGGAGTATTAGTCCTAAGACTACTTCCACTGCTGCGTGCATAATAAAAACAAAATTTAACACATATTATCGACGTGGAACACAGGCGCGGATCCAGAGGGGGGGGGGGGGGGAGAAAAGGTAGACCCCCCCAACCGAACCGTACAAAATGTATGTTTTTTTACCTTAAGTCTAAAAGATTTTTAGAGCCGAGATATGCAATTTTTTTTAAGGCAACTTTTTTTAGTAGCCCCCTCCCCCCTCAACAAAATCCTGGATCCACCACTGGTCGCACGAGGTAACTTTTATTTATTATATTATATATTTAAAGAACGACGGATCAGTGCAAAAATGTGGCAACCGTTTTTGGAGACGAACTAATGTTTGTCTTCATTTTCGATCGATTTCAGATACAAGATATTGTATTATTTTGTGCAATAAAAGACGGCGCGCTTCGAAGTCACATCGGTTCTTACGTAGCGAATGAATCATATAGTGCGCCTATCTATTCGGCTTTCTTTAAATGTTGAAATTCAAATTATTTACCTTTGACATAGCGGAGCTTTAATCCCCAAAATCAAAGACCAAACTACGCCTATGCCTAGCAGAACAAAGTCCATCGACTTAAAAAAAATCTACTAAAAATGAAAGATTCGCCAAAATGTATTCTATTTTTTATTCTCTCTCTAAATAAGTCTGACTGAACTGAACTACTATTCTTGCTAAAAATATTTTTAAACTGGATAATTGCCCTACAGGATTTACAAAACTACAATTAATATTTTTCTCTTATTGTAATTTTATCTCGACATTTCTTTTCATTTCCATTGCCTTGTTTTTTTTATTGACTTCTTATCAATATTTCTCTGCTTTGTAGCAAAATATTTTTAAAACTTGCGAAGAGTTGCGTCAATAAGGCAACAAATCATTTACATTTTTCCTATTCCCCGAAGTTATCGGCACGAAACCTTTATACAATAAAGTTATTTCGTTGGTTAATGGTTTTTCTTTCGTAAATATTATTTCGTCTGCTTCCTCTGGGGGTAGTTTTATATTTAACAAAGGCGATCTTTTGTAAATTGCAAAACCATTTGTTATCTTTTTAATATTATTTTCTCGCCGTCACTGTTGATTTTTAAAGTAATAAAAGATTTAAATTTGTATTGTCCTTTGTTGCCCTTCTTTCGAGTTAGGCATTTCCTCTCTCCTCTTCGATCGCTGCCAGGACTATTCCCAAGGGACCTAAAGTTTAACGTTGGTTCCTAACCACGGTCCTCAGTCATGCGACGCCCCCCCCCCCCCCCCCTATCGACCCTCGGTTTCTTACAGCATAACCCAACTATTGGGGAGTGTCTTTCCCCTCTTCCGCAAGATATCTGATCTTATCCGGCCTGGTTACCGTCATGAATAGGGTAGGTTAGGAGAGGGTACATTTTTCACTTTTCCCTGTATTTTTAAACCTTAAAATCTCGGACATACTTTTATTAGTATGCGTATGCCCACTTCAAGGATCGAATGCAGGTAACTCAACCACTGAGCTACCATCGCGACTCTTAAAATTGTATTATTAACTTAGAGTCATTAGGCAACCAGGTTTGCTTATAGTTCGTTTTCGTTAAATCCCGTAAGCTATACCTAGCTTTTTACCAATACTTTGGGTTCTATCAGCTAAGCAAACTCCCTTGTTGCCTTAGGCAGTCCTCACATGGGGAAACTTAAAAGAAACTGTAGTAGCTTGGAAATGTCCTCAATATTTATTTTATTTTGCGTCATTCAACACTTGAAAGTAGCGTGGCGACCCAGCAGGCCTAGTCGCGGATATACTCGGGTTGCTGAGTCTCCCAGTCGTCACAACTTAGGTAGCGCCGTCTGAGTAGCGCCATTCAAATTTACATGCTGGGTGACCTAGTCGTCCAGTCTCCTATAGTATCTACTACAGTTTCTTTTAAGTATTCCAATGCGAGCGAGGACTGGCTGTTTGTGGTATATAATTATTTTAGTTTTCTTTTTCTTAAAGTTGTAAAATCTTATGCTTTTATGAAGAGTTTGCTCCAAATTACGAAATTCAAAGCCGCTTGTTGGTTATTGTAATTTTTTTGTTGGTTTAAAGGAAACTTATATTTTTTATAAATAGTATACGTTAATTATATATTTACGACATTGATAAAAGTGTTACTGTGTTAGGTCAAGTCCATTTATGTTGAAGTGGCATATTTTATACTGACGAAATAAGTTTGAACAACTCCATTTCTATGTTCTTTTCGGCGTTATGAAATTTATCTCTTTTGCCGCAATATTACCCATTGATCATTGATGTAGTTTTCTCTTAGTTTTAGCACTAAAAACAGCAATGAGAAAATGAAATATGATTTTTATTAACTATATGTTTTTATTTAAGGTTATTTTTTAGCTAACAATAATATTTACACTGGTATACGATTAATAACATATGTATGTCAATCATGCTGCTGGCACTTGACCAATATAAAAAAAAATAGTCAACAATTTCTCTTAAACTACATATCTTATTTGAATACTTCGGGAATTAGTTTTAATACTGTTCTACTAGTAATAAAGTGATTAGAATAAAACTATTTAAAGCATACAGCCATCGTACAACCTACCTTTATGGTATCAATAAAAAATAATTAAGTACGAGCACCTCAATAAACGTGAAATCGATCAATCTCCTGCTAAGAAGTAATAAAACACCTAAAATACAGATAACCTGCACTCACTCAATTGAAAAAGAGAATTGAGTTAAAGGACCTCTCACAAAGCTTATGGGAAATGGCTTTCGGCTAATTTTTCTGAATTTTTAGTATTTTGTAGATCTTGACATCCTGAGTAAAAGTGTCCATGGCCATAATCCAATCCTATGACTAGTTTTTGAGTTATGGCCTTTTAAAGTTGGCAACTTCGTACTTTAAGATTTTCTGCATTGTCTGGAGTTTTCACTTGTTTCTTAAAAAATATTAACTTTTTAATTTTTCTTTATTGGTGGAAAAGAAAGCCTTAAGTATTTTATCACTTATATAAGTAAATTATTATAACTGGATAACCCTACAAATCTAGGAATGTAGTGTACAGGGACATTATTTTAAGTGTCTCACCCGATTGGCGACTTTGCTATCAACCACAATAAAAAAACAATTATGTATTCCCTAACAGCTTTTAGTGAAGAAGCCAAATTTGATGGCAAAATAAATCTATGTTTACAAATTTGACAGATACGACGCCATATTGGATTTTCTTAAACGACAATCCTACCTTATAGTAAGCCAGCTGCATTCGCCTATTTGTTCCAACATTAAAAATGTATAATTGTCAATATTTATTTTCAGCCGTTCCGGAGATACGAGGCTTCGAAGTTGGTGATTTTGTAATCATCGAATTAACAGAAGCTTTGAGATTAGAAACTCAATTTTTTCTGAAGATACGTAATTTCTTATTGCGGAGCCACCCATGCTATTGTCATATATGTCAGATGTCAGAAAATGACAGTTACGACGCCATTTTGAATTTTTTTAAATGGCAACCCACATTTATAACTACGTCAATAAATTGCATTTCGCGGTCCGATTTCAAAAATATATAGTTGATGGTATTTATTTCCAACCCTTATCGAAATACGACCGTATCAAAAACTACATCGTAGAATTATGTGTTTTAAGTATCACCCCATTAAAAAATAAAAGTTTTGTGATTAAAAAATAAATTTTAAAATGGCGTCGTATTTGTCATTTTTGACATCTGGCATATATGACAATAGCATGGATGGCTCCACCATAAGAAATTACGTATCTCCAGAAAAAATTTATTTTTTAATCACAAAGCTTCTATTTTTTTAATGGGGTGAGATACTTAAAACACATAATCATATGATGCAGTTTTTGATACCGTCGTATTTCGGTAAGGGTTGGAAATAAATAACGACAACTATATATGTTTGAAATCGGATCGCGAAATGCCATACACTGACGTAGTTATAAATGTGGGTTGCCATTTAAAAAAATTCAAAATGGCGTCGTAACTGTCATTTTCTGATATCTGACATATATGACAATAGCATGGGTGGCTCCGCCATAAGAAATTACGTATCTTCAGAAAAAATTGAGTTTCTAATCTCAAAGCTTCTGTTAATTCGATGATTACAAAATCGCCAACTTCGAAGCCTCGTATCTCCGGAACGGCTGAAAATAAATATTGACAATTATACATTTTTAATGTTGGAACAAATAGGCGAATGCAGCTGGCTTACTATAAGGTAGGGTTGCCTTTTAAGAAAATCCAATATGGCGTCGTATCTGTCAAATTTGTAAACATAGATTTTTTTTGACATCAAATTTGGCTTCTTTACTAAAAGCTGTTAGGGAATACATAATTGTTTTTTCATTGTGGTTGATAGCAAAGTCGCCAATCGGGTGAGACACTTAAAATAATGTCCCTGTACCTACATATAAGTGAAAGACAACTTAAGGCCTAAGGTTCCACCAATAAAAAAAATAAAAAAGTTGATAGTTTTTAAGAAACAAGTGAAACTTCAGACCAAGCAGAAAATCTCAAAGTAAGAAGTTGCCAACTTTAAAAAGCCATAACTCAAAAACTAGTCATAGGATCAAAATACGGTCATGGACACTTTTAATCAGGACCATAAGATCTACAAGATACTAAAATTTCAAAAAAAATCAGCCGAAAGCCATTTCCCATAGGCTTTGTGAGTGGTGTGAGTCTTCTAGGAAAACCCATTTTACCTTTGCCGATGTTTGGTTTATTTCAAATCATTACCAATATTTTAAACAGCGTTTTACAAACTTAGTATATAATACTTTTAGGAAATTTTTACAAATCCATCGCTTTTAATTTGGCTAAATACACATTGAATGTATTAAAGCGCATTTGATATGAACTGACAGCTATCCAGCGGAAATATACGTTTTATTAAACGCTGTATCAAAGCCCTGCAATGCAGCAATTGCACATTAGCAGTCACTTGAGTAAAGTTCTGCATATTGGTTGAATGCACCTAAGCAAAATTTGTACAGATGAAATTGGATTGATTTTAAATGTAAGACGGGTGGTAAACCTGAGAAATAAGTTTCAATCAAATCAAATACATTGCAAGAAACAGGAAATTAGCTTTGTTTCGCACAATCCCTAATATATTCAAATTAGACAAAACATACTAACGTTTCTCCTGTTTCAGAAGCGCCAGTGTTGTCCGTCTCATTTCATTATATGGGTTGAATTATAATGAAATAAATTTCCTGTTTCTTTGCACGAACTTTATGAATCTTGTTTCACCAGCTCAAGTAATAAGTAATCGGAATCTCGCCATTTGTTTTAGATATATTGAAAGACAGTGAAAACTATGTGGGTTCAAGGTTCATTTTTTTCCTTTCGAAAGGTTTATGCCCTCGGCACCACATAACTCACAACAATGCTATGTTGGTAAAAATGTTCGTAACATTTGACAAATAAAATTAATCAGACGATATCAACACTAACAATTTTACAAAAGAATTCATGAATAATTTCATAAATAAATTCACAAAAAACTTCACAACTATAATGAAGGCTTTAGTCAGATCACTGACGAGCTGATGCTGTTGTCAAAGCTGAACGAGTCTGAGAATAGATAATGTCGAAAGAAGAAAGAAATGGATCGGTATGGCAGTGGCGAATACAGGATTTTATTAAGGGGAGGGGCTATCGATGACGACAATCCCCCCCTCCCTCCCGAATCCACCACTGCAGTGTGGTTCGCTATTTGTTAAAACATATCATATACTGCGCTGCAGACTGATATAATTTTGATTCTTTATAGTAGAATCACCTGGAAACTAATACGCTATGTTGCACTAGAGTTATATGGTATCATCTGTTAAATGTTTTTAATACAATAAGCATTTATACCCGGGCGTTCTGCCATGATGCAGCCATATTCTTTTATTATGGTTTTCCTATAATAGCGAATGATAATAAAAAGTAGTATTAAAATCAATCACAATTCACTTCTCCCAGAATTGTTAAGATTCAAAGCCAACTTATAACCTAGTTCCGGTCTTCTGTCGCTTCCCTTGACTAAGTCAGGGACGTCTTGTGCCGTAGCTATGATACCGTGGTTGTTGACAATGTTATTTTTCGTCTTTTCAATGTCCAGAAGGTCCACACCTCGACTGCAGTCGTCTAACAGTATTGTACGAAAACCGCTGACAATGGCGTCAATTGCAGTTGCACCTGAAATCAATATAAATTTGAAAAATAAATAAGCATCATGTAGGTATGCGGTCAGATTATTGATTGAAATTGGCTCTTTTAGCCCGAAATCGGGTAAACCCAAAAAAAAAGTTAGTAGGGAATAAACGTTAGAAACCGCTGAGGAGTAAGAACCACCGTCTTTTTTCAAATTGGTTTCAAACGAACTGTTACATTAAAACTATCAATTAGCTTACCTACGCAAACGTCGTAAGCAACTCCACAAACATAAACATCAGTGATGTTCCTTAATTTTAGTTGCGCTGCAAGTTTGGTATCGGTTTGTTTTGAATTATCCCAGAATGCTGAATATGAGTCGATTTCTGGATTTGTTCCTTTATAGATCTTGACTGCATTATCAACAACCTAAAAATAATAGAGAAGTTAACTTATGGGAAATATTATTCCTCAATAAAACAAATTGGAAAGTTCCCTATAATTTTTTTGTTGTCAATATTTATGTAAATAAATATTGCTACAAACTGGGGAGCTCTATTTATGATCTTGAAATAATGTATAATTATTTAAATTAAAATATTTCAATTTTTTCCAGGTAAGAAAAATAAAGTGATATACTACTGCAAATATGCTAGTATAGGACAAGGTATGTATAAAATTAATCGTTGACATAAATAAGTATCTAACTAGATACTTGAACATTACTGTATTTATTAGTTATGGTAAAATTAAATAAATATAGTAAGTGAAAAGCTTGCCGAAGTTGGTAGCTCATGGTTGAGTTATTGGCGTTCGACTGTGAGTGGCGGTCCGAGTTCGATCCTTGGCATACGCTTAATAAAAAAGTATGCTCGAAACTTTCGTGGTTAAAAGAAGGCAGTATGCTACTAGTTCTAGTTATTCTTAATATCTAAACCGAGAGGGTCGGCATGGACCCCTGGGAAAGTAAAAAGGATAAACTAGTGCATACACGTGGTTCGTATCCCACGCTAAGCTATAGGTCCGTCTGGCTGACATTACTCAGACGATTGGAAATACAATGGGCCTCTTAGACGATAACCAAAATTTGACTTCATTAGTGTGATTAATTAATTTGTTATGAATTATTTAAATTTCCCGCTCCAACCAACCGATTTAAACAACACCAAGAGCGCGGGACGCCATTTTCCTTGTCACTGCAGTAAGGTATACGGCGCTTTGTGAAAACACGACGTGCCTTGTTGTATAGTTATAATAAATAATAAAATTTTAATTAAATTTTGCATACAGCTTTACTTTAAGCCGTAGACGTCCACTGAGAAAGTATATAAACATTCTTCCCCCCCCCCCCACCCCCTAAGGGGATAAAAGTAATATCTAAAAATTAAATAATATTTTATAATAAAAACTACTTCTAAGGAAAACGCCAAAACAAGTTAATTTCAATTCATTTTTTTAAATCAATTTTTTTTCGTGTTGGAATCTCCCCTCTTCCACCAAACATACTCTATTGCTGTATATCACAACAATCTTACGAGATTTCAAATGCAAACTTCCAAGGTTCCTCGCGAATTTATGAATGAAACCACTGAAAATATCAGTATTTTTTCACCCTAGAAGTAAACAATGTTTCCAATGATTCATACAATTGTGTGTATCAAATCTGACAACACCGTTACTCTTCTTTGTCACATTGTAGGGTTTTGAACATGTCAAGATAGGAGTTGACTGATAGAAGAGTTGTCAAATTTTAGCGCTTTATCGCAATTTGATTGTTTTTTGATATGATTCGAAGATTTAATTCGTCCTAGCCCTGTAAGTGGTGCTGCCCTAGGCGCCCCGGGGCCGAGAACGACACTAGAGATTAAATAATTTTAAAGTCACCAAAATGTATCAAAAGTTTTTGGGAAAATTTCCTGTGACAAATGATATTCCAAATAAATTAAAATTTTTTATTCTATTCGATTAATGTTTTGCTCACTTATTAAAATTAGTCTCTTAATTTCTTGTTATTGTTAAATTACCTTTAAATCTTTGTATAATTCACTTCCCCACGTATTCTGTACACAATGCCTCGGCCATAGTCTCTGCGTCATAGGAGGATCGCCATCAAACATCACCGTGTCAAGAGCACGTGCTTCATCTGCTTTGATCGGACTCGATTCATGGAGTTTTCGTAAACTAAAATTAATGTTGATTAGATTTAAATTATTGCTTTAGTATTTTTTTAACGGAATTTGTGTTTTACGTAAATGTTAATTTTAATCTGCTTTAAAAGTTGTGTGATTTCTAATGGAATATGACCACTGAAAAAAAGTAAAAATATAAAGTTTCTCTTAAGAATTAAAAAAGAAAAAAATGATACTTCAAGAATTCTGCATTTGTTTCGTTTGTGACTTGTTTAAGTTAGGAAAACTTGTTTTGACTTAATTTGTGACTTTTTTAGTAATTTCAAAAAACGTCTAATAGGAAAATTATAGCTGTAAAAATGAAAATTAAGTCAAGCAATTGTCAACAGTTTTAATTTTAAGGCCCAAAAAATTTTAACAAAATTAAGTAAAATTGAAAGAAATCAAAATTCTTGTAGGTGATAAAATTTTCAGTATTTTTGGCCAGCCAAGTGCCCCCAGCCTTCAACACGCCGTTACAAAGAAAATGAAATGAAGAATTTTATTATAGTAATACAAAGACGGGTTGCTATTTGAAAAAATTGAGATATTCCGCTTTGTTTTTGTAAAACGCAGGTTGTAAATAAAATGGCATAACGTAATAAAGGATACATTTTTCTCGAACAAGTTGATTTCACATTGTAAAGTAGGGTGAAATGAACCGTTTTAGCGTTTCCATGGCCTGCTCTTTACCACTCACCTTGTTTTACCAAGGTTATGAACATTTTAGGAAACAATCGAGAATTTATCTAGGCGGCCATTTTTAAAATTAAAGGTAATGTGTGATAATTACGTCATTAAAAAAATCATTTTTAAAATTTAAAAGCTGACGTCACTTCCGGTTAAACCACAGCAGTCACGAACAGTCCGTGACAACAGTGGCGGATCCAGAATTTCTCTGAGAGGAGGGGGGCGATTAAAAAAAAGTGACTACAAAAAAAAAGAACGTATCCCGACTCTGAAAATCTTCCTACTCGCAAAAAAAATACTGACCCTTCATACGCCCTGCAATTTTCAAAGCTTAAAGTAAACAAAACACCCATTTTATAAGGCTGGGGGGGATTGCCTCCCCCCCCGAATCCGCGCCTGGTCGAAACTGATATTCCCACTGGATCCGCCCGCTGCGTGACAATCAGGATTCTGTGCAGTAGTCTTGGAAGCGGATTTCTGGGTGTTTAGATTGGTTAGCAAACTGTCAAGCTGTCAGGAAGTGGCTTATGATTGTTTGTGGGAACATACCTAATATTAGCACACTACACTGTACAAATTGCTGTTGCAAGTATATACCTACGTCTTATACATATATGACTGCCAACTGCCTAAGAAACACTGCATCGTACCTTCATGACATCCCTGAAAGGTGGCTGTTGGTGTTGACCAAGTTTGTTATGACGCAAAAGCTTTGGGTTGCCAATTGTATGTCCCGGTTAATAAGATTTTGGGCACCCTTGATCATTCACAGCAAGTAATGACTCTCCCACCCCTCCATAATTCCGCTATTAATATTTAATAGGCAGAGAACAATAATAATTGCCAGTATAAATATACTACCTTAATGCAAAACGTAAACAAAGAACTAAGATCTAAGGCGCTGCTTCTAAATGCTGGCAGGTGACGTTTTCTAAAAAAGGAATAATGGTTGCAGAAGGCTTGTTGAAGGCGGAGGAACTCTCTGTCTTAGCACCTAGTAAGCTGCATGAATTTAAATGTAATTTATCTATGGTCCACTTACTTTAAGTTATCAATAAAGGAAATGTGATCGTCAGGATGCCAGTCATACGAATAAAAGACAGCCTCAAAATCTACTGTATCCAACAATCGATTTATTGGTTTGACCACCTCTTCGCCATTCTGCTTGGCGGAGCAGTTCCGAATATCAAGAGTGCCACAGATAAAGTCATTTTGAACGTCGATTATCAGAAGAGCTGAAACCGGTTTGACAATCTAAAAAAGAAGGTTTTCTAATTTATACTTTCCACAAAAATTGGCTTTTTAATTTTAGGAAAAATCCTTCAAGTCTGGGCTTTTTCACTAAAATTTGATTTTGGTTGTAGTGTATAAATGAGCATAATACAATTTTTAATGTTTTTACTTTTTGTTTTTTAAGTCATTACTGAAAAAATAAATAAAAAATATTGAAACATAAACACGCCTCTATCAAATTTACGTCATAAAAATGGAAACTTGACAATGTTGTCAATGTTCTCCTTTGAATTTTTTTTAATATAATAATAAAAAATTACACTGGTCTAGAAAGTAATCCAATACAAATTGTTATAAAAAAATGTTAATTTATCAAAAATATACATATTGTTTCTATCAATATGTATGTCGTCTCTACTTACAGTTTTGATCCAACTATTCCAGCAATACGAAAACTCTTCTCTGTCAATTTGATTGTCTCCATTTTTGTCAAAAATCTGAAAAATTTCTTTAAGTACTGTTTCTTTTAGTGGATATGAATTTCCGCCCGAATCTCTGAATAAAGCCTTGCATAGTTCTCTGAATTCGTAAAAATCTAGTAGCCCATCGCTGAAAGAAAAACCAAATGTTATCAAATTTTTTTTAAAATAGCCATATTTAGGTACTATTTTGATATCGGGAATACAAAGCCTATCTATTCTTGCGGCAGTTTGGTCTCAAGGATTTTTTTGTATCCCTAAAAATAAGGGTGAGGGAAGCTGGTAACTAAGTTATTACTAAATGTACTGTATCTTTACATCTTTTATACAATCCTAAAAAATTTGGCTTATTTGAAATAGTATATTACATAACAAGTGATGAAAGTTATACTTTTCAAGCGAGGAGATATTTAGCACGAGGCGTCACTTTTACACGAGTAATGTACACTATTTTTCCTACGACCACAAAGAGTTATTAAAAGAGACTTTGATTTGTGACAAAAATACTGTGTGTTGAAAAAAAAAATATCAACACTAGTGTTGAAATGAGCATACTTAGGATTATGTTCCACTTAATATCTGGTTTCATAGTTTGTCAATAGGCTTTTCCTTTATTTGTAGTATAACTTTTTAATTTTTTCTTATTTTATATATCGTGGGAAGAACTAATCCTGGATTGACTTCTAAATTAACGGGAATGAAATTTTATAATCAAGGAAAGATGCATTAATCATAAATTTTAAAAATCCACCCAACAAAAAAGATTTTAATTCAAAATAATTCTATAAGTTATTTAATGTTTAAAAAAAAAAAGAAGTTAAATACACCCGATGGGAATTAAACCTGCTAGAGGTCTACGCTATCGCTACCGATAAAGATTTGTTGTTTAATACATGACACTCTCTTCAGCACGATTTATTTTTTCTGGTAATAGATTTTCCAGTATATTATTAACATTTTTTTATAATTTCAGATGGCGTATTTTCACACTCTAATTCTGAATCACTCGACAAATACATGATAAATAAGTTAAACACTTACAATCACTACTTTCTAAAATTTGTTATTTTTAATAAATAGGGGTTGTCTATCAAATTGTCGCTATATGTTTAATTAATTAAAAACACCGCAATGGTAGAGAAGCTCGAAAAAAATTACGGCAGTTCGCAACCGTTTGGGGGATTCTTATGCTGCTTGCCCTTGCCCACCCGGTCCGACGTTTTGCTATTTCAACTCCATCGTTGCGGCTTTAGATATCATTATCTACGTTATTAAAATCGTATGAATGAAATTATGAGTCAGATTTTGGCAAAGAAAAACAAAAAAAATCTTTCATAATAACACGTGCTTATAAATCTGACATCAGACGTCATAATGTGCTAGAAATATTTTTAATTTCCTTAGTTCCCACAGTAATAATAAACTATTACGTTGTATAATTATAATTAATTTAATACCAAAACATGATTAACTGAAATCTATAACGCGATAACAAAATACAAACTATCCCACATAATTTTGCGATCGGATTTCCGGAAGAGGTTAAAAACTTTAAGCAAATTTAAACTTGCGTGTGTAACCTTGATTAGGTCGGAAATTGCCAATTTTTACCGCTTAAATGACATCACAAAATCGATGACGTTCGAGCATTTCATTCTTGATTTAGTTTCCTGAAGTTTATTGCATAGTTCTATTAATCCATACAAGCTTATTTGTATGAAGTTTTAAGCACGGAATCGGAATTGTGAAATTTATAATAAAATTGAAGATATGGAAAGTGTTAATATGTGTCAATTATTGGTAACATTTTGTCAACCAACAAAATCCCGCTAATTGATTTTTCAGGCGCTAAAATCTCCGCACTGACTCATACCTAAAACCGAATTCTCGATTCGCTGGAAATAATTATTTTTGACGCTGAATATGAAATAGATTTTTACAAAATTGTTTGTGTGGATTCCGAGAAATTCACGTTTGAAATAGCATTTAGAGGGATTTTATTGGTTTGCAAAATGGTGACATTTCTTCTCCCTTAACACTTTACGTTATAATTAACGGGCCAACGGTCCGATCGATTAGGTGGTCAAGATCCCACATTTTCTTCTCTTCTTCAATGACATGATGGACTGCTTTTCGCCAGTCCTCTGGTGTCACTTTCTTAATGGCTTGATCAAACAGTAGCCCAATGTCTTTCATTTTGAATGTTGTGGTGTGTCTTGCTACAAATCCTTTTACTTACGCCCATATAAGTTCTATAGAATTTAGTTTCCAATATGCGCAGCAAGTTACACTATATTTTTTAGCTATATCTTCCACGGCATATTTCATAAAACGTTGTTGGTGTAAATTTGCTATAGCTAATAGTTCCCGCCTTATCAAATTATCTTCAAATTCAATACTTTTGGTGGTTAACCAGTCGATAATTTCTTGTTTTCTCTAAGATGAAGTATGAGTCTTCTCTGTGCGTCGTGAATGATAGCTTGCGTTATCCATAACTACTACTGAATCAGCTGGAAGATATTTTATCATTTCACCAAAATTGTCTTCAAAAAATTTCGAATTCATGTCCTCATTGTAATCTCCCATTTTGAACGACTGAAAGGTTAGCAAACCTTTTTTAAAAATCCCTCTTTGCTTCCAATATGGACGATTATTAGTCTCTTTGCTTGGCGAGCGCTCATTATATTTTTGTCTTGCTACAATTTTGGTACTATATTATAACCTTCATTAATCCACGTCTAATCAAGATAAAATATTGTCTTCTGCTCTCTTCTTTCTCAAGAATTTTTGTCGTCAGCAAACAAATCCAGTAAAAGTGAATTACGCTTATGCTTTTCCCAGACAAAATCCATATTTTTTTAAGCGGTCCATAAAAGTTTTCTAGTTATCAACGGAATACTGTCATCCTGGCCAAGCTTCATTAGATTCTTATATATATATATATATATATATATATATATATATATATTATAAGAGTGAACTCTTCGAACTACGCCTATGTTCGACACCGAAATTGAGCCGAACTAGACGAAATTTCCCATTTTATTACTTTACACCTTTCTGAAATAGACTATAAATCTTTCCACACCCTCGGAATAGATTTATTTAAAACTTTCTATAAAAACAAACACTATAATGTTTTCTTCTATTTTCGGTTTATTTAGCACTCAATATTTACCTAATTTCTTTGTTAGACAAAGAAACTTCCAACTTCTAACTTTCCACACTCAAAATCTAATTATAACCTCCGAACTTTAATTTTCGCCTAAGTTGGTACGGACTATCACATACTCTGACCCAATTTGCCGTGTTCAATCGATGAAATTACTGCCAAATTATAGTAATAAAGTTGACGCTTGAAATTCTTAAAAAGGTTAAAATAATTTTAATATGGCGTGCTTACTAATGATAACTGGGCTATCATGCCGTCACAAATGCTTACAACTCGGAAATTGCCTGAAAACAACTTCCGGGGCTTCCATTTTTATAATGAATTTCACTTCATTTGTGGTGCAAAGAAGTTTGTGAACTGACACCTATTAAAATGGATGCTTATTTTATTAATATGTACAGCACCGGTTGATTCAATAAGAAAGGTAGCCGGCTATATCTCGGAAAATACTGGGCATAGAAACTCGGGGAAAAAAAATGATAACTAAAGTGGCCATGAGAAAATCCTGAAAATAATTTTTAAGTTCCTCATTTTGCCGGAAGAGGGCGTAATTGAACAGCAAATTTTAAAATTTTACATATCTTCAAAAATTCCACTTTAAGGTATATCTTTGGTAACACCGTTAAAAAGCTTGGTCAATTCTGCATCATTTTGGTCTTATGGTCACTGGCGTACCGACTTTAATAAGAGCTGTTGAAAGTGTAATCATTTAAATCGCTGTAACTTATTAACGACTTATCCGATTTTAGCAAACTAAAGAAAGAGAGATGTATGCACTTTCACCAATCGTATTTAGTTGCCCATAATAGTTCTCAAAAAAAATGCTAGAGGGCGAAATTTGTAATAATAACACATTTTTTTATTTTACTCCGAGAAAATAAATCATACATAATACCATAATCGAAAAGTAGATGAAATTTGCTAGGAAAAATATTTAAACGCAGCTCGATATCTCCGTTCGTTTCAGCGTTATCGCCAATAGAATAATTTTTAAAACTTTAAATGAAGAAGCGGTTATATATTTTTTAGAAAAAAAGTTGGACGCCACTCATATTTTTTCATATGGATATTATTTCTGATTAGCCTGGTCAATTCTGCATAAAAGTGGTCTCTTGAGTTTTTCTCCTCAGGCACACCGTTCTTAATTAAAATAATTAAATTAATGATTTCTAAATTGATACTTCGTTTTTAGCTGTATATAGAAGGAATTAAAATTAACATTTTTAAATAGGTACCTTTTTTTAAAAAACTTAAAAATAGTCAAGATACAGAAGTAAAAAATCTAAGTGCGGGCCTGGTCATCAAAACGTAGCCTGCTATGCTTATCTCTTATTAGTCGTACAGTTTACGGGTCGGTGGTGAGTTATTTGGCAATATGCTGCGGTGTGTTTTTCTGAAGGAAGTTAATTTTAAAATGATGACACGTAAAAATGGTAAAATTTGAAAACAATGAACTGGTAGATATGATGCTAATTTACGGTGAGTATCGTCAAAGTACGGCTGCTGCTTCGAGATTATACGCAGAACGCTTTCCCTTGCAGGCTCAATGGGTAAGTTAGGCAGAACCGTATTTTATCCATAGTGTAATAAATGAATGTACCTACCTTATTTTTGAGTGTTTTAAAAAAAAAAAATTTGAAAATGTTATTTATTTTAATGCTTTTTATACACAGCTAAAATAGAAGTATCAACTTAGGAATCACCCTGTAGAAGCTACACTAATATCTCCTGTTTACAGTATGTACTGGTGTATACCCGACTTTGATTGAGAAAACCTATTCGCCTGAACGATATTTCGGACAAATGACACATCCAAAAAAAGAAAAATCAATTTTTATACGAAAATCACTTCGACTTAAACTTCATCTCAAATTGTTTTGTATAAAATTGGTCTACCCTTTCTAAATAAAATAATACAAAAGCAAAATCTAATGCCTCAAAACCTGAATATAACGTGACAATATTTATTTATTTCAGAGCTAATCAGTAAACTGGAGACCGTATTTACCCAAATTATCGAACTTATCCAGTTATCTGTAAAGAGCCGTTCGGATATGTGACACTTTATCTTTATTAATTACCGAATTTGGTCCTATAATCACATATAATTTATTTAGTTAATCTGAAAGGTTTATTTCTCTTATACTCACATTAATAAGGAAATTTTAAAAACGGTATTTATAATGAAAATCCTAATAAGAACGCAGGTTTTAATGTTTTAATAAAGGCATCCCTTATTTATCATGAATAAAATAAAATAAAATAAATAAAATAAAAATCCTTTATTACCTTTTGACTACTGTATTGGTAGTATAGGTTATACATTAATAATATATAGGTATAAAAAATAAAACAATATTTAAAATGAACAGGTAAACAAATACATAGAATAAAAAAAATCATACACAATCCCATTAGTTTGGACATTATTGAATAAATAATCAAAATTTAAATGTAAGGTAGTCATTAGTGGAGTAAAAAGCGTTTTCAAGTAGAATACCTTTAACTAACTTATTAAACTTTTTTGGGTGATGTAGTTGCTTAATTCCTTGTGGCAGTTTATTAAATAACTTAATTGGTAGGACTAAAGGACTGTGAGCCATAGCAGACAATCTATGACGTGGTATGTCAATATTAAAATTCTGTCTAAAATGATAATGTTCATTTGATTCACGGGTCAGAGAAAATACGTCCAAGTTTGCCTTAGCATAAGTTAGACAATTCAATATAAACAGGGGAATGGAATGTTAAAATACCTAGCCGGGGAAAAAGTTCACGGCATGAAAAAGTACGTCTTTTAAATGTCATGGTTCTAATTATTCTATTTTGCTGAATAAAGATTTTGTCAGCCCTAGAGCAACCTCCCCAGACCAAAATTCCGTAACTCAAGCAAGAGTGGACATATGAAAAATAATAAAGCTTCAAAAGATTTATATCGATCTTATCGCGTAACTGCCAAATGACAAAACAATACACAGCGAGCTTCTTCAGAACAAAGTCTATTTGCTGACTCCACGACAGCTTAGAATCAATAAAAACTCCCAGAAACTTTACAACATGGGACTGCTCAATGGTTTGGTTGTTTAATTTTACTAACAGGCTTTTAATTAGATCTCTAAGACAAAAATAAAGTAATTCAGTTTTACCTTCATTAAGGATTAACCCATTTTTATCGTAATATCTCTGAACTAATGAGACTGCGTCACACGCACTCTTGCTAAGCTCATCGACTGTAGATCCAGCACAAGCGATCGAAGTATCATCCGCAAACAACGAAAGATAAAGATCCTCAAAGTTATCAAAGGCAATAAGCAATAAGAGATGCCCTATATTATTTCAGTAAAATATAATCCTTCCAATTAAGGGTGAATCATTGATGTTACGTATTATCCACTGATGCCTTGTATATCCTGTATATTTTAAAAACGAGTGACAAATACAAGGCCAAGGCTTCAATAGCGAATCCAGGATTTTGGTCTCGGGGGCGGAGGCTGAGGTCTTAAACTTGAATTGTCATGATGTCTTCAGTTTTTACTGGAGGTAACGAATGCTTATTCTGGGGGACTGCCGCCCCATAGCCTCACCCCCCCCCCCCCCCCCAACGCTATACTTCCCACTAAAATGCTTTTATTATTTTTAGTAGGTGTATACGGAGATATTGTTGCAACGATTGATGGCGTCACTCTCGAAACCTGGTTAACGTCCTCAAAACCCAGTAATGGAATATCACTTTAGACGTTACTTAAAAATAAAATATTAATTATTAGATATAATTTATATTATAGCAACTTTTTAAAGTTTTTTCATTGCCATCGCTTACGTAATTGTACTTTACATAATTAATTTTGACTCTACGTAAGATTTTAAAAAAACCTTCTCAAAGTATCTGTTTGAAGGTTGGAGACAATGACGTTTCTTGAACGGCAGTAGAGTTTTGGACTTGCATTGTCTTTATTTGTTTAGAATCACTACGTTTCAACTGGTAAGCATCTCCAGTCGTCTTCAGGTGAATATTCACCTGAAGACGACTGGAGATGCTTACCAGTTGAAACGTAGTGATTCTAAACAAATAAAGACAATGCAAGTCCAAAACTCTACTGCCCTTCTCAAAGTATATATGTAATGGAATCGATCCCGCATATTTTAAATTATAAGTTTCAAAAGATAACCAGGTATAAGGTAAAAGTGAATGAAAATGCAAAGTTACTTTACAAATGGTAGAAGGGTTGATGACCAGTGGGTTTTTATCAGTAACGTTAAGTTTTGATCAAGATCTGTAGTTTTGTTTAGAGAAACAGGAAAGGTAAATAAAGAGGAAGGCAGTGGGAGGACTAAAAAAAAATGGGAAGAAGTGAGGCAATTGCTAATGAACGCCCACACACTTCTATTCAGCGTTTATGCCAGCAAGTAAATGTGTCCAAATCCATGCTTATCGCCTAAGCTCAGTCTAAGATTTGTTACGAAACGACCAGCAGCAGCGAATGCAATTTGCGAGTGGTTTATGAGTAATTTGAATACGTATTTTTAAAAAAATTACGACTTATGCATGATTTTATCTGTCTGATTATGTAAATTTTCAACAAATAAAAATGTGAAGCTCTAAAAATCTACATTTTTTATACACAAGCCTGTGCAAGAAGAGTTTTTAGTCTTAAATAAGAACTACGAGTTAATAAAGTAGCATTTCCGACTTCGGAAATGTTTAAAAAATGGAATACTGTAATCAAAAGAAATAAAGAATAGAAATTTGCGATCAAACCAATAATAGAATAACTATATACAGTAGAAAAAAATTGACTTAGTTTCAAACTTTTTTTTCTTGTTATCTGAGGATTTAAAGAAGTTTACAAAACTAATTATCATTACAGCATAATAATTTTTACTAATTTTTTCATAAACCTTTTTTCACCAATCAATTTTTTATGCTTCGGTGAAATAGAATATGTCAATACACCAATAAGATACGGTTTATTTACCACTAATTTCATTAGCTTTACAACCACAAATTGTATATTGTGTCACAAAATAAAGGGAGTTGTCGTAACAAAGTTCCAGACTAAAGGTCACCTTGCAGTATATTATATTTGCAATAATAGTAGCTTTTTATAACAAGGTTTGTTGGATCGATTCACATTATCTGCAATTAAAAGCGATTTGATTTGGAGCGATGGACCGGTAATTGCTGCGGTTATATCATTGGTTAACCTTGAATGTGCCTTTTTAAAATATTTCGTCACACAGCACAAGAAACGCTTAAACCATGGCCTTCTCGATTAACGTGAAGACAAGGAAAATACTTATTCCAAGCTTATCCCTTTCTTCTCTTTAAACATCGAGAAAGGCATGATAACAGCAGTCGCTATAACGTCAGTGATAAAAATCAATTTGATATATTTATAACCGGTCCATCGCTATAAATCGTTTAAGAGTAAGGTCTAGTGATGCATTCGCCATTTCGTTTCCTTTTTCCTTTCATCCAAAAATAAAAGCAGAAAAAGAAAAAAGGACAAATTTCACAAAATTTCATTTTTTACTTTAATCAAAATTTCTTTAGTTCAAACTGTGGGTAGTTGATACTGAAGGACAGGTACTTGGCCCCATTTTTGAATAAAGCGAAAAGGATAAGAAATATTTATCAGAAAATAAAATGGCAAATGCATTACTAGACTTCACTCTTAAAACCCTTTAAATATGTTCTAAAAATAGAAAGTTCCTTGACAAAGTTTTTCTTGGGAAATTTTACTTTTTTGTTTAGAAAATTCACCCACTTGATAATGATAATAAGAATATTAATGATCCGCGCGTCGCCAAGTCAACAGCTTATAACTTGGCAAGAGAAAGCTCTACATGGTAAATATCGTACTGCACTTCAAAATCCAGTCATAGATAGAGAAATGAATTGGTTAGAAAAAAGGCAGCTTCGCGCTGAAACAGAAGGTTTTATAATCTCTGTCCAAGACCGTGTCATTCGAACTCGAAACTATGAAAAGGACATCTTTAAAAGAAATGTGGAAGATGTGTGCAGAAAATGCAATTGCCCCGAAGAAACGATAGAACATAATTACGGCAGGTTGTGGTGCTATGGCCCCCAACGCTTATCTAGGGAGACATAATCAGGTGGCAAAGATCATCCACAGGAACTAGCCCATAAACTAGGTTCAAAGGAAAACCTCCCACCATACTACCAACGCTCACCCGAGCCAGTCATTGAATCGCCTGAATATCTCTTATACTGGGACAGGCTAATAATAACGGATAGAACAGTAGATCACAACCATCCGGATATTCTTCTTATCGAAAAGACTACCAAGAGAGCTTTCATAATAGATATAGGTTGCCCATTAACACACAACCTTTTTAAAACCAAATCGGAGAAGAAAACCAAGTCCTCGAATTTGGCGATAGAGATAATAAAATATATGGAAGCTAGAAAAAAATAGACACCATTCCGATCGGTGGAGGGAGCTAAAATTTTGAGCCCAACTTGGAAAAACTTGGCCTTTCAGGTTATTTATACCAACAAATTCAGAAAAGCGTCTTTCTCCAAACTTGCCATATAGTACCGAAGTTTCTAAACAGAACTAGAGGCGGTAAATTCAAACTCAAATTGTAGCTCTTTGCAAAAATTTATTATAATTTTTTGGCTCTTCTCTTTATCAATTTTGAATCAGCAGCTTCTAGGTCCATGGCATGCCTGAAGTATTCTGTTATGAATGAGGATATTATAGGTTATAAGGCTGATGATGATATTGTTGCAAAGATAGAGCACCTATTTCTTCAGTGTGTATTCTGTTCATGGAAAAGATTGTAGTTTTATTTTTTATTAGATCTGATTGCTACACAACGTCCAGGCAGCACAAACTTGACGTGTAGACCTTTTTGCGAAAACATGTAAGGAAGATTTGAATTCTTCTTTAGTTATCAAGAGGTCGTCAAAATTGTCGCGCAACATAGATAATATTGTTTTCATTCCAATTTTGCCTTTAGTTAACCTTAAAGGATAACTTTAACATATAACGAAGAATACTACATTGAAATTGAAGCAAGCAGTGGCCTATAAGGTATGTGTAACATTATTTAGACATCATTAAATTTTTTTGGATAAATGTACAGCCGTTATAGTTAGGATATCCCAAAAGAACATTAAAAGGAATCGGTAAATACCTACGTACAAAATTTTTGCCATCGGCAGGCATTATAATATCTAATTATGTATTGTAGCTTTTGAGTTCCGGCTTTTTTAATTTGTGAAAGTTAAACATGCGGAAAAACATTTTGCCCTGAATAATAAATTACGTCTACCGTTTTCTACAATATTTTTTCGTCTTCCCTACCAAAAAAGCATTTAGCATCTGACAACACTGTCCACCCATGTCCCATACACCTCAAATTCGCAGGTAAATTCCCATTATAGTGACCTTAAAAAAACCTAACTAAAAAATTAAAATAACCCCTAAAAGAACCGCCAAAACCATACTTAGTTTAAATACAGTGCCTATTATTTTATTGGTGGACTTTGTCTCAACAGATAAGTCAAAGCTTGCAGAAAATAGAAAATATCTAAACCAATTTGTTGTATTTAGAAAAAAAAAACAACGGCAATTGTGGTGGATTGGTGGTCATATAACTTAAACTGGCGATAATAATTACGCATCTTTTGATTTAATGCGCAGACAAAATAATTCTGATTTAATTTATCATCGGAAAAATCCTCCTAAAATGTGCCGTTGGTTTTCCTCGAAAGCATAGTGCCGAGAAATATAAAATAAAGTTATTTACCAGTTTTTATCAAAGGCGGCTAAGCACGCATCCATGGCGTCGCACGTGAACACAAAACTTGCCCCCGTCTCTGCCGGTGGATCCGAATCGATGGATTTTGTGCTAGACATGACGCTTTACCGGCTGCCAGAAGAAGTGTCAGTGCCAAGCGCAAAGCGGGCTATATGATGTCTCTAAGCGCCGACGCCACTGCCGTCTTCCAACTCTTCTCGTTCCAGTGCTCGCCAAACCTATGCATGTCCTTTATTACTTTTAAGGAAAAACACAAGATAAAAACAGTTCACTGCGCGGTAATTCGGTCAATAGAGTATACTTTAACGGATGGGAATATTACGAACAATAGAGAGTATGTAATACGGTTACGTAGCGGGTGCTAAAATAAACAGGGGAGGCCCTGAAACGGCAAGCGATGACACAACACAACAAAGCTTGATGTTTGTGCGGTCTGTGTCTGTTCGTTCTATGCTGTCACGCCGTACACATACAAATAAAAATATGTTACTTACACAGTATTTTGTGAGAGATTAAAAAAGCTATTAAGGTGGCTCTTTCACTTTCAAATGGTAGATATAATTTTTCGCTTTTAAGTGAAAAGGTTGATTAAAAAGTCAACTATACTTCAAAAATGACGTCATAATGACGGTAATATGACGTCATAATGACGGTCATTGTGTCACCCACCGATGACGTCACTGGAGCGTCATTTATTGACGTGCTAATGATATAATTAATGACGTAATTACTGCCGACATATCACGTTATAACGTTACTTTTGCGTCATTATTTATTTAATTATGACGGTTTAAGCTGTATTGTTAATATAAGTTAGCAACCAAGATGGTGGCATGGAGAATAGTTTCATTTCGTCAAACCCATTTCCCAGATGCATTTGATCACATTATAGTTCTTCTTTGAGACTATATAAGATATGATAAAAGAAATGATGCACGGAACTAAATGCGTAAAGCGAGATGACGTAACATAGGACGACATATATGTGTCAAAGTTGGACACATATTAATGGTCTATTAGTTTAAAAATGTAGAAAGAATGACCTTATATTGACGTAAAATTCATGTCGTCTAAATGACGTAAAATAATCACGTCTAAATCACGTCATTGCTAGGTAGCAAGACATCGAAGACCTAAATATGCCAAAAAATGACATCATTTAGACGCCAGTCTACTGCTTGGAAATATTGAAAATAATATACCACTTATCATTATTGGTAACTACTTTTTCTCATAGTTTATTTTTTAATGTATTGATTAAAATTACCTTTTTTGATCTTTATAACCCTGAAAAAGCTATGACCTACCTAGTATAATAATTATTTTTGACAAAAACATTATCTCATCCGCTTTTAAGATTTAGTCACTTATTGACCCTTGACTTATCTTGCCATTTAAAACCTTATAGAAAGAAGGCATGCTCAGGTTGTTTGAGAAATAAGAAAACGAAACGACTAGAGTGGTCCAGACTTACCCAAACTGGTTGTGACGTCGTAGAAAATCACTTCTGATTTTTGAACTGGGAAAACGTGCACGCGCGCGGTGCCTACTCAAAATTTGTCGTACGACACCACCGTGACAAGAGCTAAATGGACTGTGAAATAACACGCGAACCAATATCCTGATGCGGATTTAATTTTAATTAAATCTTAAACTCTTTTAATGAATTTAAACCAAAAATAAATAAATAAAATAAAAATGCGGTTACGGAATACAGGTTATTAAAGAAAAACTGTTAGAAATTGTCTTCCTCAATATGTTAGTTTCCGTCTCCAAGCACTTTTTTTAAATAATAACCTATAACGCTGTTTCGGTTTAGTTTAGTCATCTCGTAAATAAATACTTCCATTAATACTTCTTGTCTTTATTACTTACTTACTGATCCAAATTTGTCCACTCCACAATTTTTATTTTGAACTCTTATTGAATTTCTTGTTTATAAAGAAACAACGCCTTTGTCACAGCCCAAGCACCCTCAAGATATATATTAAAGATTTTTTGTAAGAAGTTGTAACGCTCTTCACAATCAAACACTGAACTTTATATACTTTACTAATACTCTAACTACCCCTTTTTCAAATAATCTCGAGCCAAACAACAGATTTATAAACGATAAATAGGTTACGACTCGTTTTGGCAAATTATTTAGAGACGTAACTCGTAAAACGACGTAATTCATTAATTAGTTACGTAATAATGTGTATACCAGTGGCGGCTCATGAAAAATGAATTTCTTATGGCGCAGCTCTAGGTAGGTACGCCAATTTGAGTGACTGCGAATATTTTTCAAATTTGTGAGGAAATGCATCCTAACAATATTTCTGCTGCTTCTGCAGCCCGGTAGCCCCCCCCCCCTTCCCCCCCCCCCCCTAAATACGCCACTGTTAAAGTGTCATCATCAGCCTAAATACACGATTAATATAAAATTATAAGCAGAAAAGAGGTGGAATAAAACCGAAGCAATTCTTCTTTTAAAGGGGTCTCATTGCTCTGACCTCTTATGTGTTTCTTTAACTTTCCAAAATTAGTTTCAGAAATGAATAAAATTTCACACCAAAAAAGTTTTCACGCCTTCTTTTGTATTATCTAACAGATACATGAACCAGGTCCCAAAAAATAGGCCAAGTTGGTTTTATTCTACCTCTTTTCTGTTTATAATTATAATCTTGTATTTAGGATAATGATAACACTCTAATAGTGTCAAAACATGTCCCTCCATCATAACACGTTGTTAAATATAACACAGTGGTGTGCGACAGACTTACTCTCCTGAATTATCGGCAAATCTTCCAAATTTAATTACTGTTGATTGAATTAAACAATCAACATAATGAATTAAATTATCGTATTTTTGGCAGACGGTAGGAGGGCGCGCCGCGACGCCGCCTCAAGGAGGACCCGCTACTGGTACTATACATATGTTTACCTAGTTGACGTCAGCCACTTGAGATTATCTATATTTAAAATAATTAGCGATTTTTTTTAAATATCAGTTTATTTTTAATGTGGTGATAGACAAAAAATAAAATCGTGTTTTATTTCTCATCAATATTATTTTAATCTGTAAATTAGCTGATATATAGTGTAATTAGTACTGGAAATCAGTTTTTTAAAGAAAATGATGTAAAAATTAAACGCCTGAATCAATAAGAACATTAAAAATGGGTTGACGAAGATATAAAATATATTGGAATTTTATAATTCAAAATTCATTAAACATTTTTTTAAAGTCTTTCTATGCTCTAATGAAGACTTATTCTCTTTTTGTCACCTCACTGACGCTGCTGAGAAATTCTGGTGTGAAAAATTCTGCCTATGGAACAGCGGCGTCGGCAGAAAAATTTTAATGGGGGGGGGGGGAGTCACTAATGCCCCTCATATTTTTGGGTGTATATTTCAAAAATTAAAGTTTAATTTATAAATCCGTTACATGAAAACCGCAGTTTAATGATGTCTCATCCACTATATTTAAACTGAAGTAAATCGTATGTCCCAATTTCTAGACATACAGTAACAGCGGAGGGCTAAAAACGGCTTTAAGTTATAAATGCGGTGATGAACTCTTAAGGTTTATTTTTAAAACAGACATACTTTTTTATGAACGTAATCCAAGTAGATAAATATAATTCCGGTTTTTGATGAATCATTAATTTGGTTGAGGAAGGTCACAGGAATCGATAGGATTCATGATTGCGTATATAGGTAGTATTACCCAGAAAACAAACGGAAATTAGTTTATCAAACACAAATAATTCGTATTATTGCATGCATATGCTAATGTGTATGTTCGATATACCCAGAAACAGAATGTGGAATATAAATCGAACCAGATAAAAACACAATATGTATTGCTTTGAAGATTGCAGTGGCGTAAATTAAACACCAGCCGAGGGAGGGGGTAGCTACCTAGGAAACCCCAACGCCATCCACAATATTTATGTTTCACTTTGCTTTGAAGGGAAAAATGATTTAATTAAATTAAACATCATTCTCGACAAATATTTAAACTACGCTTGTAATTTCTTGTCCTTCTTTCGAATTTAGCTTTTACCTCTTCGTTCGCTGCCAGGGCCATTCCCGAAGGGGACCTACAGCTTAACGTGGTTTCCGAACCACGAACCTCAGTCATGCGACACTCCCCCCCCCAAAGGCCATCAACCCCCGTTTTCTTGTGTCATTGCATGACCTACCGATTGGGGGGTGTGTACCTTCTTCCGCACCCCACGAGATGTCCGATCTCATCCGGCCTGGTTACCGGCGTGAATAGATGATACATTTTATACTCTTCCCTGCATTCTTAAGCCTACTAAAATTCGGACATGAGAGAAATTTAAATTTGTATTTTTCTTTATTTTTCAGTGTTCAATTTTAGTGCGCATAAATTTAACATCAAATAGTTTATATTCTGTTGAAATAGATTTGGAGATCACCACAAGAATTTTAATCTATAAGGGACCTTTGTGAGTTTAAAAAACATTAAGAGAGAGAATGCCAGTCTTTTGGCTAGGAAATGGAAAATCACTTCAGAATTCGAGAAAAAAAACATTGAATGGAGACTAAACGACTACTCGAGGTTGATGCAGTGGCGTATATAAGGCCCCCCCCCTTTCCCCCCGAAATATGAAGGTTTAAGCATATATTCAAAAATACTCAAACCGAATTTTGTTATCGGCCGCTTTAAGACAAAGCCTAAGTTTACCGTTGATCCCACCCCGATTGATTTATTGTCTCTGTCTGTAGTCTGGACTCTCTGCTCTGGTATCTTGTTGGTCAGCATTGCTTAAATTTGTGCCTTAGTGACGGATCAAAAATTCCCCAAGTGAAAAATGTTATTGGGACCCTGGGAGATGTTTATACATACTTTCGATTATCTGCAAAACGAGGTGAGATTTTAAAACGCGAACTTATTAAGATTTCCTCTGCGCTAGAAGAAATTATTACCACTCGCGCAGATGATTCTGGAAAGGCATCTTTGCACAATGCAGTTTTAAATTATTCTTTTTTGATTTCATTAAAAATACTAAAAAAGACTTTGGCATTTACCTACAAACTGTCAGAATATTTACAGTCAGTAAATATAGATTTGGCTGTTGCTCTTGAAAGGGTAAGTCAGGTTTCAGTTTTTTTAAAAAACATAAGAAAAAATGCTGAAAAAGAGTTTCGTGACATTTTTAAAGAAGCAGAAGATATAGCTAAACAGCTTAACATCGAAATTTCTTTACCTAGACGTGTAGGTACTCAAAGATACAGGGAAAATTATCCAGCCGAAAATGCGGAACAGAATTTCTCTCTTTGTCCCAATTATTGAGGATTTAATACATTCTCTTGACGAACATTTTTTAAACCAGAGAGAAACAATAACATCGCTAGATACTTTAATTCCTGCAAACGTAAAAGATAGAGATTTTAAACAACTTTTGCCTGCAATTCAAAAATACTCGAACGATTTGGATACGAACAATCAGTCAATACTATGTGCTGAATTCGAATTGTGGAAAATGAAATGCATTAATTTTCAAAAGCCAATGAAAACGGCTGTAGATGCCCTTCAAGAATGTCAAAAATATATGTTTCCAAATGTACATACACTACTCATAATCAGTACTTTCTGTAAGTACTGCGTCCTCTGAAAGAAGCTTTTCGACTCTCAAAAGGTTGAAAACATACTTGCGAAACAGAACAGGGGAAGATCGTTTGGTAGGACTTACTTTACTGACAATTCATCGTAATATTCGCATCGATATTGGTGATGTTATAGATGAATTTGCTAGAAAAAATAGAAATCTTGATTTTACTATCAAGTTAATAATTGTTTTATTCGTTGTTGCTTAAATATTCTATATTTTTGTCAGCTAATAATAAACAAATAGTTTTAACCCATATGAACCTACCGTCCTTTATAAAGGCAATACATTTTGGCGCCAAAATTATTAAATTTAATTTTCCAAAACTAGATGTAGCCAATCAATGGGTCCCATATTTTTTTACTACTTTTTTCCAACCTTTAAGGTCTTTTTTAAATAGAACTTAAAAGAAGAATTTTGATTAAAAAAATAGTTTCAGGGCTATATGGGTTAACAGTTAATAATAAATGTAGTAATTGTAGTCAAAATATTTTTTTATTTAGCCCCCCCCCCCCCCCCCCGAAACAAATTTCTATATACGCCACTGGGTTGATGTATACAAAGCAAGTATTGATATTATTGAAACTCAATTAAAGAATGGGTTTGAGAGCATGAATTGCACATACGAAAACTTTAATTTTCTTAGTTCCCCAAAAATATTACAACTGCTGCTGATGATGAACTATATTATAATGCTAGGAGTCTAGCACGCTTTAACAGAGTTATAGTTATGACTTATCCCCCGAATTTGCAGCTCAAATCATGTCGCTTGAAGCAGTATTTTCGGAAAACTTACGTAAGTTGAATTCAATAAGTGAACTCGGTAATTTTTTAATAATTAAAGATAAGTGCGCAGCTTCAAGTTTAAACGATGTATGTAATGTCATTTTGATGTTTATGACTTCGCCAGTTGCTATGTAACAGCTGAAAGGTAATTTTTAATACTGGAACTAGTTAAAGACTATTTACGTAGTATGTCCAATGGGGAAAGAAAGACATTTAAATCTAATCTTCAAGTTTAAATGTAGAATCTCCCTTAGTGCCATAAACCCACATATTTTTCTTTTTCACAATGCAACGTGCATAATGATTTTTTCACCGTTCTACTCATTGAACCATTTTTCTTTGAACCTACAAATTTTGATGCTCCGTTAAGGTGATATCTACTAATTTCTTCTTTTTTCATTTATTCTCCTGAAGATAAATGTTTTTGCGTTCGAAACATGTAGAGAATTTTTTTAATTCATAAATATTTCTTTAATTTAACAGTGGAGGAAGACTTTGTGTTCTTATTTCTTTCCTTCTAAATTTCCACTTTAAGTATGGACTATTTCTTCAAGTCAAATAAAAAATTATTAAGGATTGTAATTATTTGTTATGTGCATTGACACGTTGTCATAATTACTACTAAAATTTTAAAACTTACTAGCCTGTTATTTCTTAGCAGCTCAAAATTTCACTGTTAATTTTAACTCTCTCATAAGGCGTAAAATCCAATGGTCAATACGAGAATAGAATTCAGACTGATCAAATACTGTTTGGTGAATACGGGTGTAAGTAAGTAAATAAAGAAAAGCAATATCGTAACAATGGAAAACCAATTTTATTAATTTAGAATTACCAGTAAATACATCTAATAAAATTTTGTTAGATTTTAATCATATTTGGTTACAAACTTAACAACCCCTGTTATAAAACTGACAGGTTATATTTGCTTTAATTAATTATTATTAACCTATAGAATATGACTTAGAACAAATATTTGAATAAGAAGTGGAAGTCAAACTCGCCTGCTGACTTTTCCTATCATATATTTTGTTTGAATTAAGCTTTAATATCTCTTTCAAAAATCTTTTATTTTTTTTTTCTTTTAAATGATTTTTTCTCTATGCTTTTTAAAAACCCAAAACTAAAAAAAAAATTTTTTTCCAATATTTCAAAAAGTAAAAAAGGAAGCTAAAATTTTCTTTACAATATTACTACTATATCTCGTATAGTTTCCGAGATAGCCATGAGGAGCATCGAATTAGGGACACCCTATACACACTAGCACATTTTGAACAATTCGGAAAATTTAGCGAAAAGCATTACCATTATTAAAAAATTATTTCAACTTTCAGAAAAAATATTAATTTTACACAAGAGCCACAACCCAAAAATAATTTATTTTAATATTTTTTTACATTTAAGTGGGTACAAATCAATTTTCTAGTAAATTAACTTTTATAAAAGTATTAAAGAATATTTTTTTGTATATTTTCCATAATATATTTGCTATAAATCTGGCTTGGCGATTTAATTTAATATAAAATTAATTATTTTCATAAAAAAAAATTTTAAATTGTACTCAACTTCATACACGATCAATCAGACTAACTATCCTGAATGATATCAATCCTTCATCATTCTAGCATCAGTCGTGTTTCCAATGATAATTTACATCAGTCCGGCTTTCAATCCTTGAAATTTGCCCTTACACGATCAGTATTACTGTCAATCTCTTATCAAGACTGTTAATCTGATTGATCGTGTAGGATCTACAATATGAAACATAAGTGTGTACAAAAAATATCCGTAATATTTTTTATTGTTGATTTCTTTTATCCAGGATTCAAAAAAAAATCTGTTCTACATCCAGAGATGTTAGTAGTTATAAATTTTATTTTTAACAATAATTAGTGTAACTACTATAAGTTCACAATTTTCTATGATTTTTATTTACCGACTACAATCAATAATTTAAAGTTGAACTCCTATGGCATAATGGTTAAACCAGGGGCTTGCGGTGGGGTTTTTTGGGTTTGGACAATTTTGCACAAATTTTTATAAATTTTCGATATCCATATTTCAGGGTTAAAATTTCAATAAAAATTTTTAATTTTTCTTGATAGGTTTTATAGGTGGCTTGTTCATACATTTATCTATTATTTTTAATGTTTCCACAAATTTTTTCTACTCATACTGCACACACCACTTTCTTCCGTAGGCACGACCGGTGAAAGTGCCCTCATATCACCTGCATTTACTTGAATATTAAGGTATTCCGGTGCCGCAACAAACTCAAAAATCTTAGCCGCTTCTTGGCTGAAAAAATATTCGCATTCCCCTGACACACATACACCACGCGTTGCGTTGAAAATCAAAATAGTCGATCGAAGGGTAGCGTGTCGATCGTATCCAAGTTAGGTCATTTTTTTCAGGTACCATTGCGCCCAAAAAAAACTGGGACAGCAAAATGTAATTTAATCTCCCAGACTATTAGCTTGTTTTGAAGTTGTCAATTTAATTTAATTTTGTGGCTGGCAGTGACGTGTCAAAAGAAATATTTTTTGAAGTTCCCGCGTTAACCACTGAGCATCATTTACACTTGATTGAGAGATGGGCATTAAATAGGACACATCGCAGATGAATTAGAGATTAGCAAGAATACCGCGTTGTTGGCTAACCACAAAATTGCAGAATATGGAAGTATTGTAAGAAAAGCAGGTTCTGGTCGCCCCAAAATTTCGAATGACGGCCAAAATATAGAAATAATTCATTTTCTTAAAGATCATCCCTTTGAGACAGCAATAAAAGCTAAAGAAGAAACATATTTTCCTGGTTTATTTTTGACCGAAGCAAACAGAGAAGAGTAGAATTTGCTTATGAATATATGAGGTAATATATGGCCAACTGTAATATTTCCGATGAAAAAACCTTTCAATCATACAATAATGGGAAAATCCGTTTTATAAGCCTTCTGGTACGAGATAAGATGAAAGATATACAAATAAGACTAATCAAAGTGGACGCTTTTCTATAAACGTTTGGGGCTGGATTAGTGCAAGGGGCCCATTATATTACAACCTATTAAACCAAGTTATGATACCATCTGTAGACGCAGTATATGGCCAATATTTTATATTTCAACAAGATAATGCTATACATAAAGCCCGCATAGTTCAAAATTATTTAGAAGAAAATCAAATTATTTTTCTGCCGTGGTCATCGAAAAGTCCGGATATCAACCCAGTTGAAAACGTTTGGAGTGAAATGACAAAATTCATGTATAAACACTACTTCCAGCCTAGAACTTGGATGAATTAAGCCAAAGGATACCTATGCCACGACGTTTACAAGCCTTAATCGATAATAACGGTGCAATTACCAAATATTAAAAAACGTTATTATATTAAGATTTAAATATGATTGAAATTAAAATGTATAGAAACATAATAAGAAAAAATCTTGTATTATTTTTGTTACATTTTTCTCGTATTTCTAAGAATGTAGTTTCACTTCCATGACAACTATTATAACTAGGGGTGTGCAAAAATTCGATATATCGATATATTTTTATATATATAATATTTTTATCGATATATCGATATATCAAATAACGATATTCAAAAAATAAAATATCGATATATCGATATATTCGATAAATCGATATATTCGATATATTCGATATATTCGATATACTCGATATATCGATATATTCGATATATTCAATATATTCGATATACTCGATATATCGATATATTCGATATATTCGATATAATCGATATATTCGATATATTGATGTATCAAATAACTATGTTGAAAAAATAAAATATCCATATATATAATATGTTGCCTTTCTTCTTCCTTCAAATTCATATAAACGTGACTTCGCGAATATCGACACGAAATCGGCAAATTCGCGTGTGTATAAACCAAGTTTAAGACTGGGATTTCCGAACCACCGATCTTTATACACGCCCACTAATTAGTAAGTACTTCCGGTGAGTTTTAACGGTTTATTTCAAATATCAATCAAAAGTGGGAATGCGTGGTCTGGTGTTGGCAACTAGGGGTGTGCAAAAATTCGATATATCGATATTTTTATCGATATATCGATATATCGAATAACGATATTCAAAAATAAAATATCGATATATCGATATATTCGATAAATCGATATATTCGATATATCGATATAATCGATATATTCGATATATTCGATATATCGATATAATCGATATATTCGATATATCGATATAATCGACTATATCGATATTTTTTAAAATATCGATATTCGATATTTGATTTTCATTATCGCCCAGCGCTAATTATAACAACAATGATAACCTTTCCTCGTAGATTTTACATATTCCTTATAGTCAAGGAGTTACTCTACAACAACAATTTTGCTGTCCCATTTTTTTTTGGGCGCAATGGTACCTACTGGAAGCAGTGGCGGCGCCAGGATTTTTGGGATGGGTGGACACAAGTGGGCCTGATAATTTTAGGGTGGGTACTAATCCAATCAAAAATGACTTCTAAAAAAAAGTCATCATCGTTCTCTTTATCTCTTATTACATCCTTCTATAATACCGCTCCTTTCTCATCAAAAATTTCATAATCAAATCCCCAATGGAAATTCTATTACAAAACCAAATCCTTTAATTTTGGGTGGGCATCCATGTATTTAGGGTGGGCCGGTGCCCCCCTGCCCTCCCCCCCTGGCGCCGCCGCTGACTGGAAGCGGCGTAAAAATACATTTTAGTTGCAACCTATATAGATGTTATAGGTAAATCATAGACAAAACCTAAAAATATTTTAATCGAGAATAGAGAAATGTACGAAGTTGTAGAAGGGCCACCACACTAATATTTTTGTTTACACTCAAATTCCGAGTTGTATCTCTAAATAATAACGTTTTTAACCTAGTAATTACATTAGACGATAGCAGATACTATTAATATTTAAAATAATAAGTTGTTAGAGTCAAGTGCTCAATATTTTAGGAGAAGCAGTGCTCCCCTTGCTTCCGTGGACCGCACTCCCCTATGGCCAACCACAGAAATAACTGGTTTTAACTCGCCTTACAATCTAGATACATTTTCTTCACTTTATACAAAACGGAGGAACAGTCTTCAAAATGGCACCACCGAAAACTCTAACATTAGTTCTCGTCCAACTCACTAACACCCCCTTACCACTCAATGGCGCACCCCTCAAGTACCCACAGTCATTGCTTAACTCTACTAAAAGTAACCCTAAGGGTTTTTGGAGGTAGTCTGAATAACTTTGAGGTTTATTCATTTGAGGCTTATATACAGGTTCTTGTAAGATTTGACCTCCATTCAAGATCTTGGGTTCAAATTCAGCTTCATATGAAGTTTTAGGTATATATACAGCTTCATTTGTATTATCTAAAGGTAATGGTGGCATAAGTCTATTCATGGAAAAGAATGCCAAGCTTTCGTCCCAAATTTGACGTCTCGCAAGCGTTTTTCTTTTGTTCTGGCGCATCGGATTCATTATGGAACTAAAATGTTTATCTTCCATAAAAAATGGATCGTGAAATACACCATTACGGTCTATTCGTCTTTTGAATAAATGATTGTCAATAGGTTGCAGTGGCTTGAGCTGATGTTTCGAATTGAAGTTGTTGAAAGTTGATGAGAGTACGAAGTTGAAACCTGAAATGTCACCTTCGATGCCATCGTCAAGACCTTTGTCAAAGTCTGTATATTCTTGGCCTACTATTATGTCTCCCCCTGATTTTATTGGCACTTTTCTTAACTACAAAATAAAAGGACAAAAATTAAAATACTTTTTTAAGGAAAACTTACCCAAAAGTAACTTGGGCACAGTTATTGCTTTAAAAGTTTGGATTTATAAATTAATAAAAGTTAAAAGAATATATACAGGGTGTAATGGAAGGGCTATTATCGTTACACGGATTACACCTTGGAGTTTTTTAAATCGAGAGTTTAAAAAGTTGGGCCAAGGCCCCTAAATGCCAATGAAAGAACTAATTATCATAAAAATAACATCCCCTTCAAAGATTCCAAACTTTATACAACTAACATACAATTGAATAAGTTATATGACCGAAGTTGGTTGAGAGAATTTCAGGGTCACCGTAGCGCAATTGGAAGAGCGATCGGCATGTGATCGAGAGGTTCGGGTCTGTTCGTGTTATAAGCAGTTCATTTAAACTTTCTAATGTGCAACTGCAATGACAAAAATATAAAATTTTTACTTATTAATGATTTAACTTCTTTCTTACAATTAGAAAGTCAGAAAAAAGATAATAAACACAATATTGTGACTACATACGTAATTGTTACTCTATGAAAATTTCAAGTTTGTCCCAAATAAATTATTGCTTTGGCAATATTTGTAGATTGCATCATTAACAAAAACAATTTTCCATATTTACACATTAGTTGTGACAACTAATTTTAAAAACGGAAGTACCATATAAATTTAGTTATCCGTACATAAAATTTCGTTGTGACAACTAAAATTTGTAGGTTGGGTTGGTTAATGTTATTAATTAGTTCAACAGTTCAATAACGACATTTTTTTTTGGTTGTACAAACTAATTTTTGGGTTGAGTCCGATTTCACGAAAATAAATAGTTGTCAGAACCAAATTTTAGTAATCCATACCATGTTATTTTTAAGAGTGTATACTTACTTTTGGGGTGAATCCATTAGCTTTAATTTTTCCATTTAAATAAAAACTCCAAGCCGCCAAAGATGAGGACCAAGATTGACAGACATGGTACCATACATTTTCCACAAAATGTACCGGAATACGAAATATTGGTATTTCTAGTATCTCTAAATTTATATGGGTTCCCATTGGCGATATCCACGCTCTTATTAGACGTTCTTCTTCATGTTCTATATGAAAAATAAAAAATTATATTAGATATATTAATACTGAGTAACAAAAAAGTCATTTCTGTTTTCCAAATAGTTTATATAATTCAACGTAACTAATCGTAGGTTTTAAAAATACGTTTGCAAAACAATCTCTTTTACTTATAAATGAGGCATTTTAATTTTTATTGCTGAGTCACTTTTAAATACAATTTGAAACAAATAATAACCAAATTATTTCGAACAAACATAATGGGCCAATGGGGTTCCATATTCGGACCAGCTCCTGTCTAAGTCCAACAACTTTGGTTTTTTATCAAGACATACCTAGCTTTTAACTTTAGCTTTACTTATCGTGAACATTTATTTAACTTGACGTTTGTTTTAGTAAACTGACGTTTCAATTCCTTTTCTTAGGTACTAAGTGTGCCTGTCTTTTTTTTTTCACCAGAATAATATGTTCCCTAAATTTAAAATATCAAATTTTTTTAGTTTTTCTCAAAATAAATATTTATCTAAAAAGGGCAAGTTATTTTTGCCCGATACAATGTTTTTATTTATAAAACAGTCTAATCTTAAAACAAGGTAGCTAATTTAACAGCGTTAATTTAAAACGAAAAGTGTTATTAAAAAATATAATTAGGAAGGCAAATTCTAATTTGACGTTCTCTTTAATCTTAATTCGTGCACTCCTAAACATTAGTAGTAGCTTTCTGCGATTTTTTTTATAGCTAATTAGCATTTGTATGCTAAATTTTTCTGAAGGTATATTTTGTTGAGTCCTAATGATAAAGCGAAACGCGACTAATGATGGAGTGATGGATATGACGAAATAGAAAACTCCTCTTTTTCAATAAATAAAGTTTATAAAGCTGACGCGGCAGTGGCTGCATGGTGAGTTACTGGTATTCGACCGGGCGGGGCGCCGGGCGGTTCGAGTTCGATAAAAAAAGGAACTTTAGTGGATGACAGAATGCAGTATGCTATTAGTGATTCCTAATATCGGGACCTAGAGAAAGGGGCGCCGAGGACCGAGGACCTCTGGGGGAGTAAAAAGGGTAAACTAGTGCATACACGTGGTTCGGATTCCACGTTAAGCTGTAGGTCCCGTCTGGCTGACATTACCCAGGCGATAGGGGATACAATGGACCTTATATAGACCTAAGTGTACTAGCTCTGTCGCCAACACAACAAAAAAAAACGTCAAAAGAAAAGTCTCTCTTGACAAAAACATTAAAATAAAGTTGGCAGACCTACCCTAAATCATTTTTTCTCTGGAAATAGTCCATTTCTGGGAGAAGTGATATTATAATGGAAAAAGGAAAAAAGAAAATAGTCTGCTCAGTGGCGGGGCCAGGATTTGGCTAAGGGGGGGGGGAATAAAAAAAGTGACCTAAAAAAAAAAAAATTAGCGTATCCCAGCTCTAAAAATCTTCTCACTCTCAAAAGTGACTTCTAAAAAAAAATGCTGACCCTTCACAGCCCTACAAGGCTTACAGTAAAAAAACACCCATAAGGCTATCATTTATATCACAGTCAAACTTGCTGGTTAGTTAATTGTGGTTAAAAATCTTTATGCAACCCAACATGTGTTTCACGGAAAGCGAAAACGCACTTTCGTCGAGACGAGACCGAGAAAAATGCGAGAGTAAAACATGCATTGTGCTTTCAGTAAAAATTGTTTTCTACTTACTTGAATACGACAACAATGGATGGTTATACGTTAGGTTATGGCTTTTTATCCAGATGCAAAATGTGTAATCAGTTATTTCTGGTACATCCACAACATACCTTAAAAACTGAAAAATAAAAAAATAAACAGTTAAACCAAGAACAATAATTAGACAGTGCTCTAAAAATATAGTTGCAACTAGAGGGGACTAAGAGGGCCAGGGGCAGCCCCTGAATAAAGATTCGGCAACCATAAACCATTTGGTGGTTTTAAATCATGTTATATAGAAGGACTTTTTTAGAAGTCAGATGACCTAGTAGTAGAAATAGTAATGAGAATATATAAACTCTATTTTAACATATCTCTTTAAATAGAGTCAGAAAAAAATAAAAACGAAATCGCTAAAATTAGGGGTGTTCCAAATATTTTCGCAAGGATTTAGTAGAGCGCAACTTTTTCTAAATTTAACCATCTCTTTATCTATCTTTTATGGTTTACGAGATTCCTGTAGAGTGCAACACAGAGAGCAGACACCCTGAATAAATTATTGAATTTGTCAATAGTTTTTTGATAGTTTTGAATCATCGCGCAGAAAATGACTTGTAATTGCATTTTCTAATACTTTTAAACTTACTTTAAAAAGAAGGTTCTTCTAAATCCAGTTCTCGTGGAAAATTGAATGGTCTATCAAAACAAAATCCATCGAAAAATAGTTAGTAAATTAATTATAATATCGTGTTTTTATAATTAATTATGATGTATTTTATGAATTATATAATTGATATACAACAAAATATTTTTATAATTCTCATAGTAATAAAAATAAATTGCCCGTAACTATGTCCAGTAAACTGTGTACGCTGTGTTTCCTAAATTAATTTGTAATGTAAATGTTTATTTAATTTAATTTCATTCTCTATACCTACGTACAATTTAAAACATTCCATAATGACAGATAGTAGATTATGTAGTAATTTAAGGTGAGAGTTAGCTGCTCAAAAATAGTAGAAAAATTATAAATATAAGTAGAAGAAAAAGGGCCCGTACCGAGAAAAAAATAATTAAAAGTCGAAAGCTTTACAGAAACATTTGCAATTTGACAAAATATTATTCTCATGAGCCTTCCATACCAGCGTGAAACGCGGCATCGTTTCCTGACTTCTAATTCAAAATTTGTACAAAGAGGTTCAGAAGAACTTCTAGTTTAGCGGATAACACCTTATTTTTAAAAAAATTGAAAATTTATTTTAAAGCTTAAACTATATAAGTTCAAATTATATCATCCGCCATGCAGAACATAAAAATAGAAATATTGCGGATATTCATTTTAATTTCTTATTTTCCATTAAAATTACAAACGATGCCCCGATATTATCTTCAAAATCTCCACTGACGCCGCGGCACTTAATTCTCGTGAAATTGGTTTTTATAATATTTTGTATAAAAAAAAGGAATTTTATTGCCATCGCCAGACGCAGTTATAATATGCGTGATATGGTATAAATGCACTACTTATTTGTTCAGTGACATATTTAGGGGGGGGGGGGGGGCTGCCGGGCTATAGTATTTTCTATTATGTACTTGTCTGTTCCATTTTCCCTTTTTTAGAGCTATTTTAAATCAACAAAAATATAACCCAATGCAATAAACTATTTATACAACAAAAACAAAAAATAATTACCTAATTGTTTTTTGCATCTATTTTTAAAGAAAAAAATTAAAAAGTAAAAATTTTAATTGAAACATTTTTTATTGAAAAATTGTAATGATTTATAATTTAAAAAAAATAGTGCGGGAAGAAACGAGAATGCTTTATTATGAATATACGAAACGGCACTTAAGAACGAGTATTTCAAAACCTAAGCATTTGCACCAAAAACTACTCTTAGATCTATGCTCCTAAAATACCTGATTTTTGAAAAAAATCATCAATTTTGGCGTGGTGAGCGATATTTACTTTAAATCGTGAAAAACCGAGCCCGAAAAACGGTTGTTAAAGTATATTTATGTACGTCTTATGCTAAAATTTTCGATCAACACCAATATTCATATTTTCACAAATAATATAAAAAAAAAATTTTTTTAATAAAGTGCCAGCTAGGCATGGCAAAAAAAATAGTAAAAAAAACATTTACAAAAACAAATTTTAATAATTTTGATGAAATTTGTTAGTAGTTAGGTGAATTTTAAACGAACTTTGGGCGTGGTCCCGAAAATTTTTCGCCTGTGGCGCTTTTCCGCCTTCTTTACTAGGTACAATATCATGAAATACATGTAGTCCCGACTGTCCCTTTCTCCAGAAAAAAAAATGTCCTATTTACGCCCAGTCAGCCCCCCCCCCCCCATGTGTTCTGGCTACGCCACCGGTGTTGACTTATCGACTACTGTTCGCTCTCAAAATATTTTTTTAGGGAAATGTAAATTGATACCCTCTACATCAAAATTAAACTATTCAGTAACATAAATCGATTTCTCAGTTTTTTATGTTCGGGTTATGCCCTACTGACACTGAACTATAGAACTAAACCTATATATTCAAATATATGTACCATCTTAGGGCTATTTAGTCAAAACCTTTTTGATAATAGATAATAAAAGTTCTACTTTGAAAGGTTATAGGGAAAAAAATATTTATTCAACATCCATTAATAAACGGTTTTTTTTTCGATTTTACCGGAGAACATTTTTAGAAATATAATATACAGGGTGACAAGAAAGTTTGGAATATTGTAAATATTTCAAAAACGAATGGGAAAACACCTTTGGGATTAGTTAATAAATTGATAATTGTCAAATTTTTATTTGCAAACATTTAAAAACTAGAAATTATACGGAAAGAAAGTGATAATACAACAAACATATAAAGGACATAATAATTTTTATTATAATTTCTAGTAGTATATAGGACCATAATCCAGTATAATATCGTTTACAATAATATTATTATATTTCATTTGGTGGCTGGTATTATTTATAGATTATTATATTATTTTGTAATTTTCATAATAGTTATATTACATATTATCTGCCGCCAGTGCTGGAGCACTCCCACTCATAAAAATATTGCTTTGTTAAATACTGTTTTTGTTCAAATTTTGATAAAAAATTGTATTTTTGCAAAGAATAGCCAAAAAATATGTTGAGTATACTCAACAGTATCGGCAGTGAGGAAGCATATAAATACCACCTGACATTGCGTACGAGCAAAATATATTAATCATCAAACCCTCTTTTGTGGAACAACACAAATCGGGAAGGTCAAAGTTCAATAATTCCTGTGATGACTAAATAGTCGATAGTGTATATGAGCTTTGAGTTTCAGTTCAGGGCACATTAAACTCCTCAAAATCGCGAAAGCTCGATAAACAACTTTAAGGATTTTATCAAAGATTATGTTATTATCCTGAAATTAAGGATGGAAGGATCATACACTACATTCATTAATTATGGAATTGTTAAAAAAATACTTAATAACGAAGTCTTAACTACTCTCCAGAAGGGACATTGTAAATAAGGGGTTTGGAAAGAAAGCCCTATCTTCCTTCTTAAGAACCCTTTTTTTTCTTTACATACCTGAATATACCCTTTTTGTGTAAGAGATGCCTTAGGAACCAATTGTTTTGTTAGTTGATGCTGCTGACTTTTGATGGATGCTACATTTTGGTGAGGTACTGAGAATATTACCAACTCAACTTTTTGAAGCAAAATTGCAAAAATTAGAGCAGTGATCAGTCGGAGTTCAGTCTTCAATTTCATGTCGTCCTAAAATTAAATTAAAATATTAAAATACCACATTTTACGGTTTTTTTTTGTGAAACAGATATTTACGGTTTGCGAAAGATCACATAGGCTAAAATGAAGTTTCACATTTATCAAATAAATTGAAATTTTTGACTGGGTCAATGTACATGCTCATCATGGGTATCTCGGAAACTATAAGAGGTACAGCATCGGCCAAATGGTAGCGAAGTTGCGGAATTTTGACCCAATAATATGGACAAATAAGATTTGAGCTTTTTTTATTTTTTGAAATATTCGAAAAAAACTAAAATATTAGGTTTTTATTTTTTTAATTTGTCTGCCTTATTTTAACCGATACACAAAAACAAATACAACATTGTTGAAGCAACTTTTTTAGCTTTATAATACCGTGTTTTTAGAATTTCGGTACAACGTTTCATTTTTGTCAACTTTAATTTTTTTAAATACTGACCGGCATTTTTTATTTTATTTTTTGAAAACTACTTAAGCCCTAAACTTAACCATTTATCACACTTAATAATTTTTAGATGTTTTGACGTCATCTTTACATCATCAGGAAGTTGATAATTACTTTTAAATAAATACGGCTTTGGTGTCAATTACTAAACAATTTTTATCACAACAATCAAAATAATGCGGAATTTAATAATTATAGAATGAATTAACTATATTATATCGTTATATCTGTTTCAGGAAAATTTTATTACTTAAATAACCGACGCGTAGATTAAATAAATACCTAATATAAATAATTTTTTTTTAAATTTTAGTTTTTGATAATAATATCTAAAGCAGATACCTAATTAGAAAACAAATAAACAAACATTTTAAATAAAAAATGTAAAAAAATAAAAAGTTCAATCCAGCCACACAAGCAAAACTGACAAAAAACTCAAATTTAAGATTTATTATAAATTATAACAAAGCATGAAATAAAGCTAAACAAACCATAGGTGGCCATGACGGAAACTTTAAACTTGATTGTTTGGGTTAATTATGTTGACAAATTTAGTGAGTAGTACTCTTTTTATGTTCAACAGGCGATATTTAAATTGAGGAGGCTTACTCAAAAATACATTCGAGAGAAAGGACACTTGTTTAAACACCTATAATATAAAGATTTGTTTACTTTTTCTTTTTGTTGCTGGTCTGTTTCTTTTTTAATTTGTTTTCTACATAATATATTACTGATATCCTGCTGTATACAATTATACCTCAAATAAATGCCAGGGCCGTATTTATTTAAAGGTAATTATCAAATTCCTGATGAAGTAAAGCTGATATCAAAAAGTCTTAAAATTATTAAGTGTGACACATGGTTGAATTTAGGGCTTAAAGAGATTTCAAAAAATAAAGTGAAAAGTACAGGTCCGTATTTAAAAAATTAAAGTTGATAACAGTTCTAAAAACACAATGATACAAAGCCAAAAAAGTTGCTTTAACAAAGTCGTATTTGTTTTTCTGCAGCAGTTTAAATAAGTCATATAAATTAAAAACACAAAAACTAAAAAATGTATTTTTTTCGAATCTTTCGAAAAGTAAAAAGAACAACATTTTTTTACGATATTCCTGTTATAAAAGTGGCATAAAAATTTAATTCTACATTCATCTCCGACTGAAAATTTGAAATAATTAAATTTTTGACATTTTTGTTAATCAACTATATCGTAGTAGGCGCATGCAATAAAACAAAATTATCAGTAAGGGTGGAAAATTTCGGCTCAATATTTAATAATGGAATTTAAGAAATCATGTTTTTATTTCCATTGGAACAAGAGTCATAAATTTCCTAATGGACCCCTGCAACGCTGATTTTTCGAAAAATATGACATATGGCAAGTACTATGACAGATACGTAATGACAAGTGGAGTGATCTGAACTCACAATTCAATGCAGAATCCAAATACAAAATTGAAATTGGGTCTGTCCATTTAAAAAGGAACAAGATGGCGTCGATTCTCGGTGTTTCTCGAGGTGTACTTATTTTATTTAGACCTGCAAAAGTTGATAATGGTCGGTTATCAAATTTCATATCGATGAGATATCGGACGGAAAAAAAATTGTAGCAAATTTCCCTACAGGAAATTGTGTAAAATAGTGTCAAGAAACCAAATCACTACAAATTGTTTGACTTTGCGGCACAGTAAGGAGGCGATTATCCAGCAAATTGTGTACTTTTTTTTTAAACCAAGTTGGTATTTTTAGAGCTTTTGTATGAAAATATTTTTTCCAAACTTGGTTTAAAAAAAAGTACACAATTTGCTGGATAATCGCCTCCTTACTGTACCGCAAAGTCACACAATTTGTAGTTATCTGGTTTCTTCAATTTAATTAAACTACTTAAAACTATTTAAACAATTTATAGTCGTCCCTGTAGGGAAATTCGCTACAATTATTTTCCGTGCGGGAAATCAAAAATCTTCTAATGAACGGACTACGTGACTCACCCTGTATAGTGAAAATATAATAATTCCTAATTAAATAGCGTAAAACATACAGTAAAAATTATATAATTTTACCATAATTTTTTACAGTGTAGGAGCAGTAACTCAAAACAAATTAAATCTCCCACAGGATGGGTTGGAATAAGGAATTGACCCAAAATAAGATGTTTTTGATCATTAACCATACATATTTTTATTTGCATAATACCATAAGTAATAAAACATTAAGTGTCTGGCTGAATAGAAGAACTGCCAAAGCCAAAAAATACCATAATTAATGAACTTTTTCAATTACAAAATAACTGCCTGATAAAGAAAAATTAAAAACATCTTTCATTTCATTGTTCAAAGTTTTCTAGTGCCCCTAGTAACTACAGACATTACAGATTTTTTTAATTTATATTGGTACCTGGTATAGATACTTTCTACTTAATACTTATTATACATCGCATTCTTATGCGATACTTTCTGTATAAGAAAAACTTATTAACAATTTTTTTTAAATGAAATAATTAGTAATTAGTGTAAAATAGCCACTAAAGAAACAGGCATGTTTAAGAAAACGGCACGCTCGGTTTTGTCATTAACTTTTTTCACCATTCTGCTTACTCAACTTAGATTTTAGAGAAAAAATCAGGAACGACGCTTATTTTGCATAAAACCGCAACAAACCTCGATACACTTTTTGCCTTTGTCAACCAGGTCAACAGTACTACATTGGAATAGAATTGTATCAAAGTTGGTACATGGGTATATATTTTTTTTAAAATTACCTTAGTTTTGGTACTATCAAATGTTAGATTTTAGAGTTTTTTTATAGATTAGAGAGAGATATTTTAAAAAAGCTTGTCTATAAGGAAAACTGTGCTTTAATTTCATTTACAACGGAGCGATATTTGATGTAAATAAAATAAAGGCAAGCACTATAAAAATATAACATTTATTTATTAATTAAATTTTTTGATCATAAAAACTTCCAAAAATGGAAGAAGTTTTTAATCAAATCTAAGAAATAATATTTTTAAAATTTTCTTATCTTTAACCAAAATGACCTTATGGACAAGCCGCGCTTGATTTTTAAAGTGCTTGCAAGCACCTTTTCAAAGTGCCCAGCCTGGTTGTCATGATACTTTTTAGTTCCTTGAAATTAAATTACTCCGCAAGTTTAGAAAATAAATATTTTCACGTTGTTTTTTTAACTCATTGATATTGGTACCTTTCCGCATCAGTTTTTGGTACATTAAAAAAATTCAGGAACGGTAGCATTAGACCAATGAGGATCTTGCACAAGCAAACGAGAAAATCCGGTTGCATGGTTGCCCCTGTGTACGGTATGGTTCAGTGTCACGGACTTATTAAACTTTCTTTACCAGTTGAATGGCAGTTTTATTACCGAATGGCAAGCGGATTTTGTTAGAAATAAAGTTATTTAAAAATTTAAAGAGTCTAGTAGAACAGCTCGGGGGGGGGGGGGGGGGGGGCTGAATGGGCGTAAGTAGTACATTTTTTTTCTAGAGAAAGGGACAGTCGGGACCACATGTATTTCATGATATTGTACCTAGCAAAGAAGAGGGAAAAGCGCCGCAGGCGAAAAATGTATGTGGCCACTCCCAAAGTTCGTTTAAAATTCACCTAACTACTAACAAATTTCATCAAAATTATTAAAATTTGTTTTTGTAAATGTTTTTTTTTACTTTTTTTTTGATTTTCCTAGCTGGCTCTTTATTAAAAAAAAAACATTTTTTATATTTGTGAAAAATATTAATATTGGTGTAAATCCAAAATTTTAACATAAGACGTATGTATGACTCTAGTGCGCGTTTTTCGGGCTCGATTTTTCATAATTAAAAATAAAGTAAATATCGTTCTCCACGACAAAATTGATGATTTTTTCAGAAATCATGTATTTTAGGAGCGTAGATCAAAGAGCAGTTTTTGGTGCAACTGCTTAGGTTTTGAAATGCTCCTTCTTAAGTGCCGTTTTGTATATTCATGATAAAACATTCTCGTTTCTTCCCGTACTATTTTTTTTAATTATAAATCATCACACTTCTTAAATAAAAAATATTTCAAGTAAAATTTTTACTTTTATTTTTTTCTTTAAAAATAAATACCTACCTAACTAATTGGTTTTTGTTTTTGTTGTAAAAATATTTTATTGCATTGGGTTATATTTTTGTTGATTTAAAATAGCTCTAAAAAACGGAAAACGGAACAGACAAGTATAATATAATAAAAAAATACTATAAAATATTACTCTTTTTACTCGTTTTCCTATAAAATTGCATCATAAATCAATAACTAAAACGATATGCGTCCGAAACCTTAATCTCTATATAAAGCAGGACTTTTAGAAGGAAACTTAAACACTAAACATTTTCTACAAGACCTTTGTAATCTAAGCCAACAATACATTATTTAAAAATTTAAATTAAGGGTCCAAGCGTGGGACAAAAAATTAGGTTGCAATTAGACTTTTAGACCCCGAGCTCCTAGGCTCAGGGGGAGGGGCTGCAGCCCGATAGCCCCCCCCCCCTAAATTCGCCACTGTATAATGCTTTAATAAAAATGTTCAACTACAAAACTCTAAACTAAATAAAATTCAACCCTAATCAATAGTGAATTAAATATGGACTTAAATATCACTAGCTTGTTAAATTATGCTTACTTTATTAAAAAACAAATAATTTTTTTAAAAACAATAATTAGGAAGAACTAATCCTAAATTGACCTCTAGATTAACCTGAATAAAAAAAATTTCATTTATTCAAGGAAAGATGTATAAAACTTAAATTTATAAAATCTCCCAACAAGGAAGGAATCAATTCAAAATAATCCTATAAATGATTTATTTTTTTATAAAAAAGTTAATAATCTCAGATGGATACCTGTGACCTTGCGATCTATACACTATCTATTCTCTACGCTATCGGCATCTATAAAGATTTATTTTTTAATACATGACACTCTATTCATTTATTTTTTCTGGTAATAGATTTTCCAATACATAACACGTTTTGTAATTTCAGATGGAGTATTTTCACACTCACAATTCTGAATTACTCGATAAATAGATGATAAAAAGTTAAATATTTCACAATTGCTGCTTCCTAAAATTTGTCATTTTTAATAAATTAGTAGTCTATCAAATTGGCACCATCTGTTTAAATTAAATAGTGTGCCTTGATATTTCAACACTCGTTTTAGAATATTTTTTTAACACTCGTGTTATATACGACGCTTTCTACCCAAGTTAACCGTGCTTTTTTTCTCATTTTCATAGAAGGTCGTAGGAAATATTATATTACATAACAATTGATGAAAGAGATATTTAGCACGAGGCGTCAGCCGAGAGCGGAAACTCTTCAAGTTTTAGAATAATCACTTTCACACGAGCAATGTACAATATTTTTCTTACGACCACAAAGAATTAATAATAATGCCTTTAATTTGTGAAAAAAAAAATTCAACACTAGTGTTGAAAGAAAAAACATCAATACTAGTGTTGAAATTAGCATACTTAGGATTATGTTCCACTTCATAACTGGTTTCACAGTTTGTCAATAGGCTTTTCCTTTATTTGTAGTTTAACTTCTTCATTTTTTCATATTTTATATATCATAGGAAGAACTAATCCTGAATTGACTTCTAGATTAACCAGAATAAAAATTTTAAATTTAATCAAGGAAAGATGCAATAAACATAGATTTAAAAAATCCACCCAACAAGGAAGATTTCAATTCAAAATAGTTCTATAAATTATTTTTTGTTTTCATAAAAAAAAGTCAAATACTCCCGATGGGATTTGCTTTTTTTCTCATTTTCATAGATGGTGGTAGAAAAGTAATATTATTCAAAAACAAGCAGGACATAGAGGTATAAACATGGAATTTGATTATGCATATACGATAATATTTATTATCTAGCTTAAATTTCTTCCGACCCTATCTCCCAAGTTTGTATAACTACAGGATAAGGGAAGTATATGAGGTTACCAAACTTAAATAGTTGCCGAACTTCTACACTATACCACAAAGTTATCCATGGCCCTATTAAACTTGTATAGTTGACAAAATGCCTCCATTTAAATGTCTCAAAGTTATTAAGTGGTTTATTAAAGACCTTTTGAACGTTTCCTAAAAATTGGCACATCATACATGGTGATTCACTAAGGGCGTAAGAACTACTGAAAATATTTTTTTTTAACTTTGGGATTATATATTTTTAGATATGCCCTCCAGTGGCGGCTCGCGGTCTTACAAAGTGGTGAATAACTAGGTATAGTGCGGGTACTTAAACAAACATTGACTAATTATACACTACTAAATTAACTGAAAAATAAAAACAAAACTTTTTAATCACACAGTTAATCACGTTTAAACGATATCTTTAAGTTTCGCGAAGCCTCAAAATAAATACCTTAAGGTTAGGCGAACCAATGCTAAAACAATGGTGCATACGACTGATCTATTTTTAAATTGTCCTTCATCTTAATGCAAATTGTTACATGCTGTCGCGTGACTAACGTCACGTAACCATACCAACGATGAAAATCAAAGCCATGTTGGGCGTTGGATCTTCACTTGCTTTGAGCTCACGGACACGGTCGGCTGGGACGTGCCAAAATGCACGAGTATTTATAATTATTGTCCATCGGAGTTTACCGTGGCCCTATTATGCATAACTACATTCGGATTAAATTAATATTATTAATTCGAACATAATTATTTTTTAAGGGCTAAAATGGTAGCTGTATTGGTACATTAATATTGTCGAAAAAATTTCCTCCTGGTTTTATTAGCCCCTTCACCTACTTCACCTGACGAGCCGCCTCTGGTGCCCTCTAAAACTAAAATATTGATCTTTACTTCCGGTTATACCGGAAGTAACTATCAACTTAGCATTTTAAGAAGGAAATAGTTATTTTTATTACATATTTATGGATTTTTGTTAGAATTCTAAAAGTTTTTTGTAGAACAGGTTTAACACCTAAACTAAATAGTTTTTAAGATATTAGCATTTAAAAAGTTTCTTTTTTGGTACTTTGTCAGCTGAAGGAAGAGCTATAGAGTTGGTTCCTTTTTAGCTTATCCAGTGGGCTACCAAATTCTGTCGCGTCAAATAGACAAAGTAAAATATGAATAAAATTCTAACCTAATCTTTATTGTATTTTTATATATCTGCATGCAAGTAAAAGTAGACTTATATTTTATGCTCTTTGTTATGTCAAAATTTAGGTGTTTTATTTTTTGGAATATATAAAACATACCTTTACTTTGATACATTTTGAACTAACTCGTAAATAACCTCAGGAGAGGATTTCATACTATGATTTCTTATATCTTCGGCTTAAATTAAGGTACTTTTCACTGGTTTTTTCGTTTTTAATCAATTTTTTAGATTTATATATAATGTATTTATATATATGGTTTTATTAAAAAATTTTGAGAAAAATCTTCTAGCTGCGACGGATATAACAAAATAGTCATACTAAATTTTAAATGTTACTATAGGATAAGCTCTTTCAAATGACACTAGGTTTGTTATTGGTTAATGCAAACCGAATGTATAAGTATTTTTTTCAAAAGAGGTGGGGAAGGATTTATTTTGCGAGTTTGATCAAAATGCGTTAAAGCAAAGTTATACCGTATCTTTCAAAGAATAAAACACTTAATTTTTGACTTAACTTTATTTTGCATATTATCGATAAAAATTAAACATTACAATCATTTTCAGCGATTTCTTTCGGGCGATATTTTCTTTTAAAAATTGTGATAAATTATTCCTGAGATATGGCCGGCGTCCATGGAATGGACGAACCAATTTCACAAAATAAGTCGTCTATAAATGATCTTCATCCCAAGAGTGACCTAAGATAGGTAAAGAGTAAGAAAAACAAATATGGCAGCCGACAAGATTGTTTTTTACGGAAAAAGAAAAGGTTCCTCTTACATTGCAATATAAATACCTTCCAATGTAATGGTGGTGCTTCATCACCATTGTAAATTTTAAAGATATAGATATACATTTTCTAAAAAAAAATTTTGAATTGAAAATGTGTTTAGTTATTGAAACATCCAAACATAAATATTAAATTAAATATATTCCAAAAGAAAATTCTAGATCTCTATTTCTTTTATATCATGCATTTTCAATGTGATATTTACAGTTTATTCTCTTCCGTCCTAACCAATACTGCTGACATACTTATTATTTTATTCGGGAAACTTAGTAATAAGTTGTAGTACTTTGTGCGACTACTGCAAACTTTTCCACTCCAACAAATCCGCATGAAAAATGAACATTAAATTTCGATGCCGGCCAGCCGAGCGGCCACGTAAGCTAAAAAAGAATTAACTTTGGTCGTAACCTTTCTTTAGAGTTTGGTTCGGTGGATTTATAAAATATGATTTGTTTGGTGGTTCTATTATAAGTAAAAGCACAACTTTTCTGTGTTGTGCGTGTGCCTCAAAATTTCACAAAAATCACATACGCATTATTCTAGGTCGCCTTAATTGGAATTTATGGTATAATTTTAAAGAAATGACATGCCCACAACATTAACGGTGCTTGCACATGTTACATTTAATCTCGATCTTTTAAAAAAATTCGCTAATTTACTGCAAATTACCTAAAAAAGCTTAAGAACTAATTTTTTGCTCCAACAAACCAGCGACAAAAAGATGATATTTTGTTTTTAACGACTATATTGAACAAACGAGAATAAAGTTTTCAACTGCATTATTTAATGTTGTATTTGCTTTTGTTCGAATGTATTGGCTATAAAAGAATTATTATGGTTGTTTTACTTTGTTAAAATTGTAATAATATAAGAAACACTACATACATTTCAAATATAAAACCAGTGGACAGTGGCGTAGCCAGGGAAGGGGGCCCAGCCCCCCCCCCCTCGAAATAAAAAAAAGAAGATATAAAGTATAATTGGGCAAAATAAAAAATATCTGACGGCAACGCTATCAATAACGCGCCAAATAAAATAACAAATCATCCTCCCAGTAACTAAAGCTTCAGCAGAAAGACGTTTTTCCACTTTAAAAAGATTAAAAACATATTTGAGAAATTATTCAGGCGAAGAGCGTACAACAAGTTTACAGGGGCGGTTTTAGACCCAAAATATTGGGGGGGCACCACATTGGCGTAGTCAGAAAATATGCTCGGGGGGGGGGGGGGGGGACTATATGTATTCCATGGTATCATACCTAGCGAAGAAGGCGCCACGGGGCCACGCCCAAAGTTCGTTTAAAATTCACCTAACTACTATCAAATTTTTTTTTATGTTTTTTTTTGATATTCCTAGCTGGCTCTTTATTAAAAAAAAAACATTTTTTATAATTGTGAAAAATATGAATATTGGTGTCAATCCAAAATTTTAACATAAGACGTATGTATGACTCTAACCAGCGTTTTCCGGGCTCGGTTTTTCATGATTAAAAAAAAGTAAATATCGCTCACCACGTCAAAATTGATGATTTTTCCAGAAATCATGTATTTTAGGAGCGTAAATCTAAGAGCAGTTTTTGGTGCAAATGCCTAAGTATTTGCCCCCTCCCCTCCCCCTCCTCCCCCCTTTATATACGCCACTGGGCGCAGCCACAATTTTTGGTAGCCTTCGCAAGCAAATAAGGCCACAGCCCAAAATTTTTTATAATCATGCTCAAATTGTATCAAATTATGTAAATAATAAAGCACCCGGAATTTTTTATCAGTGGCATGAATTTTATAGTTTTTTTCAGAAATGTTGGGGGGTCCTGGGCCCCCCAGGCTCCCCCGTAGAACCGCCCCTGCAAGTTTAGCTTTAATAAGTATTCATAAAAAAATCCACATTGATATATGAAATAATCAATATATTTTGTCAAAAAATGCGACGAATTACGGATCAGTTTTTAGCAAAAAATATGTTGTGCTTTAAGTTTATGGTTAATTTTTGTATTTTCAATAAATAAAAAATACTTATACCTTATTTTTAATATTTTTTTGCTCAATTATGCTTATTTCATGAAGAAGTTGTTGTTTAACAAATATATATTATTTGTTTTATATTACCTATATTAGTGTATTTGTGTATAACTCACTACAAGTTTCTTTAAATGTATGTATTTTTTTATTTTGAAATTTTTTTGATTGTCCAAAAAAGGGTTTCTTGGGCGTGGCACCCAAAAAAATTCGCCTTTGGCGATTTGCCTGCGGCCGTGGCTCGTCGCTTTCCCTACCCATTTGGCCCCCCCCCCCCCCCTCCCGAAATAAAATTCTGGCTACACCACTGCCACTGGACGAGACCGCGTTAAAATTGCTATGTAAAATTGCCTGAAGTCACTGGCCCTGAACGATTCAATGATTATCCTGTCAGTCTCACAAAAACTCTGTTTTATTTTAGCGTTAAAATTTGCTTCTTCCACGGTATTTTCATCATTCTTTTTTTCATTTATCCTATTAAGAATGCTAACAATGGACCCTCTTATGATTAATAAAAGATATAGTTTATTAGGTAGTAAATAAATGTTTTAAAACTGCAAACCAAAAATAAAGCATTTATGGAATCTTTGGCAGCATCGAGATCATTTCAAAGAAGTGAACTGGAAAAAAGATCCATGCAAGATGATTTCAAGAAAACACAAATTTTAGGTTAGAAACCCAATAGTTTTGTGTTGAAAAGTCAAATTACAACAAGTACAATTACAAAATAAATTCTTTATTTTCATCATTCTTATTTTTTTCTAACTTTTTTTAAAGAGATATGTTAAAATCCAGTTTACATTCTCCTTATTACTTTTTTTCCTCTACAAGTTGTATTAATTAGATTTTTAATCCAACGTTTCGTTTTTTTAAAACCATCATCAACTTTGCTTTTTTTAAATGGTCGGGAAATTTTATTTTATTATTTTTAAATAAAAACGAATTCGCGAAAATTCGGTTTTGCCCAAAGATCTTCGAAAGGATTCGAAAATTTTAAATTTGAAACCACAATGTTACAGAATTTAGTAGGACACAACTTTTTTCCAATTTAACCATCTATGGTTTACGGGATCCTTGTAGAGTGCATCCTTATCTGGGACACCCTGAATATAATATTTACATAAACATCATGTTTTATTAGCACAAAATAGGTAAAAGACTTAATTGTATTAGCAAAATCTCCTGGCAGTATCAATAAATTCTACGAAAAAAAGATTAGAGTCCAATCACTTTCATTAACACTTTTCCTTTTATTTCTGTTTTAAGGGTCATGGGTGCCTTTTTTCTCATATCAAAAATTTTGTGGCGTTTTTACCAATTTCTAATAATTAATTAGATATATACTAATATTTACAATAAAAAATTTTTAAAGCTCGCTTACAATGTTTGTAATAATTGTATGAAGACGATTTCTTACGTTTTTGGTAAATATTTACAAGATTGGAAAAGAAAATACCGATTGTCGCTTTTATTATTTTTATGTCTTTTTTCTCTCTAGCGTGGAAACAAAATGCAGCACTGTAATGTATTATTTTTTATAATATTAACGGTTCTTGGGGGGGCAATGCCCTTTGGCCCCTCCTGCCCCTAGCTACGCCAGTGGACAGGTTCAAACAACAACTAAAAAAGCAAGTCAAATAGTTACCCAGCAATTACCTAATCGTCCCAACAACAAAAGTAGGCTTTCAGCGTTTCTCCCGCTCACACTTGGACATTCACCGTTATTTCGTAGTATACCCAGAGCTGTGAGTAACTTAAGTAACTAGATACTTAGTAACTTAGTTCTTTTTTGAATCATGCTAAAAGTAACTGTAACTTCGTTACTTTTGAAAAGTGACTTGTATCTAGTTACTTTTTAGGAGTAACTATACACTTAAAAAGTAACTAGATACTTTTAAAGTAACTAAGTTACTTTTAAAGTAACTAAGTTGGGTTCCTCTAGGATACAAATTATGCACACGTGCCGTCCATCAGATGATGACCAAGGGACGATCGGCGGCCGTTAATCAGATTTTTACGAAGGGACGAGCAGCGAGTCGCGAGCGTCAAACAGCAAACTGGTTGGAACGCGAAATTTCTTGGAAAGCATTTTATTCTACTTGTTCGTTGTTCGAATTAACACTTCTTAGTTTAGTTTTCTGATGGTAATAGTGGTAGTGTGTACAGGAAAATGGGTTATCACTACCTGGTAAATTTATGGTATCTAGTTCAAAAGCATCTTAGTAACTTTTAGAGTTTCGTAGTTACAATTAAAATAACTAGTTACTTAAAAGTATCTTAGTTACTTTTTTTACGATAATTTAAATAACAGACAATAAATGTAACTAGTTACTTTAAAAGTATCTTAGTTACTTTTAAATTATCGTAGTTACAATCAATGTAACTAGTTACTGCAAAAATATCTTAGTTACTATAACTAGTTACTTTAACTAAGTAACTATGAACTAAGTTACTTTTAGGTTAAAGTAACTATTCCTTGTAAGTATCTAGATACATTTGTGCAAAAGTATCGAAAAAGTAACTAGTTACTTTTCTGAAGTAACTTTCACAGCTCTGAGTATACCGTATTTTTGAGCCATTGTAAGAGCGTTTTCACACGGTACCATATATCACGCGCGACAAATGGTCGCAATATTGCTTTTATACCAAATTATGTGTTTTCTAATGAGCCATTTTCACACACAAGCGATATTAGAGAATACATAATTTGGTGTAAAGCAATATTGCGACCATTTATCGCGCGCGATATATGGTGCCGTGTGAAAACGCTCTAACTCGTGACTGTAAGAGCGTTTTCACACGACACCATATATCGCGCGCGACAAATGGTCGCAATATTGCTTTTACACCAAATTATGTGTTTTCTAATGAGCCATTTTCACACAGAAGCGATATTAGAGAACACATAATTTGGTGTAAAGCAATATTGCGACCATTTATCGCGCGCGATATATGGTGCCGTGTGAAAACGCTCTAAGCGTTTTTCGCTCGTTTCAGTAAAAGATAATAAAACATAGGTGCAAACCCACATTTTGCACTGATTACTTTAGTTTTTACCTTAACTGGACTTTCATCTTTCTGTCCTCTGACTCTTCAAGTATTATTTTAAACAAATTTTATCTACTCATATATTATTTAATCCACAATAGTATAAGAAAGACTCTGTGACCCTAATTAGAAGAAACGTTTTAATATGGCATGTATCCTACAATTACAGGATAAGGCCCACAATTTAAAATTAAATTCCGGAAAATCTTCGGGACTTTCGAAATTAGATTGGGCCTAAATGGTTAACCGTTGTTGCCCTTCGGGTCAAAACCTTTTATTTTATTATTTATAGCTTTATATTATTTTTGCTTCTGCAATTATTATAAAGGGTTTCTCTAAATTTTAGAAGAACTAATTGACATATTTAAAATATGACGTAGGTTAATATTGTTTTATTTACACTTTTTATCATTTTTTTAAACGTTTTTAAATTTTATAATTTCAATTATGTAACAGAAAAAAACTTTGTAGAATTTTAAACTATATATTTCTTTACAAGACTTAACAGCGGGTTGCATAAAGAAGTATAGTTCTCAATTAGTTTAACCGCGTATTAAAGAGACAAAACTTAAACAGAGGCTGGCAAAGCCAACTTCGTATTTATGCAAAATAACCTTATATTTTACAATAATTGGCATCTGACTGCACTGACAGCGGCCATCTTTTGCAAAATCTAATGCAATTTTGCCCAAACACGCAGTAGGCCTTGCCAGCCTCGGCTTACATTTTGTCTTTTTAATACGCCATTAAGTTAACCGAGAATGATTTTTCTTTATGCAGCCCACTGTTAAACAAGGAATAGGTAAACATATTAAGAGCAAACAGAAGTTGACGAGTCATCACGAACAAATAGTGCATTTCCATCACATCGCGCATATTGTACCTGTCTCTGGCGATGGCAATAAAATTTCTTTTTTTATATACAAAATATTATAAAAACGAATTTCACGAGAATTAAGTGGCGCGGCGTCAATGGAGATTTTTAAGATAATATCGGGGCATCGTTTATAATGGGAAATAAGAAATTAACATGAATAGCGGTAATAAATTTTCAATTAGACGAGCCAGGAAATGATGCCACGTTTCACGCTGGTATGGAAGGTTCTTAAAATCTTATCTTGTATTGTAAATAAGTAAATTATTATTATTATTCTGTTTTTTTTCTATTTTTATGTATCAAACAAATTGTTTCTAACATAAAATTTAAGTAGAAAGAAAATTTAGCGGCAAACAGACAAAATTGTGTACAAAAGTACACAGGCACTCCAGAACAATGAGTTTCCTGGGGCACAGGTGGATAATGACAGCCGTTTCATTCTTATTAGGATATGAAATCTATTTTACTCTGATGCTGTTGATCAACCTCACGAGAAAATATTCTTAAGATTCTTCCATACCAGCGTGAAACGCGGCGTCGTTTCCTGGCTTGTCTAATTGAAAATTTAATACAAAATTCACAAGAACCTCTAGTTTGGCGAATAATCCCTTATTAAAAAAAAATTATTTTTAAGTGTGAATTAGTTATATCATCCGCCATACAGAACATAAAAATAGAATTATCACGGCTATTCATGTTAATTTATTATTTTCCATTAAAATTACTAACGATGCCCCCATATTATCTTCAAAATTCCCTATCTCGCCGCGCTACTTAATTCTCATGAAATTTGTTTTTATATTTTGTATTTAAAAAATTAATTTTATTGCCATTGCCAGGCGCAGCAACGCAGTATTTGTTGGTAATGACTCATCGACCTACTGTTTGCTCTTAAGGTATAACAACCCAGAGATCATTTTAAATATAATAGTGTAAATTCCTAAAAATTGATACGGTATTAAACTACCCTTATAACAAATTTTTTCTATTATCAATAGACGAATTTTTCTACGTCTGGCAACAGTATTTCTCGATCGTCATAGTGGCACTAACAACTAAGCTCGAGCTGTCCGCCAAGCCGGCTATACACCGTACTCGAGTTGCGTTGCACCGTTAGTTTGTTGAAAACGACGTTTCTACTCATCAATTTTTTTTATAGATGCCGGCTAAGCGGTTTGATGTCGCCTTTATAAATGGATTTTCAATGGTCCCTTTTATACTAATATGACTGCATTCAGCTTACCTTGAAAGTTGTCGCTATAAAATTCAATCAATTCGGTGGATGAATAAGTAGATATTATAAAGATTTTTAATAATAATTATCTAACCAGCAACTTTAACTGTGAAATTAGTGACATTGGCACGCATTATTTTCTAGAAATAAAATTTGTCTGATTAGTAAATTAAGAAATAAGCTAACCTTAAAGATCTTTATGCGACCCGACATTATTATATTATGTTTGTATAAACATATCAATATGGTTTTATTTTTAACTTAAAACCCCGACCCTTAAAAAAGCTGGTTAGAAATTATGAGCCCCCCTCCGAACATATTTTCTGGCTACGCCACTGCCAAGACTAAATGTTTTTTTAAGGTTGGTAGCAGCGTTCGAATAGCTTTAGGATAACAAACATATTCAAAAACTATTGTCATGTCTTGACGAATCAGTCGTCTCTTCGTAGTCGCCAGCGACTTGCGACTGTGAAGGAAAATCTTCCTTAATAGTATACTATTTCCTCGTTTGATGTAGCCACCATATTCACTCTTTCAGTACAAACTACTATTATTAATTCAAGTCAGAGTAATTCCTTATCTACGGAAAAATGTAGACGCCCGCATGAGGTTAATTCGTTTTACAACAATCCAGTATTTATAAGTGGCTTATATCTATAACACTATTATACAGATCTATACATATGCATTTTTTTAAATACAACATTTACATAACTAGTGTTTATGAACTGGAACCTAATACTTTTACTATTAGGTATTCTTGTACCGTAAAATATGATTGCTGAATAAAATATAAATTTTATAATAGACATGAGTGTTTTGCAAGCATTATTCTAAGCGTTTTTTGATTCACTCGGTATTTAATTTAATTTGGGATTACTGTGTGTTTTATCTGTATACTTTTTTTTATAGTTATTTAATCTTCCACGGCCAATATCGCATCAGTATTTCTGTCAGACTAATAAAATCATGTTTTCCGAAAATCAATAAGAAATATTGACATTTTTGATAATATTTTTGAAAGAAAAAGTCAATATTTCCTTACACTTAGTCGTTGCTAGACAACGGAAAATAACTGTTAGGAAATATTTATTACTGTACTGTAAGGAAATATTATTTCTGTACGGCTACTTGTAAACTAAAATGTGTTAAGCTTCACAATTCAATATTACTGTCCTTTATTTGTGAACAAAGTTAATAATATTTATTTCAAAATTTTAAAAAGTTGATTGTAATAAGTTATGTCCTTTTAATAATATTCGATTTACGGAAAAATAGTATGTATGCCTCGTAGAAAAAGCCACATTCCCGGACTCCGTGTTGTCAGTCTCGGCTTACGCCTCGACATACAATCTTTACGGTCGTCCGGGAATGTTCAGCTTTTCCTACTAGGTATACAATGTACTATTATTTTGATTTAATAGAAACCTTGATTCTGGGAAAATTCATGTCAATATCTTCTTCATTCTATGTTCATTTTGCAGATTTTATAAAAAAAAGGCGACCGTACATGATCAGTATTACTGACACTGAATGATATGAATCATAAAATGACTGAAGTAAAATAATTTGTTACTAGATAAATCTCAATAAAAAATGTAATTATTTTATAATGGAGATCCTACAGGATCATTAAGACTAACAGTCTTCATAAGAGGATAATAGTAATACTGATCGGGTAAGGGCAAATTTTAAAAAGGTATGAAAACGTGTGGAATTGATATCATTTAAGACTGTTACTGTACTGTCAGTCCGACTGATAGTGTAGCATCTACAATGATTCTTGAAAAACTTTATTTATCTCACCAAAAAAATTAACAATTCCATTTTTACATTGGAAATCAAATTACTTGATACAAAAGAGTTCATAGAAATAATGTGGATTTACCTACTTAATACAAGATACGCTTTTAATATACAGGGTGCTACAAATTTGATGTACGACCATTGGGAACTCGGAAATTATAACAGATATAGAGAAATGGTTAAATTAGGGCAAAGTAGCGTAATTTAGTGTTTGATAAAATACCGTTGAAAATTTTAGAAAATTCCGTTTATTTCCATGTAGTTCGCCTTAACGTAAATGCTTTGAAAGAATATACAGGGTGTCCCGAAATTAGGTGACAATATTTTAAGGGGATAAAGTACATCCAAAAATAGGACTAAAATCCTCTATTATTATATATTATACCTTCAAAAACGCTTCGTTATGGGGCTAGAGCCCCCCGAATGGAATCTATGATAAGCGGTTTTTTCACAATATCTCAGAAACTGATTAAAGTATCAAAACAAAATTTGATACATGTTTTACCCATAACAAGACGCAATAAACGGTTTGTTTAGCTTAGGTGTATTTCTTCCAGTGGCGTCCCACTGGGTAGGTAGTGAGGAGAATATTGCCCTCATTTTTTTATTTGTAGGATTTTTTAACGCCAGGTGCAATTTTTAATAGCACTAAAGTCTTCTATTGAAAAAAGATACTCTTGCTTCATTTCAGTAGGATTTACCATTTTTCAGTAAAATCGATTTAAAAATTTTCGGTTTTTTACAAGCTAAGGTGTTTTTGCATATCTCAGCAAACACTTGATATTAAAACATGAAATTGATTAGAAGTTCTATTAGCGACAAGGCATATTTATTAAAGGATGTAACATTAAAATATTTTTCCAGTGGTGTCGCACGGATTGGAGCCTAAAGTAAATATTACTATTTTTTTTTATTTGAGGGGCTTTCCTTTTATACCATTTTCAAATTCTCCGTGCCTCACAAAACATAACACGCAGCTCTAGATTTTGCATCCAACAAAATGGAAACCATTTCGAACATTTGCTTAAGAATTAGTTTCCCGTGTGGTTTTACAATTAAACTTGATTTGCAATTTGTTATTCTTTTTTGTTTTATTTTAAGTCTCTTATACAAATAAATATTTAAAAAACAAGGTCTAAAAATCTGTTGAAAACCTTATATTCTGTCAAATTACAATAATGGAAGGTTTTATTAACAAAAATTTTAAAAAATTACATTAAAAGTATGAAAGCCCCTCAAATTAAAAAAAAAAAAGTAATATTTACTTTAGGCTCCACCCCGTGCGACGCCACTGGAAAAAATGTTTAATGTTACATCCTTTAATAAATATGCCTTGTCGCTAGTAGAACTTCTAATAAATTTTATGTTTTATTATCAAGTGTTTGCTGAGATATGCAAAAAAACACCTTAGCTTGTAAAAAACCGAAAATTTTTAAATCGATTTTACTGAAAAATGGTGAATCCTACCGAAATCAAGCAAGAGTATCTTTTTTTTAATAGAAGACTTTAGTGCTTTTAAAAATTGGACCTGGCGTTAATAAATACTACAAATAAAAAAGTTAGGGCAATATTCTCCTCACTACCTACCAAGTGGGATGCCACTGGAAGAAATACACCTAAGCTAAATAAACCGTTTATTGCGTCGTGTCATGGGTAAAACATGTATCAAATTTTGTTTTGATAATAAATAAAATATAAAATATTGTCACCTAATTTCGAATCACCTTGTATAATTTTCATGGTTCCAGTAACTTGATACAGTAACATGTTTACATACAATAAGAAAGTGCTAGAATCCAGTACTAAATTTTAGTGACTTGTACTACTCACTGGCACCGTGTAGAATCTCCTTTACTGTCGATATGTTTACGCCTGTATCAAAAATTATTATCATGAAATTAAAGTAAATGCAAAAACGCAAAGTTGATATCGCATCAAAATAATCAAAATTCCAAGACAAAAATCTAATATCGTTATAGCATTATTTAAATTTTATATCATAATAACATTACTTACCTTTTTGTTCAATTCCTTGATATTAAAGATTTAACAATACATTTTTCATTAATCTCACCTCATAATTCAATTTTTCAAAACAATTTGGAATTTAAAATATTAGTCTAATTAAAATTAGGCATGTTCAAATTATAGAAATAACTTAAAAATAAAGTGTTTGTATAAAATAGTATTTTTCACCAACTTATAACGACCTCAACATGAGAAAAAATGTTTTATTAAACGGTATTTTCAAACAACTTATTAAGAACCTGTCCGAGGTTCCTTCTTTTACTGACTGTTGATGTCTTTACCCGTTTTATCAAAAATTCGTATCGCGAAATAGAAGTGAACGCAAGAACGCATTTGCCGAGCAAAAGTGATACGGTAACTAAATGGTCGAGTGGTCTCATGTCCGTCTGATGAAGAAATCGCGGCCTTTGGAAGAAATTTTATTACTTATCCGTCAAAACAGAGAGCAGATGATAGCACTGTTAAAGTAACCACCATAAATATAACATTATTGTTTACATTTCCATCACTTTTAAAAAATTCAAGTAAAAAATACAACAAAGAAAGACGATGTTCCAGTAAAAGAATTAAGAGTCGACGCCCATATAAACCTACCGTCCTTTATAAAAGCCAATATATTTTGGCGCCAAAATTTTGAAATTTAATTTTCCAAAACTAGATGTCGCTACGGGTATTCTTTAAAAAGGACACCTAGATGTAGCCAATCCATGGGTCCCATATTTTTCTTACTACTTTTTTCCAACCTTTAAGGTCTTTTTTAAATAGAGCTTAAAAGAAGGATTTTGATTTAAAAAAAATAGTTTCAGGGCTATATGGATTTTAATAATAAGAAAGCCCTATCTAATATACTGTAATGAATATTCTATTGGTCTTTAAAGTCCATGTTCCGCTCCTCATTGGCTTAATCAGTTAGAAATTAATATCACCATGCAAAACTCGACCAATCGACAGTCTTTCTGATCGTTAGTAGCCAAAGCCCCGATTTGCTCGATCGCTCTGTTCTTATCTGTATATCACGACAAAAAGGGATAGAACAAAATCAAACTCAGGGTCTGGCTACCAGCCACCCTTTACTAACATAAGTAAAATTGTAATGAAAAGTATTGAGTCAAAAATTAATAATAGCGTTTTTACCATTTACTTAATAAATGGGGGGAGCCGGATTTTCGTCAGTACGCGATTTATCTGCGGAGGCTGGAAAGTATTCAAAATAAATTTTTACGGTTCTTATCACGTAAGACGGATGTACTTATAGTAAATAGCAATTATAAACCTATTATGGAAAAGTTTTCAGTAGTAACGCTTGCTGGAAGACGGACAATTTCTGATCTTGTTATGATTTATAAGCTGGTTAATAGTTTTATTGATTCACCAATACTTAGATCAAAGCTAAGCTTTAATGTACCGGTTAGGGACCTAAGGCTTCAAAATACATTTAACATTCCACTTCGAAATACGAATTCAGGTCAAAATTCTCCTATCTATAGAGCGACACGTACCTATAATGGTCTTTCCTTGAGTATGGAAATGTTCGATATGTCTATAGTTAGATTTAAAACACATGTCAGATCATTGTTGTAATTTTTTTTTTGTTTTTAATTTTAATTTTTGTAAGGTTTTATATTTATATTTTTGTTTGTATAATTAAAACATTTAATTCCCACTAGCTAATACCACAACGTGGATGCTTTATTGAACTTAGTGTCTGTTGTATCCCTACTTGTTAATAAATAAATAAATAAATAAATAAATTAGGAAGCTTTTCCAGTGGACTTTTTGTAAAACACGTCCCGCAGGTACGGCAATGAGTGGGAAGAGAACCTTTAATTTCCAATTTCACTAACCAATGTATAAGAAAAAAGTAAACGGTCCTTTTAGTTTTGTAGAAGAGATGAGTTTGTAAAGAGAATGAAAATGATTGTTATATTTCCTAACGGCTCCACACAGGGCAAGATGGAGGGTGGGGGGCGACAAACATTGTACGCATTTGATACACATTGTTGTATTTCATCGATTAGCAGACCATTTTTTCCATAAGGAAAGATTTATTAAAAAAAATATTAAAAGTAAAAATATTCATTGCCCGTTAGTATTGGTAAAAGTAGTCATATTAGTAGATTAATAAAATGATTAGTAAAAGCAATACAACTATAATACATCCAATTATTTTATTCTATTAATATGAATCTATTAATATCTTTTCCTTTCAGATTCATTTCAGTTTATATTTTAATCAAGTACATCTTTAATTTTGATTTTTTTAGATTTTCTAAATTTTTAAAATAAATACGTGTATAAAATGTAATCTTCTATCTTTACTACATAGTCTCTTATAAGGAAGCGATGTAATAGTAATGAGATTTTTCAGTATATTATAATATTTACATTCGTTAGCTTTAACAGTCCTTTTATATAAATATTGTAAATACTATGTCCAATTGGAAAATACCCAAATAGGACAAAACGCCGCGAAACTTTATTTACAAGAAAAAAATTAGCCGTTTTAAATGAAAATTCCTATTTTATCAACTCGGCAAATATTTGACCTAAATACATTTTTACCGACGTACAAGTCAAACAAAGAATTTTAATAGAGGTAAACAAGTTCCTCAGTTTTTCGTGTTTGCCCAATGAAATGAAGTAGAGCGTGAGACGATATTAAAATTTGATTATTCCAATATTTAGTCAAATATTTTGCAAACCAGCCTATTATAAATTAAAATTCGTAAATTGCCTTATTATGCTTCCGTGCAAATCGCCATGTATAGTGTTAAGTTTTTACCAAAAATCCGGGTAATTGGTAATTCTGAATTTTGTAACTCAATGCAACACCAGGATTAAATTAAAATTTTACAGTGTACTACTTGTTGCATATTTTTTTTATGATTTGGTAAAAAGTTAATCAATTTGGATTAAGCATAAATAATTCTATTTTATACGAAAAATAATTAAAAGTTTCTGGTATTTCACCTCATATAAAATAAACCCATTCTTGCCTTCCGCTGTCACTGGCATTTCTCTAAATTATTATTTATAACATACTATTATTATACTTTAGTTTAAAGAAAGTTTTGCCAGCCATCAAAATCCCGCTAAACGATATTTCCAAGGCAAATTTCTTTAAAACTACGCAAACAACTTCGTAAAAACCTGTTTCATATTTAGCGGCATATCATTCTTTTTAGCTAACCGAAATTTAGGTTTCAGGAGTTAGTAAATGCCGAGATATTAACGTTTGAAATTTCGAACAGCGAGGTTTTGTTCATTGGCGAAATAGTGACATTTTGCCAATCAAAATCCAGCTTAACGCTATTTCAAACGTAATTTTCTCGAAATCCACCCAAACAATTTTTTAAAACCCTGTTTCATATTCAGCGGCAAATATAATTCTTTCCAGCGAATCGAAAATCCTGTTTCAGGCATCAGCCACTGCCGAGATCTGAAAGCGCCTAAAAAATCGATTAGCGGGATATATAAGAAAAAAATTAGTAGTCGATGAGTCATCACGAACAAATAGTGGCCAATTACAAAGAAACCAGATTTATACGTAATAAATACTACGCGTCGTTTTATGACACCTAACGAAAGTTAGGTTAAGAATATGTTCCAAAAATATGCAAGTCTGTCACATAAAATTTGTTATTTTTCTATTTAAATCAAAACATTTATCCCCGAGCCTATACATACACCAATTTTTCCTAAGAGCCCTCTTTTTTATTTATTTTTGATTTTTAAAAAATAGCTGAGATAAAAAAGAATTTCCGTTTTAAATTGGTATAATTGGTGACCGCACTGACTAATATTTAGGGGTAGAAATAGTTAGGTAATGATCAGTAAAACAGCTCAGAAATTCAAGGTTTGTATTTTGCCCACGTTCATTGTTTGATGAAACATAACAATGGAGATGCCCAGCTTTTAGGAAGGAAAAACATTTAAAAGCTGTAGTGGGGGCCATGTGGCACCCGGAAATTGGCATAAAAATGGAGCGTGAAAGGTGACGTTACAACTGTAAGGCAATCATGTGGCCCCTCCCCCCTTTTGCCATCTGTAAATGTGTACAGACTTACGGCCTCATTGTTTGATAAAACAACAATGGATATGCCTAGCTTTTAGGAAGAAAAAACATCTAAAAGCTGCAGTAGGGTCCATGTGGCACCCCGGGGGTTGGCATACAATAGGAGCGGAAAAGGAGACGTTACAAACTGTGAAATTTGTGGCAATCATATGATCGCCCCCCCATTAAAGCCATCTGTACATGTGTACAGACTTACAGCCTCATTGTTTGATAAAACATAACAATGGAAATGCCCAGCTTTTAGGAAGGAAAAACATCTAAAAGCTGTAGTGGGGTCCATGTGGCACCCCGGGGGTTGGCATAGGATTGGAACGTGAAGGTTGTGGTAATCATTTGGTCGCCTTTCCATTATTAGCCATTTGTACATGTGTACAGACTTATGGCCTCATTGTTTAATAAAACATAACAATGTAAATGGCCAGCTTTTAGGAAGGAAAAAACATCTAAAAGCTGTAGTGGGGTCCATGTGGCACCCTAGGGGTTGGTTAGAGATATTCGTGGTTCGACCTGAAGTGGTCAAATCAAATCAAAATCAAAGTGGTCAAGTCAAATTAATAACATGTGGTATTAATTTAAGGTTCATCATAAGGATTCTCATCTGAGCTATCATAAGAGCTACTACTAGAGGAGCTATCTAAACCTTAAAGAAACAAAGGAACTTTGTAACCTTAGGTGTTGTTAGGTATAATGTACCCATACATTCTATATATTATTGGGGACTAATTTTTTGACTAAAACATTTAAATTAAATGCAATATTAAAAGTTATCAAATATCTGAAAGTCCGGTCCTGTTTGTCGAGGCAAAGGGCCACAGCGTAAGCCAATACTTCTGATTTATATTGAAGGGGTGTTTATGTTAACACCATTAAACGACAAGCGTGTGTTTTAAAACTATAAGTTTAGCTAGTCTTGTGGCATGACATTATACAGGATGGCATAAAAAGAAGGTTGAGTGGTATCTCTAATGTGTAGGTACTTACTCGAACTTGAACAATTTTTTAAATTTCCCATATTTCTAGCACACAAAACTTACGGCGCCGCAACTGTAACTTTGAACCTGCATGTGTTTATATATGTAATCTGGAGGAGGAGATTGTGAAATATAATTTGTTATTTTTCTATTTAAATCAAAACATTTATCCCCGAGCCTATACATACACCAATTTTTCCTAAAGAGTGCACAAAAGAATTTTTAAGGGCATTTTTCTGGTAAGCTTATTTTGAAAAATGAATAGTTATTAAAAATATCGGGTGGCCCAACCAGGTAATAAAATGAACCCCAGTGAAAAAGGGGCACACATAGATAAGAAGCCTATTTATAACGGAACTGTATGAAAAATACGATTGGTTGATGTGCGGCGGTAAAACAAAAAAATACACTTATATTACAAACTGATTAAGCCTCCCAGTCTTTTCGTCACGAGGCGTCACTTCATATACAGTGTCCGCAAGAAAGTCCGCATTAAAAGGAATATTTTTTATTATTAGGTGTAGGTAAAAATTAAAAAAGTAGTGAGTTTTTACTTGCCTAAAAACCAAAAATGACGTATACTGAAGCAGCTGCATTTTGATAAATAAGGGCATTTTTGAATCTATTTTATTAAAAATGTCAAATTTGACGGGTAACGCAAGTCGTGCATCTGCTTCAGTATACGTCATTTTTGGTTTTTAAGGCAAGCAAAAACTAACTGTTTTTCAATTTTTATCTATACCTTATAATAAAAAAAATATGCCATCGATGCGGACTTTCTTGCGGACACTGTATACCTACATTTTAAGAAAATTATAGATACCATGGAAAGGTAAATTACTTTATAGAATAATTCTATAATTATTAAAATCTAGGTTTTTAGCAAAAAAATAATATATATAAATTGGGCTGTTGCTACACATGCCATGAATGTCGGGCAAATAAAACACACTACACCACTTTGATCTCAATAAAAGTAGTAATTTGCAATAACAATTAATTAAATATGCTAATATTTTAATGATCTTGATACCTACACCAATATATTATAAGTTCAAGCATTAAAACACCTAAATGACAAAATAAACAAATACGTTCTAAAATATTTATTTAGATTTGCTGCTATTATGTAATTAAATTTTTATCTGAAAAATCAAAAGATAAAATAGTCATTTTATCTACTCCCAAATGCATATTTGCTGTTTTCTTTACACTTAAGTGACGAGAAAAGTAGGCAACTGTACGGTAAAATTTTATATTCATTACTGCCAGTGCTGCACAGTGTTGCAACTTTTAAAAATAAAATTTCCCATTTTTAAAGAAACATTCCACATACGCACATAATACTGAAAGGTACTTTTTAATTAGATCACAACCTCAAGTGATCCTAAAAAATAGTCTACGAATATAACAATGTGCGTAAAAATATCTTCTTTTCCCTTTGGAGACAGTATGGTCATATTTTTCCTCTGTGCTTTGTTCTTACGAATCTGGGAATTTTCCATTAGTTGACAATATTGTTATAAAAATGAGATTTCTCTGTGGCATTCTTATACTGACCAATCACAGTTTATTGCATTTACTGCGGCTCCGCCTTCTTTCCCAAGACACTAATTTATATGGTACAATATGTTATTAATTTTTTCAATATAACACAATATAACACAATATAACACAATATAACACAATATAACACAATATAACACAATATAACACAATATATAATGCAACTTGCTGAATGTGCATAAAAAATTAATTCCATGTAGCATAATTATTAAATTGGTGTTACTATAACTCCTAACTTTGAATCCAATGGTCGTAAGTTCAAGCCCGGAAGCCTGAAATCTTTTTTAAAAAAAATTCTTATTTTTACACAAAGAATATCAGACAAAAATTTACTTATAAAAATGAACAATTTATTTTCTCAATCTTCAGCTACTTTGATTAAATCGTAATTAACACGTTCAGCGCCAAGCCCTTTGTCACATTATTTCGAATTTTAACATTTTTTTTAGTTTTGGGACTTTCTGTTATCTACTTTAGAATTAGAATATTATTGTTTTTAACGTTTTTTTTGCTTATTTCCCCATTTCTTGAGTGTGTATCTTTTTTGATACACTGGCCTGTGAAAAGTTTAGGTCGAAAACTTTTTCCTAGGCCAGGTGTATCGTTAGAGATACACGCTATTTCTTCTAATCTTTGTTCTTTTCAGATTGACGGGCATACAAAAGACTCGCTAGAAGTAAAAACAAATAAGAAAATTCCAAGAAATTTAAAATAGCTGCCGAAAAATAATATTTTATGTAACACTACATAGCTATTATTTTTCCAAATTCAATGTAAATGCAGTTATATCTAAATTTTTTAAATTTTTTACCAACCCACACCCTAATTTACCAGTGAGTTCTGCTAGGCCAGAGCTTACGATTATAATACATATAAAATGCATGTAAAGTGTGTGCGTTAACGATACCCAAGGCCAAAAACGAAACTTAGTCGGTGTATCTTTTTAGATACACAAAGCTGGTTACAAAGTGTATCTTAGAAGATACACTGGCGTTCAACGTGTTAAGTGATAAATCTTTCTTAAATAGTGGAAAATGAAGATGAGTATTATATGATAATATATAAAACAGACGAAATTATAAGATTTCTAGAAAAAAATTAATTTCACTTTTTAAGATTTTTGTCTTATTTTAAATATTTATTACTAATAAATGGTTTTTAGATTATGTAATTTCTATAGTATTGTTACTTCTCTTTTTACGTTTGTTAGTATCTAAATTTGCGATTATTTTGAAAAATGTTACCATAGGGAACGTTAACAGGACCCTTTAATTATTAGTGACATTTTGCCAACCAACAAAATCCCCCTAAACGCTATTTCAAACTTGATTTTCTCGGAATCCACACAAATAATTGTGTAAAAACCTGTTTCATATTCAGGGGCAAATATAATTCTTTCCAGAGAATCGAGAATCCGGTTGCAGGTATCAGCTAGTGCGGATATTTTGGCGCCTGAAAACTCGATTAGCGGGATGTTGTTGGTTGGCAAAATGTCACCAATAATAGACCTAAGTACCTTATTTTTGCTTCTGTTATGATTATGTATTTGCGAGTTGTGACGTACATCCAGCCAGTAATTAAACGGACTATTCAATAATATAAAACGTAAGCAGATAAAGTAAGTACCAATTGTCAAAATAAAATTTAAAAAAAACTGTTGCATAATAACGGTGTCTTCCTAAAAACACATATTGCTACACATTTAAATAAAATATGATTAATAGATATTATTTTTATGTTATGTAAACAAAGATTTCCTTAGATTTCAGTATCAGTTTTACTTTATCTGATCATCTATGTAGCTTTTATGCTGGTTCTGTTTCAGGAAGAAACATAAATATTTCATTCAAAATATTATAATTAATGACAATAATAAAACTTCCAATGTGCTTCTGTAACCCTAATTATATAGATAATATTATTTTTATTGCGTAAAAGCAGTGGCGTAGCAAGTATACAAATCACAAAATATACATGCAATCATATTATTAATTTGAAATAATGAAATTGCCTGAAACACTGGTTTATTTATTTTATTTCTTTGTTGATCTGATACTATTTAACTTTTTATAAAGGTGTATGTGTGTAAACACATTACCATGTTATTGGAATGAGTTTCGTGAATTTAATATTTAAATCTTGTCAAATGAATTGACCTAGTAGTCTGGTCGTCCAAGTTTAGGTATAAATACCACCTTTGTTAGTCTTCATACTTTCGGAATATATTTTGTGGCCAGACTGACTCTCAGTACTCAGTATGAGGCAAAGCTTTTCTATTAACAGGTCTGTTCCCTGCTGAAGCATTGACAGATAGACTCCGTCCGGTCCCGGAGACTTATATGGCTCAAATGTGCTTATTGCCCATTTTATCTTTTCCTTTGTCACCACCTTTTTGGCAATCTGCCACTTTTCCCTGCAAGCCCTATTGGAAGCCCTATTTTCCTCCCGTAGTATAATTTATTTAGGATGTCATTTCTTGTTTTAATTTACGTCATTTTGTCTAGTTTAGCAACGGTGAAGTTCGACAGGGATATTTTTTTCAAATGTTTCTGCACAGAATATATACAGGGGTAATTCACATTGATCGGGCTATTAGAAAATCACTACAGTTATCTTTTTAAAAATTTGGTAGCAGTCATAATTGACGTTGAACTTTTAAAATATTATATTTTGACCTTTGTATCACTTCCGGTTATACCGGAAGTTATTGCCAACTTTGATATTTCAAATAGAATACCCTGTATATTTAAGCATTTTTTGATAATAACCTATACCTGTCTAAGCGTTTTTGAGATATGAATTATAAAATGATTTTTTTATGTAGAAAAAAGTTCAGTCATTTTGAAACTAATTAGGCTAAACATTTGAAATTTTGTAAGCTTTTAACTTAAACATACCGTATTGGCAAATTCGAATCTAGGGTGCGAAATCTCGAATGCAACCAAGAGAGAAGGCACATATGGGCAAAACCTTCAGTTAAAAAGAGACACCTAACCACTCTCCTACATTTTTGAAAGGGGGGATATGTGTGTGGTGTGGCCGAGTCGACGTATCGATCGCTCCCGTGCCTGCTTCGACCGCATGTCCTAAAGAGTGGAAGGTGGGAGGTAGGGGATAGCGTGTTCTCTGTTTAACGTTACTAATATTTGATGCGTTTATATCGGCACTCCAGAGTCGAGGTTGCCAATACGGTGGATCTTCATTATAACTTAGGTTTTTTCGTTTCTCGTACAGGGGATTTTTAAAATTGTGTGTTTTTTTTTGTATCTTACTTACATGTGGAGAATGAAATATTCTCGAACTGGTCCCTGATTTAAGTGGATTCGAACAATATTTCTAATTTCTTCTTCAAAGTTACCAGCTCCATTCGAAATTATATCTATATACAGGGTGTTTCATTAAGGCCGGCCACCTGCCATATCTTGAAAACTGCTGAGCGTAAAAACTCAAGAAAAAAATCATAATTTAAGTAGCTATGATAAAATCCTGAAGATACTTTTTAAGTTGAGTTAAAATTCTAAATTTGTCCGAAAATTTTTACGTTAAGGTATACCATTGAATGATTAAATAATTCATCATCATTTTGGTTTAAGGCTCATTGGCGTACTGATCTTGATAAGAGTGGGAGCAGCTATTGAAAGTGTCATTATGTTAATTGCTGTAACTTCTCAACGACATATCCTATTTTAGGAATCTTAAGCTTGTTTGGAAGAGAAAAATAAGTACTTTTAATTATCGTATCCATTGGTACCTGATAGTTTGTAATAAAATTGTTAGAGGGCGCAATTTTTAATAATAACAATTTGACAATGTGAAGACCGCAGTTCAATATCTTCTTTCGTTTCAGAGTTATTACCAAAAGAATAATCTTTACCATTTTAATTGAAAAAGTGATTGTTTTCATAGTTCCGAGGTCAAGCAGTCCACGACAAAAAAATATTTTTAAACTTTTTTTTATTTCATCCTTACCGTTCTTCGAACCAAGTTACGCTACTGACCGTTTACGAGGTATCTGCAAACATTACACGTGGAGATTCACGCATTCCTCGATAAAAGTAAAAGTAAAATTTTACTTTTACACATTAGTATTCGTTTCATTAGTTATTTTAACATCAATTTACAGAAACACACCCAAATTTTTTTATAGTTAATTTTGCTTTATGGTTTAAGTTAACCTACATACACTAACCTGTGTTCTGGTTCAATTAATTACATACAATAATGCGATCTTGTTAACCTAAATCGTGTTATTATTCTGCTAAATTAGTTTGAAATAAATCGTTTTGATAAACCTCCTTTATGTAACGGCTAATTAATAATAATTAGGATAGGTATGTTTTGAGAATTTTAACAGTTAAGTAAAAGCCGCAAATATAACATTCTTGTTTACATTTATGTTTTTGCATAAAAACTCCAGCAAAAAATGCCGCCTTGTGAATAAGATGCGTATATACAGGGTTATTCCTAAGTTTATACTTCTTTTTTTGCCGTGTATAGAAGGCATTAAAATAAACAAAATTTTTAAATCCCTTTTTTCAAAAAACTCAAAAATTAGGTACTTTCATTTCAACATTCATTTATTACAGGTAGGTAGGTGTTTGTGGGTTTAGGACAATAAAAAACAATTCCTCTAAATTAAAAAATTACTCATTTATTACACTATAGATCAAATACGGTCCTGCATAACTTGCTTGAATACCATTAAGAAAACTTCTGGGTGTAGGATCAGACCCGCAAGGGAAAGCATTCTGCGTATGATCTCGAAGCAGCAGCCGCACTTTGACGACACTCACCGTAAATTAGCACCATATCTACCAGTTCATTGTTTTCAAATTTTACGATTTTCATGTGTCACCAATTTAAAATTAATTTGTTTCAGAAAAACACATCGCAGCGTATTGCTAAATAACTGACGACCGACCTGTAAATTGCATGACTAATAAGACAAACAACATAAAGTATAGCAGGCTACATTTTGATGACCAGGCCCGCACTTAGATTTTTTACTTCTGTATCTCGCCTAAGTTTTTTGAAAAAAGGTATTTGAAAATGTTGTTTATTTTAATGCCTTCGATTCACAGCTAAAAAAGAAGTATCAACTTAGGAATCACCCTGTATAATATTAATTATAATAATTTACTGAATACATCTCTGTGGAATATAAACAAGTGGTATTCTCTGTGTCTCTTACTCTACCTACAAACTGACCATGTTGTATAAGAAATTGAAAAATTTAGATAAAATGTGTGGGGAAAAGGAAAAGTAGTATGGTTTATTATAAGTGAGAAATAAGCACTTCGTGCTAGTGATACACTATACAGATTGTCAAAAAAGTTTGGAATATTGCAAATCTTTTATTTCTAATTTTATTGGGCATCAGTTATGATGAACTTTAAAATGCGGAATACGATTCCCTAAATGCTGTCACCTTATGCGTTGCCTAGAGATTCACTAATATTTTGCTGTTGGTTCGCTTAAGAGCCAATATACTTAGCCCTAAGAGGCCCATTGTATCCACTATCATCTGGGTAATGTCAGCCAGACGGCACCTACAGCTTAACGTGGAATCCGAACCACGCGTATGCACTGGTTATCCTTTTTACGTCCTCAGAGATCCATGACGCCGTCCTCGGTCCCGATATTAGGAATCACGAATCACTAGTATATAGCGTATTGCTTAGTGATGAGTCGGTATCTGTGTATTTGCTACTATGAAACGACATTTTTTAATACCATCATGTCGCGCTCCAACTCATACAAGCAGCAGTTACTCTGGAACTATTAGGAATTCGTCCTTCGGCGCTACACGCTGCAATGCAGACCGTGTGAAAGAGACAGCTGTCAGCCTGTTCAGCTGTTCGGTGTGGAGCGCGCAACGGCAAACGGTATGTGAAAAACAGTAACAGTCTCGTAGTTGACGGGTTTTTGTCGTTAAAAGTATTCTTTCTGGCCGGGGATGAAAGGTTGCCGAGGAAACCGTGGCGGCCCCGTTTACAGGTTTGTATATGTTGTGGGACCGTTTGATTTTGACGCTGCGAATCGTAGTTACGATGCCGGTGTTTTGCTGGCGCGGTAGCCATGGTAGTGTAGTATTTTTAATGGACGCGGTTTCGAGGATCCCTTTGGCGTGTGATGGTAAAAAGAATTACTCAAGAAGTTGAAAAGCATTGTTGTCAATTTGACTAAAATACTTTAATATTACTAAAAACTTAAAATAGTTTGGTGCATGGGGATAGGTATCAAAATAAAGGACTTGTAATTTTTATCAGTCTTTAAATTAGTCAAAAAAGATAGTTTCAGAAAAAAGAAAAGTTTTAACCGATCAGAGAAATTTTTTAGGTAATTTTTACAATATAGCGGAACTCACAACGAAAATTACTTTTAAAAATCGTTTAATTTAATGACGGACGATTGAAATTTTATCATTTATTGGTTTGAGATTTCAAGGTCACAGATAGAAATGATTATTTTTCATATCGATAAATTTTTTACTTTTTTTGCAAACCTTTCACTTTAGTTCGTTCCCAAGTAACGGTTATTTAGTCGCGGTATTTTCCTGCCGCGGTATGAAATGGAACGTTCTATATCGGTAACAGTATTTCCCATGTCTAATACTGCATTCTTTTATCCATTAAAGTTCCGGACCTACTTTTTTTTATTAAGAATCGAATTCGGACCGCCACAGTCGAACTCTTTTTAATTCGACGACAGAATAGTGACATTTTGCAAACCAACAAAATCCCTCTAAACCCTATTTCAAACGTGATTTTCTCGGAATCCACACAAACAATTTTATAAAAACCTGTTTCATTTATTTAGCGGCAAATATAATTATTTCCAGCGCATCGAGAACACATAATATACACTATATTGCCAATACAAGCAGCCGCACGAAGCAAGAAGATACCCATCGTGCGATTCACAATAACCTGAACTTGGGCCCGTGGTGCTTGCGCAGTAGGAAAAAAATTAGGCAACCGACACGATATCTAACAGATCGGAAACAGAACCGGCTCGCCGTTGTTTGCACATTAGGTGTTATGTGGTTGTTTGTATTCTTATTCGTCGCTATCTTTTGTCGTTGTTCGTTGTTCGTTGTTCGTGTGTGGTTATAATTTCCAAGTTTTGGTTGTTATTATTTATAAAACTTTACTTTAGACATTTTTTTTGTTAGTTTGTAAGTTGTTAGTAGTTTCCATCTTTTTTTACATTGTATTCGTTCGGATGTTCCGTGTGTGATTGTGGATATTATTTTTAAGTTTTGGGTGCGAATTTAGGTATAAAACTTTACCAGACATTTTGTTATTGTTAGCGACTTGTGTCTCAAATTGGGTAGAAAAAAGTGCATGATTTTTTTTTTCACGAATCGCGGTTCAATACCAGGAATAAGGTATTTATAGTATGTAAAATATTGGTTACTTAGTTTTATTTGACCATAAACTGTACACACCCGAACTAACGGGTGAATTTAAATAAAAGCTTGTAAAAATATTTTGAAAGTCGGTCCTGTCAAATGTTTACATCAAGAAGCAAATTTCCGAGCTGCGCAAACTCAACAGACACTGATCATCTGCCTACAGTGGTGTCATCATTGAATTATGGTATTAGCGATATAGTGTATGTATATAATGTGATCGAGAATCGGGTCTTAGGTATCAGCCAGTGCGGATATTTTAGCGCTTGAAAAATCAATTAGCGGGATTTTGTTGGTTGGCAAAATGTCACCAATAAGTTTTCAGCAAATTTTATTTTTTCTTGTTTATTTTCAGATTGGAGGGAAGAATGCACCTTATTACATGGGATCCACCACAAGTCTTCCACGTGGAGCAACATTTCTTAGAACTTATTCACCAGCTGTATCGAACGTTCCTGCGGAGCGTTTAAAACCTTTGCCCACAGGTTTGTTCCTGAATTATGTTGTTTTTTTTTAAATATTTTTGTAGTGAGTAGCTTAATATTGATTTAATATTATTTTAGATTTTAACAGTGAAAATGTGGTGTTTGATGAAGTATCAGTTTTGTCAGAAACTATTTGAAGTTTAATTTTAGTTACTGGAGATCTGTTTCGCTTGATAAATTTACTATGATATTATAGAAGCGAATAATAAGAAACATTCTTAACAACTTGCAGCGTCAAGACAAGTGGCAAGCTTTCTGTAATGTCACCTTTAATCGGTATCATTTGACATTCCCTTTTATTTGAGGCAGATCTTTTTTTTAAATTAATTTTTTTTTTCAATGCATGGATTTATCGTTACGGACCCATAAAGGACTATAACTATACTTACTTTTTTTCAGACTTCCTTATTTCTGTGGAGAATGAGCATCATTCTGCATTTATTTTACACTATGATTGTTTATTTACACAGGGTGTCCCGAACTAGCGTGCGATATTTTTATGGCGTCAACGGCAAAAAATATAACAAAAATGTCGTGATATTGATACATCCCTTACAATCGATAAGTTGTAAATTATAGTAAATTTAAAGTAATAGTATTTCTTCCAGTGGCGTTGCACGAAGTGGGGAAATATTATCCTATTTATTTTTTTAAATTTTTATATAACGTATTTTGAAATATAATAATATGGATAACTTCAAAAATGATCCTTAACAATGTAGAAATATCTGAAAAATCTCAAAATAACAAATCTCAAGTTATAAAATATAATTTTTTTTAACAGAGCTTTCGGAATTACCTGAACTCATATGGATTATCCTTCCTTTTGAAATATGCGTTATTTGTAAAATTAATTTTATCCGAAAACGGTGCTTTCTATCGAAGTAAAAGTATCTTTTTCCAAAAAATTGCAATTAAAATTAAAAAATCTTAGAAATAAAAAATATAGGATAATATTTACCTTAAGTCCCACTTCGTGCGACGCCACTGGAAGAAATATTTTTACTTTAAATTCACTGTAATTTACAATTTATCGCTTTTAAGGCATGTGCTAAATTTCATCTTAACGAGTTTCCATGCTATTACAAAAAAAAAACTTTCGCACCGACCCTCTTTAAGGGGCTCTAACCACCTAAAAAAGAATATCGTGGGGTATATTTATAGAACATTTAAATCATATTTATGTACTTTACGTCCTGTATATCTTGAAGTACATTTACAGATACCAGAATTCAAATTGTACCATTGATATTCATCAAATTCTGTAACACTTTCTGACCAAAACTACTTTCTTTACATTTTTAAACCATATTGTTACTAAAATTTCTTGTACTAACAGTCATCATCTGGTGAGCAGGTTGACCTAACGTAATTTGACTCTTATATAAGCATATTTTCTTGCATAATGTTTCTTTATCACCTTGACACTCACCTTAGTTATTTAAACCGTTTACATAATGAAAAATGTCGCCATTGTTCTGTGATAATTCCTCATGAATTTTAACATAACATATTTGTAAAAAGTTTGTTTCAACATTTAGCAAATATTTTTATTCAATTTCTTATTTGAGAAATGTTTTAATTGCTTAGTTTTTATGTGAATTTTATTGTAATGTGTACTTTCTTCAATAATGTTCACAAAAAACTATTCTTTTTATTAAGTATTAATTAAAAATGTAATATAATGTACTAGACCAAGCGGTAACAGTCGAACTACTCTACTCATATCTGAAAGGATAAAATTACTGTCAGTGACTCATCGCTTTTTATTAAAAGCAGCTTGTTGTACGAAGTCAGAGGAAAAAAATTCAAATTTTCAGCACTATCAGAATTTAAAAAGTACACTGGAATTGTTTTCTCTAACTTCGCACAACCCGCTGCACTCTAGATGAGACCGATTAATCACTCACAGTGCTTTTGGATTTAGGGTATAGTGGATTCACTGTAGCAATGCATAAACACCTGGATTTTTTTGCCAGATCCTCTACGAATGTCTGCGGAATCCTTAAAGGAGCATAATACATAGGTGCTTGCATAAAGTCCCCCCTCCCCCCCCCCCCCCCCCCCCGTAGCGAACTCGAAAATTTCTTGAGTTTTATTTATTATTCACATTCGGTATGCTTAAATGATATGTAACTGATTACAAAACATTATTATTTTGTTATCCAGGATGTCATTTTAAACCCAGAACTGTCAGTTGAGGACGGTTTTAAATTTAGAACCTTTTAGTGACCACGGCCGGCAGTGGCCCAGAGAGAGTCATTCGACCGTGGCGACCCGGGTTCGATTCTCGGAGTGGGAATACGTCCAATAAAAAAAAGTATATCCGAAATTCAGTGGATTTAAGAATGCAGGGAAGAGTGTAAAAGGTATCATCTCCCAACCTACCCCACGCCGGTAACCAAGCCGGGTGAGATCGAACATCTCGTGGGGTGCGGAAAAAGATACACACTCTCCAATCGGTAGGTCATGCAATGGCAAGAAACCAAGGGTTGATAGCCCTTGGGGGTGTCGCATGACCGAAGATCGTGGTTCGGAACCCACGTTAAGCTGTAGGTATTCTCAAGAATGGTCCTGGTAGCGCACGAAGAGGAAAAAAGCCGAAAAAGCAAAGCAAGCAACCCTTTAGTGAATACGCCTGTTAATGTCCTAGGACATTTAAGGAGTCCCCATGCATTTAAATATTATACTTCATTTCTATTACGCCTTGTATATTTTATGTCATTTTAAATAATTTTAGTTATTTAGTTAACTGGTAAATCCGAAAATAATTTTATTTAAAGCCAAGAGCAATAAAATATTCAAAATAAATTGTGATACGATATGATAAAAAAAGGCAAATGAAATTCTAATATGAAACTTCAATTTCCGTCGCAAAAAGAGAAAAATGGTTATATGCTTCTGGGATTCAACAAAATGGAATATTGAGTTTTTTCCTGACCTTATTTAAAAAGATACTGGAAAATAAATAATTTCAATTTTTCGTTGACAGTTCCTCCATTTATTTAAACGCGGAGTAATTTTAAGAGTTTGGAATTTCGTTTTTTCGACCTTGGGGTTTTTCTTTTGTGTATTAAATTTTATAGAAAGAAGTGATTTTTTTGGCTAGTATGTGTGTACTGCTTTTTGCATTACTGTACGCAGGAGTATTGAACATTAATGATATTTTGACAACCAACAAAATCCCGCAAATCGATTTTTCAGGCGCTAAAATCTCCGCACTGGCTGACGCATAAAACCAGATTTTCGGTTTGCTGAAAAGAATTATATTTGCCATTGAATATGAAACAGGTTTTTACGAAATTGTGTGTGTGTGTTGAAATATCCTTAACGGGATTTTGTTGGTTGGAAAAATGTCGGTATTTTGAAGCCCTGCGTATTCCAATGCAAAAAGTAGTACGCACACACTGTCCGCGAAAGCCAAAAATTATTTCTTTATGGTATGGACAATAAACTTTACCTTTTCTTAAATTTTATATGTAAATTTTTTATTATTTTTAGCTTAAAAAATAAACGTCTACATTTGACGGGTAATGATTTCTTACAGCCATTATTTTGGAGGTTCCAACTTTAATGGAAGGAAAGTTTGCAGATGCTGATAGGGAAAGTTGTTATTGGGAAGGGGAGGGGGGCGTAAATTTATTTAAAAGATGGTCTTACAGTACTACAGGCAGATTTTGCATATTATTCAACACCGCGTCATTCCAACAGCATACACAACCAAGTAATGCAAAATATGCGCCGCAGGCGAAAAAACTGCGAATTTAAGAGAATTGTCTATTTCATCGTTTAGAAGGGCATTTTTTGTAAGTTATCATTTTCTAATGGCTGTACCAATTGTTTTTTTTTGTAATATTAAATTAAATGAAATTTATTCTTTAGGGCGTCTGCTAAGAGGGAACTGAGAGAAATTTTTATAAGCTGAAAAAACGTTGGGAAATTGTAAATTGTGATTGCAACCCGGAATTTTTTGTTTTCGAAAAATGACATTTTACCTCTAATTTTAATTATGCATCGCTCAAATAACTCTATTTTTTCCGATTTTGATGTATGAACTATCAAATTTTACCGATAACTAAAGTCAGGTTAAATTATGTTTGCTTGCGTTATTTTTCATTTTTGAAAAAGCAGAAGCTTAATATGCCAGACTCAAATTTTAGTTAAACCGACAAATTAAAAAAATATTTTTTTTTGCAGACATTATATATTTATTTTATTATAACTTGTTAGGCAGTTTTCACACGGATAAACTAAAAAGAAACTGTAGTAGCTTGGAAACTAGGGCACTGGACGACTAGGCTAGAGTTGCCTCTCATCCTCTCATGGCCGATACTATAGTCAGTGACTATGACTCCGTGATGCGTGACTATTAGTCACACAATCGCGAGCTGAAGGCCGCACATTCATGAATTTCAGATTAAAAATTTACTACATATCTATTATTTTGCGTCACTCAAGAGACTGGAGTAGCGTGGTGACTAGCATCTCGGATCACGGATACTCGGGTTACGCGGTCCTCCAATCACCGCGACTATTTATAATTATATAATTAAAATAAACAATTATTGTAATAGAAATTTATTGTATTTTATTTACATCTATCTACTGTGGGCGACTCTACAAAACACTGCCTTTTCTGTTTTAACTACGCCACACATCAACGTTACGTCGCTGCCATACGTCGGTGCCATGTCTCCGGTGCCATGTCTCCTCTGTGTGAATTACGCCTCAAGTTTCCCTGTGTGAAGACTACCTTACTCTATAACGTACTTATTTTATTTTGAAATTAGAAACTAGATACTCGTCGTTTCTAAAATCCAATTTTGAAACAGATCCAACTTTTCGACTCGAATTTATATACATACTTGGATTTCTATTATTCACTCGAAGAACTTCAAATAGTTTCTGGCATTCATTCCATTCAGGATCTTTTGTTTGGAATGCCGAATTTCTATCCAGCATGAATGTAGGCGGGGGTAGTACCGTGTAACTAAACGATAGAGTCTTATAATATCCATATTTTTACAAGGTGTTACTTGTTACATTTGTCTACGGAGAAAATAAAGAAAAGTTTATATTAATATCAAGAACGAAACATACTCTTCGCAATACTCAAAATAAAATATTTAAAATTACATGTGCTTTCTTAATAAAACTAACCATAAAAGCCAGACTTTTTGGCACTCTGTTTAGAAAGACAATTTTTCGTACTCTTGAATTTCTACCAAATACAAATTTCTAGGACGTGAACCGACAAGATCCCTGGAAACGGTCGATTATTTTAATAAGGTTAAATAACTAGCGGAAAATATTAAATAGAAAAGTTTTAGGGTTTTTAAAAATATATTATAAACTGCCGGTAATTTGCTTTTGGACAAGAAAAATTTCGCCAAACTTAAAAAGTTAATATTTTCTAAACCAAATATGATAATAACCTCCGGTTTTTAATGGTTGATACATTTATCCCTTAGGAAACAATTGCCAATATTGAATTTTCTTGTTGCAGATTTTAGTAGGGCGCACCTTTTTTCTAATATAACCATCTCTGTATCTTCTATGATTTACGAGATCTCAGTAGAATGCATCCTTATCTGGAACACCCTGTATAATAAGTTTCAAGATACCGAGTTTTAAATAAAAGAGAAAATAAGTTTTATTTAACAACAATTTGGAAATCTATAAGGGGCTCAAAGTTTCTACAATACTGACAGTAATGAATTCGTTGAAAGTTTTTTTTATGGCGAATCTAATCTTTCGCTAGTTTTCTTACTTTAAGAAATAATCGACCGTTTCTATACATAAAAGCTACCCTGTATATTTTGTCATGAAACTCAGACTTTTCCGTTGTGTACATGATGCTACTCCCATTCTCGCCACGTATGTTTATTGTGGAAACCTATCGCACAAGTATCCTAGACATAAAGGAAACAATTTCCTTGTACAAAGGCTAAAATAGCTCTAGTTTCTGACCCAGACAAATTAAATAAGACAAAACGATTTCGGATTCATATATTCTGTATTCTTTCTGTGTATGTGTCTACATATTTTATGATTAATAGTACAGCTTTGCTTAGATAACTTTTTCGGTCAAATTTATTATTGTCTATTCTTTACTCAAGTATAATAGTACAGACTAATCCTAAAAGATAATTATTACAGGCAAGGTTAAGCATAGTCGGTTGATATGTATTGTATAGGATGATTGGGGTGTCCAAATTTAAACTTGTAACAAAATTGACGAATTTACTTATTCAGGTTGTTTTTCTATAAAAACAGAAATTTTGAAATTTTTTTTTGTTAATTTGTTCGGCTCATTTTAACCGCAACGAAAAATTAACATAACGTTATTAACAGTGGCGGATCTAGGCGGAAGTCAAGGGGAGGGGCTCTAATCTTCATGGATAGACGACAACAGTTCGTGACTTTATAACAACCCTTAATATTCAACTGGTGAGGCTTTTAACGAGGCGACGCAGGCAAATAGCCATAGATGAAGAAATGCTAGAGACAAAATTTAAAAACAAAAAAGTAAAACTTTAGTTGTCTCTACTAGTAAAAGGTTAAAACACATTTTTCTAATCCCAATTTAACGTTTCTAGACGACGAAGCATCATTTTGTAGTATTAGTATTAACATCTTCATTGACGTCAATCTCCCGAGACGAATTTATATTTGCCAGTGCTTAGCCATTCAAGCTCACCATACTTCGGAGATAAGTTTTGAGCCTCTTCAAAACCGAAAAACTTCTCACATACTCACTCTAACTCAAGAGATATTGCGGTATTGACTTATTTTTGAAGCACCTACTTTGTCATTTCATTGATTTTTCAATTTTAAATGTTATTTATTATTGGACACTTGGGAGGGGGAGCTATAGCCCTTTTAGATCCGCCACTGGTTATTATGGTAAGTATGTCCGCTTTATATCCTATAATTCACTACAACCTTCATACGTTGATGACACACTATGACAGAGAGCGGAATAAATTGTTTGAACTATGTTGATGAGTTGGGTAAATTAAAATAAAAACAAATATTCAATTTTTTTTAGTTTTGGAATACATAGGTAGACCGAGATTAATTTTCAATATATTACTTAGGCATTATATTCTGCAACTTTATCAAAATTTGACTGCGCTGAATCTCTCCTAGTTTTCGATTTTTAAGTAATGATGCTTGAGTTTGGGACAATCACATAAAAAAAGTGGACGTAGTGAAATTAGTAGTGGCGATTCCTCCTTAAGGCCGCATGCCCCCCTCCCCTGCTTCCTGCCGAAAATACCATCAATTTTATTTCATTCTCTTTATTGGTGACATTTTTCCAACCAACAAAATCCCGCTAATCAATTTTTAGGCTTTCGGGAGTGGTTTACGCCTAAAACATGATTTTCGAATCGCTGGAAAAAATTATACATGCCGCTGAATATGAAACAGGTTATTACAAAATTAATTGTGTGGATTCAGAGAAAATCACTTTTGAAATATCGTTTAGCGGGATTTTGTGTTTTGCAAAATGTCACTATATTGTTTTGTTTATCGGGAAACGGTAAATTCGGTAGATCTACGGATAAATCGAAAGGATAGGCAACACTACCTGCAACTCTCTTACAACTATCGTCATCTGAAGATAATCAGCGCTCCATCAAATACGTGTTATGCGCTCCAGCAGTACCAAATTTTCTACTGCCGCTAAGAAGCGACCTCGCAGGGCTCTACGCGACGCGCTGTGTGGCTGAAATTTAGCTGATTGATCCGCAATTGTAACGCGGCAATCGGCAAATCATCAATGTATAGAAGGATGCGGCGCCTTAAACGTTCAGTTTGGTATCTCAGTAAAAAATAACTGGATATATAGATGTGAAATTAGAAATATATTGTTCTGTTTTTGGTGTTTATTATTTTACAATACTGCATATCAGGAATGGATTCGAATCGGGCAAGAACAGATTAAAAAGATCTTTATCATCTTTCTCAAAATATAAAGAAACATGAATCATGTCGGGGCCATTTTTCCTAGCTAATGTTTTCGATATTAATTATTTGTAAGTGCACTTTAAACATAACCTCAACAAGTAGAATAGTTCCGCATACTTTTTGTTTCTGTCTGCGCTCTTCCATACTCAATGTCCACGTGCCGCCACTGCTCTAAAGCAAGACCACATTAGAAGAGGAAAAAGTAGTGTAACAGTAAAGAAATATTTAAATATAGGTATATTAGTTTCCATAAACAAATTTTACCAGGTTTTCATAGTCTTTACAAAAAAATTATACAACACTTTAAACCATATCATAACAAACGTTAATTTTCTGCCCACTGTTTGGTCCTTATTATGTAAAGCATATTATGATAATTAACAACTTGTATCTGGGTCTTAAGTATGTGTTGGAAATGTGACACGAATAACATTTTATGGTTATTTCAAAAGCTTCGAAAATGCGATGCAGGTCAATTTTTATAACACATTATTTTAAATTTACTTAATAAAAACACGTTCGACACCACATAAATTACGATTGAAATTATGGGTCGGTGAAGGGGTTAAAAATGCATTAAGGGCCATCACGAATACTTTTGTACGCGCGTTTTAATCTGATTTGCGTTAAGTCACTACCATAAAAAAATAAGAAATTTTATTGGTTGATTCAATAAGGCTTACATAAGAAGAAAATAATTTTAAATATTGTAACTGATTAATTTTAGCAACAATTTAAAATTTAATAGTAGATTCTGTAACGAGGTTGGAATGAAAATTTGATCCGAGTGTAAGATTCCGAACGCGAGCGTAGCGACCGTGAGGAACCACGAGTATCAAATTTTCATTCTAACCGAGTAGCAGATTATATTTTCTCCACGACCAAAAATACTATTCGCAATATTTGTAATTTCAGGTGGAGTATTATCCAGTTCCATATCTGATTCATCCGATTTTTCACCCATATTTTGACTTGCACTAAAATGTGTCTGCTGACATTGACAGTTTCGAAATTCATGGCAACCGATGTCGTTTAGATGAATTACACAATATTCATTCCATATCTTGTTATGGAATGAAAATACACGCAAAACGCATAAGAAGCAAGTGTTTCAGAATAAATATTCCAACTCGAGAGCGAGAATTTTCACATTCTATTATCAAAAATGATTTTCGAATTATTGCATTCAGTAATGGTCGTGGAGAAATACAATTTCTTGTGCAATTCAGCTAAAAACACATTTTTAACATTGACAATGGAATGGATCCGCCTTCATTCATAACAAAGAACCTATTTATTCACGTTGCAGAAATATTTTAAACAATAAACCAGTGACCTTAAAAGGGAGAAGTCGGTTGTACGCCGATTTTCAATGAAATGAAAAGATTTTTTTATATTCAGCATAAATTTATTTTATTTTTCTATTGCCTAGCGCTTTCGGCCTACTGAAAGGCCATTTTCAGGACTTAGGTTTCGTTAAATCTTGCCCAGGAAACAAGAAACATTTTCAAAATGAAAAGAAAATGTTTAAACAAATTTTCGGTGTGTTGGTTTCGATTTTTAACAATAAATATAAAATTACATGTTTGAAGGTTGGAGACAATGATGTTTCTTGAATGATAGAAGAGTTTTGGACTTGCATTGTCTTTATTTGTTTTACATCACAACGTTTCAACTTGTAAGTATCTCCAGTGGTCTTCAGGTGAATACTGTATTCACCTGAATAAAATTACATATTATACAAATACTAATGTGACCTTAAATCTTGATGTACTGACCAGACAACTTTGATTACGAGTAAAAAATTTTTGCCAAAAACATTGATATCACAATCAAAGTGCCCTTTTTAGTTAATTAATTATTGTTTAATGCAGTGGCGGTTCGTGGACAAACATAATATAGGAAAGGGCCAAATATCAAAATACAAAATTTAAAAAATTGTTGAACGGCTCGTAATTAAATGAATATTTTTCTAATTTTGACATATAAAGTGACACTTTTTAAAACTGATTGACATTATGAAACGTCTTACTTTTTGTAACTAGTTGCATAAAGAAAAATTTTATGCAATTGGTGACGAAAAATGTATTTCAAAATTAGTGACAAAAAGAATTATTCTATTTATTAAACTGTTATAATACAAGTTAAAAACATAAATTATAAATTAATTAATTATTATAAATATTGATAACACAATTATTGCAATTATTCAAATTAATTCCCGACGACATATTTTTTTCATTGCTCGAACTTGCTGTTATTTGGGAAGCGACGCACATTGCATTAGATGTTTCATCAAATAATTCTTGCGCTATAAGTTTTTTATTATTCATGGAATTTTCAACATATCCCTCCGCAACAGAGCTAGATTTCCAATCTCCGTGCCTCTTTAATTTTAAAAGATCAGCGCCACTGTCTGCTAGGAAAGTGGCAGAGCTTCTTCTGAAGCAGTGGCCAGTATATTGAACAGGATTTGAAAGACCAAGAAATTGTGCAATAACTTTTGGCAGACTGCTAAATGTGTTAATTCCCACAGGATTTCTGGTACATTTTCCATTCGCATATTTTACAAAAAATCTGTTGTGTTTAAGAATCTGGGGACGCAACTTAATATATTTTCTTAATATTTCAACAAGATTCGTATTTTCAATGTCTCCAGTGGTAATTGCACACTGCCGTATAACTTTTGTTTTTAAAGGTGGGATATCAACACGAAAATGGCTTCCTTCGTCTATAACATTTTCAACTGGAAGAAAAGTTAATTCTGCTTTTCTGCATGCTCCTGCCATTCCAATTATCATTGCAACCTTAGCCATTAAGTATTCTTTGTCATCAGCTTCCAATAAAAATTTGGCAAAATCTTTTTTAATAAAAATTTTGACTTTTTAGCACTGTACCCGTCCGCTTGCCTTTTAATATATGCTACCAAATTTGTATATTTTTTAATATCAATATTCCTTTTCAGATTTAGTTCAGACCTTAACATTGAGTAAAGTGTCCATAATGTGGAAACTTTTAGATCTTTCTTACCCTCGAAATATGCAAGTAAAACTTTCTCATTAACATGTTTAATTTTCTTCTCATCACACCACGTAACAAATTTTTCGTATGTCAAATCATAAACTGCCTTTGACTTTTTGGAAATTACTGATAATAGAGCATTACCTGCTGCCTCTTCAATATCGCTTGGTAGCTCTTCAGAACTTGAATGACTCATTTTTAAAAAATAAAACTAAAAATATATCAATCTTGCTAAAAACCTCTAAACCGTCTAAACTTTTTTACAAAATGTCAAACTGACAACTAACATGAAGTAACAGCAACAATAGCTATTTATGCCATCAGTTATATGTCAAAATTAGAAAAACTAAATTTATGTTTTCCAAATTTTTATCAATATATTAAATTTTATTTTTTTATTACTTTCTTCAAAATTAGAAAAAATCTTGTATGCAATACGTTACGAAATGAAATTTTGTGTAACTTGTGAGTTTTTGCGAAACTCGCTTCGTTCGTTCCGCAAAAATCTCGCGCGTTACACAAAATTAGGCATTTCGTAACTGATGGCATAAATAGCTATTTTGTCATCATATTTCTGACGAGAAAATGACGTTTCCAACAAACTGTCACAGTAGTGCCAGCGAATTTATCACAAATCTTGTTTTCACTAAACTTTGATATTGACCCTATCGTATAGAGCACGAAACAATTAAATTTTCTACAGTTTCAATTTTTAAATTCTTCAATTATCAGTAGATTAGATTAGATAAAATTATTTTCTCAGTAGAGAAAATAATTTTAAAAAATTCGCTCTCTAATAAAAACATGCGGAAGAAAGTACTGACGTCACAATAAAACCGGCAAATGGGCAACCCGTGACAGCCCTCATTCGACACACCTAGACCCATCTCCGACCTAACTAATCTCTCGAGACTGGTATTCTATTTCTAATCTGTTCTTTTCTATTGAGGTTATCGAAACAAGGGTAACAATATAATCGATCGCACGACTCGCAAATAAAAAAATTGTGCGGTTAATAGGATGACGTACATGCCTTCTCGCATCCTGTTTTTAAATTTGCAGCTTTCCCGCCGTGTTTCTAATTGTTTCTAGGAAGATTTTTTATTATTGGGATATGTTTTAAATAGGTTCTAGTTCAGGATGTTAGTGCTGAATATGATAAATTCGATTATCATGAAAGAGATTCAAGGATCCCTTTGACCGACGCGAAACATTGGCGTTGCGAATTATTCGCAGCGGAATATTCGCGAGAAAAACGCTGCACCGCCGTCACTATAGCGGTTCCGCGTCTGTTGGTGTGAGCACATTCGTATACCTCTGTGTATACTGATTCGTTGCGGTACCGCATAGGTCGCGGGGTATTGTTGGGATATTCCCGTGGGATTTGATTTGTACGTAAAGCCAAAATTAACATTTTTTTATTGAGTTTGCGCCTCTAAGACCTCGAGGTCGGGATTCCTTATATTTTCTTGTAGTGTTGTGGACCATTGACCTACTAGGATGGTAACAAACAATTATTAATTAATAATGTTAAACAAAATAAATAATAAATATTTTAAAACTAGTTTAAAATCTTTCTGTAACCCAAGATAAGAGTCACAAAGATCTAGGTTAATATCTACAATAATCTAGACTAGACGCACATTATTTTCTGTCTTTGGTCATCAAGGTTTTAAGTTTTAACGAGACTGGTACAGAAAAAAAAACCAGATAGACCGTCGAGAAATAACTAATAGTTGGCAACAAATTATGTTTTTTCTACTACCATAACTATAAAACATTATTTTTGACCCCGAAACAAGGAAGGAAAATGGCACTTTTCCTCGTGGGCAAAAAATATACAGGGTGTCCTACCTCGATGTGCCACTATCGATGTATAAGGAACCGTATATTCAAATTTTTTGAAAATTCAGTAGTTTACTATAACGTATGTGTACATCCAACAAAAATGTTTTTAGGATGGTGGCACTTTCGGTTGTACCGGAATAGACAATACCTTTTTTTATTTTCATGGAACATATTTGAATTTTCAATACTTTTTTCTATGGAGCACCTTATGACTAAATTATATCGTTTTTGATATATTAGAAACTGAAAATCTACTGAAACTGACGACGACAAAGGTTGTTCAAACGAATTGTATGTCAATTGACAGAACCTTTTAAAAAATTACAGACCTACTTTAGTTTTTGTTTCTGTTATGATTATATATACGCTTCCTCCCTTAGATATTACTTATCCGCGGGAGGAAAATCACTATTTTCCTCCCTTGGTATGAAAATATCTATTATTATTTTCTTTGATGAAAATAGTTTTTTTTTAGCCTAAGAACTAACAGTATCACCGACTATTCTTAAACTATGCTTAACCACTATCACCGACATGCGACGGGGTAAAATATATCTTTTAATATTCTCTGAAAAAAAAATATTTGAACTCCTTTTAGCTACTGGTTCTTCGTTGTTAAAGATAATTTGTTTTAAATTTGTTTGGTCGAGTTAAAAGAGGGGGAATGGGGCTGCAGTTCCCCTTGAGTGCTACTGCAGTGACCGCTAGAAGGGTGCAACATATGTAAAATTTATTTATTTTTGAATTAATAAATTAATTTTATTTTAATATTGTACGGAAATAATAACACATTTTATTGTCACTTGGTCTTTACTATTTTCGATACTAAATGAGCCAATAACATAATTTAAAATTATTTTAAATTATACTTAAATGTTGTCCCAAATAAACAGGGCATATTCAACATACTTTTTTTAAAATGGTGTAACACCCTATATAGTATATTATTTTCTTACTCTCTATAAAATTCAACTCCGATTTAACATGTTAAACCAAAAAAAAATGGTTTTATTGTTTAACATGTCAAACCGATGGTTTTATGGTTTAATATGTTAAACCGGAAGTTGTAACTTTTAGATAGAGAAAAAAAACTAAGACATGGGGGAGATGAAAACCATTTTTCTCTTAGGTGCACCGTTCCAATGCTACAGTCTGTCAAAGTCTAAAAATGTAATGTAAAACATTTGAATTTAGACATATGACATTTTATACAAGATATATGTGAAACTAAAATTAGAAAATTAGAAAATCATATAATGTACAGGGTGCTACAAATTCGTGTGCTTATAAGGGGATCTCAAAACCGGTAAGAGATACGAAGATGGTTAAATTAAGGCAAAGTTGCGTATTTTGGGGCTTAATAATTTGGTAAAAAAAATTATAATTATTCCGAATGCTTTTGGAGATATTCGAAAAAAACCGAAATTTCTATTTTTGGTTTTTAATTTTTTGCACCTTCATTTTTGACTTGGGAAAAAAACAAAAAACTCCAACCTCAAGTCAATTTTTTTAAATACGGACCTAGAATTTTAAATACAGTTTTAAGGACTTCTAAACTCTACAAAATTATTACAAATTAAAGTTTTTGAAATTTTTACGTTTTGTTTAAGTATGTAACACATTTTTTAAGTTATCTTTTTATTTCAATACGGTCCTGAGCACTTAGAGCCAAACCAAAAAAAAAATTTCTGATTTAAGAAATTCGTCCATTTTTACTCAAAAATATCTGATATTTGATAACAGTACAAAAAAACAGTAAAAAAAATTGAAATTGTTTTTGAAACAAATTTAAGCGCATTACAGTAACATAACTAGACTAACAGTCCAGTAACATTTTCTTTATTCGGGAGAATTAATTTTTTTTTTGTATTACAATATTTCGGTATAGGTCTAAGGTAAAAACCATAGGACTTAAGATGTTATATTAATAACATAAATAATATACTAATAAAAATATATTTACCTCTCATTCCTTAGAAACTGTATTGTTACCGTAACTCTTATTGAAATAAAACGGCCTAAATGCCATAACTTCCTGTAATGTAATTTTAATATTTCAGTTATTTTAAAAATAATTGAAAGGGCCGTAATAGTAAAGAAAGAATAATTTGAAATATTATTGATGTGATATTTGATGACAAAACGTTAAAATTTTAAAAATCTTTAAATTGTATTAAATTTCCAGAGCGTATAAGCCCCTAAAAATGTCTTAAAATTCCAGGTCCGTATTTAAAAAAACTAACCTGAGGTTGGTATCTAAAGAATGAGACGTCGAATTTAAAAACTAATAACGCCATCGTGTAGAACATAAGGAACGGCTATGAGAAAGTATTTTATTGTTTTTTCCTAAGTCAAAAGTAAAGGCGCAAAAAATTCAAAACAAAAACTAAATATTTCGGTTCTTTTCTTCTCCGAAGGTATTCGGAATATTTAGAATTTTCTGTCACCAAATTATTAAGCCCCAAAATACGCGACTTTGCCTCAATTTAATCATCTTCGTATCTCTTACCGTTTTCGATATCCTATTGTAGGCACACGAATTTGTAGCACCCTGTATAGGGTGTTCCATTAAAAAAAAATTATGTTGGTTATGCTCGGACTATTTGGGACACCCTTTATAATTTAATATTTTTAAATTTAAAAGTTGAGTAATTTAGATCCTATCCGTTGAGAGAGGGCCACCCGGTATAAAAATTTTCAAAAAATATTAGTTGTAATACCATCAAGTGCAGGGCAAGAAAGTAAAATAAGATTAACAACCATAATATATATTCTAAATTGTTAAAAAAATATATTTTAAAAAAATGAAGAACTAGAAGCCACAGGGAATGAAGGTAGCCTAATTTGAAATATAGAACAAAAATGCGCTAAGACCTAAATCTTATGTGCCGAGGACTTGCAATATATTATCTAACGTCAATTGGCCAACAACCAATAATTGGTCGAATACGTCAAATAACGACATCGTCAATTTTTCGACAACTAACCTATTACTTCAAATAACTAAATGCTGCAATTTACCAAATACCAAAAGATTAATCGAAACGATGTGCTTAATTTAATAAGTTTATAAAAGTTTTTTGTTTAATTAAGTTTAACTATTGATTCGTTGGTATATTAGAGAAATACAACTAGTTTTATAACTATCAGTCCCACTGATCGATTAAAATTAGAAACGTTTAATTTTATCTTTGTAATTCAGTGTTAGATCTCATTGGCTTATTCGACCAATTAACTAACTGATAATTGACATAAACCCAATAATGGGACAAAACTCCTTAACTATCCTTTCTACCTTTTGAAAAGGTGCACCCCCGAAACCTCAACGCGCTTATAGCAGCGGATCTGGCCGTACTTCGTCCGATGGTCCACCCCGACCGCCAGACCGGTTTGCCCCCTTCCAAAGGCCCGCCAACCCCCTCTATGTACCAGGTGGGTTCACACCATCAAAACATGGAATACCATAGAATTTTTATTTGAATAAGTTCTATGGTGTTTTGTGTTTGGATGGCTCACCATCACTTAAAATTAGGATGTCCAAAATGAGCTTTATATATTTTTTTTTATTTATTCATACGTAAGAATATATATTATTTAACGACAAAAAAGTAGGCATTAGGGACACTGTACGGCGAAAAAAAAACTTTAGAAGGAAACAATCAACCACTATTTTTTTGCTAAACTGATAACCACCATAATTAACTTTCTAGGTTTATGTTTCCCACTGTGATTCAAAAAAGTTTTTTTATACTGATAGCGTTGCACAAAGATTTTTAATAGTAATTAACTAACCAGCAAGTTCGACTGTCACGTCCATGACATTGGCAGAAATAATTTTCTCACAATCATACCGGCCCGGTTACCTTAACTTTTAATTTACTAATCAGGCACCTTTGATTGTGAGTACGTAAGCCTGTCAATGTCATTTATGCCATAGTCGAACTTGCTGGTTAGTTAATTCTGGTTAAAAATATTTGTGCAACCCAGCAAAAGTAAGGCAAATGTTCAGGAATTGCTTAATTGGGTGGAAGAGAATGAAAAGTTATATCAGATCCGTGTTTTCGAAAACCTTTACGACTAAATATTTACTATTTGACTGTGATGTATTACTCTGCTTGTAATGATAGGATATGGGGATATACGTATAGACGATAGACTGATATGCGTCTTTTTAACAAGGAACCAACAACATATACGTCGTTATTTATTTTCTGACGCGGCTATATTCTATTTTCTTCGTTAATATGTGAAATCGGTAACGCTCGTTTTTCGGAACTGTAACTGTGTAATGTGTGAGATTCAAATAGCGTTGAAAGATTATTTATTGACAAACTCATTTTGGACCTTCCTTACTTCCTTTTATGAACACAAACCACCTATCGATCCTGTCCAGTTATACTTAAAATTAAAAAAAAAAAAAAAATAATAATAAATGTTTAGAAAATTTAATGATTACATACTCTGTATATATTAAAAATAAAAGAATTGATAGAAAGCTGCATTTTGAGTCACAATTATTGGCAGTTTTATTAGTATTTTTAATAAGTAGATAGTCTATAGTCAAAACATCTTTAATATCTTTGTTTATAAGCACTACATTTTTTAAATTTTTTTAAAAATAAAGTAACATATTTAGTTGTAGTTTTTGGTCCCTCGTCCGCAGTGTCTTCTCTAGGGTAGGTGACGTCCTGGGGGTAAAAAATCACTATACCGCCCTCCTCCATTTAGCGCTTTTTCCATATCCAAATAAGAACAACTTATTTGATTCTATATATTATTATTGTCTTTCAATTTTACTTATATCATTCAATTTACCAATTTTTATATCTTGGTAAAACTACCGGGTCCGCCAACGAAGCGGGGACGGAAGATTAAATCATTATCGATGGTGGCTCAAAATATGTGGCGGACTAAACTTTTTTTTAAATGGAACACTCCATATAGTAATTTAACCAACAAGTACATTAATAATGGCGATTAATGATCGAAATATTTTAACGCGTGAGCGTAGCGAACGCGTTAATGTTCGAGATCATTAATCGCATTTTAATGTAAGAGTTGGTTACAATGTTTTTTCGTCGATCGTATTTTTTACTAAAGTGAAGAAAAACAGTTAACAACTTTTATTTTACAATCCAGATTTCACAATTCTACAAATACTAATGACAGCGGACGACGTTTTGGATTAACGTTTTATTATTTTGTTGATTTGTTTGCATGGCTGCCTTTAATTTTAATTACCAAAATCGTGCATTTACAGAAAATCATGCATTAATAGGGGTCATTAATGAATGATTTTGGGAAATCGTGCATTTACAGAAAATCATGCATTAATAGGGGTCATTAATGAATGATTTTGGGAACGTTAATATCGGATGTAAATACACGGTCGACAGAAATATTATATTACTTTCCAATGCCCTATAAAAGTCCAAGTATATTTTGTATGAAATGTCATGTGTCTGAATTCAATTGTGTTTGAGATATTGACGTTTAAAATATGGTATTTTCAGACTTTCACAGGCTGAAGCATTAAAACGGCGCATCTTTAAAAAAATGGTTTCCATCTCCGTATCATAGTTTCTTATTCTCTATCCAAAGATACCAACTTTCGGTTTAACATGTTATTTATTTATTTATTCAAATATTTGTGTTTTAAATGTTTACATACGTCAATTAATTTTTAAATTTTTTCAACACGTCAGTCTTACTAATTAAAATATACCTAAGAATGTAAAAACAATATGTAAGAAACATTTGAATAAGTACAGGTCGTGCATTGTAGCTTGAGCCCTGAGATGCGCAGATAATAGAAAAGGAGAGTCACGACAGAGATACCTAATACCACATTTTAGTAAAGTACAGTCCGCGTAGAAAGTAAAAGTGCGATTTGATTGATAAATCCGTAGTGACTGCTAATCCTGTTTGCTAATCGGGCCCTGTTATGCAAAAAGCAACCAACCAATAAAATTTTAAAGAGTTCATTCCTTTTAATTATTTAAATTTTCGGAAATTTTTTCAAAACTAGAACTTTACGATTCAATATGTAAATTATATTGTAATTTTATTATTCAGTAAAATTATTTTATATATTTTGACCATACAAACTTAGATACATTGAGGGTTAGTTGCTTTTGCATAATATGGCCTAATTATGTGTTAATTATGCTTTTATGGCTGCCCTTTCTTGGAACAATACACATATTTACATCTATTCATATGTGTTTAAATTGTTGCTAATCCTCAGTCATAGGTTTTCTATATTTAATAAGCATTTATTACTTCGCATCACTGGTTGTTTTAGTAATTTTATAATGGCCGACACAATTTCGGCTTTATATAATTAAGGATGTATGTACTATCAGTGGCGCACCCAAGGTTTTTTTTTGGGGTCACCCCCCCCCCCGAAATAAATAATTTTCCGATAAAAATATCTAATAAAAAATAAATACAGTAATAACTTTTTTTCCAATGAATGTCCTACTTTTTTGATACACTATACAGAAGTGTGCGTTTCAATGATCATCAGATTAATGAGATTCCGGATAGCTCCGCCTACCTGTTTACTGCGCACCTAAAAGTCAGAGCTCAAGCTATATTGCACGAGCTGTACATCATACAAGAAACAATATAGATTATATAGAGTTGGATACTATGCACAACTCAAATTTAACATTTAAAATTATAAATTTCAGACGTTATAACACAATCTATTAATTAAATTTAAGATTCAAGTTTAAAAAGTAAAAATTACAATAGAGATCAGTTAATGATATTTAAAACCTAAACATAGCAACAATTTTTTAACAAAAGCCACCCAGACTGCCTCGCCCCTAATGCCCCCCCCCCCCCCCTAGAGACGGCACTGCTGCTCCGATGTAGTGTAGAGTAATCAAGTAAAATAGTATTTTATTTTAGTTTTTAGGATTTCACTTTGTCAAAACTGTTTTTATTAAAAAAAAATAGTTTTTAAAAATTACTATTTAAATATTCATTGATTTCTTTGGACCAAAAGATGAGTATTATAAACAGTGACAATCAAATAATATAGACCAAGCATTTCAATAATAAACGTATATTTTCGTCAAGCCGACAACCCACATTCTATCGTCTCACATGTCTATAAACACTTACTTGTACAATCCAAATACTGGCATCAATTCATTTACTTAGGAGAGATCAAAAAAATAAAATCAATAGGGGCGAATTTGTGATATTGGTGACATTTGCAAACCAACAAAATCCCTCTAAACGCTATTTCAAACGTGATTTTCTCGGAATCCACACAAACAATTTTGTAAAAACCTGTTTCATATTCAGCGGCAAAAAATTTAATTATTTCCAGCGAATCGAGAATAAGATTTCAGGTATCAGCAAGTGCGAAGATTTTACGGCCTGAAAAATAAATTAGCGGGATTTTGTTGGTTTGCAAAATGTCACCATTCATGATCTCGTGAGGAACCAAATGAAAGTTTGCATTTGAGGTATTGTCATATTATTGTGATAAACAGAATGCTATGTATATCTTGCTTAGTCGTCATTGATTTTATAAGGGGATATTAAATTTTAAATTGGGAAGTAAAAACTGGTTTAACCACCTTTTAGAAAGGGGTGTAAGATATTTAATAACTGTTCTGTGGCAGTTACTTTACTGGGATGAAGAAGATTTTACGTTTCAAATAAAGTCCAACTAAAGTTTAAACTTTCCATAAAAAAACATATTATATAGGTGAAAAGAAATTGTTAAATAGTGTTCTTTTTTAAATTTCTCTAGATGGTTATATGTCATCACCGGAAAGAGGATCCAGGTATGAAGATCCATACTATAGCCAGTATGGAACAAGATCCGGTTCGATAACTCCAGTGATAGATGAAGAAATAAGGTAAATAATCTATATTTAAATATTCTGGTTTTTTAGAAGGAAAGAAACAAAGTCTTCCTCCACTGTTATATTAAAGAAATAATTTAAGGATTAAAAAATTCTCTACATGTTTCGAATGCAGAAGCATTCATCTTCAGGAGAATAAATAAAAAAGAAGAATTATTAGATATCACCCTAACGGAGCATCAAAATTTGTAGGTTCAAAGAAATCGGTTCAATGAGTAGAACGGTGAGAAAGTCATAATGTACCTTGCATTATGAAAAAAGAAAGAAAAAATTTGGGTTTATGGCTTAGGGCACATCAGAGTTCAAATGTAGAACGAAGGGTTCAGCATCTGTGTATGAGAAAACTATTTTATAGATTATATTGAACAGAATGTAAAATATATAATTCCAAAATGACTAAAAATGTGGATTGTAACATATTAAATATTTAGATAGGAAATTTAATTCTCTACACATTAGTAAGCTAAAAAATAAGGTGTTCCATTTGCAAAAATTAACTTATGCACATTTATTTAAATGGAAACATTGGCATAATTTTAAGAACTCCCTGTATGAAAAACGTGAAACCTAAGTAATTTAAACTTAAGATCTATGTATTACTTAAGGGCTAACCAAATTTTAAATGTTTACCTTTATTAATTTCAGAGTTACTAAACTTTCTTCTCGGAGTGTTTTTACACAAAAAAGTATTTTATAATTCATATATCAAAATAATAATCAAAAATGCTAAGACATACAGGGTGTTCCATTTGATATAACAAAGTTGGCATTCACTTCCGGTATAACAGGAAGCAATAAAAACGTCAAAATATAATGTTTTAAAAGCTCAAAGCCAATTATGCCTGCTATCAAATTTTTAGAAAAATAAGTCTACTCGTTTCCCAGATCTTCTAATAGACCACTCAATGTGAATCACCCTGTATTTTTTTAATAAATGGTTTTACTCTTCTTAATACTGTGTGTTTTGAAGCCAACTATTGGGCTATACGCTCTAGCCGATTGAGCCTAACGGTAAAATAGGAAATGGGTACAACAAATTATGACTATGAAATACTTATATCATCATTCTTGTTAAATTTTTCCTGAAAAAGGTTTCCGGTATTAAAATATTTTTATTGGTTTCCTGCCTTTCCGTCAAAATCCTGGGAAAATTTTTTTTATGAGATATTTTAAAATTAATATATAAGCAACTAATATGCAAATAAAGAGGTGTGTGATCATGCGAAAAATTATCTGACTAAATCAGGTACTTTATTTATTCACTGATTTCCATATTTTATACATTTATTGCTCATTTAGATTATAAAGAGGGCAAACAACCAAAATAAATTAAATTCTAAAATTGTGTGTAATGTGTTGTAAAATATCTACTTTGATTAAAAAAGTTATTATATGGTAAAAATGTATTTGTAAAATCAATAAATTTTTTATGAATAGACCGAGTACAATATTTTTGTACTTCCACATGGATACAGCCTACTTTTCTCGCCACTTAAGTGTAAAGGAAACAGCAAATATCCATGGGGGAGTAGGAAAAAGTATTTTTTTAGTAGATCACAACCACAAGTAATCATAAAAAATTTTCTATAAATATAACACTGTGCGTAAAAATTTCTCTTTTCACTTTGGAGACAGCGCCGACCTATTTTTGTTCTCACGAATCCGGAAAGTTCCCATTAGTTGACAACATTGTTGTAAAACCTATATTTTTCTGTGGCATTCTAATAAAATATCGACCAATTACAGTTTATTGTATTTACTGAGGCTCCGCCTTCTATTTCAACACACTAAATTATATAATTTATATGTATATGGTACAATATGTTATTAATTTGTTCACTATAACAAAATATATACGCATATATGTGCATAGAAAATTAATTTCATGTAACATTATTATTGAGTTGGTTTTACCATAATTTCTAATATGATCCAGTGGCCGAGATAGTAAAGCATCAAACTTTGGATCCAATGATCGTGAGTTCAAGCTCGGTAGCCTGCAAACTTTTTTTACAATTTTTACGTAATTTTCGTTTTTATTATTTACAGTGACACAGAACTACTTGATGAATCATATTCACTATACGGAGTGAAAGTACCACCTGGAGGAGCTCCAAGAACGACACCAAGGGCTGGATTTCCAGCACCAGCCACTGTACCTTATGATGCAACAAGGTAAGTTATAGACAGTGCCGTAGATAGGGTCGCATACCCCCATGGCAAGATTATGGTTTGCATCCACAAGTCATGATGTGATGGCTTTGAGGGGGGAGAAGGGAAGGGGGTTATTCCTCGAATTTTATAATTTTCAAATTTTGAGAGAGTTGTAACAGAGTTGTCGCTGCGGTAAATAGGGGAAAATCTGTGTATTTACGAGAGAAGTTGTGCCCAGTAATATATATGCCTTACTTTTTGAAATATTCGAAAAAACCGCTTCAAAAAGACAAATACGACGTTGTTAAAGCAACCTTTTTAGCCTACTACTACCATGCTTTTAAATTTTCGGTACATTGTTTCGTTTTTGTGAACCTACGCTTTTCATTGTATTTTTTGAAATACCAGGACCATGTTTATTTAAAAGTAATTATCAAATTCCTGATGATGTAGAGATAACATTAAAACGTCTAATGTGATACATGGTTAAATTTAGTACTTAAAGAGATTTTTTAAAATAAAATAAGAAATGCAGGTCCGTATTTAAAAAATTAAAGTTGATAGCAGTTCCACAAAAACGAAATTCTAAAAACACGGTAGTGTAAAGCTAAAAAAAGTTGCTTTTACAAAGTCATATTTGTTTTCATAACGATTAAAATAAGTCAGATAAATAAAAAAAACAAAAACTCAAAAAAAATTTTATATATCGCTACCCTAGTTCAAAAGCGAAATAACTTCGAATTTCTCAAAAATTAGATGTTACGATAATATTATTTAGAGAAATTAATATTATCCGTTTCAAAAGAAAAACAACTCAAAAGTGTCATGTCTATATAATAAACATCGATATTTCCTTAAAGAACTCGTGAATTTTTTTCTCTTTTTACTTTCAAAAGAGAATACTTAAAAATTTCTGTTTTGAATTAATTTGAGATATTTCTGTTTTAAACTGGGGTAGCGATATTTTTAAAAGTAAAAAAGAAACCTCAATTTTTTTTCGATTTTACTTGGCACAAAATTTCGCAACTTTGCCACCATTTGGCCGATGCTTTATCTCTTATAGTTTCGGAGTTACCCATGATGAGCATCAAATTTCGGACACCCTGTATACGCCACTGTTTGCAGACGTTACAATGGCGAATAACTAAAATTGTTTGTTTCCATATTGCCCAAAAAAGGATACAATTGGGAAATAAACATAATACAGGCACATACTCAAATCTGGGGGGCTTGTTTATATGGGCGCGAAGCAGTTAATTTTCCACTTTTACCATTATTTTTTAGAGATTCAATTGAATAGAAGTTTATAATTTAAACATTTCAAATAATTTTAGATTACGGGTAGAAAACATGGAACGTCAGTTAGCTAACTTAACCGGTTTAGTCCAGAAGGCACTGACACAGCCCAATACGCTTCAGATACCCGGAAAAGATGGATACCGAGGTAAATATTCTTTTGTTTTAGCAATTCATTTTGTTTTAAGTGTGCCTTGAGTTTGATTTTTTGATGCACTGAAAACACTGTAGATGGCAGTGGTTAGCGAATAGCGAATTAGATGCTAGTTCTAACGAATGCTTTTGTGCAGAATAGTTATTTGCCACAAATCATGATCATTATCTAAAATGTATTTTACTTTTGGTTATATTAGTGATTATTTGATAATTCAAGCAATCTTACAGAGACTTACGGAGTTAGGTACTAGTCCAGTACCTAATAAATTTATATTATACAGCTTCTTTTCTTCTGCATTCCTCTTTTGATTCTCTGTCAACTTTGGGGTCAGAATCAAAGATGTCCATAATATAAAAAAGAATAGCTTCTAAGATAATTTAGTTTAAAATTTGTATGTCAGTAATATATTCTGCATATTGATTTTCTGGTTTGAAGAGTTACGGTATCTTATACTTGTATGTGTTAATCTTTGAATAAAAAGTCTAAAAGCACACGCGGCACCAGGATTTTTGGGATGGGGTGGGTACAATGATTTTAGGGTGGGCACTACCCAGATCAAAAATTATTTCTAAAAACTTTATAACGCCATTAGCGGGGTTAACAAAACTACCCAATTGTCCAAACTGACGTCTTAAAAAAAAAGGGCGTCATCGTTGTCCTTATACAGGGTGTCCGGTAACTTATCGGCCGTAGAGTAACTGGAGATACTAGACATCAAACTAAGCCGATTAAGTCATATAAATTTTTTCGGATTGTTACTCGTTCTAGAGATACAGGGTGTTGAAAGTAAAAGTTTATTCTCGAAATAAGCCATAATTTGAAAACGGTTTAATGAATCGAATTGAAAGTTGGCAATGTTATGTTTTTATTAGCAAGAAATAAGAATTTGTAGAATTTTTTAAGTTTCAAACTAGAGGGCGCTAGTTGCATACACTGGGCTTCATAAATCTATGATTTTTTTTCTAATCTGTGATATTAGGTGTTTTTCAATTATAGTTTCTTAAAGAAGGGCATTTTCTGAGTCAAAAAGTGTACTTGATTGATCTTAATATCTTTAACGGTTTTCGAGATATTTCCCTTTAAACATTCCAAAACATAAAAAACATAGTACATAATTAAATTAATAATACATAAATTATATACACCCTGTATCTCTAGAACAAGTAACAATCCGAAAAACCTTATATGACTTAATCGGCTTATTTTGATGTCTAGTATCTCCAGTTACTCTACGGCCCATAAGTTACCGGACACCCTGTATTACATCCGTCTTTAATACCACTCCTTTCTCATGAAAAATTGCATAGTCAAATCCCCCTTCCCCACAGAAATTCCACTACAAAATTTTGGTGGGCACAAGGGTGGGCACCCATATTTTTAGTGTGGGCCGGTGCCCACCCTGACCCACCCCTGGCGGGGTGAAAGGACGGAGTCTTTTAATAACCCAATAAAGATCAGAATGGTATTTCAATAAGCCAGACTTATTTCCGATATATCATTAAAGTACATCCGTATAAAGATATTTTTAAAATTATTTTAAATGTAATCAAACATTTTTAACTGAATTTGTCTTATCCTGATAATTTGTAGTTAATTTTGCTAAGAACAAAATGATGTAGGTATATTAGTAACTCGTAATTAAATGCTTACTTTTCTTCCAATTTTTTTTACTTTAAAAATTACCATGTTTATGATGTTGCGTTAGTTTTGTTTAGGAGTTTGTATAACTAGAGCTTCGAATATCAAAATATCGCTAGTCTAAGCGTATTAATTTAAATAAAAAATGTATTTCTATACTATTAAAAAGGCGTTGCACAATACCCTTTACCCTTTACAATAATGTAGTTAAATATAGAAATCAAATTATATAGATCGACTTATTCTTTATTTATTCTGTCTAGGCAAAAACCTTTTTTTGTAGTAGTAGAAATATTACTAATAACTAGCACAGACAAAATAAATAAAACTTTATTTTAGTGTTTGGTGTGAAATGTGTTTTAAATGCCATTTACAAAAGAATACAGATTTATAAAATTTAAAAATGTTTACTATGAGCGATATTTAAGAGTGGTCTTTATTTATTCTGGGTTACTGATGGCTACTGGTCCTTTCGAACATTTAGCCAGATTGCTCTTGGACCTATAGCTTAACGTGGGTTCCGAACCACGATCCTCCATCATGCGACCACCCCCAAGGGCTATCAATCCTCGATTTATTGCCATTGCATGACCTACCGATTGAGGAGTATGTACCTTCTTCCGCACCCCACGAGATGTCTGATCTCATCCTACCTGGTTACCGGAGTGAAAGGGGTGCGTTGGAAGATAATACATTTTATACTCTTTCCTGCGTTCTTAGACTTAGAAATTTTGGACATACTTTTTTTTATTGTGGGTATGCCCACTCCGAGGATCGAACTCGGACCGCCACGGTCGAATGCCAGTAACTCACATCTGAGCCACTGCGTGAAGAGGGGTCCCGTGCGGCTTTGCTGCTGGTCAGGGGCATGCAGAAATAAGAAAAGCGCTGTTGGCCTAAAAGTTTTAGCACAAGACCAGAATAAGTTTATTTTTAACTTTACTGGTACCTGCTGCCTTCTAATGTAATAAGTAAGTTAGCAATATGGTCAAAATGATTTATCACTCCTTTTTTAATTACTTTTTGAGTTGGTATATGCGACTTTCTTCGGTCGCTGCAGTTGACAATAGCGCCAGCGCACAGTAACATCAGTATTATTTGAGCACGAAGTCATTCCGGTACTTGGAAGCTAACTATGAAAATATTCGCATTCGCCCGATACACATACTCCACGCATCGCATTGAAATAGTCGATCGAAGGATAGCGTCTTGAAGAGAGGTTTGTGGAGAAACAAATTTTCTGGTCTTAGTTTAAAAAATAAAAATAAAAACCAATTGATAAAGGTAGGGGCAAATCATCTCTGAAAGACCTAGAAACAAACATTAACAGCTGCATTCATTAAAGGGTACTAAATTCAAAATTGTCCTAATCTAACAGTTCAAATGATCGTGTAGGATCTACATTCAAAATAATCAACAGCATTATGAGTTGGACCGAAAAAGTCAAGAAATAATCTGCAAAATGCATCTTTCCAATTTAGCGTGGGATCCGAATCATAGTTATGTTTTTTACGCCTCCAGGGTCTCAATTCTTGGTTCATGGGAGTAGACTTTCTCCATGAAAATGGCAATTTTGTATTTTTGAATACATTTCGAAGGAAAAGTATCCTATAACACCATTGTAATTCCAGAGTTTCTCAAGAAATTAAAAAAAGTGGGTCTTTGGGATTACCGTAGGGACATTGGGACCGAAATATTTCCCCGAGGGAATAAATTTCACTCTCGATTGCGATATTAGGAATCACTAATAGCATTGTATACTTTTTTTAATAAGCGTATGCCCTCTCCGAGGATCGAAGTCATCACTGAACACTGCCGCGGTATATCACTGTTAATCTGTATTGTTTTGTAACAGGCTATCATCGACTCATTACCAATTGTTTATTTAATGCAAGCTTGTGTATATAGTGTTGTTTGTTGCTAACGATCACCATTCATTTATACCAACAGGCGACGAGTTTGATAAGAACTCCAGTTCGAGTTCGGCTTCATTGCCAGGTTTGTATTTTCGCTCTTTCTCTTGCTAATTATTTTTTATATCATCTCATCTGCCTTTTTGAAAAATGCGTTTTAAAAGTACCTCTGACATCTGACTGAGTTTTACTTGAATGCCTGTTATCGTACTTAATGTACCGTACTGTTGCTAGATCGAAGAAAATATAACTGTGACATCCAAGATATTTCGACTTCGAATAATAATAGTGCTCTTGAAGGTTTTCTTGGTCTATGTATTGGCTATGCTTTTATATAGACCAAGGAAGCGTCATCAGAGCGTCTGTAAATATTAACATAACCTTACTAAAAGACAAATATCTACTTACCTATATGGTTTGTGATGTATTTTTATTTAATAAATACCAACAGAAAATTAGACTAATGGAATTGAAGGCATCATCACTACTTTCCATGAATGATAATAATTATGACATTCACACCTTACTATTATACTTTTCATGACTGTTCTTGTACAATTAAAAAAGACGATAAATAACTTTATTATTATACCTTTCAAATAATTGCAAAAGATGTGACTGGGCACTTTCGAGGGTTTTAGGTTATATTGCAATACAAATAACGCAATTAAACAATACGCATGTACCAGATAAAGAGTCAGAAGATAATCTGCAAGCTCTTGTGATGGTTTTTAAGCAGGTTTGCATTTTAGATGGAACAGAAAACTGAGAGTTTACTACTTACTTTAGATGAAGCTACTGCGCTAAATTCTGACTGTTTATGATGCTGCTGGTTAGAACGACGCTATTAGAGGTCTTTTTACAGAATCCGAACGTATTCAGAGTATCAACCCATGTGCACTTTAAAATTGGCTATCACGACGCATTGCTAATTTTAAAGTGCTCATGCGATAACACTCAGAATTGGTTTGGGATCGACTCCACAAAAGGACTTATTAGGTCATTCGCTAAGTCGATCCCGAATACATTCAGAGTATATTATCTGATGTGCATGTTAAAATTGGTCATCACCGCGCATAGCCAATTGGAAACTATGCATGCGATATTACTCTGAATGTGTTCGGGATCAACAGAGCGAAAATATCTATTATACCACTTAAAATTTTACCTTTTGCTTAATTTTTGGTCATTCCATATTACCGAGCAGTGAAATCAACCAAGGGGCCAATATTTGAGACACTTCTAATAATAAGAAAGTGCATGTTTTAAAAGTACTAATAAAATAGGGGACTTTTTCAAATAGGTAACTATTTTTGAAAGAAGATTAGCTTAAATTAAGTACCTAATAAATAAAATCATTTAATAACAATTGTCAATATAATCCAAAAAGTCTTCGTTTTGCAAAAGGTCATTTTTTTGACCAAGCCCTACCGAGTTCAAGAGTATTGGTCCTCAAAAGAAATGTTTGTAATATTTTCCTGTATAAGAAAATTATACAGGGTGTCCGGTAACTTATGGGCCGTAGAGTAACTGGAGATACTAGACATCAAACTAAGTCGATTATGTCATATAAGTTTTTTCGGATCGTTACTCGTTCTAGAGATACAGGGTGTTGAAAGTAAAAGTTTATTCTCGAAAATAAGCCATAATTTTAAAACGGTTTAATGAATCGAATTGAAAGTTGGCAATATTATGTTTTTATGAGCAAGAAACAAGAATTAGTAGAAATTTTTAAGTTTGAAACTAGAGGGCGCTAGTTGCATACACTGGGGTTCATAAATCTATAATTTTTTTTCTTACCTGTGATATTAGGTGTTTTTCATTTATAGTTTCTTAAAGAAGGGCATTTTCTGAATCAAAAAGTGTACTTGATTGATCTTAATAATAATTCCCCTTTAAACATCCCAAAGCGTAAAAAAAACATAGTACATAATTAAATAATTATTTTAATTATCAAAAAAAACGTATACTAGATACTAGACATTAAACTAAGCCGATTAAGTCATATAAGTTTTTTCGGATTGTTACTTGTTCTAGAGATACAGGGTGTATATAATTTATGTATTATTAATTTAATTATGCACTATGTTTTTTTATTCTTTGGGATGTTATGAAATGATATGAATGAAATATCTCGAAAACCGTTAAAGATATTAAGATCAATCAAGTACACCTTTTTGACTCAGAAAATGCCCTTCTTTAAGAAACTATAATTGAAAAACACCTAATATCACAGGTAAGAAAAAACATTATAGATTTATGAAGCCCCGTGTATGCAACTAGCGCCCTCTAGTTTGAAACTTAAAAATGTCTACAAATTTTTATTTCTTGCTCATAAAAAAATAATATTGCCAACTTTCAATTCGATTCATTAAACCGTTTTAAAATTATGGCTTATTTTCAAGAATAAACTTTTACTTTCAACACCCTGTATCTCCAAAACGAGTACCAATACGAAAAAACTTATATGACATAATCGGCTTAGTTTGATGTCTGGTATCTCCAGTTACTCTACGGCCTATAAGTTACCGGACACCCTGTATAAACACGTCAATAAAAATACGCTGACCTGACATGGCTTTTGACACAGATTGAACCGGTTATTACAAAAAATAAAATAAAAACAAGCGTTATTAAAATTAATTCAAAAAATAATTAATGGTAGATATTAACCTTCCTTTTCTTTCAGGAAAAACTATACAATGTATGGATATTTGGATATAATATATAAAATTGCAAGTATTTAACTCAAATTGTCACTGGCAGAGATATTTTTAAAAACAATACATTATTCTACCAAAAATTACTACACGGTGCATGCTTACTAAATTATTATTAGAATTCAATTCTAACAAAGCGTTTGTGATAGTTTTAAGACAGTTGGAACTTTTTTTATCCACCATCTCTAAATTGATTTTGTTTAAACTGATATAAGAATGAACCCAAAATCCTAAACCCTACCGAATTTTTAAATATGTGTTTAACCAAAAACAGATTAAACGGTTTTTTAATAAACCGTTAATACCTAATTTTTTGTTTAATATAAAAAAAAATTATTATTTGGGTGCTTACCACGATTTTAACTGGATTAGCCAGTGCTACTAACTGAAATTAAATTTTGGTAAACAACCAAACGTGAGTATAATTATATATACTTAAGTTTTTACTTGATGGTAAACATTTATGTTAAGGCCATTTTACATTGAGTGCAATTGCAAGAAAAAATTGCCTGAAAGCATGCGCTTTGTCGACGTTTTAAACAGCTGATGCAGGTTTTAAATGGGAAAACGTGCATCAGCTGATTAAAACGTCGTCGAAGCGCATGCTTCCAGGCCATTTTTCTTGCAATTGCACCCAATGTAAAAAGGCCTTTATACTTCATTTATTGTAACTTACAAGAGTTATAGTTTTAGCAATATAAAATCCTTCAATTTGTGGAACACACAGTTAAAGAAACATAAACAATAAAATTAAAACAAATAACTTCACTAGTCAACAAAGAAATATGTCCTAAGAAATAACATTATAATCGTCTTAAATCAAACAAATAAGTTCTAGCCTAAGAACAAGCCACATTTTTAATTACTTTATTTCAGTTAGCTTCATCTCTCCTTGCCACATTTATCGGACCATTATGATCTGGCCAGGGCTCAAGACTTAAAAAAAATTGTGATTTAATGTAAAATTATAAAAAATGCCAATATTTAAAAAACTACTGAATCAGCACTACAATTTTTTGAAAATTGCATATACTTACTTAAAAAGGACACACCTAGGAAAGACGAATCTGTTTCTGTAATTCAACGGAGTTAGTTATAAAAAGGTATTCACTTTTAAGTATTTTTCAATTTTTAAGTAATTCTCAATTTTTAATTATTTCTCAATTTTTAAGTATTTCTTATTTTTAAAGTATGTACCAATTGTTTTAAATATTTCTCAATTTTTTAGTACTTCTAATTTTTTAGGCATTTTTCAATTTTTAAGTATTTCTCAATTTTTAAGTGTTTCTCAAATTTTAAGTATTTTTAATTTTTAAGTAATTCTCAATTTTTAAGTGTTTCTCAATTTTTAAGTATGTCTCAATTTTTAAGTATTCCCTAGTTTTTTTTCCTTTCGAGGGTCCGACCATGTGCCATGTGCCTTAGGCCCATTATGCTCACCCTGTTTGATTTTCACACCCACTCAGTGATCAGTGGCTGATCCAGGATTCTGTTGAGGGGGGGGCACTAAAAAAAAAGTGACTTCAAAAAAAAAGAGCGTATCCCGGCTATAAAAATCTTCCTACTTACAAAAGGGACTTCTTAAAAAAAATACTGAACCTTCATACGCCCGCCGGGAGGGGGGAATTATTCCCCGCACTAGTTTGTGTAGGTCAACTGGGGAGAGGGTAAGGATGTCCTCTGGTTTTGGTTGCCAACTCTGTGACTGTTTCCCTAACTTGTCCGCATCATCTGCAGTTAAGGTATCCATTGTACAGTTGCATTATGTGCATCATCTGCATCTTGATAGCCATGTGTCCTGTAAAAATTCCTGTAATAGTTCTCAATTGAGTCCTGTTCATTTGAAGCAGCTGTTTCGTTAGTCTCGGGTCTAGATCTCCAATGAAGCATCTATGGTGTAGTCCCTGCCTGTTGTTCCATTAGATTATGCTTGATCCTGATTCATCGGTTTATGGCATCTCGTACTGTGCACCTTGGTACTCCGACTGCCGATTCTGGACCAAATTCTGAGGCTTTCTTCCTTAGTTAATTGTGTTCTTATAAATATATTTAATATTTCTTTTCCTATAGTCATTTTGAAGAATAAATTCATCAAACACTGCATCGTTGAATTTGTTTTTATATGATTTTGCCAAAATATAGAAGACGTTTAGCATAAAAACTTCCCCTTATAACACCCTCCTCGGTCTGTGAATCACAGGAGATTCCAGACTATTACTACTAACATAAAATTGAATAAGTTATATGACCGAAGTTAGTGAGAGAATTTCAGGTCCCCCGTAGCGCAATTGGCGCGCTTAACATGTAATCGAGAGGTTCTGGGTTCGATTCCCAGCGGAGGCATGAAACTTTTTCAATTTTAATCGAGTCTGTACGCCGGCAAAAACATTTTTCCAATTAAAAACTTAGTGTTTTTTCTGTTTAACCTTGTACAATAACAGAAAAATGTTCATCCTACCTAGTTGTGCTATATTTAATTAAAGGGACGTTCAGTTTTCAAAAACGTATATTCAGTAGTTTCTGAAATATTTGCAATATTTCAAACTTTTTAGACTTACTATGTAATATGTGTGAAATTTTTTATAAATTATAATAACGACTATACAGTGTGTCCAACATAGCATGCAATGTATGGGAAACGTTTTTATTACTGATTTCCCAGAAGATTCTATATAATATTATATACTATAAAAGATTATAATAAAAGTTGCCGCATGCTTTAAAACTATAAACGCATATTTCATATTTCACCTGCGGCTAATATATAGTAAATCCATTTTTTTTCGAAATTGGGTTAAGATTAACATATCTTAATTATAAAAAATACAGCAAAATTTGATATGGAAATGTTACTTACAAATTTAAAACTTAGTCCAAATACGAAATTTGAGATTGTACGGACTACTCTTTAAAAAAGCGAAATAACTATTTTATGTGCATTTTTTAATGTAGGTTATTGGACTTGAGCGTACTGGGTGAAAATGAAACACAAATTATTAGTTATTTTCTGTAGGATGAATAGTTGAGTTGAGTTAGCTTCTATTCTAATTTTGATTAGAACACACGTTGGGTAGAATGTGTGCAATACGCCAATATCTAAACAAACTCGTATCATTGAAAAGTGTTAAAAGGTTTGCAACCATAAGTCCTAAATTACCGTCAGTGATTCATCGCATTCATATAGAGTGCTGCGGGTTGTTGTAATTAGAAAAAACAATTCCAACGTTTTTTTTGAGGGCCCGTCCGTACGCCGGATGCACTTAGGCCAGATTTGGCCCATTGTGCTCACCCTGTTTGGTTTCTTCTATTAGAGCAGAATGCTTATTTTCATGAAATTTTTTCCTCTGACTTCGTACAAGCCGTTGCCCTTGATATGAAAGTAGTGAGGCACTGACAATAACTTTGGACCTCGAGATTTTCATTATAAACCCATGGTTAAGGTATTTGATAAATATGGTAAATTGCGTAAACAGAAAATCGACCAGAGTCGTACCGTTTAGGCAAAAATATGGATTTAAGAAAAAAAATAAAAATTTAGATACATTACTCAAAATTCGTATTTGGACTAAGGTTTTTTTGCAACAACATTTTTATTTACAATTGTGCTGTATTTATCATAATTAAGGTACTTTACTCTTAAGGCAATTTCGAAAATATAGCATTTGCTCCCTTACTAAGAGCCGCAGGAGAAATCTGAAATATGCGTTTATAATTTTTCCTACGATCACCTATAAAAAAGAGCACGGTTAAGTTGGTTAGAAAGCGCCATATATTACACGCGTGTTGAAAAATAATATTTCAACGCTAGTGTTGAAATACGAGGCACACTAAGTATTTAATTTAAACATATGGTGCCAATTTGACAGACCACCCCTATTTATTAAAAAAAAAATTTTAGAAAGCAGCAATTGTAAAGTATTTAACTTATTTATCATGTATTTGTCGAGTGATTTAAAATTAGATTGTGAAAATACGCCATCTGAAATTATAAAAAATGTTAATAATATTCTGAAAAATTTATTACCAGAAAAAATAAATCGCGCTGAAGAGAGTGTCATAAAAAAACAAAGAGAGTGTATTAAACAACAAATCTTTATAGGTAGCGATAGCGTAGAGAATTGAGCTCTCGCCTACAGATCGCAAGGTCAAATGTTTAAATCCCATCAGGAGTTTTTGACTTTTTTTTATAAAAACATTACATAACTTATAGAATTATTTTAAATTGAAATCTTCCTTGTTAAGTGGATTTTTTAAATTTATGTTAGTGCATCTTTCCTTGATTAAATTTAAAATTTTTCATTCTAGTTAATCTAGAAGTCAATCCAGGATTAGTTCTTCCTATGATATATAAAATATGAAAAAGTTAAACTACAAATAAAGGAAGAGCCTATTGACAAACTATGAAACCAGATATTAAGTGGAACATAATCCTAAGTATGCTAATTTCAACACTAGTGTTGATATTTTTTTATTTTTTCACAAATCAAAGGCATTTTTAATAACTTTTTGTGGTCGTAGGAAAAATAGTGTACATTACTCGTGTGAAAGTGATTATTCTAAAACTCGGAGAACTTTCGCACTCGGCAGACGCCTCGTGCTAAATATCTCCTCGTTTGAAAAGTATCACTTTCATCACTTGTTATGTAATATACTATTAAGGCATGCACCCATTTTTATCTGGAATAAAATTTTCTGAGAGATCGGTAATAAAAAAATGTCACATATGATGCATACTTTTTTGAACACACTGTATAATAAAAATATCACACCATGTCATCCTTCTTGAGGCAAAATTCTTTTAGACTAGTGATATAAAGAAAGAGTCTTGTATAAACTTTAAACAAATAATAAAACATTTTAAACTTATCCAAAACCTCAATTGGCATTTAACAAAGAGTATTTTGTAATTTTTGGCAGATGATTCGTATCTTCACACAGACAGCAAAGCACCCAAATTGGGTAAAAGTGGCTGTCGTAAGTCAAACAATTTTTCTAGGCATGATGTGTACAAAATTGTAAAAGTGTAAAATTACTTGAAGGGTACAGAGAAAGAAGGCTGGATATCCATATTTTAGGGAAATTAGTGTTTTGAGAACAAAAAGAAAGAAGCAAATTTATTGTCGGTAACTGTATAAAATACACTGCGGCCATTACTTATGGAATAAGTAGTTAAAAAAGTCCTGAAATTTCAAAAGTCTATATTTTCATCAGAAAGCAATCAATCCATTTCATTCATTTTATTTGGTACCTTGTACCTAAATAGATTCATGCTGATTTTTCCAAAACCAATAAACAAATTTTTTTAAAGTTGCAATCGTAACTTCATAAATTTTCAAAGCGTGAGCTGAAAATCAAAATTCTTTCATGGTAGCGAATGGTTTGCTGGAACTGTCCGAAACGACTAAACTGTAAGTCAATTCTACCGACCAAAGGTCAACAACAGCCCCATGGGGACGTGTCCCCAATGCTTGTCCTGGTCAGTCGCCAGTGTAAAAAAGTATATTTATGTATTGTAACATGTAGCGTCGTAGGATGCCTTACTATTTTGCAATATGTAGGATACTTAAAGTAGGTAGTAGTAAAAATGACATGTAAAAACCAAGATAGAATAAATAAAGATATTTGGAAATAAAATGATGGTAGGGTGCCTCTTGGACCACTAAAGTACAACATATATGTGACTTAACTTTATATCTTTTTTATACAAGATGATGGCTAAAATATGAAGCTGGGTAAAATCTGCTGATTTTAAAATTGATGCTTATAAAACACGAAGCTATGAAAATTGAATTTTATTATTGTGTTTGATACAGCTCTATGTTAGGTACTAACTGTACCCACTACAGCGCAGTGCCGTTCGTGTCAATTAAAAAAACGTTATATTAGTTAAAACGACTTTTCTCTGATTTTCGAGTATGGAGAATACGAAAACGTGTTGATAACAGCTTTATATTAGGTACTTATTCTACCAATTACAGCCCAGTGTCGTTCGTGTCAATAAAAAAAATTAAATCCCAAAAATCGTTATTTTTCCAAATACAGAATTTTGATTTTTTTTTAATTGACACGAACGGCACTACGCTGTAATTGGTACAGTAAGTACCTAACATAAAACTGTGACCAACACAATAATAAAATTAAATTTTCATAGCTTCGTGTTCTAGAAACATCAAATTTAAAATCAGAAGATTTTACACAGCGTAATATTTTAGCCATCACCAAAGATATAAAATTAAGGGTGGGTATTGTAAAACTTAATTGACAGATGCACGAAGGTTAACTTGTAGAATGACGTCACAGGTTGAAGTTAAGTTAATAACCTCAATGTTAACTTTATTCGGTGAATCAGGTACCAATAAAAGTTAACTGATGAACAGAATTGACAGTTTTTGATCTATCTATAATATTTTTATATCCTTCTACGCTGGATATAAGAATATTAATTTCTCCACGACCATTACTTAATGCAATAATTCCAAAATCATTTTTGATAATAGAATGTAAAAATTCTCGCTCTTGAGTTGGAATATTTATTCTGAAACACTTGCTTCTTATGCGTTTTGCGTGTATTTTCATTCCATAATAAGATACGGAATGAATATTCTGTAATTGATCTAAATGACATAGGTTGCCATGAATTTCGAAACTGTCAATGTCAGCAGACAAATTTTAGTGCAAGTCAGAATATGAGTGAAAAATCGGATGAATCAGATATGGAACTGGATAATACTCCACCTGAAATTACAAATATTGCGAATAGTATTTTTGGTCGTGGAGAAAGTATAGTTTGCTACTCGGTTAGAATAAAAATTCGATACTCGTGGTTCCTTACGATCGCTACGCTCGGCGTTCGGAATCTTCCACTCGGATCAAATTTTCATTCCAACCTCGTTACAGAATCTATTATTCATCAACAAAAAAATGAACTGTTCTTCTCTCCATGACTTCTTATAAAAATATTGACGACAAGTTATAGGTTAGGTTGTTAAAAATTATTTTTTTATTTTCAAAGGCTAATGATAATTTTATAAAACTGTCATTTTTTTCTAGCGAAGTTAAGCTCGCCGTTAAAATTAAAGTTAACTTCTTAGTCTTCTTTATAATACCCACCCTAAGTCACGCACATTGTACCTACTTGGTGGTCCAAGAGACAGTCTACCCGATAAACATAAAATAATATGGATTAATTGAATATTCATGCAAATATGGGCTTTTGAAATCAAAGTAATTTTTTAGAGATTCCATAATTAATGGTCGCAGTGCATTAAGTAAACACTTTTAACATAAATTTAGAAATAGAATGGAAGCGCACTTTTGAAGTAACAATAAGAATCATTGAGTTACTTATTTACTAAATTTAGATTTATAAGTTTGGTGTTTCTTCGATGATTTACTTACTATTGTTTATTAATAATAGGCAAATATTCGATTATATCATGTAACATTTTTTTTATATCAAAGGTAATTTTTCCGTAAGATTTTTAGACGATTAATGTCAGGTTGCATAAAAATGTTTAATAATAATTAACTAACCAGCAACTTTGACGATGACATATATATGACATTGGCAGAAATACTGTTCTCACAACCAAAGTGGTCCGGTTACCATATTTTTTATTTACGAATTAGGAAGCTACGATTGTGAGTTAATAAAGCCTGCCAATGTTATTTATGTCACAGTCAAAGTTGCTGGTTAGTTAATTATTGTTAAAAATCTTTACGCAGCCCAACAGAACGTAGAAACATCTCTATGTTACAAACCTTATTTATGTAAATTCTAATTTACAAACTTTATGCCGTTTTGAACTTTGCGCTCATAAAAAGTTGAAAATAATGGATACCCGCCATCATTCCTTGAACTCTTCATTTGTTTAGTACCCCGGCTATCGACCTATCTTATCCGCCTTTAAGAACGTGTTGCTATATTAGTGCGACATTGTTGCTATGCTGCATCTGGAACATTCTTCAAATTGCCCTATAATTTTTAGAGGTATTCTTTTTTTAATTTGCATGTTATACCCTTTCCCACTTACAATAATAGAAACTATTTTTGTGCATTGTGCTTTTACTACTAAGGCAACCTAATTCGTTTATCTTGTACTAATCCAAGAAGTTAAGTGCGTTTGATTTTTTAAGAACAAAATAGGTACTTTGACTAAGCTAAGATCGTGTAAGTACATTAAGTATCTCGCGCCGCTACTTATGTGATCTATAAGTGAACAGTGGCGTAGCTAGCATGGGTGACACCTGGGGCGGAATTTGTGGTGTCACCCCAAAAATAAAAACTGATTATTATTTTTTTCTAATTAAAATATAAATGAGTAAACAAAAATATGTAAGTACCTTAAAAGCTCTTTTTTCTAGATTTAACAGCTGCAAACTTACTAATTACGTCCTCAAAATTTATTTTTTGCGTTGCCTCGTGTTCTATTGTTAACATGCTTAGACTGTTGAGTCTTCTTTCGCTCATTGTGGCCCTCAAATAGTTTTTTATTAATTTGAGTTTGTTGAAACTTCTTTCACACGAGGCTATCGATACGCAAATTGTTACAAATAGTTTGAGAGCGACCATAAGATTTGGCACAGATTCTATAAAATCTCATTGCACAATAAACTTTAAAAAGTCTAAAGACAACCAATTAGACACTGATATATTGGCCGCTTGAATATGTCGGCGGAGTCTTGGTATCTCCAAGAGGAGTTCGGCTTCCGATACTTCATCGTCATAAAAATTACAAAATTTTGATACAGCCAATTTCAATTCATCAGTATTTGCAGAAAGTATTTGGCTGTACAACCTCAAACAATGAAGCTACTTCTCGAACAGACTGCAATCTTGTTTGAAGTTCTACGCTGAATCGATCAATGCATTCAAACATATCTTTTTGCACTTCAGCTCTCAGGGTGAGTCCTGCATCAGTGGCCAACTCACCGGCCATTCGTTTTTTACGACGAATTCGTCTTTCGATTGGAATGTCGTACTTCTCCGATTTTTTTAAAGCAAAATCTATGGCGTTTTTTACAACTTCATTTCGTTGCTCCTCAGTATAGAGACGAAGAGCTTCTATTTTTATAACCAATTGATCAATACTCAACCCTTTACTTTGTAATGCAATCTGAGTACAATTTATTTTCTTCAGTACGTCATTCCAAAAGAAAAGATAGCAAAGAAAGGTGAAATCATACACAGCAGGCCGAGGGTTTTGTGCAGCACCTCTGGTGTCAACATTTTCTTGTTGATAACATAGCTCTTCAATTGCAGCCACAATCCCATCAAAATTTTCAGCCCATACTTTAACTGAAGCATAATGAGCACTCCAACGCGTTGTTGAGATGTTAAACCAAAAAACCGATTTTAACGGTTTAATATGGTAAATCGAAGGTTGGTTTCTTTGGATAAAGAATAAGAACCTAAGATAGGGAGGTGAAAACCATTTTTCTCTAAGATGAACCGTTCTAATGTTACAGCCTGTCAAAGTCAAAAAATGCCATATTTTAAACGTCAATATCTCAAAAACTATTAAATTTAGATATATGACATTTACAGCGTAAGCGTAGAATTTTGTGGGGAATCAGAAAATAATACAATATATAGGATGTTCCATTAAAAAAAAATTGTCAAAGACGTGACGACAGAGACGTGAAAATATAGAACTAACAATAAACCAAGTAAGTCAGGCCAATACATCCAGTATAGGAAACTTTTTTACGCATCCTTACACTTTTTCTACGGATATGTAGATTCAAATATAGATCGCGCTGCAGTAGTCCACTGGGGTGCCGCACTAATCTGTAATACAATGCCATGTTTAAAAAATAAAGTAATAGAGTTTAGTGTCCGTATAAGTAAAATAGAAAAAAGTGTTTAGCGGCAGGCGGACAAAGTAGTACATCTATCTATTGCATTAAAGTACACAGGGACACCAAAGGTAAAGAGTTCCCTGAGGCACAGGTAGACAATGACAGGCTGTTTCGTCCTTGTTAGAACTCATTAGAAAGCCAAAATCTGTGAACAATTCCCAATACAGCGAAAATATGCTTTCCAGATGTTTTTAAGAATAAATATATGATAAAAACCTAGTATCGCTATCTGTAGGAATCAACTCACTGCAAAAGATAGCAATCAGATGTGAAAATATAAAACTAATAATAAACCAAGTACGTCAGGCCAATACATCCAGCATAGGAAACGTTTTTACGCATCCTTACACTTTTTCTACGGATTTGTAGATTCAAATATAGATCGCGCTGCAGTAGTCCACTGGGATGCCGCACTAATCCGTAATACAATGCCATGTTTAAAAAATAAAGTAATAGAGTTTAGTGTCCGTATAAGTAAAATAGAAAAAAAGTGTTTAGCGGCAGGCGGACAAAGTAGTGCATCTATCTTTTGCATTAAAATACACAAAGAAAAAAAAAATTGAATTACAGTAACAACAAAAAATCTTCATAGAAAATATGTATGTGGGTATTTTAGGCAACATATTTTAGGATTAATCTGCTATCTTCATTAGATTAACGCTTCTTTATTTATACAATTTTTTATTTTGCATTTAAACCATACACATTTCCTAACATCAAGAAAAATATCTTTAGGCTGCATGAACATTAGATGAAGTAATACATCAATAGAACAAAGTAACTAAATCAAAAAAAAAGTTGTACGCGTATCATAAAACTATAATATGAAGTGGCAGTAAGTAAAACACAACTGATATAAAATTAATATTGCTGTACCTACAATAATTTGATTTGTCTATTTTTAATTTTAGTATTTGGACTATTTCCTTCATATTCACTAAAGGGGCTTAGAACTGAGCACGAGTAAAGTAACCGTCACAAACATAAAATAATTGTTTACATTTCCATCTTTTGTAAAACACCCAAGCAAAATATATAACGAAAGAAGCCGATGTTCTATTAAAAAAATTAATAAGAATTAACGTGAACTACAAAAAAGCCCTTTCTAATTTACTCCAATGAATATTCTATTAGCCTTCTTTCTAAGTCCATTTGACTCTTCTCATTGGCAGTGACGAGTAAACATAAATATATTGAATTACATTTATATTTTTCATATTAAATCTAAAAAGGAAAACGATTCCAGAAAAAACATTAGTGCCTAAAACTATAGCTTGCATATACAGGGTGTTCCTTAATGACGTGCTAATATTTTAGGGTGTATTTTTATGAAAAAAAGTTCATATAAACATATGTCCTAAACGGCTTAAATTTTTTGCTACACGGTGTTGAATTATTGTTTTTAATGCTTTTTTTGTAATATCTCCGAAAGTACTTTAGATAATATTTTCAATTTTGGCATGTGCCAATAGGACATAAAACCACATCTTTTAGTAATAAAAGTTATTTTTTTGTCCCACCAGTGGCGTCCCTGCAAACATTTCCTCTGATATTTTTTAGAAAAAAAGTGGTACGACACTGACATTTTTCCATGTGGATATCATTTCTGTTTAGCCTGATCAATTATGCATAAAAATGGTATCTTTCGTTTTTCTCTTCAGGCACACCGTTCTTAATTAAAATAATAAAAATTAGCTGTACTATTTATTATTATTAACATTGATAATACAAAATATTGTTTTATAAAAATTGTTGGAAATGACAACCTTCATTATTTAATAGGCATGCTTCCGCCCGTCTAATTTAATTTAATTATTTTAGTTAAGAACGGTGTGCCTGAGGAGAAAAACAAGAGAGCATTTTAAGCAGAATTGACCAGGCTAATCAGAAATAATATCCACATGGAAAAATGTCAGTGGCGTACCACTTTTTTTCTAAAAAATATCAGAGGAAATGTTTGCAGGGACGCCACTGGTAAAACAAAAAATAACTTTTATAACTAAAACACGTGGTTTTATGTCCTATTAGCACATGCCAAAATTGAAAATATTATCTAAAGTACTTTAGAGATATTACAAAAAACGCATTAAAAAAATAATTCAACACCCTGTAGCAAAAAATTTAAGCCGTTTAGGATATATGTTTATATGAACTTTTCTTTACAAAATGAGTTTAGGAATCATACCCTAAAATATAAGTACATCATTAAGGAAAACCCTGTAGAATCTAATAATTTGCTTTCCCTTGTACATATTTTTAGCCCTAGGTCTGTAGATATGTATCAATCCATCCTCTCTCTCTGCAAGTAAAAGATCTGCTAATTACATATTGCACCAGAACAATCCTGCTTATCAGTACTATTATTATTATCCAAAACTGCTTATTTAATAAATTATTTCTAAAGTTTGGTCGACAAATTTTTATTATTATCTTTCCCTTACCATGAATGCTAGATAACTTATAAGTACCCTTTACTTTTTCTTTTCAGCATTTTCACTAAATTTATTTTTTTAAATAGGACAGTGTGTAGAAATATATAGGATTAATTCGGAATTTTTAAGCAACTACAGCTGACGATAATTATATGTTCGTCAGTACAAATATGTTAAATTAAAGAGACAAGAAATATTTTTTTCTAAACCCATTATGTTTATATTATATATTTCTTGTTTTTCGGAATATCTTCAAAATTACTCGAATTTATGCAATTTTTTTGATAGCCCGTTAGTTATCTCTAAATTGCCCTGCTTTTTGGCAATACAGGGTGTTACAAATTCGATCAGCATTGGATTCTCGGAAACCATAGGAGTTAGAGAAACGATTAAATGGGGGCATAGTTGTGCAATTCGGTGCTTATTATAATGCCGCTTTAAAAGTTTTCAAATTCCGAATACTTCCGATTTTATTCGAAAAAAAACGAAATTTTGCAAAATCATTTTTATTTTTTCATAAACTCATTTGACTAGCTATGTCACACAATGCTATGCTACAAAATGACGTCACTAAACTAAAGATTCGCCGTTTCGTCTCCGAGCGGCCATCACCAACTTTACTTTTTTAAATACGGACCTGGATTTTTTTAAACCGATTTTTAAACCCTCCTACCCTTAAAATATAATGGCGATATTACTTTCTCATAATGATGAATTGTCCCTTGCTTATTTTTTTAAATTCATATTTTTTAAAATGGCTTTTGCAAGGTTGCATTTGGTAGGATAAGGAGAAGATCGGTTGAAAGGTCTGCCGCCAAAATTGGAAGAAAAATCGATCGTTTTATTGAGCAAAATGGTAACCTCTTTAAACATTTAGAAAATTAGGATTTATAATTAGTAAATTTAGAATTATTAGAAAATTCTTATAAAATAAATTATATTACTTATGTATGAATGTTTTAAATAAAATAAAGTTTTTAATTAATATTGTAATTCGTTGCCAGGACCAGACTGACAAGAAGTGTAAAAAATATGAATTTAAAAAAATAAGCAAAGACAATTCATCATTATGAGAAAGTAATATCGCCATAACATTTTGAAGGTAGGAGGGTTTAAAAATCAGTTAAAAAAAATCCAGGTCCGTATTTAAAAAAGTAAAGTTGGTAATGGCCGCTCGGAGACGAAACGGCGGATCTTTAGTTTAATGACGTCATTTTGTAAAGGAGAAAAAGTGGTAATGACAGAGTGTCATTTATTTTTAAATAGCTAGTCGAATGAGCTCAGAAAAAAATAAAAACGATTTTGCAAAATTTCGGTTTTTTTCGAATAAAATCGGAAGTATTCGGAATTTGAAAACTTTTAAAGGGGCATTATAATCAGCACCGAATTGCACAAATTTGCCCCCATTTAACTGTTCGTCTAACTCCTATGGTTTCCGAGATTCCAATGCTGGTATGTCGAATTTGTAACACCCTGTATAACATTTGTTGTATGTATTTCTTACAATTTACGAAATCCCAATAATAAGTGTCGAATGTATAACAATTGCTGAAGCTTATTCACGTAAATAAAAAAATTAATTACAAACATTGTATTTACCTGAAGACGACTGGAGATACTTACCAGTTAAAACGTTTTGATTCAGAAACGAATAATGACAATGGAAGTCCAATTTATTCAAAATACTTAAGGTCCAAAGTCAACGCCGCTGTATTGGTCCGCTGTGAGCAAAATGAATTATATTTGACAGATATTTTGGATATCTTGGCTCCTGCGGTTTTCATAATAACAATATCTTTACAATAGTTTAAAAATTGTATGTCTTAACTCTCAATACATTTTTCGATTATGTTTTATAAATCTGTTTCTATTCCATGCAGTGAAAAAATTAATTAATCATGATATTCTCCGTTATTCTAAAAAATTCGAATATCCTATTTTTTTATACACTGTTTACCAATTGGCAATTCATATACCATTTTATAACACTGTGTTTCTATATATAATTTTTTAGATAAGTCAGTTTCATTTGAGAAGTCGGTTTCGTTTAGTGACGAACCACCTGACATGAATTCGCCCAAACAGCACAGTCCGCAGCATGCAGGTAAAGTATAAACAAATAAAATTGACTTACTAGTGGTACAAAAGGTAGAAAATGTATACAAGCGGTGGCCCGCTCTCATCACAGGATTCCATAACATCAAAACGACTCCACTTTTTAATATTTTTCAAAAATACAGTTATAAGGAGGCATTAGGTCTTAGAGGCCTGCACGGGCACGGGGTTTCCATGCCCGACTCTCGGGCTTGGCTCGGGCCGGGCTACTCAATCAATGTAGGTTCGGGCTTTTGAGCCCTAACAATTTTTTCCGAGCACATCGGGCTTGACGGGCCGGTCGGGCCTAACGGACCTGCCGGGCTTTTGTAACTAGCCGGTCTTTCGGGCCTTCCAGGTCTGCCGGGCTTGCCGGGTTTGCCAGGCTTGTCATGCTTGCCAGGCTAAATTCAATAGTTTTTGAGATACTGACGTTTAAAATATGGCATATACGTTGTGTAGGCTTGTTGTCTGGGATTACACGCGCTTTTTTGCTGGAATTGTGATAAATTATGTAGAGGACGGCAGCTGAATATTGATGAGATAATCTCAATGAAAATGTAATGTACGTTTAGTGCCACTGAGCTTTCAGTTCGGAATTGATAGGGCTCATTTTTTACGGAATAATTTGATATAATTTGGGTTTGTTTATTTTGATGCTGTGTTTGTTCATGTGTTTCCAAGTTAATTTGACAGGCTGTAACATTGGAATGGTTCATCTTAGAGAAAAATGGTTTTCACCTCCCTATCTTAGTTTTTTATTCTCTATTCAAAGAAAGCAACCTCCGATTTACCATGTTAAACCGTTAAAACCGGTTTTTTGGTTTAACATGGTAAATCGGAGGTTGGTTTCTTTGAATAAAGAATAAAAACCTAAGATAGGGAGGTGAAAACCATTTTTCTCTAAGATGAACCGTTCCAATGTTACAGCCTGTCAAAGTCAAAAAATGCCATATTTTAAACGTTAATATCTCAAAAACTATTGAGTTTAGACACATAACATTTATAGCATAAGCGTAAAATTTTGTTTGGAATCAGAAAATAATACAATATATAGGGTGTTTCATTAAAGAAAATTGTCAAAGACGTGACGACAGTTCTATGAGACACCCTGTATAATATTTTTTTATGTCAAAAATGCATAATTAAAAATATAAATTTACGGGTCCGAGCGTTTTTCCTAGATCTTTTTCCTTTAATTGATATTAATTTTATGCGGGACTTTTGGGAGACCCAGTATACTTTTGAATGGCGCTATTCACACGGCACTGCCTAAATTGGGGTGACTGAGAGACCCGGCAACACGAGTATCCGCGACTTGGTATGCTGGTCGCCATGCTACTCCAGTCTATGGTTGTAACAGGCCTCCGCTACACTCTTGTTATTGACATTTTACAGAAAAAAGACACAAAGTCTCGGCCTCAAATTTTTTTTTTAAATATAAATTCAAATATTCATTTAACATAATTCACGCTAAACCTATAACTAAGAACAAGCAATTCAGATGCATTACTTTTTTTGGTAATATTTCTTTACAATTTGTAAATTTTTTTAAAAATCTAAATGTTTTAATAGCATTTAAGACTGTTAATACTGTTAAGAAACACGTAGTAAAGACAAAGGATAGGATACACCAGTTGTCTAGTTCAGGAGTATATTCGTTGTATTGTGATGATTGTCCCACTGTGTACGTCGGCCAGTCAGGAAAGGGGAATATCTACTAGAGTGCGCGAACATCTCAGCCTCTTTAATAAATATAAAGATTCTGACATAACAGAAACTAATTCAGGTTTTGGCACTCATTTGCTAACATCGGGACACAGTTTTTCCATACCTCAAAACGTAACATTATTATACCAATACACTAAAGGTAAACAACTCGACTTGCTCGAAAAAAAGAAAATTACTAAAGCAAAGAAAAGTCCAGTACTTGCCTGCGTAAACGATGTTTTTAATTTCGAGCCCCATTTGATTTTTAATAACCTCAAAAGAGAATAGCTGTTTGTTTTTGTTTTTATTTTTGACTCGACCTTTAAGCTGGACTTTGACTTTGTTAGTTAGAATAGGCAACCAACTGGCTTCGACCTACGTTTGGGTTAGTATGGTTTTGTTGCTGTTATAATGTACGTTTGTTTTAAAAACAATTTTATGAATTTTTAACTGATTATAAGGTAATTAGTTTTTTATTTAATTTTCCGTACAATTTGTAATTGTCTTTACTTCTTTAGGTCTGATGATGCCAATTTAAAGCGAAATATGTAAGAATTATAAACAGACCGAAAAAAATTTTGAGGCCGAGACTTTCTGTCTTTTGTCTTACCAAATATCAAATATCAGGTCTCTTTGAATAAAAATGAAGGAATTCTTCGAACGATGTATATTATTCTCGTCTCTTTTAGCTGAACGTTTTATATTTATGGTTTTATTTGGGTTTGGGTACGTATTTCGCAATTTTAATTGTCCTTTCTCATGAACTGAAAAATACCTTACTCGTTATTTTATCAAAAATAAACAACAAGAGATTGTGTTTATTATAGCACGATAACTACAAAGCAAATTATGTTAAAGAACTTTACAATAGAGCCAGCAGTAAAGTTTGAACTACTTACTGGTTCTTACGCTTCACAATTGCGCTTTTCTTGTTGAACTGTAATTTTATTGTGAAGTGAGATTATGGCCATTTATTCTTGGCATTGTTATTTCTAAACTCGTAATAATTTCTGCAATTTTAAAACGCAATAAAACTCTTGAGTTAGTTGTATTTTATTATTAAAGTTTGATTAGTTTAGATTGCAACATTTTTATTTTTTTTTAATCATGTGTGTAATATTTTTGGATTGAACTATGTGTAAAATAAATTTACAGCATCGAAAGATCACAACTGTCACGTTAGCATTCATTCCAAGCCTTATACGTGAGCTATTAAATCCGTTACGGGGTTTTACAATAGGTCTACTGCGCTGCAAACTCCGCATGGAAAATGTAAATTGCTGCGACTACATATTGCACGGCACCGTATTTCTATCGGGTCGACTTAAAGTTAACATGATTTTAGAGCTGGCAGATCCTAATCTTGTAAACTATAAGACAATTTAGCGCAAACAGAGGCCTGATGAAATTTTGTATTTTTATTAATCCATCAAGTTACTCGAAAACGATAGTTCTTTGTACAACTTTTAGCTTAAGTATATTAGTATAATTATATAATATTGTACATTTCTTACTCGTTATTGTATATAAAAATAAAGACCATTTCGTTTGTATTGCATGGAGCTGCAACAAGCTGTTTATTATACCGGGTGTCCCACTAAGAATGGCTCTCGGCCGTATTTCGGAAACTACTGGGCATAGAAACTCAGGAAAAAAAAAATTACAACTAAAGTGGTCATGAGAAAATCCTGGAAATAATTTTTAAGTTCCGCATTTTGCCGCAAGAGGACGTAATTGAAAAGTAAATTTTAAAAGTTTACATATTTTCCGAAAATTCCACATTAAGGTATATCTTTGATAACACCATTGAAAAGCTTGGACAATTATGCATCATTTTGGTCTTATGCTCATTGGCGTACCGACTTTAATAAAAGGGGGGGAAGCGGTTGAATGTGTAATCAGTTAAATCGCTGTAACTTATAAACGACTTATCCGATTTTAGCAAACTAAAGACTGTTTGTAAGAGAAATGTATGCACTTTCACCAATCGTATTTAGTTGTCCATAATAGTTCTCAAAAAAAATGCTAGAGGATGCAATTTGTAATAATAACACATTTTTTGATTTTACTCCGAAAAAATAAATCATACGGTATAATTATGATACCATAATCGAAAAGTAGATTAAATTTCCTAGAACAAATATTAAAACCGCAGCTCGATATCTCCGTTCGTTTCAGCGTTATCGCCAAGAGAATAATTTTTAAAACTATAAATGAAAAAGCGGTTATATATTTTTTAGAAAAAAAGTGGGACGCCACTGATATTTTTCCATGTGGATATTATTTCTGATTAGCCTGGTCAATTCTACATAAAAATGGTCTCTTGCGTCTTTTTCCTCAGGCACACCGTTCTTAATTAAAATAAATTAGCTCTATTTATTATTATCATTATTAACATTGATAATGAAAAATTTAGTTTTATAAAAATTGTTGGAAATGACCACCTTCACTTTCGCCTCTCAAATTTAATTTAATTATTTTAATTAAGAACGGTGTGCCTGAGGAGAAAAACGCAAGAGACCATTTTTATGCAGAATTGACCAGGGTAATCAGAAATAATATCCGCATGAAAAAATATCAGTGGCGTCACACTTTTTTTCTAAAAAATATATAATCGCTTACTTTTAAAAATTATTCTATTGGCGATAACGCTGAAACGAACGGAGATATTGAGCTGCGGTTTTAATATTTGTTCTAGCAAATTTAATCTACTTTTCGATTATGGTATCATAATTATACCGTATGATTTATTTTTTCGGAGTAAAATCAAAAAATGTGTTATTATTACAAATTGCGCCCTCTAGCATTTTTTTTGAGAACTATTATGGACAACTAAATACGATTGGTGAAAGTGCATACATTTCTCTTACAAACAGTGTGTAGTTTGCTAAAATCGGATAAGTCGTTTATAAGTTACAGCGATTTAACTGATTACACATTCAACCGCTTCCCCCCCTTTTATTAAAGTCGGTACGCCAATGAGCATAAGACCAAAATGATGCATAATTGTCCAAGCTTTTTAATGGTGTTATCAAAGATATACCTTAAAGTGGAATTTTCGGAGATATGTCAACTTTTAAAATTTACTTTTCAATTACGCCCTCTTGCGGCAAAATGCGGAACTTAAAAATTATTTCCAGGATTTTCTCATGACCACTTTAGTTGTTATTTTTTTTTCCTGAGTTTCTATGCCCAGTAGTTTCCGAGATACGGCCGAGATCCATTCTTAGTGGGAAACCCGGTACAACAGCTCTATGTTTCCTTAAAACTCCAAGGAACATATTTAAAAAATGTAAAGTAGTTTTGTTAAGTATACAAACGAAGAACTCTACATTTACAGAGTCTTTCAAGTTAGACGTTCAAAATAGGGATCGCCGCTGTTCTTATAATTGAAAAGAAGTTTATATTAAAAAAAATTGTAATTAAATACTTTTTTTAAGTATCTGAATTTTGAGATAAACCAGAATTGTCTATTTTATTTTTCGTTATTAAATATGCATGCCGATAGAAATTCTGTATTTAAACGTAGATATTCGGTGGTTTATATCATAAATATAAATGTAACATTTAAATTGTCATAAATTATTATTGTTTTTCAGTTGCAAATAGATGTCACCAAAAATAATAATTAATAAAAATTAAAATGCTTTTGGTTTACCTATTAGATAAATGCTAAATTAATTATAGACGGTGTTGCCAAATTGAGATAAATATTTATTTTACTGAAATTGTTACATTTAAGAAATTCTGTTTGCCTACGAAATCTTTACAATAAATTATACAAGATAACCTCTATAATCAGTCTCAGGGAGTTCTGAAAAGACACTAAAAATTTAAATACATCATCTGGAATTCCAATTGTGGTCAAAATATTCTCCATAAATGTGATATAATGTTGATCTCTCTCAGGTAAATGGTTATACATACATACATTTATATACAGTGTGTCCAAAAAAGTATGCAACATATGTAAAAGTATTTTATTATCGATTTCTCAGAAAATTTTATTCTTGATAAAAGTTGGTGCATGCCTTGAAACTATAAATGCATATTTCACATTTCACCTGCGGCTAATAGTAAGGGAACAAAGGCCATTTTTTCGAAATTGCATTAAGAGTAAAGTACCTTAGTTATTAGAAATACAGCAACATTTTATATGGAAATGTTATTGCAAATTAACAACATAGCCCAAATACGAAATTTGAGTTACATGTCTCAATTTTTATTTTTTATTTCTAATCTTTAATTTCCCCTAAACGGTACGCCTCTGGTCGATTTTTCGTTTACGCAATTTTCATATATTTATCAAATAACTTAAACGTGGGTTTATAATAAAAATGCATTAAGTAGTAAACTTTTAAAACCTTTTCAATGAACCGGGTAGGTTTAGATATAAGCGTGTTGCACGCCTACTTAAACACATTTTAGCCAACTTCTGTTCGAAACTAAATTATAATAAAATTCAACCCTTTTCATAGTACTAGAAATAACTACTAATTTATTTGTCATTTTCACCCAGTACGCTAAAGTCCAAAAACCTACTTTAAAAAAATTCATATAAAATATAAAAAAAAAATTGAGACACTTAACTCAAATTTCATATTTAGGCTATGTTTTTAATTTGCAATAAAATTTCCATATAAAATTTTGCTGTATTTCTAATAACTAAGGTACTTTACTCTTAATGCAATTTCGAAAAAATGGCATTTGCTCCCTTACTATTAGCCGCAGGTGAAATGTGAAATATGCATTTATAGTTTCAAGGCATGCACCAACTTTTATTAGAAATAAAATTTTCTGAGAAATCGGTAATAAAAACCTTTTACATATGTTGCATACTTTTTTGGACACGCTGTATATATATAGAGTCCAATAGCCAATTTTTAAAAAAATTGCACCATTCCTCTTAAATATCTCAAAATTCAGTTACTTCAAAAAATGTTTACAAATACTATTATCAACTGTATATACCTTGAACTGAAACAATCGCAGTGTTGAGCATCGACTTTGGGACACACTTTAACCATTTTGAAGGCAAGCTTCTCATTTTGCATATTAATTACCTAATTCTTGCATGCGTGTTTTTTTGTTACTAACTGCGTTCCTTTTTGATATGTTTGCTTCCCATCAGCGGACCAAAAACCCACAAAACCCGCCATTAAATCATCCACTCTTCCAAGAACGTCGTCACAGGGTAAGTTTTTTTTGTTTTTTTACTTTAATAGTTTCTTTAATGTTAATCGTTTTTAACGTTTGCAATTTTTTCTTATTATAAAATACAGATCATTTAGAAGGGAATTTATTTTTTAAGAAAATGCTTACTATATTGCTATCATAATTAATATACTACGTCCAAGCATACTATAGCACACGTTCATGAAGGCAACACTAAAAAAAACTTTTATTTTAAGTATTTTTTTTAGGAGCCATCCCAGCCGAATATACTTCTGCCATTAGCCAATTGTACTCACCCTAGTTTTTATACCCATTCGATGATCATAGTTCCTCGTTTGTATCGATCAACTGGGTAGCAAATCGGGCTATCCTTCGGTTCTACTTTTGGTATCCGAATATTTGTTAGTTTTTGTGACTCGCAGTGCTAAATTATATTTTGCACCATTTCCCTACCTTGTACACAGAGACCACAGCTTAGATAATCGTTGTTCAGTTTCATTTGATGTAAGTGCTTCTTAACAGGACATACATACGTCTTATTGTCGATTCTTAGCTGATTTCTTCTCATCAAAAGTACCTGTTCCGTGATTTTCGGTCACCATGAAAGATTTACTGTGGTTTAATCCCTGTTTGTTGTTCCTAACAACCTATCATGTTGTTTCAGTGAATTTTGTTCACTTCTCGTCCGTCGCTTAATGTACACCTTGGGACTCCGAGTGCCAGTTCTGAATCTATATCTATCTTTTACGATTTCTGTTTCGTCTGCTTTTTCAGTTCCTGTAATATCTTAATATCCTCAAGCTTTACCTTGTTATCTTTTGCCACACTCACTAATTCCTCTGGACATTGTCATACCAGACCTAACGTTACCTTATTATACGTTAGCGCTTCAATGGCTGCTTAACTGATGATTATAATATATGAATCAGCTTCTTGGAGCAAGCTCTTCTATTGTGGAGACTTTCCCAGAGAGAAGGAAATATTTTTCTGCTGTCTTACTCCGTGTATGCTTGCTCCGGTAATTTTAAATATTCAATTATTTTTAAAGAACAAAAGAATATACATTTTAATGTTAAATCCGTGTTCCGATTGACAATCTTTGCTCTATATTTTAGCCTTAATTTTTTGCAATATATCGGTTGATTTCGTTACATTAAAGATGTTATCAGGGACTTTGGTTTAGGTATTTTTTTCCAGAAAACGACAGATTGGGTCCCATTATGTAAATCCCTACCCTTACACTATTTATCAAAAAAAAAAAATATTTCTAAATCCTGTAAATATTTTAAATTGCCATTTTCTGTCTTGTGTCAAGTCCCAGAAATTTTTCAGACAAACCTATAATTGGTTAGTTTTTATTCCAAACCCCTTGTAAAATTAGGCATGTGTTTATTGAAATATTTATACCCATTAGTGTGGCCCATTTGTCTGACAAAGTAATATACCGTCTCTACTATTAAAGATATCAAAAAAAAGTTTCTATAAAAGTTGTGAGGTATAAAAAATATATGTTTTAAAATTATTTTTAAACGTACAGGATGTTCCAAAAAAGTAGGACAATAAAAAGATACATTTTTTTAAACGAAACACCCTATATATTTTAGCATTTTTTGGTTTCTTACAAAATTATCTATATGACGCCATATTTAGTTTTTTAATTTTTTGCAACGTTGCCAAACAAAATGCAAAATTCTTAAAATTTTGGAAAAAACATGATAGTAAAAAATTACCTGTATTTCTCAATAAGAGTAATATCGAAATTCGAAAATTTCTTGTAAGCTCTTAAGTTTAGGGATAGATAAACTGTTTTAAATCTTTATGTACCGAAAATTTTGTACAGGGTGTTTTGTGTTGACAATCAAATATATAAAATTTTAAAATACAATAACTCTGTTTTTTCAAATGAAGCACCCTATATTTATTAGGCTCGTTCGATAGATATTGTAAGTATCTTTAATTATTGTTAATTCATACCTATACCGAAATTTACTAGTTTTGGCAATATTTCGATTTTTATTTAAATTTTGGTAAAAAAAAACTATAATTTTTATTTTTCTAGTAAGCCATGACCAGCAAACTAAAAACAAATGTAATTAAATATTATCCCATATTAAAATAAATTGATAACCATAGTTAGTTACGTATTTATTTAATTTATTAAAATTTTGTTTTTATTACGCAACTTGATTTTGAAAATAAGTTTACAAACATTATAAATATAAATATAATATATAAATATGACATTATATTCAATTACATTTGTTTTGACTTTGCTAGTCATGGCTTACTCGAAAAATAAAAACTAGTTTGTTTCACCAAAATTTAAATAAAAATCGAAATATTGCCAAAACTAGTAAATTTAGGTATAGGTATGACTTAACAATAATTAAAGATACTTACAATATCTATCAGACGAGCCTAATAAATATAGGGTGTTTCATTTGAAAAACAGAGTTATTGTATTTTAAAATTTTGTATATTTGGATGTCAACAGAAAACACCCTGTACAAAATTTTCGGTACTTAAAGATTTAAGACAGTTTTTCTATCCCCAAACTTAAGAGCTTACAAGAAATTTTCGATTTTCGATACTCCTATTGAGAAATACAGGTAATTTTTTACTATCATGTTTTTTCCAAAATTTTAAGAATTTTGTATTTGGTTTGGCAACGTTGCAAAAAATTAAAAAACTAAATATGGCGCCATATGGATAATTTTGTAAGGAAACAAAAAATGCTAAAATATATAGGGTCAGGGTGTTCCATTTAAAAAAATGTATCTTTTTATTGTCCTACTTTTTTGGACCATCCTGTATGTTTAAAAATAATTTTAAAACATATTTTTTTTAATACCTCACAATTTTATAGAAACTTTTTTTTGATATCTTTAATAGTAGAGACGGTATATTACTTTGTCAGACAAATGGGCCACCCTGTAGATAAGTTGAAATACAAGCTTGTCTCCAATTGCCTGCTGTGGTTGATAGAGACGCTTTTATTCGAAATTTGGTAAATCCACTGTAAATAAAAGTTACTAAAATACCGTGTGTTCAAAATAAAGTCGGCACTACTGCTAAGTTTCTTATTATAAAAGATACGACGTCGATTAGTAAAGGGTTGTAGTTTCAAGTGCTGATTACGGTGATGTTAAAAAAACAATTGAATATCAGAATCACGTAATAATAACAAAAAAAAAATAATAGAAAGTCCTATATTTCTGTTACCTTCTGCTGAGATGTGATAACTGTTGGATAGAAATTGTTTAGCGGTATAGTTAGTTCACTTTATAGGGTATTTCACAGTGGATGGAATGTTAGACGTTTATGGAAAACGGGTAATACGTTTTCCTAAAAAAATTGGTTGCTCAGATAAACAACCATGGTCTATTGTTTTAAAATATTTTCAGCAGTGCGCCTTGTCGTTTTTATCCGAAACAGGTGGCAACATCGTTATTTTAAATGGAGCACCCTCTATATTATATTATTTTCTAATTCCCTATACAATTCCACGTATATTTTGTATAAAATGTCATATGTCTAAATTCAATTGTTTTTGACGTTTAAAATATGCCATTTTCAGACTTTGACAGGTTGTAGTAAAACGATAGATCAGGGTTGTTTATCTCAGCAACCAAATTTTTGAAGAAAACTTATCACCCGTTTTCCATAAATGTCTAACGTTTTATCCACCATAAAACACCCTGTATAATATAAGTGTTAAGCTTGGCGAGCACTTATGCGCGCCGAAATATGAGGATAGGGATTTTAGCATTGAGTTCGACGCACTGCGCTTGGCTAGAGTCCGCAGACCCACATTGTACCACATGCGATAAATCCCAATGCACCGTTTTTCTTTGCGCGTCGCCGCGCATAAGTGCGCGCCAAGCTTTTGGCTTTTCACGAAAAACCGTGGCAGATAGCTTACCAATATTTATTTACACTATATACCGGCGTTTCATGAAATGATGGATTTCACTGTAAGCTACGACATAATAAAATGTAAATGGAACCGATACACTTAATAATATAAATAGTTGTGTGAATGACAACATTACCATAAAATAAGACCAATTATTATATTTCAGAACGAGATCGACTCAAACCGGCTCCCCCACCTAAACCAGCTTCACTATCACCAGGTCAATATGACAGTCGGATATACAGGGATTTACAATTAACACCGGAGATGTACAACCAACTACGAGGTCTACAAAAGAAAGCTAAGGATCTACGGGCAGAAGTAAGAAATCTTAGAAGAATGTCACAGGCGCAAGCGCATTCGGTGAAAGAAACCATTAGAGATACATTTATTAAAATTCGGGCGATGCTATTGGCTGGCGGCGAACAAGTTTGGCAAGCAGGTAAGAATGTGCTTTTAACTTGTCAAAAGTGAGGTGTTTTATTGAAACGGATAAAAATGTGGTAATTTTATTAAATTTAAATTAGGTCCAATTATCCAGACATGGTCGATTTATAATGTAGAATTGACAGTTCAATTGACCCATTTCTGACATTTCTACCATTTTAGAATAATATGCTTCGGTTTAAACTTAGGTTTAAACTTTTATTAGTACTTTATCAAATTGGGCCTTATATATATGTTATAAAGCTCACCTCAATGTAATGGTTTATAATTTTAAAAACTAGGAGTAAAAAATATAACCCGTTTTTATTAACGCCGACAATTCTGCAGTTGGTCTTTGATATTTTGCTAGATACGCATTGTCTTCATCTTTCTATCTCGAAAAGAAAGCGCATAAAGTCGCAGATGAGAAATTAGTTTGAAGATTTTTTTTTACTGTGTGTTTTTGTTTTTTTCCCAAGTCAAAAATGAAGGCGCAAAAAATTCAAAACCAAAACTAAAAGTTTCGGTTTTTGCGGATATCTCTGAAGATATTCGGAATATTTAGAATTTTCTTTCACCAAATTATTAAGCCCCAAAATACGCAACTTTGTCTCAATTTAACCATCTTCGTATCTCTTACCGTTTTCGAGATCCCCTTGTACGCACAAGAATTTGTAGCACCCTGTATATAAAATGACCTTACCTTGTTGGTTATTTCTACAGCTTTTTTTTGTACTTTCGGAGTTATAATTCTTACGCAAGCCGGCAACCAATAATACATTTTAGAAAAAAAAAATCCGGACAACCCCTTTTTCTTCTGTGCATTTCAGCACAAAAATGTATTCAAACTAGCTATATTTGAGAAAACTAAATTGTTCTTTTTTATTAATAAATATATCACTTGTTATCTGTTATTCTTCAAAAGGCTGAATGTGATAAAGATATATTCAAGGTGATTTTGTGTAAACATAAGAAATGCCTCAAATCGATAAAAATATGTACAGACTAATTTGGTACATTGATTTCCTATTGAAATAAATTCTTTTACAATTTTTTTTTATCTTTCTCACAAGTTCACGGCCAACTAAAATGACAAGTTCTAATGCCTGATTTGACATTTTTTTAAAATTTCTGATATGAAGTTCGTAAGTCGTAAAAAAATATACTGTTCAACTCAAGTGGATTGTCCTTATTGTGATTGGAAGTTTGAGCACGACCACGACACCGTAGGCCGTCATATCCACTTTGGTTGTACAAATTACTATTAATTATTGTTTAAAGAATTCTAACTATATTTTAAATTTTCGTCGAACTAAGTATATTTTAAGTGTTTTAATTTTTATGATATATAGTAGATTTAATAATTTATTTAAATTTTACACAACAGTAAAATAGCAATACCTCTATTCGATCAGAGTGACTGCCAACACAAACCATTTGCATGATGCTTGCTTTGTGGCATCGTACATAAATCTGCATATAAATGGAATAAATTTCCAGTGGCCGAGAAAGTTTAGAGTTTATTTTATTTTAACTCTTTGAAAGTAAATGAGAAGATCTCGGTTTAAATTGCTAATTTCTATTGAGCAAAGTTTTAAAACGTAAATATTTGTGTCCGATTAGCTTTAAATATACAAACCTTAAAATAAGAGAATTAAACATTTTGATATTAGCAAAAAAGGTCTTAAAGGGTAGGATTTAGTAAATAACAAATAATATTAATAAAATTGTTAATTCTTAATTTTGAAAGTTTCTTACTTATAAGTTAAATTTCAAAAATTAAATACAGATGCATGCACTAATGATGGATTATTGATTTAACATAAATTGTAGGCCAAAATACTCTCGAGTTAGTATAGAGGTTCATTTCATTAAATTTTATACATGTTTTTGTGAAAATGTTTGACAGTTCTAACTGTCAATTAAATTTTGTTTTTTTTTGTCATGGTGTAACATGAGTTGACTCTAAGGTGGAAATTGTTTATCTTTCTCTCTACTTGAAATAATCTCGATGGTGAGTTTTAGGGAGACAACTCTTCTTTAGAGAAAATTTTATGATTTTGATAATCTCATTTTTATTTCGTAGGACTTGTTTGTTATTTTCGATAGTGTAATCGTATATTGATTTGCTTTGCTTCGCTTTAACGAAACAATTAAAAATCATTGGTGTTTCAGTAAATAAATAGCGCACAACAAATTAAATCAATTGAAAAATACTTTCAAACCCTCAGGTATTAAATAACTTTCCACCAAAGTTCTGGCTCTTAATACTTTAACATTTAAAAATATAGCATTTTTAAGGTTACTTTTCCTAAAAAAAATTGGCAATTAATTCACTCCCTTATAAAAGATGACAAGGTTGCCATACCAAATGTTAGGATTCGACTTGAAATTGTTGAAATTATTAAATTAATTTTCTATTCACATTCAGCAGGTTGCATTAGTAATAAAACTATTATAGATGGGTATATATTTTGTTATATTGAACATAAATACATATAAATTATACAATTTAATGTCTTGAAACAGAAGGCGGAGCCTCAGTAAATACAATAAATAAACTGTGATTGGTCAGTACTTTGTAAGGATGCCACAGAGTAATCTAATTTTTATAACAACGTTGTTGAAAATTTCCGAATTTGTGAGAACAAAGCACAGAGGAATGATAGGTCGCGATTGTCTCCAAAGCAAAAAGAGAAATTTTTACGCATTTTTACTATATTCGTAGGATATTTTCTAGGATCACTTGTGGTTGTGATCTGCTAATAAAAGACTTTTTCCGTATTGTGTGCATTCGTGGAATTTTTCTTTAAAACTGAGTAATTTTATTTTTAAAGTTTGCAACACTGTTCAGCACTGACAGTAAGAATAAGAAAGTTTGCCGAAAAGTTAACTGGAATAGCCTACTTTTCTCATCACTTAAGTGTCAAGGAAACAGCGAATATCCATGTGGGAGTAGAAAAACTATCTATACATTATATTATTATGAACTGTGCCTGCGAACAGTCTTAAATCGGTTCAGAATTCATACCGCGAACAAAGCTATTAAGTAATTTCCATAATTTACTATTAAAGGATTATATTGACACAGAAAAACAAAATGTAAATTATTCTCTAGATATTATTGTACGTTTTTATTATTTCCTCTGTTACGTAGATCACCCAGTTGAAGTTTAAATATAATCATTCGATAATTTTTTCCAGGAATGGACCAAGAAAGAGTCCGACTAACAAGAGAGGAAGACTTGTACAAGCAAGAAATGTTACGCTTGGAGAACGACTTAGGAGAATTAGAATCAACGGTTGAGGAATTAAGAGGCAATGTTATTAATAGGAAAACAAGAGTAAATATGTCGGATGTAGAAAATATGGCTCTAATATTAAGTAAAAGTTCAAAAACTGTGGCAGATTTAAAATTAAGGTAATTTCAAATAGGTCATTTCCATTAAAACATGTTTTACTATGTTGGCATAAAGCAGAATATTCATACAGTATTTTCGGTGCGTCATAACTTAACATAACGTCATTAAAATTATATGAATGAAATCGAAGAAAAATGGTAAAAAATAAATAATATAATAGATGTGCCTAATGTCCCTATGGACGGGTTCCTAAAAGTTGTTTAAAGATGGATAACATGAATAGCCACCGCCGTAATTATTAGTACCAATAAAAGTTATAACTTTTTACAATAAATAAATACGTATCAATAACTACTTACCAAAAATCCAAGAGAATGATAATAAAAGCTCCGAAAAGAGCTATTGTGACATTTTTTACACTACTTATATGAACATGATATACACCTTATTATTCTTTACATTACATATCTATATATGACAGCTCACCCTTTCTATTCTGACACTACCTATTTAAATATGACATACCGGTTATTATTCTTATATTACTTATTTAAATATGATTCGCAGTGATAGGAGAATTGAAGTTTGAATTTAATTCGTACATTTCTTCATTTTAGGTTTCCTGGCCTACAAGACAGTATGAAAGCTCTTTTAACCACCGAAATGGACAAAATGATGAGGGAAGAGAAGTTCTTAAAAGAAGAACCGGAAAGGCTTGAGAGTGCCCTTAGACGATGTAAAAAGTTGACTGGAACTCTCGTCACCCTCAAAAGGTGAGTATCTACGAATGTCCAGGTCATTATATAAATTACTAAAAAATAAAGCAAAACACTGAATCCTTGATCTAAAATATTTCAAGATTTTTGGGTGTTGGCTATGAAAGCGTTTACTTTTAAAATAAATAAAGCTACTGTTTTTGCTTCAAAAGAA